>CM017556.1:26530947-27256512 GCA_007844125.1 Sinonovacula constricta | reverse complement strand
TACAGACGTAAAATAACTATACTGGTTCTTTTCAATTATATGTATGCTTCTTTCGTCTTTATGTCTTTCTAACACACATGTGGGCGTGTTTTGTGCATGTGTATGCGTATGCATGCGGGTGCGCGCGCAGGTATGCGCGTGTGTGTGACGCGCGTGTGCGTGTCTGTTTGTATCTGTGTGTGTCTATGTGCGCATGGATGTTGTGTATTGATCTTTTCCTGTGTTCACGTGTTATTCATTCTCTGGTTGTTGTTGTTGTTTTTGTACGCCTATTCTTCATCATAGATGCGACATGTGTCTGATTCTTAGTAGCTCATGTTGTAACTCTATTTGTATATGTTTATATGTATTATGTTTTGTAACATCGTCGGCAACCACAGTATTTTCTTCCGTTACACTCCATACATACCGTGGGAAATTTGACTAGCAAAAATCTCGTTTTCATGAATATGCATGAGGCAGGGGAGACCAATCTTCTTCCAATGAAATCGCATGTTACAATAAAATACTCTTCAATCTCAATGACGTCACACTGGGATTTTCTTACTAAAAATAGAAACCAACGCACATGTTTACTCATGGAGGTCGCCATTTTGAACGGTAAACCGAACCTTAGTCATAAAACCTAATTTCATTGGCTAGTTGTCCGTGGTGGTTTCCTTATGGCACCAATGAAACTGCCTCATTAATTATTCATGACTACGAGATTTTCTTAGCCAATTGTCCCACGGGTACATAACGCAGCATAGCGGAGTAATGTAACGGGGGATAACCGACGATGGTTTTGTAAATGCAATCTTCTGTTAAAGAAAGAAAAAAAGATAATACCGAAAGACACTTGTTTAGCGAAAGATACCGAAAGAGACTGGTTATCGAAATACACTTACAACGAATCTTTGGCATTTATTTATGTGCTTATATGTCAAAATATCAAATAAATAAAACAACAAATGATGCTTTAATTTCATTTTATCAAGTGTATTTCGGTAAAGCAATGTCTCTTTTGGTATCTTTCTGTAAACAAGTGTCTCGGTATTCAGTAGTACCGGTTTTGACCGCCCTTAAGACATGTATTGCCTGTTTCAGTTAATAGTGTTGTTTCATTAAAATAAAAATATATCTGTTTTAAATAAATCCTACTCATGAAAGTAAGTTTAACTTTAACAATATCCAAGTTTATTTTTCACAGAATATACTATCAATCTCACTATAAGTGGTAGCAGCCATGTTTGTTTACAGGGTGCCAGACAAAGCATACCACTGCCTAAGCATCCTGCTTTGAGGTGAAACATACCACCTATAGGGTTGTAGGGAGGGTAGTGTTATATTAGCCCTACCTGTTTTTTGTTTGTTTATTTCTGAGCCAAACAAATTATTATCATATCGGTTTATAAGTGTTTGTCTTTGTTTATAAATAGATGAAAATATTTGCGATTTTGGTAGTGTTTCCTCTAGCCCCTGTCATTGCAGCACTGCACCATGCCTTTTTTCTGTAGCGCCACAGTGCCTTTTAACTAGCAGCAGTGCGCCATGCTGAATTAGTTTGACCATGCCATAGTCTCTGTCCTGGGAACGTTATTTTCTGTGGAGAAGTCACCAGATGCCTCTATAAGCAGTACTTACCTGCGGGTTATTCATTCCGAATATTCAAATGTGATTCGAATACACGTTACGAATATTCGAATATCGTTTTGGGATTCGATTTACATCTCTTCTTTATTTACATTAAATAACAATAACAGTAGCTCATGCTGTAACTCTATTTGTATATGTTTATAACTTTATATGTATTATGTTTTGTAATGCAATCTTCTGTTAAAGGAGGAAATAAAGATATATATATATATATATATATATATATATATATATATATATATATATATATATATATATATATATATATATATATATATATATATATATATATATATAATAGATGTAACAATATCTGATCTCTGTTTGGGATATTTGTACATGATTTCTAAAAAAAAGTCTTTTTTCAGTGTTATGTTTGGTGATTTTCAACAATATATATAATACAGGTGTAGGACTTAAATAAACAGGATTTTGAGAGATCTGTTCAGGTAACAATGGTTTATTATGATGTTTAATGAAAATATTTTGATCCAATCTGTCGGATACCGCCTTTAAATACTGTTGCTACACATTGTGCTTCCTACAGCTGCAGGTCACTAAATTATAAAATTACTCCCAACTTAGCAATATATCTTCCCTTTTCTGTTTTTTATTTCCAATGCAGACAAATGTCCTCCTGTAAATTTTCCACATTTTAAATAATGTTTATTTGATTCGCACAGTTAAGTCTAGTAAATACATTGATAATAACATTGGATTTTTTCTGATGAAATTCCAAGTTCAAGATATATTTTAAATTAATTATTTTACGGGAGTGATTTTGTCTGTTCGATTATGTCCGCCTATGCTAAAATGAACGGAATGGATTTTGTCTGGTTTGTCCTACAAATGGTAGAAATATTGCCACTATTTGTATTTTGCTTGGATATAACTTTAAATTGCATTTTTGCTCTATTCTATGTCGCAATCAATCTCAAAGCTTTGACCTCAATATATTTTCACACAAAAAATCTCCTTAATATATATAAAAAAATTGTTAGCATCTTTTTAACCATTTTGTCATGATCTTAAAATTAACTGTAAATCTACTATGACAGTCTGAAGGCCTGAAATACCCTTGATTTATCTCTATACCGTCCACAAATATATTCATTTCAGGATATAGTTTTTCTTCATTTTTGAGGAAATTTTAAAACTATCCAAATTTAAATCCGTAAGTATGATAAAAATAATAAAAATCATTTTAAATGTTCATTTATTTATCTAGGCTTATTGTTCATATAAAATATTCACATGCATGTTAATATGGTGCCAATTGTCCCATAATTTTTAATTAAGCGTTTCTGTACAAAGTGGAGTCCATGCATCTGCACTATGGGCAACAAAGACATGTATGAACAATGTCCCCCATTTCACTAATTTTGATCATCAAAGACATGAAGTTACATCTTTATGTTGGAAATGTATTATCCTTAATGGAAATATTTTTAAAAGTGTTTTAGGGCAATAAGATTAGCTTCATCGGCACTCCTCGGCTCAATCGGAGCTCCTCGGGTAATTACGTCCTCGTGACAACGGCTGTGACGCAAAATGACGGCATAAGCCGAGGTATTCCGATTATTTTTCACCTTGCATCCCTATCAAGATACGCAGTGTAATTAAAGTAAACCTTGGCAAGTAATTACAAAATGGTTAAAAAATGCTAACTAGTTTTTGTTGTTTAATATTTAGGGGGATTTTTGTGAATTACGACAATATATTGAAATCAAAATATTTTTGGTTCAACTTAAAAGCAAGTATATGTTTGCCTCTCTAGGCAGGCTTTATATAAACATTTTTAATCAATTATCATCAATAAAGTTATGTTGTTCGAAGTTTATTATGCCTTCGCCTTTTATCAGAGCCAAGTTAATAAGCCAGTTAACAAGATTCGACTCTTGTCCAGACACACTTGATAGCGCATCTTCGACACACTAGAAATAACACATTTCTCGGTGGAGCATAGGTAATGTGCCCCCTCCCCACACCCCCTCAACACCCGCCACCCCAGCAAAAAAATAAAAACAATAAAAAATAAAAACGTACACTTCTACCTTTTACAGATTGATAAAGTAACTAGCATGCATCTTTCAAATGAATGATAAAAAAGTGATAAAAATAATGCTAATACTAATACTACTACTACTAATAATAACAATAACAATAATAATAACAATAATAATAATAATAATAATAATAATAATAATAATAATAATAATAATAATAATAACAATAACAATAATAATAATAATAATAATAATAATAATAACAATAATAATAATAGTATACAATGCCTGATCCATGTGTTAAACAACCATGTGACAAGTTTCTCTGGAAATACTGTTAAAACAGTCTTACTTGTGTTATTTGACGAAGTATTAGGTAAGACCACTGATCGAGCAATACAAAGTGTGTCGTGTGCTGCCGGACTGTTCCGCAGATTACACTACAATCGTTGCGCCTTCATTTTTGGGGACTTTGTTTTTGGCAAAAATGGAGACAATTATTGAACAGCAAAGACGGTATCATGAAGAAAGAGAGCGTTTGATGGATGCGATGACAAAGGAAATGCTAAATCCAGCAAAGCCGGTTTGTAAAGATGTTAATCATTCTTTTGCAGTTATACAGTAATTGTCAGTGGTTTTCGCGAACCGCTACACGGCAGGTTTTTTTCTTATTCGAATTTCCACTATCAAACCTTGAAATTTCTCGAATTTTATTTACTTTATTTTGTGGCCACATTACCAAATACAAAAGAAAACAAATTTGACCAGTGTGTTTCGAATATAGTAAAATATCCCCAACTTAATAGATAGTTTGAAACATCGCTAAAAATGATAGTTTCAAATAATGAAATATGGGCTATATCATAGAGAGACGATGTTTCAAACTGTCTATTAAGTTTTTTTTTGTTATTTTTTACTATTTTGGCAACATATTTCAACATTTACTCATTCGGGACCTTTTGAATACTGGAAGACACTTGTTTAGCGAAAGATACCGAAAGAGACTGGTTACCGAAATGCACTTACTAACGAATTTTTGGCATTTATTTCATGTGCTTATATGTCAAAATATCAAATAAATAAAACAACAAATGATGCTTTAATTTCATTTTATCAAGTGTATTTCGGTAAAGCAATGTCTCTTTAGGTATCTTTCTGTAAACAAGTGTCTCGGTATTCAGTAGTACCGGTTTTGACGCCCTTAAGACATGTATTGCCTGTTTCAGTTAATAGTGTTGTTTCATTAAAATAACAATATATCTGTTTTAAATAAACCCTACTCATGAAAGTAAGTTTAACTTTAACAATATCCAAGTTTATTTTTCACAGAATATACTATCAATCTCACTGTAAGTGGTAGCAGCCATGTTTGTTTACAGGGTGCCAGACAAAGCATACCACTGCCTAAGCATCCTGCTTTGAGGTGAAACATACCACCTATAGGGTTGTAGGGAGGGTAGTGTTATATTAGCCCTACCTGTTTTTTGTTTGTTTATTTCTGAGCCAAACAAATTATTTATCATATCGGTTTATAAGTGTTTGTCTTTTGTTTATAAATAGATGAAAATATTTGCGATTTTGGTAGTGTTTCCTCTAGCCCCTGTCATTGCAGCACTGCACCATGCCCTTTTTCTGTAGCGCCACAGTGCCTTTTAACTAGCAGCAGTGCGCCATGCTGAATTAGTTTGACCATGCCATAGTCTCTGTCCTGGGAACGTTATTTTCTGTGGAGAAGTCACCAGATGCCTCTATAAGCAGTACTTACCTGCGGGTTACCATGTCACTGATGTTGCAATATGCATTCATGTTGTGTAATGCGCGCCTTGTGTTCATTTCAGCATTGATTGGTGATTGGTACCCATCTGCCTTGTCTTACTGGCTGCTAAGACCAGGAATTAACAAGCCTGACTTTTCATCGACAGTCAATATTAACAAAGCAAAGCAGTGGTTTGTGCAAATTTGTATCATGATAATCAGGCAGTAATGAACATAATCTTGTTAATTGTTAAAAAGTGCCTGAAACGTTATAATTGACTACTCGCTGCTAACTTTAAGTTGATAAACGAAATACCTGACTGCAGTCTTTATTTAGTGTAACGACAGATACTCTGATTGGCAAACTAGGAAAGCTTCATATGCATATGTCAGGGAAATCCCTTTCACCACTCATGGTCAACAATCAAGTCTTTGAATTGTGGGGGAAGTGTGTGGGTGGGGGGTGGAGGAGGGGGGGGGTTACAGTAATAAATAAAGTTGTAGGTGGCTGGTCTGATGGCCCTGTCAGGTCTGATGGCCCTGCCAACACATTTTTTGTTGGTAAAATAAAGTTATGTATTAGAATAGGAATTGAAAAGACATTTCTTTAGTTTATCGTAGTGTCTCCCAAGGACTTAACACGCAAGCGATATGTGATCGCGCTTGATCAAGATAGAGGGGGTGGGTCATGTCTCCTGATAACGAATTGCCATCTGGTTAACAGCATGAAATCACCTTACTGCGCACAGCTCCTTCTCTGCCCCCTTTCCCACTTAGACCCAGTCACATCACCCACATCACCATACAGCTATGGAAACAATTGCCAAAGTACAATAAACTCACATGTCAGTTCAATGCTGCGGCAATTAGCTTCAGCAATTACGTAACACGGACTCTCCCAAGCTTCGGTCGGGATAGTGTGTAATAAATACATTATATAAGGCTATACTTATTGATAACAGTCCACCAGAACTTCTTTTATTTTTGGAAAGCACAACTAGATCACTGTCAAACAAACTTTAATTGCAATCACTTTCTGTTTTTGTCACTCTACTTCATACTTGTTATTTTATTCCTATACAATACCACAACATCTGTTATTTTTTGTCACCGCGATTTTCTGTTCTCTGTTTTTGCTTCGTTCTCTCCGTATAACAAAAATGTAAATCTACATACTTTTTAATTGTTCGTCATAGGTTTACTTAAAACACTTAAAACTCACGAGCTTAAAATTTTAATAATTTTTTATATATGTATTGGTTGGTACTTCATCAATTTATCAACAGTCAGGTAATCTTGACACTAGCCAATCACAGTAATTGTCGTCATCAAATGGTTTTGTTTACCTTCGCCTTTCACCCATAGGCATATGGCGAGCAGGTTCGTAATTGTCACTTGTGTATAATTACTATTGGTAACTAAATTTCTCTAATTGACATGTTATGGCTTTGGATAAACACCCTTAGTGATATCAGCCAATCACAATTAAACATCAATCCGACCACCATCAAATCAAGACCGTTAATTGGCTGTACACTTGAGCGGTTTCCCTTCATAGAACCTTCGTGGTTTTGCCTGATTGTCTTACAGTCGATCCACTATTACCCACATTTTGTCCTTTTGAAAATGCCTCCTTTAATCATTAATGTATTTTATAAGATTAGTTCACAAAACATAATTGACTGTTTGTTGTTATACATTGTTTGCGGTTAGTAGAGTAAAATATTAAAATTGTGAGTTTAAATATTAATTATAATAATAATTGTTAAGTAACAATGACATTGTTTATGCATTTACTGGCATTCTTCACTGACAGTATTTTCTTGCAAATTACCGCTGACAAAGTAAAGAAACACCCCGTCTGGTCCTTCACTATAAACAGGATAATGGCGGATTGATAATATTGCCGTATGTATTTAAAAAAGAAGAAATCATCGTTTTAAAATTAAATGCTTTGCTAAAATCATAAATCTACCACCGCTTCTGCATTAAGTAAGGCTAGCAATGTAAATTGTGGCTAGAAATAAAAATTTTACAATGAATAAACACATTGAATGTAATGGAAAATTACCGTGTTATGTGCCACTATGATATAAAATCATTCCGAATATTCGAATGTGATTCGAATACACATTACGAATATTCGAATATCATTTTTGGGATTCGATTTACATCCCTTCTTTATTTACATTAACTTTCATAAACAAATCTTGAAGTAGTCTATTATAATCAGGGTAAGCCTAAAGAGGCATGTCTCTTTGTTTACTACAGCTCTTTCAAGCATTTAGATAACAGAGACATGACACCTAACATTGGTGTATTTTTCAGCCGATGCCTTATGCCTTTCACTGATGTGAGTCTAAAGTCTCCTTGAAGGTTTATCAACTAACACTGCACCACATGAAACATTTGGATGAACTATAATATAGTCAAGTATACCATGATTCATAAATTTGTTGCTTGAAACGACAACTATCTGTTATGTTTCTTTTGATTTGGAACTTTCATTTACTGTTGGGGAGCCAGTAACTGATGCAGTATTGCATGCCGACTGTTGCTGTTTAGAAAATGTGGCAGCTCCAGTAACTGTTATACTAGTACGTGTTGATTCTGGCTGAGATTCTTAGCACGATGCAGATTGCCTTCTTAAGCTAGTTTCTGTTTTTTTATTTTTTCAGCAATTTCATTCTCATCCAATTGATTGTAGAGATCTTTCTTACCCTACTCACTAGATAATGGTGTCTTGAAAAACATTTCAATTTGTTTTAAATTTATTGCATCAGGTAGTTTTATTTTTCCGTTGTAATTTTTCCAATTGTGAGATATCAAGGAATATGGCCATGGCCGGAAATAAACAAACGCTTGTCTGGTTTCCTCTATCAAAATTAGTTCCCATTATGACAAATGACAGTCGAAAGCTGGGATTTAATGTCTGTGACATAGCTAGTCTATATTAAGTAACACATGTCAAATATTATACTCTGTATCGTGTGTACATAGTTTCTAAACAGATATTCATTAAAAATGTGCAGAGTTTATATGAAACAGATTAAACTAAAAATGAAGCATTTTATTTACATTTTGATAACAATTTTTTATTTTTTATTTTATTTTTGAAACCCTGTCATTAACATTGATCGGGGAAAGAAGTTTTAATAATGGTACAATTTCCATTCTAAGTCACAAATCATTGACTATAAGAATTATATATTGTTTTCAGTTCTGAAACTGATATAAAGTAATAATGCGACTCTTTTTCCCTTTAATAGTTTGAAGTGTCATTTATATCTCATTCTAAAGTAGGTATAGATCATGATTTTAAAGGCATATATGTATAATGTAGATGGTGAAGGGAAGTGCTTTTAATTTAAAAGAAACAATAAGAGGAACTTTTTTTTAGCTCACCTGAGCACTAAGCACGATGTGCTCAAGGTGAGCTTTTCTGATTCCCCTTTGTCCATCTTGCGGTGTCAACATTTTAGCTTGTGAACATGCTGGAGGCCACAGTTTTTATCCAATCCTCATCAAACTTTGTCAGAATGTTTGTCTTCATGAAATCCTGGATGAGTTCATTATTGGGTCACCTGAGGGTCTAAATCTAGGACAAAAGGTACAATTTTAGGTCGAAAAAACTTGTGAACACACTAGAGACACATTTATAGCCCAATCTTTACCAAACTTGATCAGAATGTTTGTCTGCATGAAATCTTGGACGAGTTAGTAACTAGGTCACGTGGGGTCAAAAAGTAGGTCACCAGTTAAATCTTAGAAAAAAGCTTGTGTGAACACACTAGAGGCCTCATTTGTAGGCCAATCTTCATCAAATTTGGTCAGAATGTTTGTCTGCATGAAATCTTGGATGAGTTTATTATTGGGTCATGTGAGGTCAACAACTTGGTCACTGGGTCAAATTTAAAAAAACAAACTGTGAAAACACTTAGAGGCCATATTGATGGCCCAATCTTCAGCAAACTTGGCCAGAATGTTTGCCAGTATGAAATCTTATATATGTTTTGAAGTGGGTCAGGTGGATTCAGTAGGTTACTACATAAAATTCTAGAAAATGTTATCAGCCCTTTGGCCACACTAATGGTCTAGTCTTCACCAAAGATTTCTATATTCTTTATTACCGGTACTTGATGCCAGATATGAGCCTACTAAAAGCCTGTGTCCTCAGGTGAGCGATTAAGGGTCATCATTTTCACCGCAGGATTATTAATTATATATTTGAAACAGATATATATCTGGTATTGATTAAGCCTGGAATTTAAGAGAAGTGAAATAAGTAGTCAGTTTGTGAGCCATTTTTTAATTTTTGCAATTTATATAATTTTTTCAGTACCTTGTTAACTCATATGTTTATTGATAATTGTTTTGTTTAATTTTTTGTGATGATTTATTTAAACCAGAAATGTCCATCACTCTGTTTTCTTTTGGGGTTACATGTGACTTATTGTTTATTTTGATAATAAAACAACAGAACATGTTATTGCTTATATTGATAATAAAAGCATCAAAACATGTGCGTGTTTAATAAACCATATCAATCATTTAAGTTGCAAACATTACAAACATATTCAGTTTTTCAAATATAGAAGTTAAAAATGACATAGAAATTCACAATTAAACCTTTTATAAGTCCATCCCATTTTCACAAATCGCGAGGTCTAAGAAAATTTCCCCTTAAAATTGATAATCACTTGACATGAATCACTGCTATGATTTTTGTGATGTTAATTTCATTTAATATTTTGAGATGATGGAATACCTGGATTGATTTGTGAGAGCTGTTACAATGGGTTTCATCTTGAATTGGTAAATAGGCAGAACATGTGTTTATAATTTTATATGTTTAACTTTGTAAAACACAATTTTATTTACATACATGAACTAAAAAATATGTAAACCAAAACAAACATCAACATTTGAATTAGTTTGCCACATCACTGAGTCATGTTTTATAACAATCACTCTGCTTTTATTTCTGCTTCATATCTCCAACCAATCCCTCTGAATGAAGAGCAATATAATTTTGCATTCAGAAAGAGAACATAACTTTTTGTTTTTCACCATTTAAGAAGTTGCAATCAAATCATAAACAATTGTTTTCTTAAGTAGTGATGTGTTTCTGGCTTGATAAAAAATGATCACTTGTTAATGAATCTCTTTGAGCAAGATCATTATAGGGTAAATAAAAAAGCAACAAACAAATCATGATCTGGGTTTATGAGCAGTGAGAGTGAGAAGCCAGATCTGTAACTACTTTGCAAGCAGGCTTGAACCCAGGCAGATTGAGAAGCCAATACAGTAACCACTGTGCAAGCAGGATTGAACCCAGGTCGAGTAAGAAGCCAATACAGTAACCACTGTGCAAGCAGGATTGAACCCAGGCAGATTGAGAAGCCAATACAGTAACCACTGTGCAAGCAGGATTGAACCCAGGTCGAGTAAGAAGCCAATTCAGTAACCACTGTGCAAGCAGGCTTGAACCCAGGCAGATTGAGAAGCCAATACAGTAACCACTGTGCAAGCAGAATTGAACCCAGGAAGAGTGAGAAGCCAGTCCCATAACCACTGTGCAAGCAGGATTGAACCCAGGAAGAGTGAGAAGCCAGTCCCATAACCACTGTGCAAGCAGGATTGAACTCAGGAAGAGTGAGAAGCCAGTTCTGTAACCACTGTGCAAGCAGAATTTAACCCAGGCAGAGTGAGAAGCCAGTTCTTTAACTACTTTGCCAGCAGGATTGAACCCAGGCAGAATGAGATGCCAATACCATAACCACTGTGCAAGCAGGATTGAACCCAGGCAGAGTGAGATGCCAATACCATAACCACTGTGCAAGCAGGATTGAACCCAGGCAGAGTGAGAAGCCAGTTCTGTAACCACTTTGCCAGCAGGATTGAACCCAGGCAGAATGAGATGCCAATACCATAACCACTGTGCAAGCAGGATTGAACCCAGGCAGAGTGAGAAGCCAGTCCCGTAACCTCTGGGCATTAAGAGTTAACAATTAACTTGATTTTTATGTGTTGGGTTTATACCCAGAAGAACAGAAAGCTATGCATAAAGGGTTGATTTAGGCCTGTTACTACTAGACTGTTGATAGACAATGGCATCACACATTTTTGCCTTAACTTCATCACTCTTCCATGGATTCACTTGACTTTTGAAACATACTTTATGAGATGAAGAAGTACAATGCACTATTACCATTACACTCTTTGATCAAAATCTTTAATTATTCCCCCCTTTTTCATTTGTAAAGAACAGAATAAACTGTACTAACAAACTCCAGGGAAATAGGGCTTAAAATAGTGTTACAAAGAACACCAATCTAGTTGTTTGCTTGATTTTTTTTAGAAATAATTGATCATGGAATTATATCTAAATTGGATCTTTTTCTAATTTATATTTACAGGGACGAGAGCAAATCAATGCAGACCACAGACAGAAAATGTTGTTGGATGTAAGTATTGTCTGCCTCCAAATCCACTGTTATTTCAAGAAAAAATGTTTATATTATTTTATAATTTATGTTTTAATTAATAACTAGGACTAGGAATGATTAAGATGAAGACTAGGAATGTCAATGAGTTCTACAATTAGAATTCTTGGATTATTTTTTAATTGAGTGCTGTGTCATTTTCACAATAAAACTTCATTTACATACCATTACTATAATAACCTTTACATAGGGTAAATGTATTTATTTGATTTATTCTGAATACTTTTTGCAACATTTATTTTATAGTTTATAGAAATGTTGTTTTCTCCTCAATATTTGTACAAGCAACATTGAAGCTTGTTGACACTGCAATGTATTAACAAATCTGCATTTTCCCGAAAAAGATGATGCTTCCAAATTGGCCTATAAGAAATATTGATGATAAAAGGCAAAGACAATTTACATATATTGTTTGAAGTCAAATGTATTTAAAAGATGCAATATTTAATAAGAAAACACACACCGGTATGTTAGATTTAATTTATGGTAAAATTGAGTGGAAAAAAAAGTGCATAATGATGTCCACTTAATGTTACTCTTTTGTCCCCTGTGCATATGTTTACATAAATCATGTTAAAATTCAGAAATGAAATATGATTAAATGTTAAAAAATTGCTGAAAATGAAAAAATCAGAAGGAGTTATTTCTTCCTTTTATTTATTTTAGTATTGAAATGATTTCACAAGAACATGTTATCATAACATTTCTTTAGCAACCACAGAAGACATATTTGTTACCTCAGCCTCATTTTTTCACATAAGGAAAATAAACAAACGATTTTTTAAATATGCATCATTATATAATGCATATACATGAATGTATGCATCCAATGACCAATACACATGACAAGTGAGACTGGAAATGTGACCTTTTATATTGATTAGCCTCTCATAGACCTCCTAGTCAGGGAGATGTTGATTGTAACAGATCTCCTAGTCAGGGAGATGTTGATTGTCACTGACCTCCTAGTCAGGGAGATGTTGATTGTAACAGATCTCCTAGTCAGGGAGATGTTCATTGTCATAGGCTTCCTAGTCAGGGAGATGTTGATTGTTACAGATCTCCTAGTCAGGGAGATGTTCATTGTCACAGGCTTCCTAGTCAGGGAGATGTTCATTGTCACTGACCTCCTAGTCAGGGAGATGTTGATTGTCACTGACCTCCTAGTCAGGGAGATGTTGATTGTCACTGACCTCCTAGTCAGGGAGATGTTGATTGTCACTGGCATCCTAGTCAGGGAGATGTTAATTGTCACAGACCTCCTAGCCAGGGAGATGTTGATTGTCACTGACCTCCTAGTCAGGGAGATGTTGATTGTCACTGACCTCCTAGTCAGGGAGATGTTGATTGTAACTGACCTCCTAGTCAGGGAGATGTTCATTGTCACTGACCTCCTAGTCAGAGAGATGTTGATTGTCACAGATCTCCTAGTCAGGGAGATGTTGATTGTCACAGACCTCCTAGTCAGTTAGATGTTGATTTTTCACAGACCTCCTAGTCAGGGAGATGTTCATTGTCACAGACCTCCTAGTCAGGGAGATGTAGATTGTCACAGACCTCCTAGTCAGGGAGATGTTGATTGTCACTGACCTCCTAGTCAGGGAGATGTTGATTGTCACAGACATCCTAGTCAGGGAGATGTAGATTGTCACAGACCTCCTAGTCAGGGAGATGTTGATTGTCACAGACCTCCTAGTCAGGGAGATGTTGATGGTCACAGATCCCCTAGTCAGGGAGATGTTGATTGTAACAGCAGATCTCCTATTCAGGGAGATGTTGATTGTCACTGACCTCCTATTCAGGGAGATGTTCATTGTCACTGACCTCCTAGTCAGGGAGATGTTCATTGTCACTGACCTCCTAATCAGGGAGATGTTGATTGTCACAGATCTCCTAGCTAGGGATATGTTGATTGTCACATGCTTCATAGTCAGGGAGATGTTGATTGTCACAGAGCTCCTAGTCAGGGAGATGTTGATTGTCACAGATCTCCTAGTCAGGGAGATGTTCATTGTCACAGATCTCCTAGTCAGGGAGATTTTGATTGTCACTGACCTCCTAGTCAGGGAGATGTAGATTGTTACAGACCTTCTAGTCAGGGAGATGTTGATTGTAACAGCAGATCTCCTAGTCAGGGAGATGTTGATTGTCACAGGCCTCCTAGTCAGGGAGATGTTCATTGTCACAGGCTTTCTAGTCTGAGAAATGTTGATTGTTACAGACCTTCTAGTCAGGGAGATGTTGATTGTCACTGACCTCCTAGTCAGGGAGATGTTGATTGTCACTGACGTCCTAGTCAGGGAGATGTTGATTGTCACTGACCTCCTAGTCAGGGAGATGTTGATTGTCACAGACCTCCTAGCCAGGGAGATGTTGATTGTCACTGACCTCCTAGTCAGGGAGACATTGATTGTCACTGATCCCCTAGTCAGGGAGATGTTGATTGTCACAGATCTCCTAGTCAGGGGAGATGTTGATTGTCACTGACCTCCTAGTCAGGGAGATGTTGATTGTCACTGACCTCCTAGTCAGGGAGATGTTGATTGTAACTGACCTCCTAGTCAGGGAGATGTTGATTGTCACAGACCTCCTAGTCAGGGAGATGTTCATTGTAGCAGACCTCCTATTCAGGGAGATGTTGATTGTCACAGACCTCCTAGTCAGGGAGATGTTGATTGTCACAGACCTCTTAGTAAGGGAGATGTTGATTGTCACTGACCTCCTAGTCAGGGAGATGTTGATTGTCACTGACCTCCTAGTCAGGGACCTAGTCAGGGAGATGTTGATTGTCACAGATCTCCTAGTCTGGGAGATGTTGATTGTCACAGACCTCCTAGTTGGGGAGATGTTCATTGTCAAAGATCTCCTAGCTAGGGATATGTTAATTGTCACAGGCTTCATAGTCAGGGAGATGTTGATTGTCACTGACCTCCTAGTCAGGGAGATGTTGATTATAACAGACCTCCTAGTCAGGGATATGTTGATTGTAACAGATCTCCTAGTCAGGGAGATGTTGATTGTCACTGATCTCCTAGTCAGGGAGATGTAGATTGTCACAGACCTCCTAGTCAGGGAGATGTTGATTGTCACAGGCCTCCTAGTCAGGGAGATGTTCATTGTCACAGGCTTTCTAGTTGGAGAGATGTTGATTGTTACAGACCTTCTAGTCAGGGAGATGTTTATTGTTACAGATCTCCTAGCCAGGGAGATGTTCATTGTAACAGACCTCCTAGTCAGGGAGATGTTGATTGTCACAGGCCTCCTAGTCAGGGAGATGTTGATGGTCACAGATCCCCTAGTCAGGAAGATGTTGATTGTAACAGCAGATCTCCTATTCAGGGAGATGTTGATTGTCACTGACCTCCTATTCAGGGAGATGTTGATTGTCACAGACCTCCTAGTCAGGGAGATGTTGATTGTCACAGACCACCTAGCCAGGGAGATGTTGATTGTCACTGACCTCCTAGCCAGGGAGATGTTGATTGTCACAGACCTCCTAGTCAGGGAGATGTAGATTGTCACAGACCTCCTAGTCAAGGAGATGTTGATTGTCACAGACCTCCTAGTCAGGGAGATGTTGATTGTCACAGATCTCCTAGTCAGGGAGATGTTCATTGTCACAGATCTCCTAGTCAGGGAGATTTTGATTGTAACAGATCTCCTAGTCAGGGAGATGTTGATTGTCACTGACCTCCTAGTCAGGGAGATGTAGATTGTTACAGACCTTCTAGTCAGGGAGATGTTGATTGTTACAGATCTCCTAGCTAGGGAGATGTTCATTGTAACAGACCTCCTAGTCAGGGAGATGTTGATTGTCACAGGCCTCCTAGTCAGGGAGATGTTGATTGTCACAGATCTCCTAGTCAGGGAGATGTTGATTGTAACAGCAGATCTCCTAGTCAGGGAGATGTTGATTGTCACAGGCCTCCTAGTCAGGGAGATGTTCATTGTCACAGGCTTTCTAGTCTGAGAAATGTTGATTGTTACAGACCTTCTAGTCAAGGAGATGTTGATTGTTACAGATCTCCTAGCCAGGGAGATCTTCATTGTAACAGACCTCCTAGTCAGGGAGATGTTGATTGTCACAGGCCTACTAGTCAGGAAGATGTTGATTGTCACAGATCTAGTCAGGGAGATGTTGATTGTAACAGCAGATCTCCTAGTCAGGGAGATGTTGATTGTCACTGACCTCCTATTCAGGGAGATGTTGATTGTCACAGACCTCCTAGTCAGGGAGATGTTGATTGTCACTGACCTCCTAGTCAGGGAGATGTTGATTGTCACAGACCACCTTGCCAGGGAGATCGTGATTGTCACAGACCTCCTAGCCAGGGAGATGTTGATTGTCACAGACCTCCTAGCCAGGGAGATGTTGATTGTCACAGACCTCCTAGCCAGGGAGATGTTGTTTGTCACAGACCTCCTAGCCTGGGAGATGTTGATTGTCACAGACCTCTTCGTCAGGGAGATGTTGATTGTCACAGACCTCTTAGTCAGGGAGATGTTCATTGTCACAGATCTCCTAGCTAGGGATATGTTGATTGTCACAGGCTTCATAGTCAGGGAGATAGTGATTGTCACAGACCTCCTAGTCAGGGAGATGTAGATTGTCACACACCTCCTAGTCAGGGAGATGTTGATTGTCACTGACCTCCTAGTCAGGGAGATGTTGATTGTCACAGACCTCCTAGTCAGGGAGATGTTGATTGTCACAGATCTCCTAGTCAGGGAGATGTTCATTGTCACAGATCTCCTAGTCAGGGAGATGTTCATTGTAACAGATCTCCTAGTCAGGGAGATGTTGATTGTCACTGACCTCCTTGTCAGGGAGATATAGATTGTCACAGACCTCCTAGTCAGGGAGATGTTGATTGTCACAGGCCTCCTAGTCAGGGAGATGTTCATTGTCACAGGCTTTCTAGTCGGAGAGATGTTGATTGTTACAGACCTTCTAGTCAGGGAGATGTTGATTGTTACAGATCTCCTAGCCAGGGAGATGTTCATTGTAACAGACCTCCTAGTCAGGGAGATGTTGATTGTCACAGGCCTCCTAGTCAGGGAGATGTTGATTGTCACAGATCTCCTAGTCAGGGAGATGTTGATTGTAACAGCAGATCTCCTAGTCAGGGAGATGTTGATTGTCACTGACCTCCTATTCAGGGAGATGTTGATTGTCACTGACCTCCTAGTCAGGGAGATGTTGATTGTCACAGACCACCTAGCCAGGGAGATGTTGATTGTCACCGACCTCCTAGCCAGGGAGATGTTGATTGTCACAGACCTCCTAGCCAGGGAGATGTTGATTGTCACAGACCTCCTAGCCAGGGAGATGTTGATTGTCACAGACCTCCTAGCCAGGGAGATGTTGATTGTCACAGACCTCCTAGCCAGGGAGATGTTGATTGTCACAGTCTTCCTAGCTAGGAAGATGTTGATTGTCACATACTTCGTAGCCAGGGAGATGTTGATTGTCACAGACCTCCTAGCCAGGGAGATGTTGATTGTCACAGGCCTCCTAGTCAGGGAGATGTTCATTGTCACAGGCTTTCTAGTCAGATGAATGTTGATTGTTACAGACCTCCTAGTCAGGGAGATGTTGATTGTAACAGCAGATCTCCTAGTCAGGGAGATGTTGATTGTCACTGACCTCCTATTCAGGGAGATGTTGATTGTCACAGGCCTCCTAGTCAGGGAGATGTTCATTGTCACAGGCTTTCTAGTTGGAGAGATGTTGATTGTTACAGACCTTCTAGTCAGGGAGATGTTTATTGTTACAGATCTCCTAGCCAGGGAGATGTTCATTGTAACAGACCTCCTAGTCAGGGAGATGTTGATTGTCACAGGCCTCCTAGTCAGGGAGATGTTGATGGTCACAGATCCCCTAGTCAGGAAGATGTTGATTGTAACAGCAGATCTCCTATTCAGGGAGATGTTGATTGTCACTGACCTCCTATTCAGGGAGATGTTGATTGTCACAGACCTCCTAGTCAGGGAGATGTTGATTGTCACAGACCACCTAGCCAGGGAGATGTTGATTGTCACTGACCTCCTAGCCAGGGAGATGTTGATTGTCACAGACCTCCTAGTCAGGGAGATGTAGATTGTCACAGACCTCCTAGTCAAGGAGATGTTGATTGTCACAGACCTCCTAGTCAGGGAGATGTTGATTGTCACAGATCTCCTAGTCAGGGAGATGTTCATTGTCACAGATCTCCTAGTCAGGGAGATGTTGATTGTAACAGATCTCCTAGTCAGGGAGATGTTGATTGTCACTGACCTCCTAGTCAGGGAGATGTAGATTGTTACAGACCTTCTAGTCAGGGAGATGTTGATTGTTACAGATCTCCTAGCTAGGGAGATGTTCATTGTAACAGACCTCCTAGTCAGGGAGATGTTGATTGTCACAGGCCTCCTAGTCAGGGAGATGTTGATTGTCACAGATCTCCTAGTCAGGGAGATGTTGATTGTAACAGCAGATATCCTAGTCAGGGAGATGTTGATTGTCACAGGCCTCCTAGTCAGGGAGATGTTCATTGTCACAGGCTTTCTAGTCTGAGAAATGTTGATTGTTACAGACCTTCTAGTCAAGGAGATGTTGATTGTTACAGATCTCCTAGCCAGGGAGATCTTCATTGTAACAGACCTCCTAGTCAGGGAGATGTTGATTGTCACAGGCCTACTAGTCAGGAAGATGTTGATTGTCACAGATCTAGTCAGGGAGATGTTGATTGTAACAGCAGATCTCCTAGTCAGGGAGATGTTGATTGTCACTGACCTCCTATTCAGGGAGATGTTGATTGTCACAGACCTCCTAGTCAGGGAGATGTTGATTGTCACTGACCTCCTAGTCAGGGAGATGTTGATTGTCACAGACCACCTTGCCAGGGAGATCGTGATTGTCACAGACCTCCTAGCCAGGGAGATGTTGATTGTCACAGACCTCCTAGCCAGGGAGATGTTGATTGTCACAGACCTCTAGCCAGGGAGATGTTGTTTGTCACAGACCTCCTAGCCTGGGAGATGTTGATTGTCACAGACCTCTTCGTCAGGGAGATGTTGATTGTCACAGACCTCTTAGTCAGGGAGATGTTCATTGTCACAGATCTCCTAGCTAGGGATATGTTGATTGTCACAGGCTTCATAGTCAGGGAGATAGTGATTGTCACAGACCTCCTAGTCAGGGAGATGTAGATTGTCACACACCTCCTAGTCAGGGAGATGTTGATTGTCACTGACCTCCTAGTCAGGGAGATGTTGATTGTCACAGACCTCCTAGTCAGGGAGATGTTGATTGTCACAGATCTCCTAGTCAGGGAGATGTTCATTGTCACAGATCTCCTAGTCAGGGAGATGTTCATTGTAACAGATCTCCTAGTCAGGGAGATGTTGATTGTCACTGACCTCCTTGTCAGGGAGATATAGATTGTCACAGACCTCCTAGTCAGGGAGATGTTGATTGTCACAGGCCTCCTAGTCAGGGAGATGTTCATTGTCACAGGCTTTCTAGTCGGAGAGATGTTGATTGTTACAGACCTTCTAGTCAGGGAGATGTTGATTGTTACAGATCTCCTAGCCAGGGAGATGTTCATTGTAACAGACCTCCTAGTCAGGGAGATGTTGATTGTCACAGGCCTCCTAGTCAGGGAGATGTTGATTGTCACAGATCTCCTAGTCAGGGAGATGTTGATTGTAACAGCAGATCTCCTAGTCAGGGAGATGTTGATTGTCACTGACCTCCTATTCAGGGAGATGTTGATTGTCACTGACCTCCTAGTCAGGGAGATGTTGATTGTCACAGACCACCTAGCCAGGGAGATGTTGATTGTCACCGACCTCCTAGCCAGGGAGATGTTGATTGTCACAGACCTCCTAGCCAGGGAGATGTTGATTGTCACAGACCTCCTAGCCAGGGAGATGTTGATTGTCACAGACCTCCTAGCCAGGGAGATGTTGATTGTCACAGACCTCCTAGCCAGGGAGATGTTGATTGTCACAGTCTTCCTAGCTAGGAAGATGTTGATTGTCACATACTTCGTAGCCAGGGAGATGTTGATTGTCACAGACCTCCTAGCCAGGGAGATGTTGATTGTCACAGGCCTCCTAGTCAGGAAGATGTTCATTGTCACAGGCTTTCTAGTCAGATGAATGTTGATTGTTACAGACCTCGTAGTCAGGGAGATGTTGATTGTAACAGCAGATCTCCTAGTCAGGGAGATGTTGATTGTCACTGACCTCCTATTCAGGGAGATGTTGATTGTCACAGGCCTCCTAGTCAGGGAGATGTTGATTGTCACTGACCTCCTATTCAGGGAGATGTTGATTGTCACAGGCCTCCTAGTCAGGGAGATGTTCATTGTCACAGATCTCCTAGTAAGGGAGATGTTGATTGTCACAAATCTCCTAGTCAGGGAGATGTTCATTGTAACAGACCTCCTAGTCAGGGAGATGTTGATTGTCACAGCCCTCCTAGTCAGGGAGATGTTGATTGTCACAGATCTCCCAGTCAGGGAGATGTTGATTGTCACAGACCTCCTAGTTGGGGAGATGTTCATTGTCAAAGATCTCCTAGCTAGGGATATGTTAATTGTCACTGGCTTCATAGTCAGGGAGATGTTGATTGTCACTGACCTCCTAGTCAGGGAGATGTTGATTATAACAGACCTCCTAGTCAGGGATATGTTGATTGTAACAGATCTCCTAGTCAGGGAGATGTTGATTGTCACTGATCTCCTAGTCAGGGAGATGTAGATTGTCACAGACCTCCTAGTCAGGGAGATGTTGATTGTCACAGGCCTCCTAGTCAGGGAGATGTTCATTGTCACAGGCTTTCTAGTTGGAGAGATGTTGATTGTTACAGACCTTCTAGCCAGGGAGATGTTGATTGTCACAGACCTCCTAGCCAGGGAGATGTTGATTGTCACAGACCTCCTAGCCAGGGAGATGTTGATTGTCACAGTCTTCCTAGCTAGGAAGATGTTGATTGTCACATACTTCGTAGCCAGGGAGATGTTGATTGTCACAGACCTCCTAGCCAGGGAGATGTTGATTGTCACAGGCCTCCTAGTCAGGGAGATGTTCATTGTCACAGGCTTTCTAGTCAGATGAATGTTGATTGTTACAGACCTCCTAGTCAGGGAGATGTTGATTGTAACAGCAGATCTCCTAGTCAGGGAGATGTTGATTGTCACTGACCTCCTATTCAGGGAGATGTTGATTGTCACAGGCCTCCTAGTCAGGGAGATGTTCATTGTCACAGATCTCCTAGTAAGGGAGATGTTGATTGTCACAAATCTCCTAGTCAGGGAGATGTTCATTGTAACAGACCTCCTAGTCAGGGAGATGTTGATTGTCACAGCCCTCCTAGTCAGGGAGATGTTGATTGTCACAGATCTCCCAGTCAGGGAGATGTTGATTGTCACAGACCTCCTAGTTGGGGAGATGTTCATTGTCAAAGATCTCCTAGCTAGGGATATGTTAATTGTCACAGGCTTCATAGTCAGGGAGATGTTGATTGTCACTGACCTCCTAGTCAGGGAGATGTTGATTATAACAGACCTCCTAGTCAGGGATATGTTGATTGTAACAGATCTCCTAGTCAGGGAGATGTTGATTGTCACTGATCTCCTAGTCAGGGAGATGTAGATTGTCACAGACCTCCTAGTCAGGGAGATGTTGATTGTCACAGGCCTCCTAGTCAGGGAGATGTTCATTGTCACAGGCTTTCTAGTTGGAGAGATGTTGATTGTTACAGACCTTCTAGTCAGGGAGATGTTTATTGTTACAGATCTCCTAGCCAGGGAGATGTTCATTGTAACAGACCTCCTAGTCAGGGAGATGTTGATTGTCACAGGCCTCCTAGTCAGGGAGATGTTGATTGTCACAGGCCTACTAGTCAGGAAGATGTTGATTGTCACAGATCTAGTCAGGGAGATGTTGATTGTAACAGCAGATCTCCTAGTCAGGGAGATGTTGATTGTCACTGACCTCCTATTCAGGGAGATGTTGATTGTCACAGACCTCCTAGTCAGGGAGATGTTAATTGTCACTGACCTCCTAGTCAGGGAGATGTTGATTGTCACAGACCACCTTGCCAGGGAGATCGTGATTGTCACAGACCTCCTAGCCAGGGAGATGTTGATTGTCACAGACCTCCTAGCCAGGGAGATGTTGATTGTCACAGACCTCCTAGCCAGGGAGATGTTGATTGTCACAGACCTCCTAGCCTGGGAGATGTTGATTGTCACAGACCTCTTCGTCAGGGAGATGTTGATTGTCAGAGACCTCTTAGTCAGGGAGATGTTCATTGTCACAGATCTCCTAGCTAGGGATATGTTGATTGTCACAGGCTTCATAGTCAGGGAGATAGTGATTGTCACAGACCTCCTAGTCAGGGAGATGTAGATTGTCACACACCTCCTAGTCAGGGAGATGTTGATTGTCACTGACCTCCTAGTCAGGGAGATGTTGATTGTCACAGACCTCCTAGTCAGGGAGATGTTGATTGTCACAGATCTCCTAGTCAGGGAGATGTTCATTGTCACAGATCTCCTAGTCAGGGAGATGTTCATTGTAACAGATCTCCTAGTCAGGGAGATGTTGATTGTCACTGACCTCCTTGTCAGGGAGATATAGATTGTCACAGACCTCCTAGTCAGGGAGATATTGATTGTCACAGGCCTCCTAGTCAGGGAGATGTTCATTGTCACAGGCTTTCTAGTCGGAGAGATGTTGATTGTTACAGACCTTCTAGTCAGGGAGATGTTGATTGTTACAGATCTCCTAGCCAGGGAGATGTTCATTGTAACAGACCTCCTAGTCAGGGAGATGTTGATTGTCACAGGCCTCCTAGTCAGGGAGATGTTGATTGTCACAGATCTCCTTGTCAGGGAGATGTTGATTGTAACAGCAGATCTCCTAGTCAGGGAGATGTTGATTGTCACTGACCTCCTATTCAGGGAGATGTTGATTGTCACTGACCTCCTAGTCAGGGAGATGTTGATTGTCACAGACCACCTAGCCAGGGAGATGTTGATTGTCACCGACCTCCTAGCCAGGGAGATGTTGATTGTCACAGACCTCCTAGCCAGGGAGATGTTGATTGTCACAGACCTCCTAGCCAGGGAGATGTTGATTGTCACAGACCTCCTAGCCAGGGAGATGTTGATTGTCACAGACCTCCTAGCCAGGGAGATGTTGATTGTCACAGACTTCTTAGCTAGGAAGATGTTGATTGTCACATACTTCGTAGCCAGGGAGATGTTGATTGTCACAGACCTCCTAGCCAGGGAGATGTTGATTGTCACAGGCCTCCTAGTCAGGGAGATGTTCATTGTCACAGGCTTTCTAGTCAGATGAATGTTGATTGTTACAGACCTCCTAGTCAGGGAGATGTTGATTGTTACAGATCTCCTAGTCAGGGAGATTTTCATTGTAACAGACCTCCTAGTCAGGGAGATGTTGATTGTCACAGGCCTCCTAGTCAGGGAGATGTTCATTGTCACAGATCTCCTAGTAAGGGAGATGTTGATTGTCACAAATCTCCTAGTCAGGGAGATGTTCATTGTAACAGACCTCCTAGTCAGGGAGATGTTGATTGTCACAGCCCTCCTAGTCAGGGAGATGTTGATTGTCACAGATCTCCCAGTCAGGGAGATGTTGATTGTCACAGAGTTCCTAGCCAGGGAGATGTCGATTGTCACAGACCTCCTAGCCAGGGAGATGTTGATTGTCACAGACCTCCTAGCCAGGGAGATGTTGATTGTCACAGACTTCCTAGCTAGGAAGATGTTGATTGTCACATACTTCGTAGCCAGGGAGATGTTGATTGTCACAGACCTCCTAGCCAGGGAGATGTTGATTGTCACAGGCCTCCTAGTCAGGGAGATGTTCATTGTCACAGGCTTTCTAGTCAGATGAATGTTGATTGTTACAGACCTCCTAGTCAGGGAGATGTTGATTGTTACAGATCTCCTAGTCAGGGAGATTTTCATTGTAACAGACCTCCTAGTCAGGGAGATGTTGATTGTCACAGGCCTCCTAGTCAGGGAGATGTTCATTGTCACAGATCTCCTAGTAAGGGAGATGTTGATTGTCACAAATCTCCTAGTCAGGGAGATGTTCATTGTAACAGACCTCCTAGTCAGGGAGATGTTGATTGTCACAGCCCTCCTAGTCAGGGAGATGTTGATTGTCACAGATCTCCCAGTCAGGGAGATGTTGATTGTCACAGAGTTCCTAGCCAGGGAGATGTCGATTGTCACAGACCTCCTAGCCAGGGAGATGTTGATTGTCACAGACCTCCTAGCCAGGGAGATGTTGATTGGCAAATTTGGAACTTCTGATAGAGGTTTTTTCATTGTAAAATATCATCCAGCACATACAATTTCTAATGCTTAGCATTGTAGAATGTAATTTAAGTCATAAGAGACATTGCCAAAAAGATGTCTTGACTCAGGTGATTTACCTGTTAACAATACATTGGTGTAAAAAAATTTATTGTGGGTGGATCAGAAATTGAAGAAGACCTCTTTACAGTGATCAGAGTGTATGACACTAATTTGTGATCCCACTGAATCCAGTGAGGCTTTAACCTTCCATAGTAAAGAGGGTAGTTCTGATCTAGGAAGATACAAATAATGAGCCAATCCAAACAAAAAGTAAGGAGGAGTAAATGCCATTAAACAAGTACCAGTAATTAAAATAGGATTATGCAGGAACAAGAGTTGTACAGACCAGGTACAAGATGTCAAGGTCTTTTTGAATGGGAGCTGTACAGACCAGATACAAGATGTCAAGGTCATATTGAACTGGAGCTGTATAGACCAGGTACCAGATGTCAAGATCGTATTGAACTGGAGCTGTATAGACCAGATACAAGATGTCAAGGTCTTATTGAACTGGAGCTGTACAGACCAGATACAAGATGTCAAGGTCTTATTGAACTGGAGCTGTACAGACCAGATACAAGATGTCAAGGTCGTATTGAACTGGAGCTGTATAGACCAGGTACCAGATGTCAAGGTCTTATTGAACTGGAGCTGTATAGACCAGGTACAAGATGTCAAGGTCGTATTGAACTGGAGCTGTATAGACCAGATACAAGATGTCAAGGTCTTAATGAACTGGAGCTGTATAGACCAGGTACAAGATGTCAAGGTCGTATTGAACTGGAGCTGTACAGACCAGATACAAGATGTCAAGGTCTTATTGAAGAGGAGCTGTACAGACCAGGTACAAGATGTCAAGGTCTTAATGAACTGGAGCTGTACAGACCAGGTACAAGATGTCAGGGTCTTATTGAACTGGAGCTGTATAGACCAGATACAAGATGTCAAGGTCTTATTGAAGAGGAGCTGTACAGACCGGGTACAAGATGTCAAGGTCTTAGTGAACTGGAGCTGTGTAGACCAGATACAAGATGTCAAGGTCTTAATGAACTAGAGCTGTGTAGACCATGTACCAGATGTCAAGGTCTTAATGAACTGGAGCTGTACAGACCAGATACAAGATGTCAAGGTCTTATTGAAGAGGAGCTGTACAGACCAGGTACAAGATGTCAAGGTCTTATTGAACTGGAGCTGTACAGATCGGGTACCAGATGTCAAGGTCTTAATGAACTGGAGCTGTACAGACCAGATACAAGATGTCAAGGTCTTAATGAACTGGAGCTGCACAGACCGGGTACCAGATGTCAAGGTCTTAATAAACTGGAGCTGTACAGACCAGATACCAGATGTCAAGGTCTTAATGAACTGGAGCTGTACAGGCTTCATAGTCAGGGAGATAGTGATTGTCACAGACCTCCTAGTCAGGGAGATGTAGATTGTCACACACCTCCTAGTCAGGGAGATGTTGATTGTCACTGACCTCCTAGTCAGGGAGATGTTGATTGTCACAGACCTCCTAGTCAGGGAGATGTTGATTGTCACAGATCTCCTAGTCAGGGAGATGTTCATTGTCACAGATCTCCTAGTCAGGGAGATGTTCATTGTAACAGATCTCCTAGTCAGGGAGATGTTGATTGTCACTGACCTCCTTGTCAGGGAGATATAGATTGTCACAGACCTCCTAGTCAGGGAGATATTGATTGTCACAGGCCTCCTAGTCAGGGAGATGTTCATTGTCACAGGCTTTCTAGTCGGAGAGATGTTGATTGTTACAGACCTTCTAGTCAGGGAGATGTTGATTGTTACAGATCTCCTAGCCAGGGAGATGTTCATTGTAACAGACCTCCTAGTCAGGGAGATGTTGATTGTCAAGCTGTACAGACCAGGTACCAGATGTCAAGGTCTTAATGAACTGGAGCTGTACAGACCAGATACACAATGTCTTGGTGTTATTGGTGATGCATTCATTGTTTATTCCTGTATGGCTTGTGGGATTATGTACATGTATTGAAATGATGGGGAAGAGAACTTGAACCAGACACCAACTGATTGTTAAAAGTCTGTTGACAAGATTTCTGTCTTGTCTTTACATATTGTTTTTAAACCTATTTTTGTCTTTTTATTGGAGTATTAAATACTGTTGATATCTCTAACAAAACACCTTTTTAAGGCTGCAATGCATTGTGCCTAGACACACAATTACCTTGTCAAGATGCTGCATTTCAATGATCCCTTGACTATTTTTCTTTTTTTTGGTCAATTTGTGTTTTCAAGTATAGCAGGTACATGGATTGTCAACTGCTTAAGATTTTAAACCTGTTTGAAATTACAAAGCAGTCATGACTTATATTTCAGAGGTATACAGAATGTACTAAAGAGCTGAAAGATCTGTATGAAGATAAAGATGGGTAAGATTTAACACTTACATTATCTTTATTAAACAAATGTTTAGATGTCTAAACTGTTTCAATTATTTGATTCTATTCAAAGTACCTAAACATTAATGTTGGTATCTTTCACAATGTGACAGAAAATATCATTGGACTGATAAAACAATTTTTTTATCTTCAAATGTAATTTAACAGAACAGACAGGTAGGATTTCTGTAAAGTACTATAGCAGATATTTGAATAGATCCAGCTCTTCTAGGATATTAATCTTCTTCATTCTTGTTATAAAAGACTCAGAGTTTAGTGGAAATAGGCCCAGAAACTGAATCAAATTCTGATACATCTTAAATATGAAAGCACAGAAAAACTTGTTTTTGTTCATTTTACATCATTGGAATGAATGCCCAGGTAAGAACTGTAAATGTAATTTTATGTCAAACATCACATATTATTTAAACAATAAGTTCTGTTATCTTTATTTTATGATCTTTATTTTTTGAAGTGCAAGTTAGTACCATAAACTGACACAAAAAGTGCACGCCCATGCAATGTGCGTACCCCTACTTTGGGCTTTAAATCTTGGGTAAAAATCAATAGCTCATAGATTGTATGCATCCCCAGTTTAGAAAATTTTCCACCATTAAGGTGTAAGAACAAATTTGTGATGATTCATTAAACGAAAAGAGCAAACCCGACAGTTACCGCCTTGGAACGGTCAGTCGGCAATATGGACCGACTAGGGTGCTTAAACTGGTTTTACAGAGCTATAACCTCGCACTTCCTGATGGGTTTCTCAAGTGCAAGCAATGAAAAGAAAAACAATCTATTTGAATACAAAATGTCCAAGCGCTGATATTTTCTATAAGTTATGACGAAAGTAGTGACATCATTGAAAAATAATGTCCACATAGTGTTTAGAAAAGAATATGGTATTATTTTTATTTGAAAAACTACACAAAAATGGTTGACTATAAAAGAAACTAACTTTCTGAATCATGAACAAACATGACCAGAGATGAATATATGGTTGTACATCCTGTTCATGTGAAGATGGAATTGAAGAATCAAAGTCCAATGCTATCAAAGGAAATACACATAACAATCCGTATAGGATGAATTAAATGACAACATAGATTACATGCACTGACATTCTTTATCTTAATGCTTAAACGAAGAATATTTTTAAATAATTTCATTGGTCAACAATACATAGTACCGGTAAGTATAAAGCTTAAAATAAAGTCAACACTAGAAAGGCAATTTTCACCATACAATCCCCAATTCTCTCTCCTTAGTTCATAATTTCAACATTTAAACATGAAATTTTCAAAAGCACAATAGCATGTTTCATTCTTAACTGATACTTAGGGGAGAACTTTAAAATGCTGTATTTATATAAAGGAAAAAAAAAAACAATTTTAGAAATGATATCCATTTTGTGAATTTTCTTTGCATAAAAAGCAACAATATAAGTAACATAGCACTGTATATATTATATTTCTAAATTAGTTCACTTTCTTTCAAATATTGTTGCAGATTTCTAACTCCTCTGATCACTTATCATCTCACCTCATGGGTTTGAGTCCACTGGAGCAAAGGACTTAATGTGGGAAGGTCTTTCACCTGACTTGCGATGTGCCGAGAGTTCTACCCAGACTTTTTTCTAGGGTTTTCCTCCACCAAAAAGCTGGATGTTCCTATAATTATCATAATATGCTGCTAAAGTGTACTTAAAAACAACAAATACTAATGAATAAATATGAATTTGTTAAAAAATTCAGTATGTGTATCAAAATATCCACTGCTTCATTAACAACTGTCAAACCTGTCTAACCTTGAGCAGGCCATCACGAACATGTAGGGGAAATCCTTCTGTCTGATTGGCTAAAAGGCTTCCCTGTTGAATAGCTGAGGAAGGATCATTTGTCTTTAGAGCTGTATGCTGTGCTGGATTTGTGGACACTATAAGAAAGTTGAAAAATTGTAAAGATGTTAAGATATATTGTTAGAATCAATAATAATTATTATTATACCCCCACCACAAAATGTGTGTGTGTGTGGGGGGGGGCTATAATGGATTCGCTTTGTCCGTCGGTCCGTCAGTCTGTCCGTCTCCATTATTGTGACTGCTCTATAAATCCTATACCAATTGAAGGATTTTCTTCAAACTTGGCTGAAATGTTCACCTCAACAAGGGGATGTGCAGAACCCATGTTGCCCATGTGTCAGCTCAAGTTTAAGGTCACAATTGAAGGTCAAGTATTAGACATTATGTCATGTCCGCTCTGTAAGTCCTACACTAATTGAAAGATTTTCTTTAATCTTGACTCAAATGTTCACCTCAACAAGGGGATGTGCAAAACCCATGTTACTCTTTTGTCAAGGCCACACTTGAAGGTCAAAAATTGACTTAGGAAATATTCTTAAATTTTAACATGTATTTGAATATTTGTGAAACTAGAAAAAGCATTTGCTTGAAACTTAAAATATATATGAAGTGTCACAATTAGGATATGCAGGTCAAGTTTCATAACTCTGTATTGCATT
Source organism: Sinonovacula constricta (assembly GCA_007844125.1). NCBI lineage: Eukaryota > Metazoa > Mollusca > Bivalvia > Cardiida > Solecurtidae > Sinonovacula > Sinonovacula constricta. Next base: position 27,227,287 of record CM017556.1, on the reverse strand, counting down.
TTGACAAAGTTATGCCCCTTTTAAGTCTTCAAATTTACATACAATCAAGTATTAGACAATATGTCATGTCCGCTCTGTAAGTCCTACACTAATTGAAAGATTTTCTTTAATCTTGGCTCAAATGTTCACCTCAACAAGGTTATGTGCAGAACCCATGTTACTCTTTTGACGGCTTAAGGTCAAGGTCACATTTGAAGGTCAAAAATTGACTTAGAAAATATTCTTAAATTTTAACATGTATTTGAATATTTATACTCCCACCACAAAATGTGTGTGTGTGTGGGGGCTATAATGGATTTGCTTTGTCTATCTGTCCGTCGGTCGGGTCTGGTCCGTCCGTCTCCATTATCGTGACCGCTCTATAAATCCTATACTAATTGAAGGATTTTCTTCAAACTTGGCTGAAATGTTCACCTCAACAAGGGGATATGCAGAACCCATGTTGCCCATGTGTCAGGTCAAGGTCACAATTGAAGGTCAAATCTCAAACTATCAAATAATAGACATTATGTCGTTTCCGCTCTGTATTGAAAGATTTTCTTTAATCTTGGCTCAAATGTTCACCTCAACAAGGGGATGTGCAGAACCCATGTTACTCTTTTGCCGGCTTAAGGTCAAGGTCACACTTGAAGGTCAAAAATTGACTTAGAAAATATTCTTTAATTTTAACATGTATTTGAATATTTCTGAAACTAGAAAAAGTATTTGCTTGAAACTTAAAATATATATGAAGTGTCACAATTAGGATATGCAGGTCAAGTTTCATAACTCTGTATTGCATTTTGACTAAGTTATGCCCCTTTTAAGTCTTCAAATTTACATACAATCAAGTATTAGACAATATGTCGTGTCCGCTCTATAAATCCTATACTAATGGAAGAATTTTCTTCAAACTTTACTCTTATGTTCAACTCAACAAGGTTATGTGCAGAACCCATGTTAACTTTGTGCCGGCTTAAGGTCAAGGTCACACTTGAAGGTCAAAATTGACTTAGAAAATTTTAACATGTACTTGAATATTTCTGAAATTAGCACAGGTATTTGCTTGAAACTTAAAAGATATATGACGTATCACAAGTAAGATATGCAGGTCAAGTTTCATAACTCTGTATTGCATTTTGACAAAGTTATGCCCCTTTTTAAATCTTTTTAATTTACTTACAATCAATACTAGACAATATGTCAGGTCTGCTCTATAAATTCTATACTAATGGAAAGATTTTCTTCAAACTTGACTCAAATGTTCACCCCAACTGGGCAATGTGCAAAACCCATCTTACCCTTGTACCAGCTTTGTCAAGGACATTGGTGGGAGTATGAATCACATTCAGCGATAGTTCTAGTTAATCAAGGTAAAACTTTTTTGTTTTAAACTTTATTTCAGGTTAATGTTTTATATTATATTTTCCACTGTATTAAAAATTTGAACATTTTATTATGTATTTTCTTTTCCCTTAAATTAAGCTTCAAAATATTAGAAGCCTTTTGTAATTTTTTAATTAAATTTTATTTTTGTTCTGTTTTTCAGGCTGAGAAAAGAAGAGGCACAAGCCCTGTATGGGCCTAATGAATTTCAGGAATTTTACTCAAGGTTAAAACAAGTCAAGGATTTCCATAGGAAGCATCCTAATGAGGTATCTTTGTTCACCTGCAATAATTGTCATATTTATGTTCATGTACTAGGACTAGGGATGTCAATTTGTAATAAAATAAGTACTTGAGCAATCTGTCAATTTTCGCATTGAGTGCTCAAATACTTGGTCATTTTCTTTATAAAAATGTAATTTTAAATCTGTGTTAACTACAGTAGAAACTCGCTATTAAGGCCACTTTTGGGACCGGCAAGAAGTGACCTTAATTTAAAGTTTGGCCTTAATAGCGAGTTTTGATATTAGCTGTAACAAGTTATGCCCCTTTGACATAATGAACTACATGTGTGTTTATATTCTTTTTATATACGTGTTGTATACTTTATATTTGTGTTTAAACCAATATCATATTTTGTTTTGTTAGTATAATAGTAGTAGTTTAAATCAATAATGAAATATGCATTATGATTCATAAAATGTAGAACACTTTCATTTTTTTCAGTATTATTTATTTTAGTTGATTTTGTACACTTTTAAACTACAATCTATGTACTGATGCCTTTGTTATTCAAGAACATTACATTGTATTTATACCTGAGTCTTCCCAATTCCGTACTTTTCTGCTAGAAAACGTTGTGATTGTCCAGGGCTCTCTTTGATAAGAGAAATCTTTTCTTTAAGACAGAGTTCTTTGCGTTTTCTACTCATTGCTACTTCAGTACTTTAACATAAACAGAATGATGTGATTAATAAAGAAGTGCAGAATCAATAAAGCATACGTTTTCAAAGCAAACCTTCAAGTATATAAGGACGTTGCGTTTTTCACACCTAACGATTGTCAATTAACCATTCGTATCAATATTAACGACCATTAAAATTACCCAATCAACTTAAAACAGTTTGATTTCGGCATTATCGTACATGCCTATGATGTCTTTTAATCCTTTGTGTCTAAACAAAAGAAAGTGTCAAAATATCGGCCGCCTCTAAGTAAACACAGACTGGTGTACGATATGCTGATGGATGTCTATGAATAGGCTGCGCTGCATGGTAGTAAAATTCACGCACCCAGTCTGGCAACAGTCGATAAGAGTTATTTCCCTTGGCCGCATTAGTCAGTTTCGTTTATCGCTTAGACGCCAGTTCGGGACCGAAACTCATGGCCGTAATTCGCAATAGCCAATTGCCCGCATTTTTGAGTTTCAAGTATATAGAATCAAATAGTATACTGTTCGGGACCGAGAAAATTGGCCGTAATATAAAAATGGCGGCATTATCGAGTTGCCCGCATTGTGAGTTTCTACTGTAGTTTTTTATCAGCAATATGTAATATTACCAAATACAAGGATATTTCTTGTGTTGGCTTAATATTTGATATTAGTGTTGAAAGCATTTTGCAATTTTATTGAGTAATTTGTAATAAAAATTATGTTTCCTACTTTGAGATCTATACACATATGGTATGAGGGAGTCTGGTAAAATTGCAGTGTAAAGAGCATAGTCCATTCATTAATTGGCAGATGTAAATAAATTGATCAGCAGTTTTATCCATAAATTGGAAAAAATAATCAAAACATATTTTTTAAATTTTAAATACTTACTTAGGATGTATGGATGTATGTTTAAACCTTTGTGTTTACTAACTTTATCATTGTTATTCTGTTAAGTCCTTTTAAACTTCTGTTAAACAAAAAGTGTGTTGGTGTTTCCATTGGGATTTATGTGTTCTATTTTTAGATCAAACAACATTCAGTTGTGATTGTTGGCTTATGTCATAAAGTCATAAAAATTGCTTCCAAGGGATTTACTTAATTCATGGCATCATTTTCCTGGACAGATCAGAACAATGTGGCTTGGTGTACACATAAGACGAAAATGACATACCAGTTAACTTGTCACAAACTGTGAAGGGAAATGGTGGGTATTAAGATGATGGGGAATAATTACTGAAGAAGTGACCAGACATAGGGTTTATTACTCGGAAGGCACTGGGGTGCCTGCTGGTACAGGATATTGAGCATCAGGATAAGGCAATCTGGTGGTTGAGGGGAATTTGGTCAGTGTGACTGGCAGAAATTGGCTAGGGTCTTATTTACAGAGAATACAGCTTTTAATTAAGTTTTCAGGTTATTATTTGTTATTTGAAATCTACTTTCCCATTTGACCAAGTTCTTAAATAGTGGTTTAAATATTTGAGTATAATCTTTTGATAGAGTAAGCATGTACATGTAATCGTTGATATCCTTAACTAGGACATTAATTGGCACCAGAACCAAGTTGAGGTAAAAAAGATTGTGCTTCTGTACTTATGGTATAAAAGGGTTATAGTTACATAATCTAAGAAAACACCCAGATAATACTCACTAAAAACTTACACATTGTTGCCAGTGAAGTACGACCAGGTAAATCCAGGTGCCACCTGCTTTCTGGTCAGAAGAAAGACTGCTTGAGATCTCATTCTGATGATAATCCTGAATTAAAATATTTTTAATATTAATATGCATAAGCATAATTATTTATAATTATTTGTTAAAGCCATCAACACAAAGTTGTTATACACCTTTACTGAGATAGAATAGAAAATAACCTTCAAGTTGAATAGAATTAATTGTGCCAAGGTAAAAGCTGTTAATGATGAACCAGCAATCACTAGAGGATAAAATTAAAGTGGCAGACAAAGTAAGACTGTAATGAGTTTGAATGTTGATATGACGCTCTTTAATGAGTTTAAATGTTGATATGACGCTCTTTAATGAGTGTAAATGTTGATATGACGCTCTATAATGAGTTTAAATGTTGATATGACACTCTATAATGAGTTTAAATGTTGATATGATGCTCTTTAATGAGTGTAAATGTTGATATGACACTCTATAATGAGTTTAAATGTTGATATGACACTCTATAATGAGTTTAAATGTTGATATGATGCTCTTTAATGAGTGTAAATGTTGATATGACGCTCTATAATGAGTTTAAATGTTGATATGACACTCTATAATGAGTTTAAATGTTGATATGACGCTCTATAATGAGTTTAAATGTTGATATGACACTCTATAATGAGTTTAAATGTTGATATGACGCTCTTTAATGAGTGTAAATGTTGATATGATGCTCTATGATGAGTTTTAATGTTGATATGACACTCTATAATGAGTTTAAATGTTGATATGACACTCTGTTATTAGTTTTAATATTGATATGGCACTCTATAATAAGTTAATGTTGATATGACACTCTATAATAAGTTTAAATGTTGATATGACACTCTATAATGAGTTTAAATGTTGATATGACACTCTATAATGAGTTTAAATGTTGATATGACACTATAATGAGTTTAAATGTTGATATGACACTCTATAATGAGTTTAAATGTTGATATGACACTCTATTATTAGTTTTAATATTGATATGGCACTCTATAATGAGTTTTAATGTTGATATTGCACTTTATAATGAGTTTTAATGTTGAGATGGCGCTCTGTCTCGTTATAAAGCCTTTCAATGCCTAAAATCTAAATATGTAGAGTCAACATTGCAAACATGTACTGTCGGTTGTCAGTATAATGGACCGCCCAGGTTCAGTGCCTGGGCACCTCATAAGTGCCCCTGTGCTATAATGATAGAAATGTCGCTGCACAGTATCGGCAAAAATGTCGGCTTATCCCATCCCATCCCATCCCAGTCCATCCTATCTCCTTTATCAACTACTGCATGGCCATTCTTGGAGGTGAGTCCATGCTATCTCCTCAGCAACTGCTCGTCCATACTTGGAGGTGATATGGGTTGATGCAGTCCATCCTATCTCCTAAGCAACTTCACGTCCATATTTGGAGGTGATATGGGTTGGTCCAATCCATGCTATCTCCTCAGCAACTGCATGGCCATGCTTGGAGGTGATTTGGATTGGTCTAGTCCATCCCATTTCCTCAATTAGCTACTGCATGGCCATGCTTGGAGGTGATGTGGATTAGTGGAGTCCATCTTATCTCCTCGATCAACTGTACTTCCATGCTTGGAGGTGATGTCGGTTGGACCAGTCCATCCTATCTCCTCAGTCAACTACTGCACTTCCATGCTTGGCAGTTTTGTTTGTTGGTACAATTCTCATTTCCATTCTCATCACTCCACTACTGCACTTTGGTGCTTGGAATTGATGTCAGTTAGTACAGTCCATTCATATCTCCCTAATCAGCTGCTGCAATTCCTAATTTACAAACTCTAGGGTGCACACAGTAGGTGTGTTTTTTTAAACAAGAGATTATGGTACTTGAAGTCACTTTTAGTAAATAGTCTTAATCAAGGACTAACATCTTGCATCAAGTGTCATTGTTTGAAAGCATGACTCGCTGATCCCAAGTTGATCACCTTAGCCATTACATCAAAGACTGTATTATTGTTGCTATCATAAAAAGTTTGTTTTTATAATTCAAAGTTAAACTTAAATAAATCAATGAAAAACTATAGCTGATGATAAGTTTGTTTGCAAACGAGTCATTGTACTGTTCCCTTTTTATTAATGCTGGCCATCATTGGATGTTGATTTATTGTTATGTATGTCTGTTTATTAGGTTCATGAAGGTCTTATTTCTTTGGTTTGTCTAAACAAATATATCTATGCAAAGTTATAAAATGTGCTTATGCTTGTACATTATTATACTTAAAAACAAAGTTTGATATTCTCATGATGACTTTTTCACCATGATGCCAATATGGTTTGATGTTGAATTGACATTTTCAGGTATATACGGAATACCTTTCTGTCTTGGCTTGGAAACTTTTGAGCAAATCTGTATATAGCTCTGTCACAGGAGATCAAACTTAGGTCAGAACCGCCTGTTTCTGTTACTTGACTTCTTTAAACATCAACTTGTCAGGATGACAGAGTTTTTAAACTTTCGTTTTTTTATGAGGTTGCCTTTATAATGCATTGTTAAAAAATACTAATGAAGATTTGTATCCCTTGTTCAAAACCAGTTCTCTTGTACTGTCGTAAATAATGAAGTAAATGGTAACTGTTCAAAATTAATTAGTAAACATGTCCAATTAAAGACTCTATTGTCTTTTTTTAATGGGAGATCGTATATGTAACTGACAAGGCTGCACTAACAATCATACAAATACAATTGAAAACTGCACATACGGTATATATATTTCACAGTTACAAATACAAATCAAATATAAACAATACAGATCTGGATTTTCAGCATAAAACAGGCTCCATAGATAGATAGATAGTATGCATGCTTATAATAACAACTGGTATTACCATCTGGTTTAATGTGTATTGATGCGCAACTTAATAAGTATTGATAACACAAGCTATTCATTTGTCATATTGGTTTTAAGGAAATCTTTGATCATGATTTGTGCAAAAAGTATTATTTAAAAAATCTATCACATAATTTGTTTTAGATAAGTGTACCCATGTCAGTCGAGTTTGAAGAAATAACAAAAATGCGAGAAAATGCTGATGAAAATACACGTGAGTACTTTTTTTTTACATGTCATTATATTTGTGTTGATCACAACTCATCACTTTGAAGTATGATGTCAATTCCTAATGTACCTCTAAGTTTACTTTCTTTTTTTATTTGTTGATGGTTTTACAGGTTAGTTATCTTCATTTTCTCATAACAGCAAAAGTTGATAAAAAAATATATTGTACAAGAGTGGAGATGCTCTATTTATTTCCACAGAAACACAAAGTTAACACATTAAGTTACTAAAGAGAGAAAGCAAAGTTATTTATTACTAATGGAAACTGTGACTGAAAATAATTTGACAAAAGAAAATCTTTCCAACATACTTTTCTAAATCAAAATATAGTTTGTGAATTTTATCTGCAAGAAAATAGAAATTATCTCAGTATTCTGACAGCTTCATATGACAACATTGTCAAATGCAAATGTTTAAATTAATTGTAAAATATACTATAACTGTGTGTGTACATACAATGTAAATGTAATACACTGTATTATTTATAGACATGGTTGATTTCTCTGATGAAGAAGGATATGGCAAGTATCTGGATCTGCATGAGTGTTATACCAGATACATCAACTTAAAGGGAATAGAGGTAACTATGATCTGCATGAGTGTTATATCAGATACATCAACTTAAAGGGAATAGAGGTAACTATGGTGTGGGTGAGTGTTATAACAGATACATCAACTTAAAGGGAATAGAGGTAACTATGATGTGCGTGAGTGTTATAACAGATACATCAACTTGAAGGGAATAGAGGTAACTATGATGTGCGTGAGTGTTATAACAGATACATCAACTTAAAGGAAATAGAGGTAACTATGATCTGCATGAGTGTTATACCAGATACATCAACTTAAAGGGAATAGAGGTAACTATGATGTGCGTGAGTGTTATAACAGATACATCAACTTAAAGGGAATAGAGGTAACTATGGTGTGCATAAGTGTTATAACTGATACATCAACTTAAAGAGAATATAGGTAACTATGATGTGTGTGAGTGTTATAACAGATACATCAACTTAAAGGGAATAGAGGTAACTATTGTCTGCGTGAGTGTTATAACAGATACATCAACTTAAAGGGAATAGAGGTAACTATGGTCTGCGTGAGTGTTATACCAGATACATCAACTTAAAGGGAATATAGGTAACTATGATGTGTGTGAGTGTTATAACAGATACATCAACTTAAAGGGAATAGAGGTAACTATGGTCTGCGTGAGTGTTATAACAGATACATCAACTTAAAGGGAATAGAGGTAACTATGGTCTGCGTGAGTGTTATACCAGATATATCATCTTAAAGGAAATAGAGGTAACTATGATCTGCATGAGTGTTATACCAGATACATCCATTTGAAGGGAATAGAGGTAACTATGGTCTGCATGAGTGTTATACAGGATACATCAACTTAAAGGGAATAGAGGTAACTAGGATCTGCACGAGTGTTACACCAGCTGCATGAACTTAAAGGGAATAGAGGTAACTATGGTCTGCATGAGTGTTACACCAGATACATCAACTTAAAGGGAATGGAGTAACTATGATCTGCGTAAGTGTTATACCAGATACATCAACTTGAAGGGAATAGAAGTTACTATGGTCTGCATGAGTGTTATACCAGATACATCAACTTGAAGGAAATAGAGGTAACTATGGTCTGCGTGAGTGTAATACCAGATACATCAACTTGAAGGAAATAGAGGTAACTATGGTCTGCATGAGTGTTATACCAGATACATCAACTTGAAGGGAATAGCTGTAACTATGGTGTGCATGAGTGTTTTACCAGATACATCAACTTGAAGGGAATAGAGGTAACTATGGTCTGCATGAGTGTTACACCAAATACATCAACTTAAAGGGAATAGAGGTACCTATGATCTGTGTGAGTGTTATAACAGATACATCAACTTGAAGGGAAGAGAGGTAACTTTGGTGTGCGTGAGTGTTATACCAGATACATCAACTTAAAGGAAATAGAGGTACCTATGATCTGCGTGAGTGTTATACCAGATACATCAACTTGAAGGAAATAGAGGTAACTATGGTCTGCATGAGTGTTATACAGGATACATCAACTTAAAGGGAATAGAGGTAACTATGATCTGCGTAAGTGTTACACCAGATACATCAACTTGAAGGGAATAGAGGTAACTATGGTCTGCATGAGTATTACACCAGATACATCAACTTGAAGGGAATAGAGGTAACTATGGTCTGCATGAGTGTTATCCTAAGTTTCTAAACCTGAAGAAAATGAAAACTATTATTGGCATGAGTTGTGTAACAAATAAATTGACCTAAAGGTAAAAGAGGCAACTATGAGCTGCATGAGTTTTATAATATATACCAGGCACTGCAATAAGTCTTATAAAATCGGATCCAAAAATTGCTGTGGAAAGTCCATTTGGCTTATGGTATATATAAAAATTAAAAATGGGATGCAGATTTCGGTCAGCCTATAGATAGACACATCAATAAACCAGTATAAATTGTACCGTACGTTGGGAAAAATAATCTTGTAGTCATTTAATATGTTTATGATAATTAGCTCGTATCTGGAATAGATATATACATATCATTGTATATTATGTACTTGTCAAAACTTATCATTTAGTTGAAATTTGTCTATAATCCAAAATTATAACTTGACTGTGTACATGCTAACAGCTATAAAAATTTGTCAGTTTCACATGTGGCAAATGAAATTAGCAGGTGTAGACCTCTCAGATGCAAGTACTTTCGTGTCGGCAGGACAGAATTGTTCTAGTTGTTCTAGACTGATTGACCCGGTGTCAGGATAATGTGACTGGGTGTGATATCATGCCAGGTGTTCACGGCATGCTACATACATGTTGGTAGGACAATAAACCCAGTAAACAAATAAGAATTGTATTTATCTTATCCTAGGTTTCTTATGATAATAGGGCTGTCGCGGTATACCGGTATATTGCGATACAGTGTAAAGGCAATACAGTACCGCAATACACAAGGAACATACCGGTTTTTCACTATATTTTGTGTAATTTGGATGTGCATCCAAAGTCATCCAAAGTTAAAGGTGATCCTATTTACGAAATGAAACCGCTGATAACTAACTTAAAATGTTATCCTAAGTTGAATGTATGTCAGAGGAATTAATTCTATACAGCCAGGGAAATACAATGTACTCTATTTGCATTTGCGATATTCTTTCCAATATAATTTTTATTAGTTTAATTTAATAATTTAATTCTATTTTTAAGAAAACGAATTTTGCATAGAAACATTACCTCGATTGATGTACAATTTACTACAATTAGCCAATTTATTTGAGATAATTTGTTGCAGAATACTTAGAACACATAATTACCTATTATTCGGCAGTGTAATCAAATATGACCGTTGCAAATTGTAAACAGTTTGGCCGAGCCGATTGACTTATTTGAAATATATCCAAATTTAATGGGACTTTTTCGAAATATCTCGGAATATAATGGCAACAGCGATGTTTGGGTCCTACATGGGTGAAGGCGGACAGTTCAACAAAGGAAATTGTTAAAGGTGCCACATTTGTCGTCATTTTGATGTGCTTATAAGATACAGTGGAGGTACAAACAATCTAAATACACTTTGAATAGTCAACCCTCTAATACAGTAGAAACATGACACATGTTGCAGTTGATTTGTTTGTTTATGCTTTGTGACCTTCTAGTATCCTTATTCTTGTGTCCTTATTCCTATGTTTACCTCTTATAAAGCTGTCAATTTTTTTTATAGCATTTGTTGTTATTCTGCCCATTATATTGAGTGAAATAGCTCCTTATAGTCGTGATCAAATATGGCAATATATTGTGGTACATATTGCAATATGCTCGAAATGTATCGCGATATATCGTGGTAGCTACAAGCATATTGTAACAGCCCTATAATGTTGAAAATTTAGAGAATTTACTGGAAGAATGTATCACAACTATTCATGATTGAAAGCATGACCAAATTTTCTAATGTTTTCAAGTAATTGCATTTATGTATTTCTAAGAATATTTAATGTTTTTTTATCTTCCAGAAAATTGACTACATTGAGTACCTGGCCACATTTGATCAACTGTTTGATATACCGAAGGACAGGAAAAATGCTGCATATAAAGAGTAATATATAACTTTAAATACTTGTTTAGAATTGATATACACCGTCAGATAGATTTCATTTGCAGGTGTTGTTGAAGGTGGAACATCTATGCTTGTTAAGAATCACAGAAGTTTAATGCTTCTCCTGTTATGAAGAAGTTAAGGTGGATATCAACAGTCAAGTCGACATTAGTACACCAGACTGGATAGCGCAATGGGTAGAACATACCTGTAAGGTTTGGGAGGTCTTGGATTTGAGTCTGTGCTGTGTCATTACAAAGTTGTTAAAATGTTAGGGTAAAGCTCCCTTGCTTGCTTCACACAAGCAAATGTAAGGTAGTTTCATGATTGGTTGGCCCAGTGTCAGGAGAATGTTACTCGGTGTGGTATCATGTCGTATGTTAATAGCATGCTATACATAGTGAAGGCAGCTCTTTATTTGCATTAAGTGTACACCTTCTCCAAATAACTGATAATAAACCTAGTGATGGCCAAGTGATTAGAGTCCCCAACTTGTAACTCTTCAGCCCCTCACTGTTTAGGTTCAAGTTCCAATTAAGGTGGGAAATCCCTGAACTTACATGAGGGGAGGTTTTCCGGATCTGCTGTGCACCGGTGATTCTACCCAGACATAAGTCTGGGATCTTCCTTCGCCAATAATTAGCAGGACATTGCAATTTGTTGGTGTGATGAAACAAACAACAAATTAAACAAACCCAAATTCCCTAAGGTAATACTTAACTCGAATCACAGGAAATACAGTAAAACCTCTCCACAGCAACATCTGGCGGAGGCACGAAAAAGTGTTGCTGCTGAGAGGTGTTGCTGCTCAGAGGTTTTAATAAGACGAGAAAAAAATGTTTTAATAGTTTTGTACTGATATTACATTTTACTAAGTATATGTTTTAGTTAATTTTGCTTTGGTAATGAAAATGCAATATATTGTTATAAGAGAAAAAAAGAAGATGATTCTTTAAATAATTTATTGATGATGAAAAAACAAATTGTATAACACAAAAAAACTTAAAAATGTATGTACATGAGGAAAACGCAAGCAGTTAACCATAGAAAAAGCTTGTAAACGTATGTACATGTTCCCTCATACTGTATATGTAAGTTCAGCATTATTTAGTTGTTTTGAAACATTTAGTTGTCGAATTTATAGTCAGACATCCTAAAACAATGACATTTTGCATTTAGTACTTAATGTAAACATCTTTTTAAGTAAGCAAAGTAATACAGTGATATCTTTAAATCTTCCGATCAATTAACGAAAACAAACCTACTGTTAACATCATCAATAGTTGACACTTCTTTCACACGTTCCCGCAATACCCTAGATCTACAACGGCGTGTTTGTAGCATGCAGCTGGTTTCCCGTCCAACTGTAACTTGATTCCAATTAACACCTTCTCAACAGGGACCGCGACCGCGACCGCGTGACATTTCTGGTGTACACGACAGACTGTTCTAAAAATAGCTGCACTGGTGTTGCTATGCAGAGGTTAAACTAGCCTCAGGGAAGAGAATTACACGGTCGCTTACCGCTTCGCGGATGTGTTGCTGCTTAGAGGTTAAAATGCGCTGAAAACTACTGGGGGGAAATTTAACTGCCGCTGCTTAGAGGTAGCCGCTGCGTAGAGGTGCCGCTTCGAGAGGTTTTACTGTATGTTAAAAACTGTAGATAATGGAGACTGATTAATATAGTCATTGTGTTTATTCTTGTATTATAGTAATATCAGGGAATGGTAATGCACTCAACAGTTGCATCACATTAAAGTTTATTAAATGACTGTTCCATTCATCATCTTTTTTACTTACTTGTTAACAGTGTATACTTGATAAAATTGTACTTTTATATTATAACCCAAAAGATCAATTCAATTCAATTGTTTATAGGCATAAACATCTTTTCCATCGCCATTAACTAACATACAAACAATGTCATATAAACACATACAGAATGAGAAACGTATGAATAGATACATGGGAAAACAAGTTCTATATAACATCGATTATTATTTCAAAGGTTTTTACATGTTAACATATTTGTAATAAAGTATATTACTATGCAAATAGTGTTTAAAATAGCATTGTTTTAAATGCCACATACAGTTAAACTTATGCTACCAATCACTTGATAAGACTGGTCACCTTGCTGTATATTTGTCATCTAAGCAGCAGTCAGTTGTCCTCAGCTGACAGCTTGATTAAGCAAATCTTACTTTTAATTAGCTGCCATTCAAGATGCCAATTGTCAGTTGCAGTCATGCGCGCAACGTGTTAAGATAATCCCCAGGTCCCTTCTCACTTGTCATCATTATCACACATAACAGTCACAATCTCCCAATCAAAATGGTTTTCTGGCCATCATCTGTTGTTGTCAGATACTGGTAGTCTGAGCAAAATATTTGTTGAAGCCAATGTGTATTCAGCATATACAGTATATCAGTATTGAGGCATTAATTTATGAGCAAGTTAATTCATAAACAGATAGATTTTTGTGGGTAAAATTCTTGCTTGAATATAAAATAATTTAATTTGTCTTATAACTACTCAAAGTTTGTTTTTTTGCTGAAAATGCCCCATCCAAATGATCAGATGTCCAATTTAGGGATTTGTGGAAAAACAATCTGCAAAACATTTTGGTACACTAAGCATAAATTCAGTGTGTATCATTTACATTGGTATGCTTTGCAATTGACTAGACTACTGATAATGGAGCACAGGAGCAGTATTTTTCTTTGATCTAACTGAGAAACTTTTGATATTCTGAATCATGAATCATACATTTTCATTCTTTAGCTCTTTGCTGTAGTAAATAAATGTAAACAGTACTTTAAAGTATATACACTATTTAAGTAATCCTATTTGTAAACATACACATAGAAAAAGGTAAATTAAACATATACATAGTGAAAGGTAAACATTGAATGATGTCATATTTTGTCGTAAGCAGCCAATTTTTAATATAATAAGTTTGACTATAAAATAGCATATTTTGTTTCATTCAATATATATTCATTGCAAATACAAAATTATTCTTACTTCAACTTTGTGCATAAAAATACATTAGAAAAACATCATTCCTTCTACATTGACTTTCTTTTTGTGAAAGCAAGATAAACAAATTTTGGTAGCTTTTTACTATTTTCTCAACAATTCCTGCTTGTTTATTTTGCATCATTGATTTAATTGCATTATTGGTGGCTAAATACAATAATACCATGGTAAAATTTTAAGCCTTAAATACCAATGATAGGGGCATACTAAACAAAATGGAACTCATTTTCAACAGCATTAAAGTTAGTGAAAAAATTGTTTATACCTTCCATCTTCAATAGCTAAATTGTAAGGAGAAGAACTTCAATTTTGCTTAATGCACTACAATCAAGTGGACTCTACTTTCATTTCAATTTCAATCTATATTACTACTTTATAAAGAATAAAACCAGCTTTGTATATATTGATCTTACATTCTTTGCTTAATGAAATGTAACTGTGCTGTACAAATATGTGTACTAGTAGAAAGATAGGATAATACTAGAAGAAAGATAGGATAATACTAGAAGAAAGATAGGATAATCTGATGATATCAAACAGTGATTTCATATTGTTTGTACATTGAAGAATAAAATTACCATTATTATTTTTCTAACTAACTTAAACAACAAACTGTGTGGTTGTTAAGTATTTTAGTTGTAAAATACCTAACCTACTATAAAATATGCATTCTCTAATTTGTAACTTACTAGTGACCGGAAAAAAGAATGCAGTTCTTCCCCTTTCTGGCCATGCTGTAAGCAGTACTTACCACACATGCATGGCCTCACTATCATAGTTATTTTTCCGATTACCATTGTTGTGCTACCATAAAGTCTTATTGATAAGAAGCGCACAAAGATAAGATGCACCCCCTCTTCGAGGTCCAGAGTCAAGGAAAAAAGCAAATTCTCAAAGACAAGACACATCCCCTGTTCTCTAATCCATTGAAGCAATTCCCGCTTCGCTGTATCGCTCGCTTTGACTCGGAAGGTGCATGTTCCACTTGTTCTGTAAATCATTTTTTTCGCCAAGTGCTTGTTATTTTCTAAGTGGCTTGAATAATACGTCGCAACTGTTTGCCTAATAAGATTGTCTGTATTGTGTTACGTTATAAATATGCCCCAGTATATCATTTACATACAGACAGGATGTTCTCGCGGCTATCCCAGCCCTACAGCCCTAGAGAGGCAGCATGTCAAAAACAAAACAAAAAACAGTTAAGTTCTCGGCCTATAATTAAGTTCTCGACACACGGGACAAACAGACAAATAACAATTTAAATAACAACTTAAGGATTTATAACGTAGTTATTATACCCCCCACACATTTTGTGGGGGGGAGGGCTATAATGGATTCGCTTTGTCCGTCCGTCCGTCTCCATTATCGTGTCCACTCTATAAATCCTATACCAATTGAAGGATTTTCTTCAAACTTGGCTGAATGTTCACCTCAACAAGGGGGTGTGCAGAACCCATGTTGCCCATGTGTCAGCTCAAGGTCAAGGTCACAATTGAAGGTCAAATATCAAACAATCAAATATTAGACATTATGTCGTGTCCGCTCTGTAAGTCCTACACTAATTTAAAGATTTTCTTTAATCTTGGCTCAAATGTTCACCTCAACAAGGGGATGTGCAGAACCTGTGTTACTCTTTGTCGGCTTAAGGTCAAGGTCACACTTGAAGGTTAAAAACTGACTTAGAAAATATTCTTAAATTATAACATGTATTTGCATATTTGTGAAACTAGAAAAGTATTTGCTTGAAACTTCAAATATATATGAAATGTCACAATTAGGATATGCAGGTCAAGTTTCATAACTCTGTATTGCATTTTGACAAAGTTATGCCCCTTTTAAGTCTTCAAATTTACATACAATCAAGTATTAGACAATATGTCGTGTCCGCTCTGTAAGTCCTACACTAATTGAAAGATTTTCTTTAATCTTGGCTCAAATGTTCACCTTAACAAGGGGATGTGCAGAACCCATGTTACTCTTTTGCCGTCTTAAGGTCAAGGTCACACTTGAAGGTCAAAAATTGACTTAGAAAATATTCTTAAACTCTAAAGGGCATCTCAAAAGCCTTATATAAGTGACCCCCCCCCCCCCCCCCCCCATTTATTGCCCCACCCAGCATGTGAGGGCATCTGTTTTTTGATAAGCCAGGCTGCCACGGTCTGTAACGATGTGTCTGTCACACAGGTATTGTTCAAGATCCAAGTGTATGTATGCTATATCTAGGGGTTGAACATAGTCGTTCACAGTTTGTAAAGGAAACAGTTGTGAATATACCAATTACACAATCATATATATATATATATATATATATAAATAATTCTTTATTTGTTTTCTTTCTTACTTTGTTGGTTGATTTTTCTATTTCTTATACATTTTGTTATTTCTTTCTTTCATTCTTTTAGTTCTCATATATATTTTAAGTTTTATTTTATTTTGATTTGTAAAATGTACCGAAACGTTTCTAACAAAAGCAATTTAAAAAGTCATTCATTGTCAGAATAATGTCCGTCAGACTCATTTTAAGTCATTTTAAATACTTAAACTTGTATCTCTCATGTATTTTACAAATCAAATATTTAGCAATGAAATAAATACATAATCAGGTAGTTACAAAATTGAAACCTAGTAATTAATGCAATAAAGAATATGTAAGGGATCATACAGTAAACAACCCACATTATCACTAACATTAATGTTTATGGCTTTGTGTAAAACTAGCCTACTGTCTCACTTCCATACTAGCAGGTAATTTAGTTTTGCATTAACCCATCAGAGGTTTTACTGTGACAGATTAGTACTATGTTGGCTAAAGACTCCCTGTAGTGATGACCAGCAATTAGCAGGTCTGGTCACAGCAGGTCGGGGCCTGGCTCAGTGGGATACCACATTCCTTTCGAGATGCCTTTAAAGATAAATATCTTCGATGAAACTCAAATGGTTCAGTTACTCTTTTCGCCAAGATGGTTTTCCTGCCAAGAGTCAACTTTTTTCTGTGGCCTCTCACCCCTTCACTATCCCATGTCTCTCTTAAAGCCAGGATTCTTCTAACCCTGACAGTTTTTCATTTCCTGTCAGGGATTTGAAGTTTAATCTTGATAAGGTAAAACCTATCAGATCAGGCAAGAAATGTCTTTTTATTCCAGTTAAAGGATCTGAAGACTTTTCTGCAGCCACCATTTCTTGGAGGCATGCTTCAACTTGACATCTTGTATATTCAGATCTCTCTGATCAGAATCTTTCTCTTATTCAGATTAGACCCCATGAACTTAGGGCTGTTTCCATGTCATGGGTCTTTGTTGACCACTCTGCTCCTGAGAATTTCCTCAATGCAGCTATCTTTTCCACTTTCTATCGAAGATCTTTTTCTTCTGCTTTTGGCAACTTGCAGGCGATCGGACCCTTAGAGGTAGTTGTTATTTAATATCTTACCATGTTTTGTGATATATATGTAATAGTGAATTCACTGGATAGTTATAGTGTTATACTTGTTGACATCCCTGTGGGCTTGCCATGTCTCTTGGACCCTCTGGCTAGAAGAACAGCATTCTTTTTTAGGTCACTGGTAAGTTATAAAATACCATAATGCATATTTTATAGTAGGTAAGTATTTCTTATTGAAACAAATTTTACTATACAAGTCCAATTTTTAGCCAATAAGCTTAGAAACATATATTGCATACAACAAGTTGAAACTGCCCAAATTTGCCATAAACAGCTTTTTTTTTGCTTTTGCTTCTCAGATTATAACCGGAACAAATAATGTTAAAATATGACATAGTCCTATGAGTATTACAACAGAAATGTAAATCCTAAAAGGCACAGGACATAGGCATTCACAAGCTATTCAAACAAACAAAAATGTTACAAGGGAAAGTTACAGGAACATTTAATGAAAGACAAAAGTAGAAAAAAAGTGTTATTGATTGTAGTATTATGTTCATGTGTATTTGGAATTAAAGTCCATGTCTCAAACCATGTTTGTGAAATTTTAAATGTACAACATTCATTATGTGAAGCTATGGAAATTCCATGTATCACAAATGTAACATAAAATAGATAAAACCATGGCCTCAAGCAAATTCAGTTTTTCTTTAGCTTTTATCAAAAGTTGATGAGACAAACTACTTAATGAGTGTAATGCTGTTAGCGCACTTCACAAGTTTGCATGTTATTGCCCATCCTAAATACCATTATAGCTGACTTTTCTACATTTCTTTAATACCCCATATTTTGCAGTATTCATAAAGTTTGTTCACAGTATTTTGCAAAACATTTCATGATCTAGAGAATAATACCAGAAAATGTCTGAAATAAACACCATTTCACAGCGACAGGAAAGTATATGATTTCCTCTTAATATTCTGTACGCAATAAGAAAATAGGACCAGTTCAAACCTATTTCATTTGCTTTTGAATATATAGACCGCTCACCTGTAACATTAGCATTATGTAAGTGCCTTTCATTGTTAAAAACAAAGTGATTTTCAGTGCTTTCTATCATTTTGAGATCATTATGCCAATGCCCAAATATTGTTTATTTTATTTTTATCGAAATAGAGGATTTAAATCACAGGCCCAGGTGTCTATGGCTATAAACACTTATCTTACTAACAAAGGAGTCTTATTTCTATCTCTTGGGTAGAAAAGTTGAACTTTATAATACTCATGAACATTATTAACATAGAGTTTGACATTGTGTTTCCCAGGCCTGTTTATATGTGTAAACACTATCATCATAAAAAGTAGTAACAGCATAAACAATGGCCTACTGATATGAGCTTTTTTTCAGTTAAGCCTTATAATCTAATTTTTTGAAAGAATGATAACAAAAATTATTACAACAGAAAATGCAAACAAAATATTGGTAATATTCTTGCTTAAAACTAATGGATTTGTGTAAAGTTGCCATATAATACCACAAACACGACTTAGGGCAGGTTAATTCTATCTCTGTCTATGTAGCATATTTTTAGAACTAGCCATCAGAAGTTAAGCTCAAATTGACGACAACTGCCTTGATAAAAGGTTTTACTTCAGAACAGAATTACGAATTTACTGAAAATCTCCTTTGCATAATAAAGTTAGAAATAATGAGAACATCATCACCTCTATTTCATAATTTATACTATTTCTGTTGCAATTTTGATGGTTTTTATTAAAAACAAGACTATTTATATGGTTTGTTATTCTTCCCAGTTACCTATAGACACAGGTATGCATTTGTTATATGATATTGAAGAGGGCTGGTTGCAATAGCTCAAGAGGTAGAGCATCTGCTTGCGGATCAGAGGTGGCGGGGTCAAACCCCGGCCGGGTCAAACCAAAGACTTTAAAGTTGGTAGTAGTGGCTTCTTCCTAACGCTCGGGGCTAAGGGGACAGCATTATGCCTGACTTGTCTGTGTCAGTATAAAATACCGACCAGGTTCAGTCCCTGGGCACCTAATAAGTGCCCCTGTGCTATAATGATAGCAATGTCGCTGCACAGTATCATCAAAAATGTTAGCAAATTACATCACATCTTATTGATGAGGGCTAAAAGTTGGATGTCAGAATTAATCTTGGCATCAACATTTATTGCTTTTTGTTATATATTTTCAGTTATTTGCAGTACCTATTGGAGTATTTAGAAGGATACCTGTTACGGATCAAGCCATTGATGGATATCCCTAAGGTATGTTAAGGGGGCTAATGGTTGGCCTAACAACCTGCTAAACACTCATATAGGCCACTTTGATCAAGCTGTGGCGACATAGTATAAGAACAACCCGACTATTTTCTTTCTTGTAATGTGAATTTTACTTCCTACAATTGCATATGGTTGTACAATGAGTATTAAAACAGATTATGGCTTATCAATATATGTATGTCAGCTTACAGATGATCATATTGTGCTGTTGCCAACTTTGCATTATGTTTACAGTAAAATGCCACCTTACAACCTCCACTAAAATGACTAAGTCTCTATTTAGGGCAATTTCAAAAAAGTATTTGGCTTCTTTATTCAATGAGAAACCTGACCACAATAATGGGCATGCTGTTAATCCAGTTAATGACCAGTTCTGCTAGAACAAATTGTGAATATCTCTTGAAAACACTTTATTTCAATTGCGACCACCTAGACAAGAGCTGCAAGTCACCCATGTTGTGATTTGCATTCGCTAATCCACAACATAATGCCCTCCAGCAAGTTTTCAATTTACAATCTAGGACACCGGATAAGACGAGGTCATGATCTTAGTCAGTTAAGTGCTTAGTGACTGGTATAGAGAAACATTCAAGTGCTTTGCAATTTTGCTCAATCGAAAAATGAGCAAAAAACCGTTAATTTGTCAGCAAGATTAGACAGTTCTAAAGTGTGATCATATATTTTAATCTTCACTAAACTGACATATATTTCATTGTATCTATGACTTGTACATTTACACAGTTTATTCATTACATTAATGATTATTGTAGGTAATTTTCATTGCATCAATGATTTATATGAGTTAAAATATTTTTATTACATTTTGAAAAGAAGTGGGTTTGTTTGTTTTGTCCTATGCCCCTTTTCCCCTGTCAGAGTCATGAGACCAACACTGATACTTTAACAATGTCAGTTTAACTTGTTCACCCACAAACACTAGTAAGACCAACTCACTATTAAGTTCACTTCGGAAGGTGGCCTTAATAGAGGGATTTTACTGTATATGGGTATATTTCAAAAAAATACAAAGCATTTACATTTTTTATTAAATATATGCCAAGTTACTCTAACAAATATTCTTTAATCACCATTCCAGGCTGTCAACTGATTCCTATATTCCTATAAAACTCCTATATTTTGGTTGAGACTCCTATATTCTGAAAAGCCTCCTATTTTTCCTATATTCTCCTATATTTTAAACAACTTTCCTATATTATTAAGTAAATATGTTACCGATAAATAAAATGTTTATATTGCTTTGATACTGCTTTTGGCCTTTTGTTTCTAACAGGTAAGAAATTGTCTATGCCTGCAAAAGCACCACAATCCTTCAGACAGGGCTGCTGTGCTCCTCTTCTTTATCTTCATGGTCATCCTTAAAATGCAGTGCATCAATAGGATACATGTTTTTAAGGTAAATGAAGGAATTATTTGGATTTTGCTTTGTGTTATTGAACTAAATCATCATACTTTTTTTCAATGTTTTTGGATAATAATTATTTAAGAAATAATAGGAGTATTAATTTTGACTAAACTTGTAAGGTTTGGTAGTCTAAAATGCAATGAACATTACATGGTACATATAAGAGATCCATTTCAGTATTACTAGTCATGTTAAGCTATTTCTGTTATGCAATATTCATTGTTATTATGTTGTATTGTGTACTTTATTCTAAAAAAAAAAAAATAAAAAAAAATTCAGGTGACCATGCAGATGACGATGATGAGCTTTGCAGTAGCCGTCTGTCTGGATTCTGTTGCCATTGTTCAGAGTCAAAGGTTTCGTTCAACTGTAAGGTAGACACTTAAAACATTGATTATAACAGAAACAGTAAGTTGAAGGCAAGTATTGTTAATGTAATAATCACTATATAATATCATTTGAAGTTGGAAACTCCTATATTTTGCCTTGAAACAATCCAAAAACTCCTATATTTCTGGGAAAAAAATTCCTATACTTTCCTATAATTTGGAGAAAATCTGGTTGACAGCCTGCCATTCTAAAATGTCAAATAAGTTTTGAAATAATGCTTTCATATTGATGGTTTATTAATGTATGTTTGATGTTTCTTAATGAAGGTTACAATAATTGTTTAGTGTGTGAGCGCTTGTATACCTTTCAGGAGATGGACAAGCTTGCGACAGATTTTGAAATGCAGTTCGGTAGCGGCATTTTTCCTGGATGGCCAGTAAGTCAGAAAAGTTGATCCTTAAGTAACTTCAAGCTACTATAATAACATATATTGGAAGGGACTTCTAAGGAACCCCCTCTATTGCTAAATAAAGGTCAGCATTTCCTATAGCTTGATGGTTTCCTTTTTTATTTTTTTTCCATAACAGGGCAATGGTTTTACCTTAGATTATGTCATTTGACCACAAGTGCTTGCCTGGTCAAAACAACTTATCACTAGTCAATGTAACGTTTACCTTGTTTTACTCCTCAGATGGGCATCATATAGTCTGCTTTGTATGTGTTTCTCTCCTTGTATCCCTCCTGTCTGGAGCATATATCCATAACCGTTTGACCTATTAACTGAATACTTTTAGGTGTGATGAATTCTGATACATGGAAGTGCACTGTTTAAGAAGCATAATCTACAAGCATCTAGTTATAGTTGTCTCTCTTGTTTTTCTTTAACCTACAAATTACTGTATCAACTTGCTTCAACCGTAATGCACAGCTGCTTGGGCATGTGAAGAAGTACAGTAGACAAGACAAAAGAAGCATTATTCGATATGATTTCCATGGAAGTGCATATCTCAGCAGATTGAAACCTGGCCAGAAAACATTTTTGTAATTTATTTAATTTGCAGAACAAAATGGGAGCTGGGTGGGCATGAACACATCAGAGATGTTGGTATGGTATTATTTGGCAAGAATTACCTATATCTCCCTATTTTCATATTACTGTGAGAAAAGTATTTGGCTAACAGCATCCCTGATGTCCTGAGCAGTGTACCATAGGGGTGTAAGGATACGCTACCCTCACAATATGATACATATCGCTATTTATACCACACGATACGATCGTATCATGATACATAATATTTTAGTGCGGATGATACTTTTTTTCCTTATCACATAGGTACACTATTACACAATGACTTATATTAAACAATATTTTAGCATAGATATTTACTGAAACTAAGAACTTGTAAGTCTTATAAGCCAATAATCAGAATGTATGTCATAACAGGTTATCCACATATTAAATGATTTAACTATTAGAATAACTTAAAAATGTTAGGTCTTAAAAAATAAAAAGTAATATAATATTTTTTCTGATACTTTTTTCTCTTCTTAATTGTAAATTCTGAATATCCATCACAAATAAAGATACAACAGTTTGGTATACTATCAAAGAAAAACAAGATAAAGTTTAATACAATTTAAAGTGTCAACACAGTCAGCTAGTAAATAGTGCTTTGTATAAAACAGAGAAATAATGGCGGCAGGTTGTTACTAGGGCTCCGTATTGGTAAGAATCATCGATATGATAGTGTATCAATACAAAAATGATCGATATTCAATATATCATATCAGAACACACATGAAAATTAAACAACTATTGCTAGTAGTATAATAAATACAGTCCTACTATTAAAAGGTGTTTGGTATTGGTCATGTTTATACAAAGGAGGCTGTTTCCTTTAACATTAGAATATGGTATCTAAGTCTATATATGATTAATTAAATACTTTTCAGCAGGAACTTTGTTGCCTGGTATCAAAACATATTCATGTCCTACTGATGAGGCCAGAGCATTCAGATATTATTCTCCTTTTAAAAAAAGGCAATCTGTATTGATGCCATCAATTGTGCTCATGATTTCACATTTCTCATGCTTTCATTTTCATCATCACCTAGGAAAATTTTCAGAAGATCTTGGTTTTATCATTTTATATCATAAGATTTGCAAAAAAGGATAATTCATTTAAGTCATTTGTATAATGTCATAACACCCCACGCCCAAATGAAAATTTCTTCACTTATCTAAAATAAGACCAGCAATGCTTTAAACAGTTTCTAACTACAGTCACACTTGCATTAAGCAGCCAACCAAGGGACAGTCTAAGTTTCTCTGTTTAAAACTAGTTAACTGCTTAAGACAAAATATGGCATTATTGTTTGCCTATTTCTGTAAGCCTGTATGCTTACAAATAAGTATTACATGTACTTAAATAGTATATCTACTGGAAAGTACTATTCAAATAAATATTTACCACAATTATAACTGCTTTTGGAATGTCAAAGTATGATTCAGAATATCAGAAGTTTCTCTCTAATCCAAAGAAATTTTCATATAGCATACCATTTTAAATTAGTCACACCAAATTTATACTGAATGTACCAACATATTTGTCAAATTGTAGTTTGACAAATTACCAAAAAATGTACACATATTTGGATTGCCATGTTCTGGATGGTGCGTGTGTTTATTCTTTAACGAAAACAGCAAGCATTGTGTTATTAGTCGAAGTAAATAATTTTAAACATTATTAAAACAAGGTTTTTATCAACAAAAACCAAAAATGCACCACTTTTATGTACACATAGTCAAGTAAATTTAGTCTGGTCAATCTATGCATAAATTAATTTGCTCATAGATTAACGCTTCTGCTACCAATTCATTCACTACCATATATGCTGAATATGTATTTGCTTAGGCACTTTTTATTTTGCTCTGACTATCAGGTGGGTGATAACTAGGAATCTATTTCGATTAGGAGATAGGGACAGTTAGGTGTGATAATTTGTTGGGTAAAACAGTCAAAACAAATGCCAGAAGATAATTTCTTCTGAAAAGACTTCTTAGATATATAACTAAGCAGAGATAAAAATGAGAATTGTATTTTAGTTTTCTAATTTTGTTTTTTATTATAAAAATTAAAACAAACTATATGACTAAACGATAATTTTGGCATTTTCTCATCATCGCTTCACAATGTCACAATGACCACAATACTGTCGATTAGCCGACGTCTCGAGAGCCAAAGATGTTATCAATCATGCCAAAATCTACAATGGATTTCTTTTTGCAATATAGATTGTCCAACTCCATCAGTGATTTCTTGAACAGATATTGCATGATTTCGACAGCTGCCATTTTGAATAATAGTTAGCTTTACCCAATGCGCTTTACCGATCCAAGATATAGCTTACTAAGTTAACTTTCTTATGATATAAATAAGAATTATGAATGACAACATACTATTCTGAACAATCAGCTACTCTTGAGAACAAGAATCCTTACATCTAGGCAAACATTGTCATAAAAGTACTATATCTTGATCCACATTGTCGTTTTCCGGTGTAAAATAATAGTCCACTACTGACTCAACAAACGATTCGAAGTGAACTCGAGAGCACAATATAGGATTTTTATTTAACTGTATCACACAGTTTGTATCATAATTCTTGCAAAGTGAACCCTGAATATAGAACCACGGTATACCAACATACGGTATATTGTTACACCCCTAGTGTACCATGTCACCAAGGTAATAAAGTTTGTCTCCTACAACACTTGGATTTAGACTTGGTAAAAGATCTTGACATCATTTACATCTGTAGGATGTCTTGACAGACTGATAGCTTCCTTGACTTATAAACCCAGACAACATCACCTGCATTCTTTGTTGTTGACTTTAAATCCTTTGAACTCTTTACCTTGTCTCCATGTGGACAGCTTTCTCATAGGACATTCTGTTTTAGATGTCAATATTTCATATGGTCAACTGTTACTGCATGATATTGAAATCACATCCACCATTAAAAAGAACAGGAAAGGACTGACTGCTGACTCCTGGTGTATTTCTTCACCAACATGGAGGCTGTGTTGCCTGATCTCATGCCAACAACTGTCTTGTGCCCTTCAAAAAGAGACATGACTTCTCTCATGGTGTGCCTTTGTTCTGGCTTCAAGCCAAATTACATAACAAATTACAAGCCAAAAGTTCTTTGTTGGTAAATTCTGGTGTCTAGGACTCTTTCCAAGAGTTTCATTGTATGCTGCAGCAGTTTAATTCTTCTGAAGTTTCCACACTCAGAGGGTCTCCTTTCTTTTTATCGCTTGGTACAAGGATGCTGTGTGACCAGTCCAATGATATCTGTCCGTACTACCAATTCTACCTTCCATATGATATTTGTGTTACCAGTTCTACCTTCTGGATGATATCTGTGTTACCTATTCTACCTTCCATTTGATAGCTATCTGTGTTACAAATTCTACCTCCCATATGGTTACTGTGTTACCATTTCTTCCATCCATATTATATCTGTGTTACCAGTTCTACCTTCCATATTTTAGCTCTGTTACTTGTTCTACCTTTCATATGATAGCTTTGTTACCAGTTCTGTCTTCCATATGATAGCTTTGTTACTTGTTCTACCTGCCATATGATAACTGTTCCCAGTTCTATCTTCCATATCATACCTTTGTTACCAGTTCTAGTTTATATATAAAATTAAACAGATAAATAAAGTTGATTGTAAAATATTATCAATGTCCACTTATGGACAGTTTTTAGATGTTGGGTAAAATTTATCACTATTTATCACTATTATCTATTACAGTTATCAAAGTATCAAAGATGGTTATTTATGTGTATTTCCATTTTTTATCAGTGTAAGTGTATTTATGTATATATGGGGAGGTTAAAGTTGTCAAAAGTGATCCTCTGCTAGTGGACTATAGAGTAGAGAAAAACAATTAAATGGTTTGAATAGACCCTCATGCTGTAAATAAGACCAAGTATTATAATAGTATAAACAATACAGTGTTTGCTTGTTATGTTGAGGTGATCTATGGGGACAAATTTGAATTTTGACCGAGCAAACACAACCTGAAATAAAGCCAAAAAGGGTAGGTGGGGGAACTTAACTTTCAATTTCAAAATGTAAATAGAGGAGCAAGATGGCTGATGGAAGTAGAAGTAGTACAATTTGTAGGCAGTTGTAAAGGATGGTGGCTGCAGCATAGTGTTGGCAGATATTTTTTGCGTCTAGGAGATCTGCACTCGTCGCCCTCTAACATCGGAATCGGAATGAACTCAGCATTGTGTGGAAACATAAATTATAATACATGTAGCAGCTGTACACCCATGGGACAAGCTAAAGTTGTCTGCTTAAGACAAGTAAGCTGCTTAAAACCGTCATTAAATGTTAACCTTTTACTAGATCTATGTGTATGTTTACAAATAAGTTGGGTTTTTTTATTATTAGAAAGTTTCATTTTTATTATTAGAAAGTAGCAATACTGCAAAATATACTGTTCTAGTAGGTATTTTACAACATAGTGTATCAGTAATGTAAACATACAAAATTTTAGTATATCAGAAATCACTCAACACGTCTTGTTACACCAGATTTATTAAAAGATATGCAAACACCAAACATTCTGCCAATGAATTTGATATTAAACAATATGTTATATTTTTACCCCAACCTGTCATATACAGGTTCAGACCACCATCAGGCATCACTCATCAGTCAACATTCTTTAAACGACATATCTGAAACTGTTGGCATTATATCAACCAAACATCCTCAGATGCTTCAGCAGGCGGGGGAACTAAATGATGTTCAAAGAATTTTGATCAATCTAAAGACATGACTGTCAGGGCATGGCCATTTTCCAATTACAGCTCTATAGGAAAATTCTAGTCATACACTTCAAGAGCAAGAGCCTTGATATTTGTATATATTGTTCCTTGGGTGGCCCAGTATCAAGATTGTTCAAAGAACATTGATCTGTCAAAACCATATGTCCACCATGGCTGTGGCCATTTTCCATGTATGGTTATGTTTGAAAACTTTATGTATCTCCTTGCTGAAATTATGAGAGCTAGAACCTTGTGTTACGTAAGAGTCTTTGATTTTTAGCTCACCTTGAGCACGTTAAGGGGAGCTTTTGTGATACTGCTTCATCCGTCGTCCGTCATCAACATTTAGCTTGTGAATACACTACAGACCACAGTTTTTATCCAATCTTCATCAAACTTTGTCAGAATGTTTGTCTGCATGAAATCTTGGATGAATTCGTTATTGGGTCACCTGGGGTCAAAAAAGAGGACACTAGGTCAAATTTTAGCAAAAACTTGTGAACACACTAGAGGCCACATTTATAGCCAATCTTTACCAAACTTGGTCAGAATATTTGTTTGCATGAAATCTTGGATGAGTTCGTAACTGGGTCACGTGGGGTCAAAAAGTAGGTCACTAGGTCAAATCTTATAAAGAAGCTTGTGAACACACTAGAGGCCACATTTATGACCCAATCTTCACCAAACTTGATCAGAATGTTTGCTTGCATGAAATCGTGGATCAGTTCATAACTGGGTCATGTGGGGTCAATAAGTAGGTCACTAGGTCAAGTCTTAGAAAACCCATGTGAACACACTAGATACCACATTTATAGAACAATCTTCACCAAACTTGGTCAGAATGTTTGTCTGCATTAAGGTTACTGGATAGTGACAAATTTGTTAGTTGCAATCCCTCTGAAAAGTTTAGTATAGTTTATATATGAGCTGTAGATTATAAAAAAACAAAAAAAATCAGTGGGTTACCATTGAAATAATAATTTTATTGCCTCATGTGTGTGGTTGACGTAAACATGCAATGTTGCCATTTTTAGACATTAACTTTATTATATCATATCAACTATATTTTTGTGAAAAAAGGGTAACAAGCCTATATGGCAGTTTCTAACATTCAGCACAAATAAATCTTTCATTTAAAACCAAACAAGGCTATCCCTGAAGTGATAATTACAAAAATATCTCATAAATAAAAATAAAATAATTAATCAAATTTAAAAAATATAGAAAAACTATCAGAAAATACTTAATTTAGATGCAGAGTTCTTTTAACTTCACATATAGATAGAACTTTTTATTCTGGTTAAAGTAAATACAAAAAATGTATGTGTTACCATGCAAAGTGAAGAGCTATGGCTTAAATATTAAAAAAATAATATTTTTAATTAAAAATATGCATAAAATACCACCTATTTTTTATTTGAGATGCAGTAGTCTTAAAACTTTACACATAGATAGAAATCATTTTGTTGTACATATAAAAAACAAAAAAGGTAGATTTTACCTTGTAAAATTTAAGAATTCGAGCTTAAAATATGTAAAAAATACAATTTAAAAAAAATTTAAAATATAACTCATATTTTTCTTTTAATGCACTGGTCTGAACACTTTACATATAGGTAGAACACATTTTGCTGAATAAATCAACAACAAATAAGGTAGATTTTTTTGGTAAAAATCAGGATGAAAGCTGGTCAAATATAAATTTTTATATAAAACACACAAACCGGCATACGTATTGGATTTAGTTGCAAAAGTCTCAATACAGTACATAGAAAATAACAATTATCATTATATGATACCAGATTCCCAAAACCAGATTCATGCAAATGTACAAACAAGAAAAATGACAGAGCCACTATAGGATACCCCATGCAGAAATTTATGGTGCAGCACAACGCCGTGAATGCGGGATAGTTCAAATCTGCGCAATCGTCTGCGCAGACGCTCCAAATTCGTCACTTTCCAGTAACCTTAAGTCTTGGATGAGTTCATTACTGGGTCACGTGGGGTCAAAAAGTAGGTTACTAGGTCAAATCTTAGCAAAAGCTTGTGAACACACTAGAGGCCCCATTTATGGCAAATCTTTAACAAACTTGATCAGAATGTTTGCCTGCATGAAATCTTGGATGAGTTCATAACTAGGTCATGTGGGTTCAAAAAGTAGGTCAGTAGGTCAAATCTTAGAAAAACTTGTGAACACACTGGAGACCACGTTTATAGCAAAATCTTCACCAAACTTGGTGAGAATGTTTGTCTGCATGAAATCTTGGATGAGTTCGTAACTGGGTCACGTGGGTTCAAAAAGTAGGTCACTAGGTCAAATCTTTGAAAGGGCTTGTGAACATACTAGAGACCACATTTATAGCCCGATCTTCAAACTTGGTCAGAATGTTTGTCTGCATAAAATCTTGTTTGAGTTCGTTATTGGGTCTCGTGGGGTCATAAAGTAGGTTACTAGGTTACATTTTAGAAAAAGCTTGTGAACACACTAGAGACCACATTTATAGCCCAATCTTCACCAAACTTGGTCAAAATGTTTGTCTGCATAAAATCTTGGATGAGTTTGCAACTGGGTCACATGGGGTTAAAAAGTAGGTCACTAGGTCAAATCTTAGAAAAGCTTGTGTACACCCTAGATACCACATTTATAGCCCAATCTTCACCAAACTTAGTCAGAATGTTTGTCTGCATGAAATCTTGGATGAGTTTGCAACTGGTCACAAAGTAGGTCACTAGGTCAAATCTTAGAAAAAGCTTGTGAACACCATTTATTGGCCAGTCTTCATTAAACTTGGTCAGAATGTCTACATGAAATCCTGGATGAGTTCGTTATTGGGTCATGTGGGGTCAAAAAGTAGGTCACTAGGTTACATTTTAGAAAAACCTTGTGAAAACACTTAAGAGGCTACATTGATGGCCCAGTCTTCACCAAACTTGACTAGCATGTTTGCCAGTATGAAATCTTAAATATGTTTTGAAGTCAGTCATGTGGATTCAGTAGGTTACTTGGTAAAATTCTAGAAAATGTTATCAACCCAGTGGCCACACTAATGGTCCAATCTTCACCAAAGATTTCTAAAGTAAATAACTCTTAATTACTTGATGCCAGATTTGAGCCTACTTAAAGCCTGTGTCATCAGGTGAGCGATTACGGGCCATCATGGCCCTCTTGTATCAACAAAGCTTCATTATTTATTATGTGCTCCTCTCAATACACAAACAGGCAGAATTTTAAAATGTTATATATATGGATTTTTTACAGAAAGAAGCTCTGGGTGCCCTTGCTCACACAGGAGCACATTTGGATCTATCAGCATTCTCTTCATGGGAGGTGAGTCCACACAAGTGTAACCTCTTGGCAAACAGGGCTTGGTTTGATACACATCATACATAATAAGTGACACATATGCCAGTCACACACACAAATCGCACATATATGTAAGTTAAACATACAAGAGTCACACATACACAGAATGCACATACACAAGTCACACAAACACAAGTTACACATAAACAAGTCACACATACAGCAGTAAGAAATGCACTAGTCACACATACAAGATTCACACATGCACAAGTCAGACATGCACAAATCACATATGCACAAGTCACACATACAAAGATCACACGTAAATAAGTCGCACAAGAATCACTCATACACAATTCACTCATACATCCTGAAACATGAGCAAGTCACACATACATACTATGCTCAATCAAATATACAAAAGATATATCATTTTAAACCAATGTAGTAGTTATTTATTGCAGTTAATATTACAAGTTCATTTTCCACTTCAAGGTAAATGACTAAAGTATTTTCTTGGAATATTCTACAGAATATTGTAAATGTCAGCACTTCAAATCCAACATTTTTTTCGAGTTTAAATGATTATGTTTGTGCTTATTAAAGCTGGACTTAGTCTGAGGAGTCTGAGGATGATCTGGAAACTATGATGCACCTGATACTTAGCAGATAAACTGGGCACTTATTAAGTTATTGATAGTCTGATGGTGATATATAACTGTTTATAAAGAATTTTTGAGTATAACATTTTTGCTATGGCATCACCTCTGTGTAATTCAGGAGCTGGCATCTTTAGGATTGGATCGACTCAAGTCTGCTTTAATGGCCCTAGGCCTCAAATGTGGAGGGTAAGTGATATGTTAAATGTATGTAATGTCTGGCCCTAGACCTTAAATGTGGAAGGTAAGTGATATGTAAAATGTACATACTGTCTGGCCCTAGACCTCAAATGTGGAGGGTAAGTGATATGTTAAATGTATATAATGTCTGGTCCTAGACCTCAAATGTGGAGGGTAAGTGATATGTTAATTGTATATAATGTCTGGTCCTAGACCTCAAATGTGGAAGGTAAGTGATATGTAAAATGTACATACTGTCTGGCCCTAGACCTCAAATGTGGAGGGTAAGTGATATGTTAAATGTATATACTGTCTGGCCCTATACCTCAAATGTGGAGGGTAAGTGATATGTTAAATGTATATAATGTCTGGCCCTAGGCCTCAAATGTGGAGTGTAAGTGATATGTTAATTGTATATAATGTCTGGCCCTAGACCTCAAATGTGGAGGGTAAGTGATATATTTAATGTACATACTGTCTGGCCCTAGACCTCAAATGTGGAGGGTAAGTGATATGTTAAATGTATATAATGTCTGGCCCTAGACCTCAAATGTGGAGGGTAAGTGATATATTTAATGTACATACTGTCTGGCCCTAGACCTCAAATGTGGAGGGTAAGTGATATGTTAAATGTATATAATGTCTGGTCCTAGACCTCAAATGTGGAAGGTAAGTGATATATTTAATGTACATACTGTCTGGCCCTAGACCTCAAATGTGGAGGGTAAGTGATATGTTAATTGTATATAATGTCTGGTCCTAGACCTCAAATGTGGAGGGTAAGTGATATGTTAATTGTATATAATGTCTGGTCCTAGACCTCAAATGTGGAGGGTAAGTGATATATTTAATGTATATACTGTCTGGCCCTAGACCTCAAATGTGGAGGGTAAGTGATATATTTAATGTACATACTGTCTGGCCCTAGACCTCAAATGTGGAGGGTAAGTGATATGTTAAATGTATATAATGTCTGGTCCTAGACCTCAAATGTGGAAGGTAAGTGATATATTTAATGTACATACTGTCTGGCCCTAGACCTCAAATGTGGAGGGTAAGTGATATGTTAATGTATAATGTCTGGTCCTAGACCTCAAATGTGGAGGGTAAGTGATATGTTAATGTATATAATGTCTGGTCCTAGACCTCAAATGTGGAGGGTAAGTGATATATTTAATGTATATACTGTCTGGCCCTAGACCTCAAATGTGGAGGGTAAGTGATATGTTAATTGTATATACTGTCTGGCCCTAGCCTCAAATGTGGAGGGTAAGTGATATGTTAATGTATATAATGTCTGTCCTAGACCTCAAATGTGGAAGGTAAGTGATATGTAAATGTATGTATGTCTGGTCTAGCCTCAAATGTGGAGGGTAAGTGATATATTTAATGTACATACTGTCTGGCCCTAGGCCTTAAATGTGGAGGCTAAGTGATATATTTAATGTATATACTGTCTGGCCCTATACCTCAAATGTGGAGGGTAAGTGATATATTTAATGTATATACTGTCTGGCCCTAGACCTCAAATGTGGAGGGTAAGTGATATATTAAATGCATATAATGTCTGGCCATAGACCTCAAATGTGGAGGGTAAGTGATATATTAAATGCATATAATGTCTGGTCCTAGACCTCAAATGTGGAGGGTAAGTGATATGTTAATTGTATATAATGTCTGGTCCTAGACCTCAAATGTGGAGGGTAAGTGATATATTTAATGTATATACTGTCTGGCCCTAGACCTCAAATGTGGAGGGTAAGTGATATATTTAATGTACATACTGTCTGGCCCTAGACCTCAAATGTGGAGGGTAAGTGATATGTTAAATGTATATAATGTTTGGTCCTATACCTCAAATGTGGAGGGTAAGTGATATATTTAATGTATATACTGTCTGGCCCTAGGCCTCAAATGTGGAGGGTAAGTGATATGTTAATTGTATATACTGTCTGGCCCTAGGCCTCAAATGTGGAGGGTATGTGAATTATTTACTATGTATACTGTCAGGCCCTAGGTCTCAATTGTGGATGATATGAATTATTAACTATATATACTGTCAGGTCCTACCTCAAAACACAAGTTTCTGCTGACTTTGCAAAGGTTGCAAGACTGTTGTTTTCCTGTTGATGTACAGGTAGGAAAAGCTACATATAGTTAACAAACAGTAGCAGAAGAGATGCAGGAGGCTATTAGTTCTGTACTAACAGAGACAGTTGACAGAAATTAGCATCAAACCCATTCCTTTCTGTCCACGTTGATGAAAGTTGAGACATATAAATTACTAAGAAACTTTTACTGTATACCAGAACTGTCATACACTGTATTGAACCAGGGATACATTTTGTGAACAACAATCAAAGATGAAATGGCTAAGACATTGTATGCATCAGTGAAAGAGACCTTGCTTTCATGTGGTATTTCTCTTGACAAATTGATTATGGTAGGCTCAGATGGAGCATAAGTAATGACAGGTCCCCAGCATGTCTTTGTGGCACAAGGTCAATATCATGACTCTTTGTTCCTGGTGTGTACTACATAGTAGGTAGGCTAGCACTGTGTTCTAGTCAAACAGCTGAGTACATGGCATACTTAAAAGTCTACCAACTATCCGGTACCTTCTTCAAGTTTTCTGCACTAAGACATGAAAAGAGGAAAGAAATCCAGGAACTGCTGCATGATACCAAACTTTAATACAAGGAGCTGCACAGTGTGAGGTAATGTAAGCAAACCATTTATCTATCTATATGACAGTTATTATTCAGAGAAGTTAATATTAAAATATTTTTTAAAATGTTAATAAAATTGAAGACTAGAATCTTATTTTTCCAGACTAACTGCTTTAACATCACTTATACATAAATGTAAAGTATTCAATATACAATTCATTACATTTAAGTTTCATTGTTATATATCATATGAATGTAATTGTATAATAATCTTATTATAATATATCAGGCTTAATTGGCATTAATTACATATACCATACAATATCAGTTTGTTTTTTTTGTGCTATATAACAGTAGGCGTTTAGTGGCTATTCCCCACTTGAAAAAAATTCCTCTCGGTCTGAAAAAATCAGCTATTATGGCTTGTTTGCCTTTAAAAAATTGCATTTTTGTTCAGATCATCGATGTTTAGAACGCACAGGATCCATTTCGATTACTGGAGAGTACAGTCCAGGGCCCTGGTATAAACTGCGGGTCCAGAATCTCCCTTCAATAGAAGTTTGAAGCCTTTTTTCTGAATCATAAACAAAACGTTTACTGATCCAACATATGGCGATCCTGCCATTACTGATCCAACATATGGCGATCCTGCCATTACTGATCCAACATATAGCGATCCGGCCATTACTGATCCTGCCATTACTGATCCAACATATAGCGATTCTGCCATTACTGATCCAACATATGGCGATCCTGCCATTACTGATCCAACATATGGCAATCCTGCCATTACTGATCCAACATATGGCGATCCTGCCATTACTGATCCAACATATGGCGATCCTGCCATTACTGATCCAACATATGGCGATCCTGCCATTACTGATCCAACATATAGCGATCCTGCCATTACTGATCCAACATATAGCAATCCTGCCATTACTGATCCAACATATGGCGATCCTGCCATTACTGATCCAACATATAGCGATCCTACCATTACTGATCCAACATATGGCGATCCTGCCATTACTGATCCAACATATAGCGATCCTGCCATTACTGATCCAACATATAGCAATCCTGCCATTACTGATCCAACATATGGCGATCCTGCCATTACTGATCCAACATATGGCAATCCTGCCATTTCTGATCCATGCATATGGCGATCCTGCCATCCAACATATGGCGATCCTGCCATTACTGATCCAACATATAGCGATCCTGCCATTACTGATCTCAACCAGACCATCATTAAGTGCAAGGCTTTGGTTGCTCAACAGCAGTATCTATGCCACAAAAATCATCAACATGGAAACTGCTTGGTTTCCAAACCTTGCCAAGCTCAGTCACATTCCACATCAGATGCAGTTGTGAATGGATTCAGCATCCAAAATAACATGGAAGTAACATCCAGGAATCTGTTGGGAAGTGAAAGTCTGGACACGTCATGAACATTTCCCAGGTCCCAGATATTGAGCAGTTACCATGTTTTGCAATTTTGTTGTTTTTTTAGTCACTGATAACATGTATTTAACTTACTTTAATGCCTTTTTCTTTAAAAATGTGACAGGTAATCAAAATTAGTCTTAGGTATGACCATCAGATTTGCTAATTAGTTCCTTCTCTTAATTTATTGTTTTTAATTCTTTTATTATTTTTTTCTAAAAGCATTGACAGAATGAAACTAGGTATAAATTGTTTTTTTAAAGTGGTATCTGACATTCTTCTACATCAAATACATATCAATATCATTATCTTAACCCTGTATATATATTTTATTTTTTGTAACACTACTACAATTGCTAGACAGTACAAATCATGATAAAATAGCTAGAAATTTTCCTTCTGTACAAATCTATAAATAAACACAATATGAATTTCTGCTAAAAATAGGTATTGACGTCAAAGTGAATTACACGGATGATGATATAGTGTGATCTCAAAAATAAGTGGTCACATGGTTTTCTCAGTTTGAAAGTAGTTAACTGGCAGCATGGCTCAAATGAGAAATACTGTTGGTAATGATCAGACAAGTTTTATGTTTCACGTTCCACATAGATGCAGTACATAAAAAAATATAGTATTTTTTGGAACCTTTAGGTAACAACAATTTATTTGATTGTTTAAATAAAAATATTGGTTCAAACTATTGGATACCACCTTTTAGGAAATAATTACTATCAAACAAATATTGTTCTTTTCACTCAAGCAAATCAAACTATACACATGAAATATGTGTAGATGATATTCTCAGTTAATGCCATTTCCTGTAAATAGCCAGTAACATAATTTTGTTACTTTTAAGTACATGTAGGCCCCTGACTGATATGAGGCCCCTGACTGACATGAGGCATACACACCCTTGTCCTATTTTCTATGAATGTTGGAGTGTTTTAGTCATGAAATAACGATTAAGCTTTGTTATCATTTCTTTGTTAATTTTTATTAGTATGATGGGCCTTGGAGTATTTTTCATCTACCCTTGTTAAACTAATGTTTATGCAACACATTTACTACTGTAAATCCACGATTAAGTTATTGCATTCCTGATTAAAAAATCCACATGTAGACTTTAGTCTGATTACTAGAGCCATTCTCTTTTTTCCTCACACCTGTCTAGTTATTTTGTAGTATTGCAAATAACATTCTGTCTGTTTTCTTTCTAATTTTGCAAAGATTCATTTTCATCCTTCTGAACCATTTCAGTATGAGAATATTGTCACAAGATAACAAAATTAAAATGTATGGACATTCCTACACTACCTTTAACTTAACCTTTTCGTTTAGGTCAAATCCACTAAAGCCACATATAGAAGAAGAATATAATGCACATTTACTTTTCATAAGGTTTATTTGCCATTTTGAGCATGCTTTGTTCTTTTTCTTGTTTTTTTTTTCAATAAAACTTGTGCCATGATTATTCCCTTTTGTATTGTTTGTTATGAAAAGTTCAATCACACAATCTTGCCATTATAAAACAACCAGGTATGTCCCCAGAACTGCAGTTGGTCAGAAAATAATGTCTTAAAAGTAATGACTAATGTTGAACCATTTAAACTAACTGGTAATTTTCAAGAACTGAACACTAAAGTGCCTGGGTAGGTTTGATTTAAAGTCATTTGGTCACAATGACACCCAACTCCCAGTCCTGTGTTATATATTACAATGTACCATGACAGGTATCAAGTTGTGTCACAATATGTTAGCATTGTAATGGATGTGTATTGTTTCACCCTACAAGTAGGTAACATCAATTGTTTTGTGTAATCTCTCCCAGGTCCATGTATATGTTTGGTGTTGTTTCAGGACCCTGGAGGAGAGAGCTATGAGGCTGTTCAGCACCAAAGGCAAGAGTCTGGAGGACCTTGACCCATCCATGTTTGCCAAATCCAAGCCTGGCAGGGCTGGAAAATCAAGGTATCATCATTTGTATCACACAATTCTAATCTAGGTATCATCATTTGTATCACACAGTTCTAATCTAGGTATCATCATTTGTATTGCAAAATTTTAATCTAGGTATCATCATTTGTATTACACAGTTCTAGTCTGAGAATCATCATTTGTATCACACAGTTCTAATCTAGGTTTCATCATTTGTATCACACAGATCTTATCTAGGTTTCATCATTTGTATCACACAGTTCTAATCTAGGTATCATCGTTTGTATAACACAGTTCTAATCTAGGTATCATCGTTTGTATAACACAGTTCTAATCTAGGTATCATCATTTGTATCACACAGTTCTAATCTAGGTATCATCGTTTATATCGCACAGTTTTAATCTAAGTATCAGTTTGTATCACACAATTCTAATTTAGGTATCATCATTTGTATCACACAGTTCTAATCTAGGTATCATCGTTTGTATCACACAGTTCTAATCTAGGTATCATCGTTTGTATCACACAGTTCCAATCTAGGTATCATCATTTGTATCACACAATTCTAATCTAGATATCATAGATTGTATCACACAATACTAATCTAGGTATCATCATTTGTATCACACAGTTCTAGTCAAGGTATAATCGTTTGTATCACACAGTTCTAGTCAAGGTATCATCGTTTGTATCACACAGTTCTAATCTAGGTTTCATCGTAGTTTTTATTGCACAGTTCTAATCTAGATATCCTAGTTTGTATCGCACAGTTTCCATCTAGGTTCCATTGTTTGTATCGCACAGTTCCAATCTAGATAAAATCATTTGTATCGCACAGTTCCCATCTAGATACAATCATTTGTATCGCACAGTTCCCATCTAGATACAATCATTTGTATCTCACAGTTCCCATCTAGATACAATCATTTGTATCGCACAGTTCCCATCGAGATACAATCATTTGTATCACATAGTTCCCATCTAGATACAATCATTTATATCACACAGTTCCCATCTAGATAAGATCATTTGTATCGCACAATTCCCATCTAGATACAATCATTTGTATCGCACAGTTCCCATCTAGATACAATCATTTGCATCACACAGTTCCCATCTAGATACAATCATTTGTATCACACAGTTCCCATCTAGATACAATCATTTGTATCGCACAGTTCTCATCTAGATACAATCATTTGTATCGCACAGTTTCCATCTAGATACAATCATTTGTATCACACAGTTCCAATCTAGATACAATCATTTGTATCACACAGTTCCAATCTAGATACAATCATTTGTATCACACAGTTCCAATCTAGATACAATCATTTGTATCACACAGTTCTAATCTAGATATCATAGATTGTATCACACAATGCTAATCTAGGTATCATCGTTTGTATCACACAGTTCTAGTCTGGGAATCATCATTCGTGTCATACAGTTCCAATCAAGGTTTCATTGTTTGTATCCCATAGGTCTTATCAAGATATCATAGTTTGTGTCACACAGTTCTAATCTAGGTATCATCGTTTGCATCACACAGTTCTAATCTAGGTATCATAGTTTGTATCACACAGTTCCAATCTAGGTATCATCATTTGTATCACACAGTTCTAATCTAGGTATCATTGTTTGTATCACACAGTTCTTATCTAGGTTTCATCGTTTGTATCACACAGTTCTAATCTAGATATCATCATTTGTATCACACAGTTCCAATCTAAGTATCATAGTTTGTATCACACAGATCTAATCTAGGTATCATCATTTGTATCACACAGTTCTAATCTAGGTATCATCATTTGTATCCCACAGTTCTAATCTAGGTATCATCATTTGTATCACACAGTTCTAATTTAGGTATCATCGTTTGTATCAAATAGTTCTAATCTAGGTTTCATCGTTTGTATCACACAGTTCTAATCTAGGTATCATCGTTTGTATAACACAGTTCTAATCTAGGTATCATCAATTGTATCACACAGTTCTAATCTAGATATCATCGTTTGTATTACACAGTTCTAATCTAGATATCCTCGTTTGTATCACACAGTTCTAATCTAGGTATCATCGTTTGTATCACACAGATCTAATCTAGATATCATCGTTTGTATCACACAGTTCTAATCTAGGTATCATCGTTTGTATCACACAGATCTAATCTAGATATCATCGTTTGTATCACACAGTTCTAATCTAGGTATCATCGTTTATATCGCACAGTTCTAATCTAGGTATCATCGTTTGTATCACACAGTTCTAATCTAGATATCGTTTGTATTACACAGTTCTAATCTAGATATCCTCGTTTGTATCACACAGTTCTAATCTAGGTATCATCGTTTGTATCACACAGATCTAATCTAGATATCATCATTTGTATCACACAGTTCTTATCTAGGTTTCATCGTTTGTATCACACAGTTCTAATCTAGATATCATCATTTGTATCACACAGTTCCAATCTAAGTATCATAGTTTGTATCACACAGATCTAATCTAGGTATCATCATTTGTATCACACAGTTCTAATCTAGGTATCATCATTTGTATCACACAGTTCTAATTTAGGTATCATCGTTTGTATCAAATAGTTCTAATCTAGGTATCATAGTTTGTATCACACAGTTCTAATCTAGGTATCATCGTTTGTATCACACAGTTTTAATCTAGGTATCATCGTTTGTATCACACAGTTCTAATCTAGGTATCATCATTTGTATCACAGTTCTAATCTAGATATCATCGTTTGTATCAAACAGATCTAATCTAGATATCATCGTTTGTATCACACAGTTCTAATCTAGGTATCATCGTTTGTATCACACAGTTCTAATCTAGATATCATCGTTTGTATCACACAGTTCTAATCTAGGTATCATCGTTTGTATCACACAGTTCTGATCTAGGTATCATCATTTGTATCACACAGATCTTATCTAGGTGTCATCGTTTGTATCACACAGTTCTAATCTAGGTATCATTGTTTGTATCACAGTTTTAATCTAGGTATCATCGTTTGTATCACACAGTTCTAATCTAGGTATCATCATTTGTATCACAGTTCTAATC
Source organism: Sinonovacula constricta (assembly GCA_007844125.1). NCBI lineage: Eukaryota > Metazoa > Mollusca > Bivalvia > Cardiida > Solecurtidae > Sinonovacula > Sinonovacula constricta. The sequence goes on along the minus strand of CM017556.1, from coordinate 27,186,444 downwards.
TAGGTATCATCGTTTGTATCACACAGTTCTAATCTAGGTTTCATCATTTGTATCACACATTTCCAATCTAGGTATCATCGTTTGTATCACACAGTTCTAATCTAGGTATCATCATTTGTATCACACAGTTCTAATCTAGGTACCATCCATTGTGTCGCACAGTTCTAATCTAGGTACCATCCATTGTGTCGCACAGTTCTAATCTAGGTACCATCCATTGTGTCGCACAGTTCTAATCTAGGTACCATCCATTGTATCACACAGTTCTAATCTAGGTACCATCCATTGTGTGGCACAGTTCTAGTCTAGGTACCATCCATTGTATCACACAGTTCTAATCTAGGTACCATCCATTGTGTCGCACAGTTCTAATCTAGGTACCATCCATTGTGTCGCACAGTTCTAATCTAGGTTCCATCCATTGTATCACACAGTTCTAATCTAGGTACCATCCATTGTGTCGCACAGTTCTAATCTAGGTATCATCCATTGTATCACACAGTTCTAATCTAGGTACCATCCATTGTGTCGCACAGTTCTAATCTAGGTACCATCCATTGTGTCGCACAGTTCTAATCTAGGTTCCATCCATTGTATCACACAGTTCTAATCTAGGTACCATCCATTGTGTCGCACAGTTCTAATCTAGGTACCATCCATTGTGTGGCACAGTTCTAATCTAGGTACCATCCATTGTGTCGCACAGTTCTAATCTAGGTACCATCCATTGTGTCGCACAGTTCTAATCTAGGTACCATCCATTGTGTCGCACAGTTCTAATCTAGGTACCATCCATTGTGTCACACAGTTGTAATCTAGGTACCATCCATTGTGTCGCACAGTTCTAATCTAGGTACCATCCATTGTGTGGCACAGTTCTAATCTAGGTACCATCCATTGTGTCGCACAGTTCTAATCTAGGTACCATCCATTGTATCACACAGTTCTAATCTAGGTACCATCCATTGTGTCACACAGTTCTAATCTAGGTACCATCCATTGTGTCGCACAGTTCTAATCTAGGCACCATCCATTGTATCACACAGTTCTAATCTAGGTACCATCCATTGTGTCACACAGTTCTAATCTAGGTACCATCCATTGTGTCACACAGTTCTAATCTAGGTACCATCCATTGTGTTGCACAGTTCTAATCTAGGTACCATCCATTGTATCACACAGTTCTAATCTAGGTACCATCCATTGTGTCACACAGTTCTAATCTAGGTACCATCCATTGTATCACACAGTTCTAATCTAGGTACCATCCATTGTGTCGCACAGTTCTAATCTAGGTACCATCCATTGTGTGGCACAGTTCTAATCTAGGTACCATCCATTGTGTCGCACAGTTCTAATCTAGGTATCATCGTTTGCATTACACAGTTCTAATCTAGGTACCATCCATTGTATCACACAGTTCTAATCTAGGTACCATCCATTGTATCACACAGTTCTAATCTAGGTACCATCCATTGTGTCACACAGTTCTAATCTAGGTACCATCCATTGTATCACACAGTTCTAATCTAGGTACCATCCATTGTATCACACAGTTCTAATCTAGGTACCATCCATTGTATCACACAGTTCTAATCTAGGTACCATCCATTGTATCACACAGTTCTAATCTAGGTACCATCCATTGTGTCGCACAGTTCTAATCTAGGTACCATCCATTGTGTCACACAGTACAATCATTTGTATCACACATTGCGAGCATCACACTTTATTGTCGAAAATTTTGAAGTTAATTTATTGTTTGATTGTTTGAACTTGCAATCTTCTAGTTGTTTTACTTTCCTGTTTCATGTTTTAACTGTTATAAGCTTCTGAAGCTTTGTCATATTTTACTCAGGTGTTTGTTTTTCATTCAGCTCATTACATTGAGTGAAATAGCTCCTTATAATAGTTTAATCAAATTTGGCAAAAAAATGTATCATGGTATTTATTGCAGCAGTATGCCCATGTTCTGCTGCAAGCATGTCATGACAGCCCTAATTTCTGCAAATGTCTATTATTTATAGGAATATCATCTTGTCAATATTTCTGCAGGGATGTTGAGAAGCAGAAAGAAGTAGCTGCATTAGAGTCCCAGGTGTACTGGTTCGTTGAGATCCTAGGTGAGCAGCGAGCTGCCACGCGAGAGAATGTGACACGTAAACAGGCACGAACAGGAGAAGAGCGTGAGGAGGAGGAGGAGGATGACATGCAAGGCGACAGTGATGATGATGATGATGATGTGCCTTACAATCCCAAGAATCTTCCCCTGGGATGGGATGGCAAGGTACCTTTCAGAGTCATGCCTCTAGTAAATGTAGTTTTAAATCATTTTTTCAACTTTTAACACATGCAATCCTTATATTTTATTTGTAAATAATTTGTAAATGTTTCTTTCAGCCAGCTCCTTTCTAGCCGTACACTTTACATGGGTAATATAAGCTTTGTGCCAAAGTTTTCCTATGAAAATCTTTAGCGATATCTTGTATCCCTTGCAACTATTTTTTGTATTCTTTTGCAGCCTATTCCCTACTGGCTTTACAAGTTACATGGGCTTAACATTAGCTACCAGTGTGAGATCTGCTGTAATGTTGTGTACAAGGGACCCAAAGCCTTCCAAAGGCACTTTGCAGTAGGTTCGGTTTTTATGTTTCATCCTAATGAGACTTGGGGATCTGTATTCTTTTAGTTACACCCCATCCATATAGTGGTATACTTCTCTTAGTTATATCCCCACCCATATAGTGGTACAACACATTCATCCATATAATGGTACAACACCCCCCACCCATATAGTGGTACAACACCCCCATCCATATAGTGATACAACACCCCCACCATATAATGGTACAACACCCCCCACCCATATAGTGGTACAACACCCCCATCCATATAGTGACACAACACCCCCACCATATAGTGGTACAGCACCTCCACCATATAGTGGTACAACACATTCATCCATATATTGGTACAATACCCCCACCCATATAGTGGTACAATACCCCCACCATATAGTGGTACAGCACCCCAACCATATAGTGGTACAACACATCCATCCATATATTGGTACAATACCCCCATCCATATAATGGTACAACACATCCATCCATAAAGTGGTACAACACCCCCATCCATATAGTGGTACAACACCCCCATCCATTTAGTGGTACAACACATCCATCCATAGTAGTACAACACATCCATCCATATAGTGGTACAGCACCCCCACCATATAGCGGTACTACACCACCATCCATATTGTGGTACAGCACCCCCATCCATATTGTGGTACAACACATTCATCCATAAATTGGTACAACACATACATCCATATAGTGGTACAACACCCTCACCCATTTAGTGGTACAACACAGCCATCCATATAGTGGTCCAACACATCCATTCATATAGTGGTACAACACCCCCACCCTTATAGTGGTACAACACATCCATCCATATAGTGGTACAACACCCCCACCCATATAGTGGTACAACACCTCCATCCATATAGGGGTACAACACCCCCAGCCTTATAGTGGTACAACACCAACACCCATTTAATGGTACAACACTCCCATCCATATAGTGGTACAACACCCCCACCTATATAGTGGTACAACACCCCCACCCATATTGTGGTACAACATATCCATCCATATAGTGGTACAACACCCCCACCTGTATAGTGACACCCCCATCCATATAGTGGTACAACACATCCATCCATATACTGGTACAACACCCCCACCCATATAATGGTACAACACCCCCACGATATAATGGTACAACACCCTAACCATATGGTGGTACAACACATCCATCCATATAGTGGTACAACACATTCATCCATATAATGGTACAATACCCCATCCATAAAGTGGTACAACACACCCACCAATTTAGTGGTACAACATCCCCACCCATTTAGTAGTACAACTCATCCACCATATACTGGTACAACACCCCCACCATATAACGGTACAACACCCCAACCATATAATGGTACAACACCCCCACCATATAATGGTACAACACCCCCACCATATAGTGGTACAACAGATCCATCCATATAGTGGTACAACACCCCCACCATATAGTGGTACAACACATCCACCATATAATGATACAACACCCCCACCATATAATGGTACAACACATCCATCCATATAGTGGTACAACACCCCCATCCATTTAGTGGTACAACACATCCATCCATATAGTGGTACAACACATCCATCTATATAGTGGTACAACACATTCAACTATATTGTGGTACAACACCCTCATCCATATAGTGGTACAACACCCCCACCCATATAGCGGTACAACACCACCACCCATGTAGTGGTACAACACCCTCATCCATATAGTGGTACAACACCCCCACCAATATAGTAGTACAACACCACCACCCATTTAGTGGTACAACACCCCCACTCATATTGTGGTACAACATATCCATCCATTAGTTGTACAACACCCCCACCATAAAGTAGTACAACACATCCACCCATATAGTGGTTCAACACCCCCATCCATATAGTGGTACAACACATTTATCTAAATAGTGGACTATCACTGCCACCCATATAGTGGTACAACACATTCATCCATATAGTGGTACATAGCCCCACCCATATAGTGGTACAGCACCCCCAACCATATAGTGGTACAACACAATCATGTAGTTGTACAGCACCCCCATCACTATAGTGGTACAACACATTCATATAGTGGTACAACACCCCCACTCATATAGTGGTACAGCACACCCACACATATAGTTGTACAGCACCCCCACCCATATAGTCATAGAACACATCCATCAGTATAGTGGTACATCCCCACCAATATAGTGGTACAGCACCCCCACCCATATAGTGATACAGCACCCCCACCCATATAGTGGTACAACATATCTATCCATATAGTGGTACAGCATCCCCACCCATATAGTGGTACAACATATCCATCCATATAGTGGTACAACACATCCATCCATATAGTGGTACAGCACCCCCACCAATATAGTGGTACAACATATCCATCCATATAGTGGTACAGCACCCCCACCCATGTAGTGGTAGCACACCCCCACTCATATAGTGGTACAACATATCCATCCATATAGTGGTACAGCATTCCCACCCATGTAGTGGTAGCACACCCCCACTCATATAGTGGTACAACATATCCATCCATATAGTGGTACAGCACCCCCACCCATATAGTGGTACAACATATCCATCCATATAGTGGTACAACACATCCATCTATATAGTGGTACAACACATTCAACTATATTGTGGTACAACACCCTCATCCATATAGTGGTACAACACCCCCACCCATATAGTGGTACAACACCACCACCCATGTAGTGGTACAACACCCTCATCCATATAGTGGTACAACACCCCCACCCATATAGTAGTACAACACCACCACCCATTTAGTGGTACAACACCCCCACTCATATTGTGGTACAACATATCCATCCATTAGTTGTACAACACCCCCACCATAAAGTGGTACAACACATCCACCCATATAGTGGTTCAACACCCCCATCCATATAGTGGTACAACACATTTATCTATATAGTGCACTATCACTGCCACCCATATAGTGGTACAACACATTCATCCATATAGTGGTACATAGCCCCACCCATATAGTGGTACAGCACCCCCAACCATATAGTGGTACAACACAATCATGTAGTTGTACAGCACCCCCATCACTATAGTGGTACAACACATTCATATAGTGGTACAACACCCCCACTCATATAGTGGTACAGCACACCCACACATATAGTTGTACAGCACCCCCACCCATATAGTCGTAGAACACATCCATCAGTATAGTGGTACATCCCCACCAATATAGTGGTACAGCACCCCCATCCATATAGTGGTACAACATATCTATCCATATAGTGGTACAGCACCCCCACCCATATAGTGGTACAACATATCCATCCATATAGTGGTACAACACATCCATCCATATAGTGGTACAGCACCCCCACCAATATAGTGGTACAACATATCCATCCATATAGTGGTACAGCACCCCCACCCATGTAGTGGTAGCACACCCCCACTCATATAGTGGTACAACACATCCACCCATATAGTGGTACAACATATCCATCCATATAGTGGTACAGCACATCCATCCATATAGTGGTACAGCACACCCACCCATATAGTGGTACAACATGTCCATCCATGTAGTGATACAACACCCCCACCCATATAGTGGCACAACACCCCCACCCATATAGTGGTACAACATATCCATCCATATAGTGGTACAGCACCCCCACCCATATAGTGGTACAACATATCCATCCATATAGTGGTACAGCACCCCCACCCATATAGTGGTACAACATATCCATCCATATAGTGGTACAACACATCCATCCATATATTGGTACAGCACACCCACCCATATAGTGGTACAACATGTCCATCCATGTAGTGATACAACACCCCCAACCATATAGTGGCACAACAACCCCACCCATATAGTGGTACAACATATCCATCCATATAGTGGTACAGCACCCCCACCCATATAGTGGTACAACATCCCAATCCATATAGTGGTACAACACCCCATACCATATAGTTGTACAACACATTCATCCATATGGTGGTACAACACATCCATCCATATAGTGGTACAACACCCCCACCCATATAGTCGTACAACACATCCATAGGTATAGTGGTACATCCTCACCCATACAGAGGTACAGCACCCCCACCCATATAGTGGTACAGCACCCCCACCCATATAGTGGTACCACACACACACCCGTACAGTGGTACAACACCCCACCCATGAAGTGGTACATTACCGCTATCCATATAGTGGTACAACATTCCAATCCATATAGTGGTACAACACCCACACCCATATAGTGGTACATTTATCTGTATTCTCTGAGTTACATCCCACCCATATAGTGGTACAACACCCCCACTCATATAGTTGTACAGCACACCCACCCATATAGTCGTAGAACATATCCATCAGTATAGTGGTACATCCCCACCAATATAGTGGTACAGCACCCCCACCCATGTAGTGGTAGCACACCCCCACCCATATAGTGGTACAAAACCCCCACCCATATAGTGGTAAAACACTTCCATCCATATAGTCGTACAACACATCCATCCATATAGTCGTACAACACATCCATCGGTATAGTGGTACATCCTCATCCATATAGTGGTACAACATCCCAATCCATATAGTGGTACATCCTCACCCATATAGTGGTACAGCACCCCCATCCATATAGTGGTACAGCACCCCCACCCATATAGTGGTACAGCACACACACCCATATAGTGGTACAGCACACACACCCATATAGTGGTACCACACCCCCACCCATGAAGTGGTACATTACCGCTATCCATATAGTGGTACAACATCCCAATCCATATAGTGGTACAACACCCCCACCCATGAAGTGGTACAACATCCCAATCCATATAGTGGTACAACATATCCATCCATTTAGTGGTAAAACACATCCATCCATATAGTGGAACAGCACCCCAACCCATATAGTGGTACAGCACCCCCATCCATATAGTGGTACAACACCCCCACAATATACATGTAGTGGTACAACAACCCCACCCATGAAGTGGTACATTACCGCTATCCATATAGTGGTACAACATCCCAATCCATATAGTGGTACAACACCCCCACCCATATAGTGGTACAACATATCCATCCATATAGTGGTACAGCACCCCCACTCATTTAGTGGTACAACATATCCATCCATATAGTGGTACAGCACATCCATCCATATAGTGGTACAGCACCCCCACCCATATAGTGGTACAGCATGTCCATCCATGTAGTGATACAACACCCCCACCCATATAGTGGCACAACACCCCCACCCATATAGTGGTACAACATATCCATCCATATAGTGGTACAGCACCCCCACCCATATAGTGGTACAACATCCCAATCCATATAGTGGTACAACACCCCATACCATATAGTTGTACAACACATCCATCGGTAAAGTGGTACATCCTCACCCATATAGTGGTACAGCACCCCCACCCATATAGCGGTACCACACACACACCCATACAGTGGTACAACACCCCCACCCATGAAGTTGGTACATTACCGCTATCCATATAGTGGTACAACATTCCAATCCATATAGTGGTACAACACTCCCACCCTTATAGTGGTACATTTATCTGTATTCTCTGAGTTACATCCCACCCATATAGTGGTACCACACCCCCACCCTTATAGTGGTACATTGGTGGCGGGATATTACAGGCTGCTCCTTTAATGTTTGTTTATAGCCTCCCATCAGATTGGATATAGATCTGTGTCTGCTCTCAGACATACACCATCTCCATTTAACAAGGTATATATTGGTGGGATATAGGGCTGGGTTGATGCATTGATATATCGGCATTTTTGGCCGAAGCTACAGAATCATGATTTTTTACTCAAGAATCAATTCTCAAACAATATTTCAAAGAACAAAAATCTTAAGTGCAAGCTAGCGAAATTAAATATGCCACTTAGTCTGCCACTTCTTGAGCATAAAGCATTTTTAGCTCGCTTGAGCACAACGTGCTCAACGGGAGCTTTTGTGATACCGCTCTATCCGTTGTCAGTCGTCAACATTTTAGCTTGTGAACACACTACAGGCCTTAGTTTTTATCAAATCTTTATCAAACTTGGTCAGAATGTTTGTCTGCATGAAATCTTGGATGAGTTTATTATTGGGTCACCTGGAGTCAAAAAGTAGGTCACTAGGTCAAATTTTAGGAAAAACTTGTGAACACACTAGAGGCCACATTTATAGCCCACTCTTCACCAAACTTGGTCAGAATGTTTGTCTGCATAAAATCTTGGATGAGTCGTAACTGGGTCATGTGGGTTCAAAAAGTAGGTCACTAGGTCAAATCTTTGAAAGGGCTTGTGAACACACTAGAGACCACATTTATAGCCCAATCTTCAAACTTGGTCAGAATGTTTGTCTGCATAAAATCTTGTTTGAGTTCATAACTGGTTCATGTGGGGTCAAAAAGTAGGTCACTATGTCAAATCATTAAAAAAAAACAACTTGTGAACACACTAGAGGCCATATTTTTAGGCCAATCTTCACCAAACTTGACCAGAATGTTTTTCTGCATGAAATCTTTAGATAAGTTCATTATTGGGTCATATGGGGTCAAAAAATAGGTCACTATATCAAATCTTAGCAAAAGCTTGTGAACACACTAGAGACCCCAATTATGGCTCAATCTTCACCAAACTTGATCAGTTTGTCTGCATCAAATCTTGAATTAGTATATTATTGGGACATGTGGGGTCAAAAAGTAGGTCACTAGGTCACATTTTAGAAAAACCTTAAGAGGCTACATTGATGGCCCAATCTTAACTTGGCCAGCATGTTTGCCAGTATGAAATCTTACATATGTTTTGAAGTGAGTCATGTGGATTCAGTAGGTTTCTTGGTAAAATTCTAAAATATGTTGTCAACCCAGTGGCCACACTAATGGTCCAATCTTCACCAACGATTTCTAAAGTAAATAACTCTTAATTACTTGATGCCAGATTTGAGCCTACTATAAGCCTGTGTCATCAGGTGAGCGATAAAGGGCCATCATGGCCCTCTTGTTTCCAAAAAACCCTATTACCATTTGTTAAATAGAATAACTGGTGGACTTTGAAAAGGTCGATAAAAGCAAAGATATTTGTATCCATTGTAAATCGAAAGTAAAATACAGAGGAAACATGACAAACATGTCTGCTCACATGAAAAGACATTACCTGATGCTTTCCAGACAACAGCCAGTAACCTCTCCTGGATCAAAGCAGGTGGCACTCCCCAAAACATTCAAAACAAAATATCCTAACCATTCTGCGAAAAGTATTGAGATTACAAGGCCATTGACAAGCTATAAGTAGATATGCTTCTGCCCTACTCACTGTTTGAAAATAAAAAATTTAGAAAGCCATTTACTTTATTGGTCCTCAGTATGTGAAACCAAAAAGAAAATACTTCTCAGAAAAATTTATCCTCAACATGTACAATTAAAGGAAAGTAGAAACTGTCTGGAATTAAAAACTGTTGATACTTAATTGATGTATTATGTTGAAGTTTATGCATTGTTTTTTTACCATGTTTTTAACGAAAATCTTGGTTATTAGATTGGGGTTTGGGTGGGCCTACTGGCAGGCGTTCATACATGTGGGTTGTGTCAAACAGATGGGTTTTTAGATTGGGGTATGGCGGCGGCATTCGTGCATGTGGGTGGCATTAAACAGAGGGTGTCCAGTCAATAACCTTAGTTTGAATAAACCAATCTTGCAGAAACTTTGTATATAGCAAGCTTGCATGAAGACCTAGCTTGAGATTGGATTTGGGGCCAGTTGGGACAAGGTCAAGGTCACTTTTACTTAAAATCGAAAAACTATATAGAAAAAAAAGAAAAAAAATATTTATGTTTTATTACTTTCAATCAGATTTACAATTCTAAGATTATGGAATGTTTGACAAGAAGTGCTACAGCATTTCATCTCACTGAAGGTAGCACTGGATTGAAATAATCATCTTTTTTTTTCACTGAACCTGAATGATTTGGTGTAATATTAACATAATGTAAGATGTAAAACAAAAAATGAATAGGAATCTAATGAAAAGACAGTTTACTCAGTGTTTTGCAATATTTATATGTTGCATACTTGACGTAGATACAATATTTATAGCCTTAGAGAAGAAATATATAAACTGGTGTAACATCTGTCAGTTGATCTGTTTGTAAGTCTGTTTGTAAGCAAGAGTTTTTTTCCCACTACCTCTGAGCTGTCATTGGTCTGAATTTTAAGCTTTACAGTATGGCTCCAAACCTAGATGCACATTTTTCTTGTTTTAAACTGAAAATGGACTTTGTTGTTTTGTTTAATCTGATATGACAACAATTACTGAAGTACCAATGCTGAAAATTCTTGTTTCATTAATTTGTGTTTCTTATTTATTCAGGAATGGCGACATGCCCATGGAATGAGATGTCTCGGTATTCCCAACACAGCTCACTTCGCTAATGTCACATCCATAGAGAATGCACTTTCCTGTATGTAGGCGTGTTTTTCCTATTATTATAGTAATAACTTTCTGTTGCAATTTTTCTTTAAAATCACCTTAATCGGTTACAGTTATTTTACCATAACTCACCACATTCATACAAAGACTGCAGTTGCTTCCCTTTTATTTGCTTTTTTTGTTGAAGCTGTAAAGACAGAGCTAAACTGTTGTTATATTCCACAACATCATTTTTGGAGTGGGTGGGGGTGTATATGTGGCAGGGCAGGAATGATGTACATCTATTTGGTTGCTTTCACCTTCATTCCATCAGTCAGTCTATCCATCCATGAACACAATTTTATCTGGGTTTCTTCAGTTTTGCGTCAACTTTTATGGAACTTAAACACTATCTAAAGTACAATGTGAAACTGTGCATTTATTCTTGTTTTTATTACAATCAGATGAAAGCTACAATAGTTATTGCCCCTTTTAATGATAATTCAGAGAGATATAATGTAAAGGTTTATTTACAGGGAGCAAGTGCAGATTTTGTTAGCAATTTGATTGCCATTCCTGCTGGCTAGGCATGTTTTTTGTTATTTTCTTGTGTTTCTTTTAATCAGCAATGCACAGTTAAATCTGGTCATTTCAATAACAGTACTTACAAACCACAGAAAACCTGCTCATATACAATGTTTTCCGATGCAGTGTGTGTGCAAGCATGCAGCATGTATGTACATGCATGCATGTGCATGAATCCTTGTGTGTGTCGTTCAAATTTTATTTGATCACTTTTAATCAGAGGTATGTTTCAGTAAAAATGAAAATTTTGTGGTCAAAGCACGACATTAAATTCTAAAATCAGCACATGTTGTGACTCATAGTAACCAGTTCTGTGTCTGCTTAAATTGGTTTTATCTTGTGTCATTTTTATAGGGCTTGCAAATACAAACATTGTAGTGGTCTGAAACTCATGTATCTTATTCCAAAAACATTATTGGTTTTACTGTTTGAGAGAGTTGGTGGGAGAATGTTTTAATGTGTTTTTATTTTTGTTGTATTTTTATGCAGTATGGCAAAAGCTAAAGTCTTCAAAAGAGTCCGAGCGCTGGAGAGCGGACACTGAGGTAAGATTAACCATTGTCATTATCAACATTTTGTAACTATTATAGCTAACTAATACGGTAATCAACACATACTTGAATTGCCCATTTCATACACATGTATGTTTGTTTAATTGTAAAGATCATTTTTATATATTGTCTGTTAAAGCAACTGCAGTAAAACCTCATGCTAGGACTACCTCACTAGGCAGGGCAGTTTTTTCTAGAATCATTTTGTTTTTATTAATATAATGTCCCACAGCTTTGGAAGGCAGGTACACCCCGCTCCCCACAACTGGGACAGTTATTTCAGAACCAGTTAACAAAGTCACTCCTTCCTTAATTGTAGCTACTCATGCTAGAACAAGATGGTCCAGTTATACAAGTGTCATTAATCGTGCCTTTAGTGAACGTGATTACTTGCACTCTTTACTACCTCAAATTACGGCATTGTTGATTCACTTATGGCAGTCGTAAGGAAGTCAATAATGGTGGCAAAACCGTTTATGTTAACAAATTGATGCCGATCATAACTTGTATATGTAAAGCATTACAAAAGAATCTACCATCTCCAGATAAGTGAAATACTGTTGGTGGGGCATTAAGCCTATAAACAATAAAGAAAAGAATTGGGGTGAAATGACCTTATCTCTTCTCAGCATCAATGCAGACTATCAGAAGCAGGCAGTGAAAATCTACACCAAAGGCAGACAGATAATGATCAACTAGTTATTTTATTAAATTAAAATCTGACACATGCTGTTTACTAAATGAAATGCCCTAATGCCTGAAAAGATCACATAATAAAAATAGTTTATATTTTTCTGTTGTTTTTTTTTGTTTTGTTTTTTTCATAATTTGAAATAAAAGAAACAAATACTGAAAATTCACTTTATTTTTTATGTTTATTGATATTCTTGTGAAAAATGACTAAATTGAAATATAAAATAAGCAGTTAAATATAATATCGTAAGTTGAAGAAAACTTTAACAAAGCAAAAACACTATATAACATTATTATAATATAAATACAATATAATACTTCATCTTTTAATAGATATAAAAATTGTGTATGAACTCACTGAGTAGAACACTTTAAGAAAGAACAACTGGTGGGCCTCTTAGCCAGGTATTGCTGTACATAGTCATAGTTGAACTACGATCAGTTTTTGAAGTAAAAAAAAAATATTAAATTGAATTTGTCGATAAATTTTTTTGGGTCGGGGCGTTTTTCTCGGGTCGGTCGTGGGAGGGGAAACAAAAACAATTTTATTTAAGGCCTTATATTGTATTGTTGTCATTTTACTTGGATAGATTTTAACCATATAAAAGCAGATCTGTTAAATGCATTCTATTGTACACAATACTAGGTTCACGTCCCAGTCCAGGTGTGAGTGTTGCTGCCTTATAACAGTCCTTCCTATCTAGGTTCATGTCCCAGTCCAGGTGTGAGTGCTGCTGCCTTATAACAGTCCTTCCTATGTAGGTTAATGTCCCATTCCAGGTGTAAGTGCTACTGCCTTATAACAGTCCTTCCTATCTAGGTTCATGTCCCAGTCCAGGTGTGAGTACTGCTGCCTTATAACAGTCCTTCCTATCTAGGTTCATGTCCCAGTCCAGGTGTGAGTGCTACTGCCTTATAACAGTCCTTCCTATCTAGGTTAATGTCTCAGGTCCAGGTGTGAGTGCTACTGCCTTATAACAGTCCATCCTATCTAGGTTAATGTCCCAGTTCAGGTGTGAGTGCTACTGCCTTATAACAGTCCTTCCTATCTAGGTTCATGTCCCAGTTCAGGTGTGAGTACTGCTGCCTTATAACAGTCCTTCCTATCTAGGTTAATGTCTCAGTCCAGGTGTGAGTACTGCTGCCTTATAACAGTCCTTCCTATCTAGGTTCATGTCCCAGTCCAGGTGTGAGTACTGCTGCCTTATAACAGTCCTTCCTATCTAGGTTCACGTCCCAGTTCAGGTGTGAGTGCTACTGCCTTATAACAGTCCTTCCTATCTAGGTTCATGTCCCAGTCCAGGTGTGAGTGCTGCTGCCTTATAACAGTCCTTCCTATCTAGGTTCACGTCTCAGTCCAGGTGTGAGTGTTGCTGCCTTATAACAGTCCTTCCTATCTAGGTTCACGTCTCAGTCCAGGTGTGAGTGTTGCTGCCTTATAACAGTCCTTCCTATCTAGGTTCATGTCTCAGTCCAGGTGTGAGTGCTGCTGCCTTATAACAGTCCTTCCTATGTAGGTTCATGTCCCAGTCCAGGTGTGAGTGTTGCTGCCTTATAACAGTCCTTCCTATGTAGGTTCATGTCCCAGTCCAGGTGTGAGTGCTGCTGCCTTTTAACAGTCCTTCCTATGTAGGTTCATGTCCCAGTCCAGGTGTGAGTGTTGCTGCCTTATAACAGTCCTTCCTATGTAGGTTCATGTCTCAGTCCAGGTGTGAGTGTTGCTGCCTTATTACAGTCCTTCCTATGTAGGTTCATGTCCCAGTCCAGGTGTGAGTGTTGCTGCCTTATAACAGTCCTTCCTATGTAGGTTCATGTCCCAGTCCAGGTGTGAGTGTTGCTGCCTTATAACAGTCCTTCCTATCTAGGTTCATGTCCCAGTCCAGGTGTGAGTGTTGCTGCCTTATAACAGTCCTTCCTATGTAGGTTCATGTCCCAGTCCAGGTGTGAGTGTTGCTGCCTTATAACAGTCCTTCCTATCTAGGTTCATGTCCCAGTCCAGGTGTGAGTGTTGCTGCCTTATAACAGTCCTTCCTATCTAGGTTCACGTCCCAGTCCAGGTGTGAGTGTTGCTGCCTTATAACAGTCCTTCCTATCTAGGTTCATGTCCCAGTCCAGGTGTGAGTGTTGCTGCCTTATAACAGTCCTTCCTATCTAGGTTCATGTCCCAGTCCAGGTGTGAGTGTTGCTGCCTTATAACAGTCCTTCCTATCTAGGTTCATGTCCCAGTCCAGGTGTGAGTGTTGCTGCCTTATAACAGTCCTTCCTATGTAGGTTCATGTCCCAGTCCAGGTGTGAGTGTTGCTGCCTTATAACAGTCCTTCCTATGTAGGTTCATGTCCCAGTCCAGATGTGAGTGTTGCTGCCTTATAACAGTCCTTCCTATCTAGGTTAATGTCTCAGTCCAGGTGTGAGTGTTGCTGCCTTATAACAGTCCTTCCTATGTAGGTTCATGTCCCAGTCCAGGTGTGAGTGCTACTGCCTTATAACAGTCCTTCCTATCTAGGTTAATGTCTCAGTCCAGGTGTGAGTGTTGCTGCCTTATAACAGTCCTTCCTATCTAGGTTAATGTCTCAGTCCAGGTGTGAGTGTTGCTGCCTTATAACAGTCCTTCCTATGTAGGTTCATGTCCCAGTCCAGGTGTGAGTGTTGCTGCCTTATAACAGTCCTTCCTATGTAGGTTCATGTCCCATTCCAGGTGTAAGTGCTACTGCCTTATAACAGTCCTTCCTATGTAGGTTCATGTCCCAGTCCAGGTGTGAGTGTTGCTGCCTTATAACAGTCCTTCCTATCTAGCTTAACGTCCCAGTCCAGGTGTGAGTGTTGCTGCCTTATAACAGTCCTTCCTATCTAGCTTAACGTCCCAGTCCAGGTGTGAGTGCTGCTGCCTTATAACAGTCCTTCCTATCTAGGTTCACGTCCCAGTCCAGGTGTGAGTACTGCTGCCTTATAACAGTCCTTCCTATCTAGGTTCATGTCCCAGTCCAGGTGTGAGTACTGCTGCCTTATAACAGTCCTTCCTATCTAGGTTCACGTCCCAGTTCAGGTGTGAGTGCTACTGCCTTATAACAGTCCTTCCTATCTAGGTTCATGTCCCAGTCCAGGTGTGAGTGCTGCTGCCTTATAACAGTCCTTCCTATCTAGGTTCACGTCTCAGTCCAGGTGTGAGTGTTGCTGCCTTATAACAGTCCTTCCTATGTAGGTTCATGTCCCAGTCCAGGTGTGAGTGTTGCTGCCTTATAACAGTCCTTCCTATCTAGGTTCATGTCCCAGTCAAGGTGTGAGTGTTGCTGCCTTATAACAGTCCTTCCTATCTAGGTTCACGTCCCAGTCCAGGTGTGAGTGTTGCTGCCTTATAACAGTCCTTCCTATGTAGGTTCATGTCCCAGTCCAGGTGTGAGTGTTGCTGCATTATAACAGTCCTTCCTATCTAGGTTCATGTCCCAGTCCAGGTGTGAGTGTTGCTGCCTTATAACAGTCCTTCCTATGTAGGTTCATGTCCCAGTCCAGGTGTGAGTGTTGCTGCCTTATAACAGTCCTTCCTATCTAGGTTCATGTCCCAGTCCAGGTGTGAGTGTTGCTGCCTTATAACAGTCCTTCCTATCTAGGTTAATGTCTCAGTCCAGGTGTGAGTGTTGCTGCCTTATAACAGTCCTTCCTATGTAGGTTCATGTCCCAGTCCAGGTGTGAGTGCTACTGCCTCATAACAGTCCTTCCTATCTAGGTTAATGTCTCAGTCCAGGTGTGAGTGTTGCTGCCTTATAACAGTCCTTCCTATCTAGGTTAATGTCTCAGTCCAGGTGTGAGTGTTGCTGCCTTATAACAGTCCTTCCTATGTAGGTTCATGTCCCAGTCCAGGTGTGAGTGCTACTGCCTTACAACAGTCCTTCCTATCTAGGTTAATGTCCCAGTCCAGGTGTGAGTGTTGCTGCCTTATAACAGTCCTTCCTATCTAGGTTAATGTCTCAGTCCAGGTGTGAGTGTTGCTGCCTTATAACAGTCCTTCCTATGTAGGTTCATGTCCCAGTCCAGGTGTGAGTGCTGCTGCCTTATAACAGTCCTTCCTATGTAGGTTAATGTCCCATTCCAGGTGTAAGTGCTACTGCCTTATAACAGTCCTTCCTATGTAGGTTCATGTCCCAGTCCAGGTGTGAGTGTTGCTGCCTTATAACAGTCCTTCCTATCTAGCTTAACGTCCCAGTCCAGGTGTGAGTGTTGCTGCCTTATAACAGTCCTTCCTATCTAGCTTAACGTCCCAGTCCAGGTGTGAGTGCTGCTGCCTTATAACAGTCCTTCCTATCTAGGTTCATGTCCCAGTCCAGGTGTGAGTGCTGCTGCCTTATAACAGTCCTTCCTATCTAGCTTAACGTCCCAGTCCAGGTGTGAGTGCTGCTGCCTTATAACAGTCCTTCCTATCTAGGTTCATGTCCCAGTCCAGGTGTGAGTGCTGCTGCCTTATAACAGTCCTCCCTATGTAGGTTCATGTCCCAGTCCAGGTGTGAGTGCTGCTGCCTTATAACAGTCCTTCCTATCTAGGTTAACGTCCCAGTCCAGGTGTGAGTGCTGCTGCCTTATAACAGTCCTTCCTATCTAGGTTCACGTCCCAGTCCAGGTGTGAGTGTTGCTGCCTTATAACAGTCCATCCTATCTAGGTTAATGTCCCAGTTCAGGTGTGAGTGCTACTGCCTTATAACAGTCCTTCCTATCTAGGTTCATGTCCCAGTTCAGGTGTGAGTACTGCTGCCTTATAACAGTCCTTCCTATCTAGGTTAATGTCTCAGTCCAGGTGTGAGTACTGCTGCCTTATAACAGTCCTTCCTATCTAGGTTCATGTCCCAGTCCAGGTGTGAGTACTGCTGCCTTATAACAGTCCTTCCTATCTAGGTTCACGTCCCAGTTCAGGTGTGAGTGCTACTGCCTTATAACAGTCCTTCCTATCTAGGTTCATGTCCCAGTCCAGGTGTGAGTGCTGCTGCCTTATAACAGTCCTTCCTATCTAGGTTCACGTCCCAGTCCAGGTGTGAGTGTTGCTGCCTTATAACAGTCCTTCCTATGTAGGTTCATGTCTCAGTCCAGGTGTGAGTGTTGCTGCCTTATAACAGTCCTTCCTATCTAGGTTCATGTCCCAGTCCAGGTGTGAGTACTGCTGCCTTATAACAGTCCTTCCTATGTAGGTTCATGTCTCGGTCCAGGTGTGAGTGCTGCTGCCTTATTACAGTCCTTCCTATGTAGGTTCATGTCTCAGTCCAGGTGTGAGTGCTGCTGCCTTATAACAGTCCTTCCTATCTAGGTTCATGTCCCAGTCCAGGTGTGAGTGTTGCTGCCTTATAACAGTCCTTCCTATGTAGGTTCATGTCTCAGTCCAGGTGTGAGTGTTGCTGCCTTATAACAGTCCTTCCTATGTAGGTTCATGTCCCAGTCCAGGTGTGAGTGCTACTGCCTTATAACAGTCCTTCCTATCTAGGTTCACGTCCCAGTCCAGGCGTGAGTGTTGCTGCCTTATAACAGTCCTTCCTATCTAGGTTCACAGCCCAGTCCAGGTGTGAGTGTTGCTGCCTTATAACAGTCCTTCTTATGTAGGTTCATGTCTCAGTCCAGGTGTGAGTGCTGCTGCCTTATAACAGTCCTTCCTATGTAGGTTCATGTCCCAGTCCAGGTGTGAGTGCTGCTGCCTTATAACAGTCCTTCCTATGTAGGTTCATGTCTCAGTCCAGGTGTGAGTGTTGCTGCCTTATAACAGTCCTTCCTATGTAGGTTCATGTCCCAGTCCAGGTGTGAGTGCTACTGCCTTATAACAGTCCTTCCTATCTAGGTTCACGTCCCAGTCCAGGTGTGAGTACTGCTGCCTTATAACAGTCCTTCCTATCTAGGTTCACGTCCCAGTCCAGGTGTGAGTGTTGCTGCCTTATAACAGTCCTTCCTATCTAGGTTCACAGCCCAATCCAGGTGTGAGTGTTGCTGCCTTATAACAGTCCTTCTTATGTAGGTTCATGTCCAAGTCCAGGTGAGTATCGCTGCCTTAGAACTGTCCTCCCTATGTAGTCAGTCCTAGTTCAAACGAGTCTACCAGTATAATGCTGTTCTATCCAGTGTGTCAGGGGGTCTTCTGTTGTCATAATGCTCAGCACTATCCGGGGTCTTGTATATATGGTAATATTAACATTTTGGTTGCAGGAGGAGTTTGAAGATACTCTTGGTAATGTGGTTACCAAGAAGACATATGATGACATGAAGAGGCAGGGACTCCTGTAGTCATGGCAGCCATCTAGAACCTTTTTTCCTAAATCAAAGGGAAAATGAGAGACTCGATTTGCTGAAATTTTTCTGGGAGGCATCATTGTGACATCTCTAAATCTGTTTTGGTAATAGGTTTCACCTTGGACCCAGCAGAAACGTAACTTATTATGTCATACTTCAGATTAAAAATGGTATTGTAGTTGAGCGTAAATTGACATCAAAGAAAGTATGGTGTTGACCAATAGCTCAAGAACATATGGGACAACAGTCTTAACACTTTAAGCACCAAACAGTTTGTACAATTCATGGAAAAAGTAGTTAGCGGTGTTCATGTAAGATATGACTGAAATAATCGACTCTTATTTTAGCAGATCTTTCAACTTTAATTTAGTTCTGTAGTGTTTTGATAGATTAAGAAGATAATGATTAAACTTGTTAAATAATGTTGTTAAATAATTAAAGACTGTTCACGCCCGGAAAAAAATTATAATAAAGATATTTTTGTTCCACATTATAGGGTCTGTCTCACCAGAAAATATATCAATCTTGTTCAGTTTTCAACAGCCATTTAAGTAGCTCCACTGCTATTAGATTAATATTAATTGACAGCTTGTTGACATCATTTTTCTGGACATCAGTTAATATTTAGATGTCATGTTAAATGTTTTAACACCATCATTTATTGATTGAGATACTTTTGTTTATTAGATGGAGATCTGTTTCTGTCAGACAACTCTATTGAGTTAACAATGTTGTTGTTTATGGTGATTCTCCTTTAACTTTACTTATGTCAAATCAATTGAGTTGTTTTAGAGATGTTACCTGTATCCTTTGTTAATTTTTTTCTAAAAAATAGCTGAAAAGTGTTTTGTAAAGAAAATTGTTACGTTTGTGACATTAACAAACATACATTTTTCGTATATCAAATAATTCTTAGTTTCAGTGTTGTTTTTTCAGCAACTTTAAAAACACATTTATTAGATAAGTTTTTGTTGGTTTAAGTCATTACAAAAACAATAAAGAATCGATTGAAACAGTTTCCATCAGAATTTCAATAACCACACATTTTACTGTACATTTCCATATTTTTATGACATACCACAAGACTGTATATATAGATGTCCTGTGAATATTTTCATATAACATGTACCAGGAGTTAAGATCATACATACAATGATAATAAATTCATTTAAAATATTTTTGTTTGTATTCTATATGTGCGCACTTCACATATATATACTAGGTCGTAGAATTTAAGATTAACATAGTTGAAATGCATCTCTTATGTAATATAGTCCAGTAATCAAATGTGATTTTATTAAATTATATGTTGTGGTTCAATGAAGGTTTGCTTTTGTAAAGAACCATTTTAATAATGCAAATTTAACCAACTCTTACCAAGTACCTTTAAAAATGAAATTGCTACAAGCACCGTGGTTTTCATTGCTTCGGAAAAGAAAAGTTTGCAACCGGTGGGGATATACTGCAGTCAATCAAACTACACAAGTCCGCTTTCCTCTGTAGATGACATTTATAAGCAGAAGTTTAAGGGCTGAAAACCGAGGCCGGTTTGCTCATTTTACCTCGGATGTACAACCATTATCGCTATATGCTAATCGGAATGCCCTGAAAAAATACAAAATCATCTCTCGAATCAACCGGAATACTTCAGATAATTTACGAATCTTGATAAATACATCTGAGGGCAATCGGAACTCCGAGGGTAATTCTGAAGGAACTACGTAGAACAACTTTTAGTCACACTGAGGACTGGGATTGTCGTAAATTGCAAGTCGACAGCTAATGGTGTGACGGAGAGGCCTTGTTTTCTCAATACCGCATCTTATTTCAAGAATTTTCATTCTTTAGCCTTCATGATTCTTATTCTTTGACTTTTCAGCTTCTCACTTCATGGGATCGAGTACTGGTTGGGCGAAGGACTTTTATGTGATAAGGTCTTCCAGCTAACATGCTTAAATTTAAAATGGAACAATTGCCGGTAAGAACCTACAAGAAGTAGGGCCTTGATATTTGGGTGGAGCACTATGGAATGTTTAAAGCACCTTTCATCTGTCAAAAAGAAAGAGAAAAACAAGCTTGACCACCAAAGATGTGGCAATTTGCAAACTCAATTTATTGTAAAAAAAAAATGATTTTGTCAAACTACATATGTTCTAGTAATATGTAAAAGACATTGGTGTAGGAATGGTTACAAAAATATGCAACATCAGTACATACAGCGATGACCCAATCTAGAGACGTGCTCAAGGGGAGCTTTTGTGATACCACTTTGTCCGTCGTTTGTCGTCAACATTTTAGCTTGTGAACACACTACAGGCCACAGTTTTTATCCAGTCTTCACCAAACTTGATCAGAATGTTTGCCTGCATGAAACCTTGGATGAGTTCATCATTGGATCACCTGGGGTCAAAAAGTAGGTCACTAGGTCAAATTTTAGGGGGAAAAATGTGAACACGCTAGAAACCACATTTATAGCCCAATCTTCACCAAACTTGGTCAGAAGGTTTGTCTGCATAAGAATCTTGGATGAGTTCATATTGGGTCACGTGGGGTCAAAAAAGAAGGTTACTTGCTCAAATCTTAACAAAAGCTTGTGAACACACTAGAGGCCCCATTTATGGCCCAATCTTCACCAAACTTGATCAGAATGTTTGCCTGCATGAAATCTTGAATGAGTTTATAACTTGGTCATGTGGGGTCAATAAGTATGTCACCAGGTCAAATCTTAGAAAACCCTTGTGAACACACTAGAGACCACATTTATAGCCCAATCTTCACCAAACTTGGTCAGAAGGTTTGTCTGCATAAAATCTTGGATGAGTTCCTTAATAGGTCACGTGGAGTTAAAAAGTAGGTCACTAGTCTCAAATCTTAGCAAAAGCTTGTGAACACACTAAAGGCCCCATTTATGGCCCAATCTTCACCAAACTTGGTCGGAATGTGTGTCTGCATGAAACCTTGGATAAGTTTTTAACTGGCTCACGTTGGGTCAAAAAGTAGGTCACTAGGTCAAATCTTAGAAAAAGCTTGTGAACACACTAGAGGCCACATTTATAGCCCAATCTTCATCAAACTTGATTAGAATGTTTTTTCTGCATGAAAAATTGATAAGTTCATTATTAGGTCACGTGGGGTCAAAAAGTAGGTCACTAGGTCAAATCTTAGCAAAAGCTTGTGAACACACTAGAGGCCATATTTATGGTTCAATCTTCACCAAGCTTGAGCAGAATGTTTGCCTGCATGAAGTCTTAGATGAGTTCGTAACTGGGTAATGTGGGGTCAATAAGTAGGTCACTAGGTCAATTTTTATAAAAAGCTTATGAACTCACTAGAGACCACATGTATAGCCCAGTTTTCACCAAACTTGATCAGATTGTTTGTCAGCATGAAATCTTGGATGAGTATATTATTAAGTCACGTGGGGTCAAAAAGTAGGTCACATTTAAAAAAAAAACTTGTGAAAACACATTGATGGCACTATCTTCACTAAACTTTGCCAGAATGTTTGCCAGTATGAAATCTTACATATATTTTGAAGTGGGTCATGTGGATTCAGTAGGTTACTTGGTAAAATTCTAGAAAATGTTATCAACCCAGTGGCCACACTTATGGTCCAATCTTCACCAAAGATTTCTAAAGTAAATAACTCTAAATTACTTGATGCCAGATTTGAGCCTTCTAAAAGCCTGTGTCATCAGGTGAGCCATTAGGGGCCATCATGGCGGTGAGTCATTTATATTTTAATATCCCTAACAAAATACATGAACTCGAAGAATAGAAGTGCTGCACAAGAAACTTTTTTTCATTCATGTCTTTTTAAAGTTGTTATTGAAGTTGTCATACAATTGATTTAACCATTGTATACAACGCATTGACACAGAAAGTGCATGTAGCCGAGTGGAAGACCGCCGACCTATAACTCACATGACTGCTCGTTCCATCACTGTAACGTAATAAAAAATATACAGAATGTGGAAACTAACAAAACTGCTTAATGTGTGCGTGTATGCCAAATTTAAATCAAATTATCCATCCAGGTTTGATTTTATGGCTATTTTTCTTGTACAACTTGCATCAGAGATGGGGTTTTTTAAGAAATAAGAAAACTTCAAATGTAATGTATATCCTCTTTAGAAAAAGTGTTTTGCTATTAAGCATCTTTTGGAAACAAATAATAGCGTAAGACAAAACAACCAAACATGTTACTTGATTGATTTAACTTAAATACTTATTTTAGAAAGAAAAAATATCCATGAATTCAAAACTGCAAATCATGTCTAAATTTAAGTACACATCAGTTGTGTTCATTTTCAAAATCTAACATTTTCGACATGTTCTTTAAGGTTACTGGATAGTGACAAATTTGTTAGTTGCAATCATTTTGAAAAGTTTAGTATAGTTTATATATGAGCTGTAGATTATAAAAAAACAAAAAAAAATCAGTGGGTAACCATTGAAATAATCATTTTATTGCCTCATGTGTATGGTTGATGTAAACAAGCAATGTTGCCATTTTTAGACATTAACTTTTTTATATCAAATCAACTTTTTTTTTGTGAAATAAGGTGAACAAGCCTATATGGCAGCTTCTAACATTCAGCACAAATAAAGCTTTCATTTAAAACCAAACAAGGCTATCCCTGAAGTGAGAATTACAAAAATATCTCACAATATATAAAATTAAATAATTAAACTTAAAAAATATAAAAAAAAAACTATCAGAAAAAAATTAATTTAGATGCAGAGTTCTTTAAACTCCACATATAGATAGAACCTTTTATTCTGGTTTAAAGTAAATACAAAAATGTATGTGTTACCATGCAAACTGAAGAGCTATAGCTTGTCAAATATTAAAAAAAATAATATTTTTAATTAAAAATATGCATAAAATATCACAAATTTTTTTTTGAGATGCAGTAGTCTTTAAACTTTACACATAGATAAAAATCATTTTGTTGTACATATAAAAAACAAAAAAGGTAGATTTTACCTTGTAAAATTTAAGAATTCGAGCTTATAATATGTAAAAATTACAATTTAAAAAAAAAAGTAAAATATCACTCATATTTTCTTTTAATGCACCGGTCTGAACACTTAACATATAGGTAGAACACATTTTGCTGAATAAATCAACAACAAAAAAAGGAAGATTTTTTTGGTAAAAATCAGGATGAAAGCTGGTCAAATATAAAATATATATGGGGGGGGGGGGGGGGGGGGGGGGTCTGACAGACAGATCTGAAAATAACGATATTTCAACATGCACATCTGCATATAGTGGCTTTGTTTGTGGGGGTATAATTAAACTGTACTCTGGGCTCATAAATAATGAACAAATTTCTTCAATTACATGGATGACAAGAATGTTTTTACATTTTCAATAATTTAAGGTGCAGCACAACACCGTGAATGCGGGATAGTTCAAATCTGCGCAGACGCTCCAAATTCGTCACTATCCAGTAACCTTAATCTGCGATGAACCCATGTTCCTATCTAGACTTGCGTGAGATCATTCCCAGCCAAAATAACTGGATGTCACTATATTGACCATTATTGTGTTTTATGTCCTGTTCCCAGACTTCGTTAGATTTTAGCTTAAAACTTCTAGAAACTACACACAGTCGATCTAAGATCTAGTTCAACCTGCTAAGTTTGTAATGCATACATTACCTCATCGGTAGGTCAGGTGATTTAAATTACATAAGTCGAACAAACCACAAGGTAGCGGTCGTCAATGTTTGTGTTTACTTTGCCTGCCTGTGTTATAGATATGTGGTCTACCTACTCCCTTTCATTGAAGTAAAACCTGGATCAGATCGGGACGTGCGACTAAGCACGAATCTCAATCTCAACAGGTCTATATATATACATAAGATACTTAAGCTTGGGCAGCAAAACTTCAGATTAGACAGACATGTAAAATTCATTGCTTATACATGTAGATACAAATGTAAAACTAGTCTGTTCGCATGTAGGTGGCATTGTGGGAATACACATTGGGGTCTAAAGCCCTGTGTAGTCCGTTTCAAAATGGACCACAAATGCGCAGATGTGTAACTAACATACATTAGGGCTCGACATTGATTGCATGCTCATTACAGAAGTTATCACTGTCTATATAATCACCATTTAGAGACGATTAATCAAAATAGTTATAATGAAGTTTTGTTTGTGGTGTCTGCTCCGAATGATGACGATGAAGTTGACGATCATTACCAAAAGGTATACACGTTTATGAATGTGCTATCAGAGGTGGATCCAGGGTTGGGGGATGCAACCCTCCCACCAACCAAGTAAAAGAGTAGACTTGTGAAGAATATTTATGTAAGCTTAAAAATACTAAGATTTCAAAGTTAATTACAGTCTTATTCTGTGTATATATATCTAGTATTTACTGCGATAAAGTTGAATGAATCCTGATTCATCCCCAACACCGCCCCCCCCCCTCCCAACACATATCTGGATCCGCCCATGTGTGCTATAAGATATGGACAGATTCAGTGACGTCTTTATTTTGCAGTATATCTACGTCTTCATCAGTAGCATCTAAGATAACATGGATACATGTCTAATATTTGCCATAATTGTCCCATGACACCCCTTATATCATCTTATTTTAGACATTCTCTTATTTGTAAATTAACTGCAAAAGATTGTAATAAAACTATCGTGGAAATCACTAACATAAATTAAAGTTTACAGTTCTGACCTCAGATATCATACTATCTGTCAGGGGCGAAAGCCGTGGTGTTGACACATCCACCCCTTCTCCAAACCCATTAACCTCCCACCGTGTCAGTCAGTTAACGTTGTGGTGTCGACACAAACAAACCTTCTCCGAACCCATTAACCTCCCACCGTGTCAGGCAATTAAGGCCGTGGTGTTGACACATCCACCCCTTCTCCAAATCCATTAACCTCCCACCGTGTCAGGAGTTAAGGCCTTGGTGTTGACACATCCACCCCTTCTCCGAACCCATTAACCTCCCAGTGTGTCAGGAGTTAAGGCCTTGGTGTTGACACATCCACCCCTTCTCCGAATCCATTTACCTCCAACCGTGTCAGGAGTTAAGGCCTTGGTGTTGACACATCCACCCCTTCTCCGAACCCATTAACCTCCCAGTGTGTCAGGAGTTAAGGCCTTGGTTTTGACACATCCACCCTTCTCCGAACCCATTAACCTCCCAGTGTGTTAGGAGTTAAGGCCTTGGTTTTGACACATCCACCCTTCTCCGAACCCATTAACCTCCCAGTGTGTCAGGCGTTAAGGCCTTGGTTTTGACACATCCACCCTTCTCCGAACCCATTAACCTCCCAGTGTGTCAGGCAGTTAAGGCCGTGGTGTTCACACATACATCCTTTCTCCGAATCCATTAACCTCCCAGTGTGTCAGGCAGTTAAGGCCGTGGTGTTCACACATACATCCTTTCTCCGAATCCATTAACCTCCCAGTGTGTCAGGCAGTTAAGGCCGTGGTGTTCACACATACATCCTTTCTCCGAATCCATTAACCTCCCAGTGTGTCAGGCAGTTAAGGCCGTGGTGTTCACACATACATCCTTTCTCCGAATCCATTAACCTCCCAGTGTGTCAGGCAGTTAAGGCCGTGGTGTTCACACATCCACCTCTTCTCCAAATTGATTAACCTCCCACTGTGTCAGGAGTTAAGGCCTTGATGTTGACACATACAACTTTTCCCTAACCCATTAACATCCCAATGTGCCAGCCAGATAGCCATATTTCCACATTATAAATGATTTAAAGACGTATTCGTTTATCCTCTTGTCTTTGATTCTTTCACTTCTACTGATTCTATAAGATTTCCCGAAAAGAACCTTCCGGACTAAAACCATCACACTATTCCAAAATGTGTTGAAGGGATTGGGATTTGCCGGCTTTTTCCGATACTGTGCAGGGACATTTCTATCATTATAGCACAAGGGCACTTATGAGGTGCCCAGGAACTGAACCTGGCCGGTCCATTATACTGACACCGACGAGTCAGGCGTAATGCTGTCCCCTTAGCCCTGAGCGTTAGGAGCGAAGCCACTACTACCAACTTTAAAGTCTTTGGTTTAACCCGGCCGGGGTTTGAACCCGCGACCTCCCGATCCGCAAGCCGACGCTCTACCACCTGAGATATTGCGGCCGATTTTTTGGAAGTACGTAAAAGAAAGATAAAAATCTTCCATCACTTTTCTTACCTAGATAAAACCCATGCTCTTACTTTTCCAACCTGGACAAACAACCTCTCATGAAGTGTTTGACAATATTAATTTTACGTGCTGGATCTATCGTATAGAAGTATATGTCCTGAGTAATCCTACCTTTCCTGCTATCGTCATTTGTCATAACGAATGCAGCTAATTAAAAAAATACAATAACGTTGTGAATGCAAGCTAATTGCCGACGAAGCATACTTTCTTACATCACAAATATGTCATTTAAGTGCCTAATTATCAACACGTTTACACAATTAGCTGCTCATCTTTTGTTTTTACTTCATCATGTCCCTAAATGGACAGCAAATGTTCTTGTTTTTTTTTAGTTATAATCATTGTATGAACATATTTTATAAGATATTAAACTATTCTTATTATATCGCTACAATTTACACAATATAAGTTCTATTACAGTTTGTGCAAACTGTGTAGATGGGTTAAGCAGCAACTGCTTCATTTTAAAATTCGTCACCGTATACCCGTATCGGCTGATGTAGTGTTAATTAGTATGTAGTGTAGAGTATAAAGAGTACAACAGCTAGGGTGATTGGTATATCTAACTGTAACAAAAAGGCAATTTATTTTAGAAGCACACTACTTATTTAGAATCTTAGTTAAAATGACTTAATGTAAATGTGTTTGTGTAATATCACGGAAGTTAATACTGATATACACTTTTACTTTTCACCTCACGTATAGCTTACAAAGTACGGATACATAATCAAGTAGAAAATACAAAAGCAAAGAGGTACATGTTATCACCAGCTGCACTATATTGACTTCCATTGCTTACAGTGAATGCGGCACAGACAACTCGGCCTTCGCTTCTACCGCTGTACCTGTAACTTACTATACGCAAGAATACAAGCCATTTGTTTTTTTATATCTGTTGTCATGGAAACTAGGGAAACAAACAAAATGATGCCTTGTGTATGTTTTATTCTCTCTTTCTGCTCAATCTATCTAAAGAGGCGGACGTATTTTACAGGTAGAAACAGCAGAAACGTTTATTGCTGTCGCATTATCCCTCTACTTGAAGCGTTTGTACAGAATGCCAGACCACCTTTTTCTACCCATTAATGATATGCACTCTCTTTGATAAAAGGGACGCCCATGGCCAAGCTTGATCTACATTGATTTATGCTACATATAAGTCGCTAAGATGGAAAAGAGACGAAATTTTAAGTTAATACATTTATGCATTATAGTGAAAAGACGAAATTCTGTCTCCTTGAAATTGCGCCGATTAGAAATACATGTAGACCTATCAGCTTTAAATATCTACTCTAAAATACCGATAAATAAAATATCGATAATAAAAATATATCGCGATTCTTTTAAAATGATTATAAATGTATGTTATTCCTTTGCATCTCTCAATACTTCCAATACGGAAGCTTTTATGAGCTTTCATTGCCTTAAGCTTGCAACATCTGAACGGTGCGTAATCTTATAAAGGGTTCATACAAATCTACAGGCCACTGTGCCATGTATATATTATGTGCAGCACGTATCAAACATGACGATGAATAAACTGTCCTTAAATGGCAGGGTATCTATAGCAACAGAGCAACGAAGTTATGCTGAGGCCGATTAACTGCCCATGGAGTCATTCTATAAAAAAAAAAACAGCACTTAAAATGGATATTTCATTGGTTTGCATGGGACAGAAGACGTCCTTCTATAAATCAAGTTTGTGAAAAAAGGATAATACGATAATCGAATTTAGACGTACCGGTGTAAGTAACGCCATCATGTTCTGTTGCAAGAAGAAGGAAGAAAGGTGAAGTGAATAGTTTATTATTATTATTATAATTATTATTATTATTATTATTATTATTATTATTATTATTATTATTATTATTACTATTATGTATTTTGGTGGATTATAATGCATCGTGTTTGTTCATTTATTCATACATTGCATTAGGGTTACATTTATCATGGAAAAAGATGTACAAATTATTATAACTTATATTGTTTTATGCAACTGCACAAATCTTGCCTTGACGTTCACCTTTTTTGAGGTGTGTGGGATGGGGTGGAGGTGGGGGTACATATTAATGTGCCTTATATGCCGACCATAACACAGTGGCTGTTGTTATTGCATATGAAAAAAAAAAATACAACACTTTTGTCGTGTTTTAACAAACAGGCGTGGCATTTTAGTTCTGTTGGTTTAACCTAGCTTCTAAGATTTAACGCAGATAATTGGAACTAATCTCGTAAAAAAGTTCGCTAAGTCGAGAAATGAGGCATGCTATTACAGGAATTTAAGCTCTATGTCAATTTTTAATAGAAACTGGTCATGCATTCTGAGGGTTTTATTGCTACTTGCTAAAACAAAACTTTCACGTAGTTAGTTGGTTGTCGCCATCCTCCGTTCTCTCGCCTAGGCCACTATATGACTAAGTGGGTGCCGAGGACGGCCACCCTATTATTTTTAATTGGTTTTGGAGATACCTATGTGATTATTTGTTTGGAAACTTTGTACGGCGTATATTGAGCAGGTGTTGTTCACAGATGTTGTCCTGTTGCCCTAGAAATTAAAAAGTGTCATTCGCACTTACACATTTACTAAGTTAGCGACATATGTTTTTTAAACATCTTTATTCCACAATGCAACGAAAGTGAAGTGAACTGGTGGTAAATGCTACCATGCTAAATATGCGTAACATTCTGATATATTATTTCCGGCGACTTGGATTCTCTTTATCAACTTTTTCTTGAACAATTTTTAACGGACTTTTCAAATTTTGCTATTTTGTGTCCTCGTTACAACTTACTGTTTTCAAAGGACTTTTGTGTGTTTTCATGAAGAAAATCTATCGGTTAGTAGTCGTGTAAAATCTTAAAATAACATCCGTAAAGGGGGTATCCGACAGTTTAGACAAAATATTTTTCTATAAATTACCTAAAAAGTCATTGTTACCTGAAAAGGTTCGAAATGCTGTTAAGTGATGCCCTAGATCTGTGTGAAAACTGAAGCATTACACCCAAATTGCCATTACAAACATGTATTTCCATTCTGAGCCACGCTACTGAGACAGCTTTATTTAAACTAAGAAAACCACGTGACAACTTACTTTTGAGATAGCATTTTATTGTCCACCGGGTAGTCGACGCTGACGTCGGTATCTATTTTAGCGAGATCACTTTCGTGCTTATTTATAGATTTAGAAAGAATGAACATTTAGATTTATTTTTTCTCAATGGGTACTGACTCGCACATAGTATGTGTTTAAAATCGTCTTTACTCTTTGACTAAAATATGAGTTTTTGCAGATATTATGCAGAAATACCCAGAAACCGTGGGAAAATATTGCTATCTGCATTTAGTATAGATAAACTTTCGGATACCACCTTTAAATTCACTTTGCGACATTTGGTCGAATTAACATTTTTTTAAGTTTTCGCGAGATACCAAACACAAAAAAATTGCTATACTAATATAGTTGTATGATTTTTTCCTTGTGATTTCGAAATCCGTGAACCTTTCTATCGGATATTGCAATTCCCATGTGTCTGTATATTAGAGAGTGTTAGAGAGTGTAACTGTCAGCAGTATATTTATCCTCTTATCATTCTTATTTATTGCTACAAAATGTATATGGTATTCTTGCAAAAACACGGAGCATCATTTTTTAAACTTAGGGTAGTCATACATACTTTTCAACTAAAATAGTACTTTGCAGTGAATCTAATTCTTAAGTACATGTAATTCTTAATTATAAGGAGACACACATTGGAAGGTAAACATAATGTCATAGTTTGTCTTAAGCAGCCATGTTTGTGCTGTCCGTTCGTAGGCTGTGTAATGCATATTTTACAATATATTGTTTCAATGTATTTGCAAAGATTATAGAAATACACATTTATTAATACACTTTCAATTGTTTCATACGAAAGCACATAAGGTCAGTTTTTCTATACAAAACATTAGAGAACTACAGCTAGGTATAACTGACAACAGTTTGTTCTCTTCTCGATTTCTACAATTTCCTTGCAGCCTCTCCCCATAGTCTCCGGGGATATTTACCTTTGCTATGATCGGATGCGCGCGTGTGTGTGCTAGGTTGGAGGGTGGGGAAGGAGGGGTTGGTGTCGGATGCTGTTCTCATTATACGAATCCTGATATCAGGACACCCGTTGAGGACGATATTCGGGACAAAAGCTGGATATTCAAGCCAACCGGCAATATTCGGCCGTCTGACGTACGTGTGCTATGGTGATGGCAATGTTTGCTTTCAAGGAACTCCTCCGAAAAATATTAAATTCGCTGATGCCTTGTTAGCTTGTATTACAGGCGCCCAATGTTTTAATGTGATCATATTTTGTACCAGATGCATATTGTGACGATGGTGACCTTAAAAAGATTGTTTAAGTAAATGCTATCATAAGTATAGAAGTAAAGACTCAGTTACCTTTTGATAATGAGCGTCAGCTCGCGGATGGGGAGGTCGCGGGTTCAAACACCGGCCGGGTCAAATCAAAGACTTTAAAGTTGGTAGTAGTGGCTTCCCTCCTAACGCTCGCGGCTAAGGGGAAAGCATTACGCCTGACTCGTCGGTGTCAGTATAATGGGCCGGCCAGGTTCAATCTCTGGGCACCTCATAAGTACTCTTCTGCTATAATGATAGAAATGTCGCTGCACAGTATCGGCAAAATGCCGGCAAATCCCAAATCCCACCTTTTGATAACAAAGGTAATGCAAGAAAGTGTAGAATTTTAACATTCTGCTTTGTCTGTTTTAGAAATATTAAGCAACTCAAAACGCTTTATTTTAACTTTCGATAGCTGAGTTCTTTAGCTGTACGAGTTTTCTTAAAGCCTTCGAGCTATGACAGGACGTTTAAATAGGTCACATCTTTTTTTCTTGATGTTCATAACAGAAGTTAAAATTGTGCAGAACTATGTTATGTTAATTATCTTGTGTTCAATGATTTCAGCATCCATTTTACCAATTTTTAAAAAATATTCTACTTTCATCCTTGATAAATAAACTCTCTGTTTTATATCAAATTGCACTGACTCCGAATAAAAAATCAGACCTTAGCGAGATTTCATTTAGGTTCACATAAATTAGAAATAAAGGTCGGCAGATTTATTGGCATCACTAAAGAAAGTAGATTCTGTAAAAAGGGTAATCAAAATGTTATCGAATCAGAATATCATTTGCTACTTTGTTGCGATAGAAAAGAAACATCAGACAAAAGTATAATATTACAACAAGATGGCCAAATATTTTAAAGTTTGTTTCTATTTCGAGTAGTAAAAATGTGAAAGCTATGAATAATTTGGCAACATTTATAAAAGAAGCAATGGGGATAAGAGAAAATGTTTTAGCAGATTTATCTGCTTCGTAATTTAATAAAACAAATTGTTTTTCTGTTTTGAATGAATAAACAAAATAAACTTACAGTATGTCATCAATACTGAACTTTGCTATTTTAAACTAATTATCCCATACCTAGGTAAATGTCTGGTAGCAATCTTATATTTCATTTCCTTGTTTACTTAACAATATTTGCACAAGTACATTGTCTGTATAAAATATATTACTGGATTAATTGTTCATTCATTAAAATGAATTATTGTATATATTGAATATATAGGCTTTGTTAGTAACATATGATCGTTGTCAAAATACCGATTCTATATCTCAATTTTTGCTATCTAATACCAGATATTATCGAATGACGCTGTATTCATTTAAGGTACATACCACATATGCTATGATATTGTTATGTAGTAAGGTTTTGATAATGTGTATTAATAATGTTGCAATTCAATTTCTTAAATGATGGCATAGTGCATATATTCTGATTGTATCAATAATCGGTATGTAAAATTTAAGCTATCTGTTTATAGTATTGTGGGTAGTTTTATATGCGAATGACAAGTTTATGTAAAAAATGTTGTTTTTTTTTAGTTGGAACATTTGATAAATCCGATTAGTTAGATTATTCGTAAATTCATTCCTTATTTCAA
The DNA here is from genome assembly GCA_007844125.1 of Sinonovacula constricta. Classification (NCBI taxonomy): domain Eukaryota; kingdom Metazoa; phylum Mollusca; class Bivalvia; order Cardiida; family Solecurtidae; genus Sinonovacula; species Sinonovacula constricta. The sequence goes on along the minus strand of CM017556.1, from coordinate 27,153,034 downwards.
ATGGGTCCTTTGTCGAGTCATCATTGATATTTTTGTTGATACTTCTTTCACTTGTTTCACTGATTAACTTCCAGATCTACCTTGGCATATTACCGATTGTCTGTCAGTCAGTAAAACGTATATAAAACATAAGAGTAATATGCACCAACCTATTGCCAAGAATCCAGCTGGCTTGTAATGTTAGCAAGCATTACTCTTGGCAGATGATTATCCTATACAACAAGTTCTCGTTTACATACAGCGAACAGTCTGCATACGCACACACTGAGTCCTATCGTTTAATAAATATCCCAGGGGATAACGCATGGATAGATCGCATATTCAAGAATGAATCGGATACTTTGGTAAGTAACTCATCTCGCATTTCTTTGATAATGCATATATCGAAACTTTGGCGAATGTGAGTTGACCAGGTATATATAGGAGATCAGCATGGGCAATATCTTAATCTGATATATGCATCTTCAAAGAAATGCAAGACAATTTACTTACCACAGTACCCGATTCCCCTCCTGAAAATGCGACCAATCCAGGCACAGGTAACAGTCGAGTGAAATTAAATTCATAAATGACGATGTTTTGTGGATACTTTGATATGTTGTGCAACACATACCTTTTTTTTTTGAAGAAGAAGAGAAACACCTTACTCAGATAATCTGAACATAGAGAGGAAACAGGTAACAATAACATGAAACAATGCTAAAATTCGCATCTCATCCTGGTTTTTCCTTCGGGCTAGAGGTTTGTTAATGAAATAGCCACCAACTCAGAGAAAAAGAATTGTAAAATGATAATTCAATAATAATATCTCTCTCTTTGTCTTCCTCTTCCCCCTCTCTCTCTCTCTCTCTCTCTCTCTCTGTCTGTGTCTGTCTGTCTGTCTGTCTGTCTGTCTGTCTGTCTGTCTGTCTGTCTGTCTGTCTGTCTGTCTCTATCTCACTCTCTGTCTCTCTCTCTCCAATATTATCAATAACAGTAGAGACGTATCTAAAGTATATAATGTTCTGTCGTCAAATACCTAGATCTGTGTATCAAACCTTTAATATAACCCACAAAAGATATGACATACATTTACTAAAATACTGTTAGAACGGTGTTTCGATGACAGTGACAAGTGGTATGTAAGCGGTTGCTATGTGCCCGAACTAGTCATAATCTACTTAGGCCATTCATTAACTTTAAAATACTGGTCAGTCACGACTAACATCCAGGAACCAGTGCTAACGTTCCCATTCAGGCTCTGATAAAGCTGCCAGGAAGATGTCTATGGCGTAACAGTGCTCTACAGACTGTGCTAGAAGGGCTATCTTGATTATGTAACAGGATTCGTTTGACATTCGACCCTGTCATTAACCATAACTACAACAAAAACATGCTTTTTCACATTTTAATGATAGACTAAACAATATAATATGCATGACATTTTCCTGTAAAGATGAAATTAATACTCAAAAGAAATATTAAAATAAATACTTTTTGAAAACGTACAAACGTATACTCGTAGATGCTTTCATTTGTTGGAATGTCCTTTATATTGATGAAAGCGTATTAGTCATTAATCAGTAGATGTGCTTTTCTGCTTTAACGTAAAAAGTAATGGGTGATAAATACAATAACTTCCCAGATTTTGTACACATTGTGGCAGCAATAAAGAAAATGGAAATGAATTCTCTTCATTATCCGAAATACAGAAATGATTAATCTTATAGAGAACATTTCAATACATATTTACAATCAGCATACTATCAAGGTTGGTCAGTCTATTTTGTGTGTATTTAAAGTTCGTGTAGTAATATTTTGGTGCTAATAAGAGTTCTCTGCATTGTCCAGGATGGAGATTACACCAATAGATATTTATACAAATATGTGCCAATCGATTGTTGTGAAAATTGTAATGAAATATATGCGTATTTATTTTCTGTAACATACTGAATAAAAATAAGACCAAAATAACATTTAACGCAATATTCGGCCCATTATCACGCATACAATTAATCTAATTAGGAATTATAAAACACTATACATAGCTTAATAACGAGAAGAAAGCCCTCTAAGATACAGAGTTTAATTTATGACAGCGCCCATCGTCGGACATCCACGACCGATCCATTCTGTTACTCTTCATTTATCGCCCGTGGGATATTTAATTCACTTTTCGCCGTTTCTGGTAATTTCATTTCATTGGTCGCTTCATACTCCGATGAAGATTTCAGTCCATTGATAAAGCTCGTTCTTTCATTGTTTCGACAGACTTGTCAAAATGGCGACGTCATTGTTATACATCTAGTCCCCACGTTAAAGAGTATGGATTGTGTAAGCAGTATACAAGATTGGCTAATTCTTGTTCTATTCAGTTCAATATAACGACAGAAAAGTTACCAATAAATCCACGGTCGACGTAATGAAACAGAATAGTCGGACCGTGCTTATCCGACGATGGACAACGCCTGACTACGCAAAATAGTCAAAGGTAAACGTGTACTTACCTAACCTTCACAGTGGTTGGGGAGGAAAGTGAGGTGGGAAGGTTCCACAAGTCTAGACACAGCCTAAGGCTAGAATGTGTTGCTTAAAAATGGCAGTTTATAAGTCCTTGCGCATCAAGTGTGACTTATCGGTTTATGGCCTCTCTTGCTCCGACTTCGTTATGTCTAACAAGAATAATAATTGATGCGAAGCATCAAAGGCGATTCGAAAACTGGAACTGGTCAACAGATTAAAAAAATATGGCGGCAAGTAACAACGAGATATTTTAAACGTTATTGTTTTCATTTGCATGTTTTCAGTAACAATAAATCTCCAGAAAACGTATGTATCATGTATCATCATGCGACCATATTTTGGTTTAAAACAAAAACAAAGGAAAAATAAAAAAATGAATAGGTTGTCCAAAATGTTTCAGATGTAGAAGAAAAGAAGCAACCAGAATTATTAACTTTAAAACTAAAGTGTACCAGCAGAAAACGCACATACATGTGCAGCAGCCTGCACAAATCAATATTGTCCAGGTAGCATATTTCAAGAACAGTATTCCAACCCCCACCGTCACCCAATCCACCCCACACACCCCAAACACCCTCAGTAGCTTGTTTTTACGTTCAGATTTGTTTTGTATGGAAGTATTTTTATATCTTGGTTATGTATATAAAGAACAAAGTTTAGGATTTCCTAAAACTAACCCATTTCTCACATTGTAAAGAGGTATAGATAAGGACAATCTGAGAGAACTTGACCCCGTTGAAACTTATGTTGTAACAAAGTAATGTAAATACAATGTACGTAATTATGTGCTACTGTGGTTTATAATTACACACTGATCTGACATTAAGAAATCAGAGTATAAGTTAACACATTTTGCTGTCAAGTGAAAGGTAAAATTTCGTTCAATAAAGGACCAAAAAACTACAAAATATCAAATGACTTAATAATAATTAGTGTGGGTTTTTGCAAAATGGTCGTGTCTTAGGTAAGGACTAAAATTTCGTGTCAGGTCTAAGGTTTTAACCCAGGTTCCTCCGATACAGAGTTCATAACCTTAACCGCTTGAGCAAGAACACTTCTGGCATGTTATAAATACTTTCTTGGTGTGTTGAACATTTAAAGCAAAACCATTACCTCTTGACCACAAACACTTCAGAGATGTTATAAATGCAGCGTATGTTGTTAACTTATTACCAAAAGGAAATACCTGGTGTTTTTGTGTAAAAAAGGTTTCACCAAATGAAGCCACTGCCAAGAACAAAAAAAAAGTTACACCAAACAAAGTCACTAGCAAGAACAGTGTCAAGTTCCTGTAGTCTGCTTGTATGTGTCAAGTTTTTTGACAAGACATGATGGACTATATCGCTTACCTAAGTGCTGTAGACATTTAGCCCTTGTGGCTATGCTTTTTGACAGAATCAGAATTCTGTAAACAATCTTGATACAAGGCCACCAAAGAAATACAAAACCCAAAAGAAAATTTCTAGCTCTTGTGGTTTCAGACAAGAACTTTCAACGTTTCTCTATATAGCCATGTAGGTAAAATGGTCACACCCATGCTGGCCTGGTTATTTGATGATTTAAAATGTTTTGAACAATCATGATACAGGGCCACACAATGAGCATGTATACCAAATATTATGGTTTCTGACAATAAGATTTTCAGTTTTCCTCAATAGCTATATATGGAAAATGGTCACATTCCTTGCGGCCATGTTTTTTCATTGATAAGAATTGTGTGGACAGTTTTCATACAGGGCCTACCAAAGGCTCTGTTTCTTGTAGTTTCTGAAAAGAAGATTTTCAGTTTTCCTAAATAGCCATATATAGAAAATGGCCTCACCCCTGGCGTCCATATTTTTTATGGATAAGAATTAATTGAGCAACCTTTTGTTCCCCTTACTTACTTAAGCTTCAAAGAAAGTTTGGTTGAATTTGTTCCCGCTTTACGAGCCTTTGAAAATGTTAACGGATGCATGATGCGAGAAGGTGGGCGATCAAAATACTTCACTCTGAGTATAAGCTCAGGCTAGCTAAAAAAAGATACTAATCTAACATGCTCATTTCAACAGTTAAATAAAACTTGTAAACTGTTAATATAAGAATATTATTACACAAATATGATAAGGAACATTTGTTAATAATTAAAAAATGTAAAACTGTTAACAAATAATGAAAAACATACACAAAAACTACCCCAAAAATTAATGATCGTCCCCACATTTGCTGTTCCTGTCATTCGCTGTTACTGTTCTTGACCCATAAATCAACAGTTCGTATTGAAGGGTAAATTATCGTGAATAAAGAATATATTATATGCTTGATTTGGATGATGATTTATTTATTAAAACAGAACCTGTATGTATACTATGTGAGTTGTTCTTTTAATTAATGTAAGTGTTGGTCCGAGGTATAAGATTGTCACGGTTCATATATGCAACTGCCTTGCGAAAACATTTTCTTTTGTTGAATGCTCTGCTTACAACATTCTATTTTTACATTAAGTCCGGCGATTTTGATGTTCTGCATCAACTTTTTTCTTTTACTGTATTGGGTTCGATACACTGTAAAGTGTACATGATATCTAATGTTTTACTGTTAAATTAATGACATGAAAACAAAAGAAGTTTAAATTTAAATGAAGCAACGTCATACATATATAAGCACCTAGTGACATCGTGTTCTGAAAATCGATTAGAACCAAATACACCTAGTAATTTGTTCAATGCTGTAGCAACTCTTTTATGTATTTTACAACTATATGAACGTTTTGACGTGGCCGCTGTGGTGTACTAGTAGCGCGTTTGACTGGCATTCAAGAGGCCTCTTGAATCCTAGCTGAGGCGGATTTTTTTTTTCGTTTTGATTTTCGTGCTAAGTTTACATAAAAAGAGATATTTGTGTTTGATATTCATCAAGTTAATTATCATCAATAACATTATTTAAGCTTGAAAACAAGTTTAAATGCAATATACTACCATAGCTAGATATATTTTGATATAAGAGGCAACTTTAAAGCGAAATGGTTCCAGTTTTACTTAGGTACAAGGCAATAAGAACCACACAATTTGTTCTGTATTAAAATCAAGCATTGTGTAACGAGGCATTCAGTATATTGTTAAAACTTTGATCATCATGTGAGACAATCTTCTCTCAAAATATACATCCAGGCTTTGACTTTATTCACTTATAAGGAGAAAGTTAAGGATAGAAATCCTAATAAAAATATGACTTTGTCCTGTAAGCTTAGGAATCTATATTAAACTATGAAAAGGACATAGGTATTCACATGTCAGTCAAATATAAAAGTTACAACAAAACTGTGACCTTTCAGTTAATAAAATAGATCAAAGCCAACAGTTACCGCCTTGGGAGACCGGTTGATCCCCGTTAGAGCCGAGTGTAAGGTCACTATTATATGCTTCTTACATCATATGTACCACGGTTCACTGGATGCTGTTTACCTGTGCACTATGGAAGACAACTCGTCACATTTCAATCACATTTGTATCTGTTTAAAACAGGTTGCATATACACTTATGTACCATTAAAACATTTGATAACATTATACTGGTACCGGTTTTCAACTTTGTGACTGTCTGAATTCCAATGCAGTGATTACAGAACTAACGTTTCTCATTATCGCATATATTTTAAGGAAACTGGCTCGATAAACACATGATCATGGTGAGATTAAATGATTTTTGTTTTGTCCTTCCTGATTTTATTATGATTTATTTATAAAGTCGCGTAACTCGACTGACTCCCAAGCCTCTCACGGGGAAGGAAGGAAACCAGTGATTACATTCGTGGAAAAATAACAACACATTATATAAAACCATATTTTCACCTTTAACACCCTCGTTGATTTTAATCTTATTTACTGTATATTTTTGTCCTTTATTGTGCGTTCTTGTTTATTATTCTTTCTTGTTTATAAACAGTTTATTACCCTTTATTGAGAAAAATTAAAATTACATATTCGTACTTAAACATACATATGTTAAGTCTGTAATAGCTTAACATGTTATGGACTTTCATTTAAGACAAATGCAGGAATTGTTGTTAAAGGTGTTATCCTACAATATGGATCAAATTCTTTTTATCTCTATTAACCAAATAAGTCATTGTTACCTTAAAATTGACTGCAAAATGCTGCTCACTGATGCCCTAGATCTTGTGAACATTGAAGCAAAAATCATCACGCATCACTGCAAACAGGTATTTTCTATCAGAGCCACACTAAAGATATTGCAATTTTTATTTTTAAATAAGAAATCCTCGTGACCAATTACATTTGAGATCATGTTATATGATTATCCGGGTAATCAACTTTGATGTAGTTATCTATTTTAGCTGAAATTACCATCGTGCTTATTTATAGATTTTAAAATTATGGACATTTTCAAACTATATATTGAATTATTTGTTTAATGTCTAACAATTTTGGTAATGTTTTAAACAGCCTTTAGTTAAACTAAAGTATAAGTAGATGCAACAAATATGCACACATTTCCCTAGAACAGGAAGTTAGATGTTACCAACTATCGGATACCACCTTTAAGATATCTAACATGAATAAATGGAACATACATAATTATGCGTTACGTTCAAAGTGTGCACGGAATATGTTTTTACTGATTTCCCCTTTTTATTGTTAGAAAATCACATCGAACAAAGATCACTAATATTTTATATCCACTCTCAATTTAAGCGCTTATTTTTCTGTGTCGATGAAAAGCTAGTTTTTTTTATCAGTTTAGTAGTTCTAATTTGTTAAAAAAATTCTTAATTTACAATCGTGAAATAAATCGCAATGCATAGTGCTTTTATTAATTCAGCAGTTACAGTGATACTGACGAACCCCATTATGCACAATTATGAAGTTGATTACATCAAAATGATGAGTAACGGGAAATATTAGCTTGGTATTTAGCGGCAAAAACAGTGACGTCATCAAATACATATGACGTCACGTTATCTATTTTAACGGTCGTAGCGTTCAAAGACGCACATAAACTTCAAGAGTTCGGTCACATAAAAAGTTTTCTGTCTTCTTTCTTCGAAAGGACAAGTTCTCTCTGGTGAGTAGAAATAGATAGTATGTTGCACTCTATTCTAATTCTACAAAGATCTAGATAAATTATTACATTGTTAAATATTAGATCTAGACAACAAGTGAACGAGTAGCATGGACCACTGTATATGTGTACTGCAGTAAAGTTGAACTTTTTGGGAGCTTTTTAGTATCTTATATTACTTGGATCAATTTCTTGGGCTCGGGTTGTTAAAATTATAAAAGGTATTTAAATAAGATCTTATACAATTTTAAATGACTATTTTTGAGACTGGTATATCTACAATAGTAATATTCCATAATAGGGTCTATTAGATCTAATATCCATATAGATCATAAAAGTTGCCACCCACTCTTCAAGTTTTGTGTCTGCTGCGAGTAAAATCACGTTACCTTGTATTTAAAGTAAATTTGTCTAGTTCTCTCGTATTTTTTTAAGCATAGCAGATGCTAGCAGATGTATGGATACATTTAAAGACTTAACAGCCTATCCGTCTCTGATATACCTGCATTTAAGGCTTTATAGTATTTCGAAGTTAATGGAAATGTATACTATTCACCGTGCATCATGTAGCTAGATAAATTGTAGGTAGCTTAATGCTAATCTTAAGGTTTTGTTTTTACATAAATGCTGCCTATTTACAACTTATGTATCATCGTACTCCACAAACCTTATGTCAACCTTGTTTTGTATGATAATTTACGCCTGTTATACAATGAATAAACAGTGTTGCAGCATCCTCTCATTAAATGGCAAACGTTATGGGACAGAAGGCAAACCTGTCAATCCGCACGTTTTAGATATACGCATCCACGCACTTTTAGTAAATTGAGGTCTGGCCTCAGCTCCCACGCATACATGGGCACTTATGACGTACTTTAAAAATTTTCATGTGCATGCTTTTTATAGTATTACTAGTATTCCTTCTATATATTATTGAGCGTATTTTTACCATAACTGATCTAGTCCTCCTCAAAATAATATTTATGCCAATATTTATTTGCACACTCTCTTGTTTTTGTTCGTTTGTTTGTTTTAATTAAATACATGTTTTTTTTTTTTATTTATAATTAGTTAACCGCTTCTTCGAACACAACGGAAGGCTATTCATGTATTTATTTATAATATTATTTTTTTTCTTTTTGTTGCATACTGCCTCGTTGTTAGAAACGCAATTTAAACAGAGTATACATATACAGCTTATTGTATATAACCAATTTCAAGTGATAGATGAGGATGTTACTTCTTTTAAACTAAAATCTAATTTAATTCTGATTTTCACCAAACTTATAATAATGACTAAATTTTCAATGTATGAAAGCGTCACACTTTATTTGCATTTGTTTATAGAACAATATGGCGTCATCCATAGGACTTTCCAGAAAGAATTACATATAGATACATGCGCGACGACGACAGTGAATGATCACACAATGTATGCAAGTTTAGTTACTTGCTACATTTCCATTTTGACATTTATTTTCTTGGATTCTCATGGCAATGTTTCAGCAATCACACTAGAAGTTGTGCACCTTCGTTTTTATTGAAAGCTAACATTTTGGTGTGTGAAGTGTATAAAGTCCGTTTTATTTCACTAAGTGGGAACCGGTGCTGTGACGTAGGTACCGGTGTGCCTATTCACCGGGATACTGTGTGTTGTTTGCTTCACTGACAAATGTAAATAAATATCATCAGAAGCGTGCTTAGCTTATGCCTTATACAGAGCTTTCAATGAATACAGCTTATAACTTGTACAGCGTATACAGTACAGCCAACACGGTATGCAACTTATGTACAGACAACACCGTATATAGCTTACGGCGTTACAGAACTATACATACGACTTACTACTATAATTAAACAGCTTGCATCATAGACAACTTACACTGCATACAAGTTGTACTGTACACATCTATACTCACACTACACACCATATATAGTTTACGCCATATATAGCTTACACCATATAGAGCTTACACACTTACAGCTTTCGCCGTATAAACCTAACCGTATACAGCTTACACTGTATAAACCTCACTGTATGCAGTTAACATCATATACAGCTTACACCGTACACAGTTAACATCTAATACAGCTTACACCATAAACAGCTAACATTGTGAACTGATTATGGCTTATACGGCTTTCACTGTAAACAATGTACACTGATACAGATTATACTGAAGACACTCTTTAATACAACTGCACACAGTATACACCTCACCCTTCATACACCTAACATCATATAAACCCCACCCTTAATACAACACACACCGTCTACACCTCACCCTTAATACACCTCACACCATATCGACCTCACTCTCAATACACCTCAAACCGTATACACCTCACCCCTAATTTACCTCACCCTTAATACATCTCACACCGTACACATCTCACATGTATAAACCTCACCCTTCATACACGTCACACCGTATAACCTCACCCCAAAGGTACCTCACCCTTAAAAAGCCTCGTACCGTATACACCTCATCCCGAATGTACCTCACCCTTAAACACCTCACACCGTATACACCTCACCCCGAATGTACATCACCCTTAAAACACCTAACACCATATACACCTCACACCATATAAACCTCACCCTTCATGCACGTCACACCGTATACACCTCACTCTAAATACACCGCACACCGTATACATCTCACTTTTAATACACCTAACACCGTATAAACCTCACACCATATCGACCTCACCCTTAATACACCTCAAACCGTATACACCTCACCCAGAATGTACCTCACTCTTAATACGCCTCACACTGTATACATCTCAAACCGTATCAACCTCACCCTTCATACACGTCACACCGTATACACCTCACCCCAAATGTACCTCACCCTTAATACACCTCACCCCGAATGTACCTCACCCTTAATACACCTCACACCGTATACACCACACCCCGAATGTACCTCACCCTTAATACACCTAACACCATATACACATCACATTTACACACCTCACCCTTCACACACCTAACACCGTATACACCTCACTCTTAATATACCTCAAACCGTATAAACCCCACTCTTAATACACCTCACTCTTTATACACCTCACGCCGTATACACCTCACCCTAAATACCCCTCACACCGTATACACCTCACCATTCAAACACCTCACACCGTAGCCACTTCATCCTTTATAAATGTCACACCGTATAAACCTCACCCTTCATACACGTCACACCGTATACATCTCATCCTTAATACACCTAACTTCGTATACATCTTATCCTTAATACACCCCACACCGTATACACCTCACCATTCATAAACCTCACACCATATACACCCCAATCTTAATACACCTCACACCGTATATACCTAGGCCGAAATAAGCCTCACACCGTTTACATCTCACCCTTAATACACCTCACACCATATACACTTCACTCTAAAGACACCTCACACCGTATACACCTCATCCTTCATACACCCACACCCTAAACACATCACAATTAAAACACCACACACCGTATACACCTCACCCTTAATACACCACACACCGTATACACATCACCCTTAATACACCACACACCGTATACACACCACCCTTAATTCACCTCACACCATATCGACCTTACCCTTAATACACCTCACACCATATACATCTCACCCAAATGTACCTACCCGCAATACACCTCACACCGCATACACCTCACTATTAATACACCTCACACCGTATACACCTCACACCTATAAACACCTCTGTCTGAATACGCTTACACTGAATACAACTTCAGCCTGAATACATCTTACACTGTATAGACTTTAGCCTGAATACAGCTTTCACTGTATCCACCTTAGCCTGAATACATTTTACACTGTGTACACCTTAGCCTGTATACAGCTTACCCTGTATACACCTTAGCCTGAATACAGCTTACCCTGTATACACCTTAGCCTGTATACAGCTTACCTGGTATACACCTTAGCCTGAATACAGCTTACCCTGTATACACCTTAGCCTGAATACAGCTTACCCTGTATTCACCTTAGCATGAATACAGCTTACCCTGTATACACCTTAGCCTGAAAACATCTTACTCTGTATACACCTTAGCCTGTATACAGCTTACCCTGTATACACTTTCTAAGCCTGAATACAGCTTACACTGTATACACCTCAGCCTGAATACAGCTTACCCTGTATACACCTTAGCATGAATACAGCTTTTCCTGTATACACCTTAGCCTGAATACAGCCTACCCATGTATACATCTTAGCCTGAATACAGCTTACACTGTATACACCTTAGCATGAATACAGCTTACCCTGTATACACCTTAGCCTGAAAACAGCTTACACTGTATACACCTTAGCCTGAATACAGCTTACACTGTATACACCTTAGCCTGAATACAGCTTACCCTGTATACACCTTAGCCTAAATAAAGCTTACCCTGTATACACCTTAGCATGAATACAGCTTACCCTGTATACACCTTCGCCTGAATACAGCTTACCCTGTATACACCTTAGCCTGAATACAGCTTACCCTGTATACACCTTAGCCTGAATAGAGCTTACCCTGTAAACACCTCTGTCTGAATACAGCTTACACTGTATACACCTCTGTCTGAATACAGCTTACACTGTATACACCTCTGTCTGAATACAGCTTACACTGTATACACCTCTGTCTGAATACAGCTTATACACCTCTGTCTGAATACAGCTTATACGCCTCTGCCTGAATACTGCTTACACTGTATACACCGCTGCCTGAATACTGCTTTAATTGTATACACCGCTGCCTGAATACTGCTTACACTGTATAAACCGCTGCCTGAATACAGGTTACACTGTAAACACCGCTGCTTGAATACAGCTTACACTGTATACACCGCTGCCTGAATACTGCTTACACTGTATACACCGCTGCCTGAATACAGCTTACACTGTATACACTGCTGCCTGAATACTGCTTACACTGTATACACCGCTGCCTGAATACTGCTTACACTGTATACACTGTATACACCGCTGCCTGAATACTGCTTACACTGTATACACCGCTGCCTGAATACTGCCTACACTGTATACACCGCTGCCAGAATACTGCTTACACTGTATACACCGCTGCCTGAATACTGCGTACACTGTATACACCGCTGTCTGAATACAGCTTATACTGTATACACCTCTGTCTGAATACAGCTTACACTGTATACACCGCTGCCAGAATACTGCTTACACTGTATACACCGCTGCCTGAATACTGCGTACACTGTATACACCGCTGTCTGAATACAGCTTATACTGTATACACCTCTGTCTGAATACAGCTTACACTGTATACACCTCTGTCTGAATAAAGCTTATACTGTATTACATTTTAGTCTGAAACAGCTTACACTGTATGCATCTCTGTCTGAATACTGCTTACACTGTATACACCGCTGCATGAATACTGCTTACACTGTATACAGCTTAGCCTGAATACAGCTTTTACTGTATACACCTGTCTGAATAAAACTTACACTGTATACACCTCTGTCTGAATAAAGCTTACACTGTATACACCTCTGTCTGAATACAGCTTATACTGTATACACTTTAGCCTGAATACAGCTTACACTGTATAGATATTAGCCTGAATATAGTTTACCCTGTATACACATTAGACTGAATACTGCTTACACTGTATACACCATAGCCTGAATACAGCTTACACTGTATTCAGCTCTGCCTGAATACAGCTTACACTGTGTACACCTCTATCTGAATACAGCTTATACACCCCTGTCTGAATACAGCTTACACTGTATACACCTCTGTCTGAATACAGCTTACACTGTATACACCTCTGTCTGAATACAGCTTATACACCGCTGCCTGAATACTGCTTACACTGTATACACCGCTGCCTGAATACTGCTTTAATTGTATACACCGCTGCCTGAATACTACTTTCACTGTATACTGCTGCCTGAATACAGGTTACACAGTATACACCGCTGCCTGAATACTGCTTACACTGTATACACCGCTGCCTGAATACAGCTTACACTGTATACACTGCTGCCTGAATACTGCTTACACTGTATACACCGCTGCCTGAATACTGCTTACACTGTATACACTGTATATACCGTTTCCTGAATACTGCTTACACTGTATACACCGCTGCCTGAATACTGCTTACACTGTATACACCGCTGCCTGAATACTGCTTACACTGTATACACTGTATACACCGCTGCCTGAATACTGCCTACACTGTATACACCGCTGCCTGAATACAGCTTATACTGTATACACCTCTGTCTGAATACAGCTTACACTGTATACACCTCTGTCTGATTACAGCTTACACTGTATACACCGCTATCTGAATACTGCTTACACTGTATACACCTCTGTCTAAATACTGCTTATACTGTATACACCACTGTTTGAATAAAGCTTACACTGTATACACCTCTGTCTGAATACAGCTTATACTGTTTTACAGTTTAGCCTGAAACAGCATACACTGTATGCATCTCTGTCTGAATACTGTTTACACTGTATACATCGCTGCCTGAATACTGCTTACACTGTATACAGCTTAGCCTGAATACAGCTTTTACTGTATACACCTGTCTGAATAAAACTTACACTGTATACACCTCTGTCTGAATAAAGCTTACTCTGTATAGACATTAGCCTGAATATAGTTTACCCTGTATACACATTAGACTGAATACTGCTTACACTGTATACACCATAGCCTGAATACAGCTTACACTGTATACAGCTCTGCCTGAATAAAGCTTACACTGTATATAACTTGGCCTGGATTTACCTTACACGGTTACACCTCTGTCTGAATACAGCTTATACTGTATACACCGTTATCTGAATAAAGTTTACCCTGTTTACAACTTAGCCTGAGAGTACTGCTTACACTGTATACACCGCTGCCTGAATACAGCTTATACTGTATAGACCTTAGCCTGAATACTGCTTACACTGTATAGACCTTAGCCTGAATACAGCTTACTCTGTTTAGACCTTAGCCTGAATATAGCTTACACTGTATAGACCTTAGCCTGAATACAGCTTACCCTGTATAGACCTTAGCCTGAATACAGCTTACACTGAGGAGACCTTAGCCTGAATACAGCTTACCCTGTTTAGACCTTAGCCTGAATACAGCTTACACTGTATAGACTTTAGCCTGAATACAGCTTACACTGTTTAGACCTTAGCCTGAATACAGCTTACACTGTATAGACCTTAGCCTGAATACAGCTAACCCTGTTTAGACCTTAGCCTGAATACAGCTTACACTGTATAGACCTTAGCCTGAATACAGCTTACACTGTATAGACCTTAGCCTGAATACAGCTTACACTGTATAGACCTTAGCCTGAATACAGCTTACACTGTATAGACCTTAGCCTGAATACAGCTTACACTGTATAGACCTTAGCCTGAATACAGCTTACACTGTATACACCTTAGCCTGAATACAGCTTACACTGTATAGACCTTAGCCTGAATACAGGTTCTCTATCTCTTCCTCTTATTTTTTTTTCTCTCTCCATCTATCACACTTTCAAGGTCCTTCACAGGCATGATCTTTTCTTAACAAAACGATGTACTTAACAAAACGATGTACTATATATTTGTTTTTTGTTCTTGTCATTATGTATTATCCGCATAGCCGGAACTCTCATGTACTTTGTTACATATGTTTGTATTTAAAACAACTTCTAATAAATCTGCATATTTAATACTTCGCACAACTAAAAAAAAAAATAAAAAGAGTGCTGTTTTGTACTTTATCTTGATTTTTTTTTCTGTATTTAATATTTAAATATTATTTTTTGTGTTCATAGTCCATAGTTCTTGTGTTAAATTGTTCATCAGCTACTGGTCGCCGTTTCATATTCAGTAGTTAGCGTTTGGGTATTGTTGCTGTGTTCATAGATACCATCATTATATAAATATAAACATGCGAAAGATCGAGCTATATAAACAAGTATTCGGTACGTGTTATTTACTCGCAAATTAATCAAAAATGCTGGGTGGTAAAACCAAATGCAGTAGCTCTTTCAAAGAAAGATTGACCCATGCCGATATATGTACATATACAGCACATGCGTCCTTCGAATAGTCAATACACTATTTCACCTTGTGCAAAGGACACACAGCAGACTTGCGATCGGTAGATAAAATAGACCCATACCTAAGGTGTATTGTTCAAATCAATGGTATTTTTATACATAGGCTATCTATTTAAATCAACTTGCCGGTTCATTCGCACCGTCAGACTACGTGTATTGGAAAAATACTCGCTTGTATAGATAAAGCGTAACAGAATGGAAACGAATGTGTTAGTTTGTGTACCCACAAAATCTCGTGTTCACATCTCCCCTTGTAAACAAGTTCTGTGAAACTCCCTCTGTCGCGCCTGATACATAACTGCATTAGTATATCGTGACATTGCGGGAAAACAAATTAAACAAGCACGGCAATTATCTTAGCCAATCAGAACGCCGTTTGGTAGTCACGCGCTCACTAGGCAACCACTAGCGTTTGAGATCGGGTCTTATATCGGCTAACGTCCAGATTTTTCAATATGTACAGAAAATACGTGGATCAGCTAGATCCTCAGTCTGCTCAGAGTCAGCAACTAAAGAACAGCTCGGCAAAGCAAGAGAAAATGTGCGACGAAGATCAGTGGAGAAAGCAATGGACGTCTAAGCCCGTGGAGGAGCTCTGGGATTCACTCCAGAAAGGGGGATCTAAGTCTCTACTTAAAAAGCACCTGACGGAGGCCCGTTACAAACAGTTAAAGGATAAACCCACAAGTTTGGGTGGAACTTTGGCACAGTGCATCAGTTCAGGTAGGTGCATTTTTATGCAATTTGTTTAACAACTTTCCATTTCCATTTTCTCCCAAACACGTATTTAACACACACCCTCTCACTCCCTATTCATTGTTATCGACCTCGGCTTATACTTGTGGTATAGCTGTACAATGCAGTACAGTGTAGATTGGGTCTCGCCGCGAAATGCATATAGACTTGTGTCCTTTTGTGACCTCTAGACTTTGTGTCCTTATTAAAATTTGAACTCGGAGTTAATCAAAATACTCAAATAAGAGTAGAATGTTCATTTTCTTCTTGGTTGAAGTAAAACTGGTCCCAATTCTCGAAATTCTGAATGAATGAAATGGGGTATACTGACAGTGGACTGAGTTATGGTTTGCACGCTCCAGTGTGTAAAGGCAAAATGTATTTGTTCGACTTGCTTTCTCAGCAGCATCCTTGGTGCGGGGCAATTCTGGAATCAGATTACATTCGGTGCCTTGCAACGACCAAATAAGAGAATACCTTCGCTTGATACTCGCATTCCCTGTATAGGTGACCTTTTACCAAGATATGTTTATATTTGGTTGTAGATTAGTTTGTTTCCTGACTGTACACAGACGGCACTCACTTTAAATGAAGTTTGAATCATCTTAGCAAATTAATGATTATGTTGTTGCTTAATGAGAAAATATTCAACATTTTTATGTTTATTAATGGAAAATACAGTAGAACCATCTTTGATTAAATTAAACGATTTAAATCGGTATACAAACACTTTTTAAGTTTTAATAGACATTAAGCAAATAAACGTTTTGGTGTACTTTTCACATGAGAAAAGTAATTTATCAATTAGCCATCTTTTAAGTAATTGATTTCAGTGAAGAATTTGAGCCCCTTTAAACATATATTGCATGTTCAATACAATTGATCAAATTGTACAGATTTTTCAAACTGTAATGATTTAAATGAAAATTATATGTACATGTAAATATCTTGACAAATGTCGAAATCTTTAAGACCAAAACATTTTTGTGTTATTTTGCTAATTGTGATTTACTTTTGTCAAAATTGTTCTTGCTAAAGTGACTTCACCTCATCAACATCAAGGAAAGGTACATGTATTGCCAATAAAACAGACCACAGTGGGTCTGTTTTGGATGGTATCAATTTTATATTTTTTCATGTATTTGAGGCATTTCAGACTTATCTAAGTCACAAAACATTGACTATTAGAGAATGTCTTCTGTTATTTACTGTTTCATGACATTAAACCCAAGCAGAATAAAATAGCATTTGTTTTTGATTATGGCAAGCTGTTTGTTTATTGTACAGTAAACAAGTAGTGAAAACATCTGGGGGAAAGAAACAGGGAAAGGTGAAAGAGTACTCTTAGAATGAAAATGTTATCTATTTATGGACACTTTTCCAGATGTAACCTGTGTCTACCACTGTTTCTTTTCCTCGCTTCTGTTTTCACTTGAAAGACATATTGCACAGTATTTTAAAAAGGATAAAGAGAAACTTTTCAGCTTACATACAAGTGTGCTTTGGACATATATAGTCCTATACATAAGATGGTAGACCTAGTATATCCATACTGTGAAATTTGCAAATATGTATGTGCAGATGTTTAATTCTACCTGACATGCTTGCTGATGCAGTTTTGTTTGTAAAGCAGTAAGATATTTTCTGACATGACAGTATACAAGTTCATTTTAAACAATTGATAGCCTGTGTTTATATTTCTTACACAATTCTACGTGAACGTAACAGTGCAAAAGCAGCAAATCCCACTCATTTTGACAGCCCTGTCTACAAGTTCATGCTTACAGATGGAGAAAAACTTGACCTAAATTAATAACACAGTTTATATTCAATAGACCTAACATAAGATACATAAAAGGGGGCGCCCGTGTCATAGTGGTAGAGTCACCTACTTGTAACTCCTTTAACTGCTTGGCCTCTCACCGCATGGGTTTGAGTCCCGTTCGGGGCAAAGAACTTAATGTGGGAAGGTCTTCCAGCTGACCTGTGATATGCCAGTGATTCTACCCAGACATTTGTTTGTTGCTTCTTCCACTAAAATATCAGGACATTGCTATAATGATCATTATTGGTCGCTGCGATGTATTTCAAAAACAAAACAAGATGCATACAACTAACAAAAATATATTGGTGACTTGCACATCTACAAAAATATACACATAAATATACAAGTTAGAAGAAATGACTAGATATTTTTTTGTAAACTATGGTGCTTCTGTTAAACCACTTAACAAGTTCCTTAAAGTGGTGCTAGGACTGTGCACATGTCTGTATGTCTCATCATCTGTTTCACTATCATTAATAGAGCATAGAACAGGCAAAACCAAGGCACTCATTGTTTAATATAGTAGTTTTAGCATGGTTGGAATTAAAGCTGGGTTTTTAGCTCTGAAACTGCTGACCCAACAGCCTCTCTGAAACTGCTGACCCTACAGCCTGAAACTGCTGACCCAACAGCCTCTCTGAAACTGCTGACCTAACAACCTCTCTGAAACTGCTGACCTAACATCTTCTCTGAAACTGCTGACCTTACATCTTCTCTGAAACTGCTGACCTAACAGCCTCTCTGTAACTGCTGACCCAACAGCCTCTCTGAAACTGCTGACCCAACAGCTTCTCTGAAACTGCTGGCCCAACAGCTTCTCTGAAACTGCTGACCCTACATCTTCTCTGAAACTGCTGACCCAACAGCTTCTCTGAAACTGCTGACCCTACATCTTCTCTGAAACTGCTGACCCAACAGCCTCTCTGAAACTGCTGACCCAACAGCTTCTCTGAAACTGCTGACCCTACATCTTCTCTGAAACTGCTGACCCAACAGCTTCTCTGAAACTGCTGACCCAACAGCTTCTCTGTAACTGCTGACCCAACAGCCTCTCTGAAACTGCTGACCTAACAGCCTCTCTGAAACTGCTGACCTAACATCTTCTCTGAAACTGCTGACCTAACATCTTCTCTGAAACTGCTGACCTAACAGCCTCTCTGTAACTGCTGACCCAACAGCCTCTCTGAAACTGCTGACCCAACAGCTTCTCTGAAACTGCTGGCCCTAGATCTTCTCTGAAACTGCTGACCCAACAGCTTCTCTGAAACTGCTGACCCAACAGCTTCTCTGTAACTGCTGACCCAACAGCTTCTCTGAAACTGCTGGCCCTACATCTTCTCTGAAACTGCTAACCCAACAGCCTCCCTGAAACTGCTGACCCTACATCTTCTCTGAAACTGCCGACCCAACAGCCTCTCTGAAACTGCTGACCCAACAGCTTCTCTGAAACTGCTGGCCCTAGATCTTCTCTGAAACTGCTGACCCAACAGCTTCTCTGTAACTGCTGACCCAACAGATTCTCTGAAACTGCTGACCCTACATCTTCTCTGAAACTGCTGACCCAACATCTTCTCTGAAACTGCTGACCCTACATCTCCTCTGAAACTGCTGACCCTACATCTTCTCTGAAACTGCTGACCTATCATCTTCTCTGAAACTGCTGACCCTACATCTTCTCTGTAACTGCTGACCCTACATCTTCTCTGTAACTGCTGACCCTACATCTTCTCTGAAACTGCTGACCCAACATCTTCTCTGAAACTGCTGACCCAACATCTTCTCTGAAACTGCTGACCCAACATCTTCTCTGAAACTGCTGACCCTACATCTTCTCTGAAACTGCTGACCCTACATCTTCTCTGAAACTGCTGACCCTACATCTTCTCTGAAACTGCTGACCCAACAGCTTCTCTGAAACTGCTGACCCATCATCTTCTCTGAAACTGCTGACCCAGCATCTTCTCTGAAACTGCTGACCCAACAGCTTCCCTGGTCCATATATGAAAATATTATCAGAAACTACAAGAGCTAGAGCCTTGATAATTGGTATACATGTTCTTCAATGTCCATCAAGTGTGTTAAAATCTATCTAAAAAACACATGACCACCAAGGACGTTCTAGATATGGTTCTATAGGTAATTTTTTGGAAATCTTTTGGTCAGAAACCATCTGAATATGGCCTTAGTAGCTTGTATCAAGAAAGTTCAAAGGATTTTGATCTGATGCATTCTGGTCTGTTTAAACATTACTAACCTTGCTAACTTTGTCTTATTGTCTTTAGCACTCAGGTGATATAGAGCCATCTAGTTTAGTATTGACTGGCCAATTACCTTTCTTAAGTTGAACTATTCATTACAAACTTTTATTATCAAATGAATAAAACCCTAAAGTTCGGACAATTTCAGAACTACTATGTACAAGTACAAGTGTAAAAAATAAAAGAAATGGTTGTTATTTACAAGTGGTCAATGATTGTCTTTGGACTCTATATAGCTTCAAACTTTATACTCACTCGGAATTCTGTTGACTCACTTGGAATAAAATGTTCATATTCATGTTCATTTTTACAACTTAAAAACCTGCCAGCAGTCAGTAGTGGTCAGTTAAACTTTTCTTCTATTTGTATTGTATAAGTTGTGCTTCTCGTCGGCATTGGCGTTGGTTACCTTTTTAACATCGTCGGATACCCACGTTTGATTCTATTACGTTACTCTCCATTCGTAATAGAATCAAACGTAAGGTATCAGACGATGCCCTTTTTACGGTCAATTTCTGTATAGAGGCTTACTGGAAACTTCGAGAAACGGTTCCTTCAAAAGCAAAACACATTTCAAATGACATGCGAACAAATTTCGACAGAATACCACATAAATAGTATATAAATAATATATTTATTTTTTGGTCAGTACAAAATACATGACTTCACAATCCTTCATCATAGGAACGTGAATTAACTGGATAGATGCGTCTTTTATTGTAATGTTGTTATGAAATATGTGACTGCAGATACATAGACCATCTTCATTAAAGGACTGTGGAAAAGACGTATCATAGATACACTGTACGGTTTGTCCAGACGCGCATTGCTATACAAAGACGTGGATTTACATTGGTATTAACGAACTTAAATGCGTACTGACAAGTGCAGTCTGAATATGAGGAACAAGTTGTTCATGGTTGCATGCTTATGTACTTGGCGACAGTGACATGCACAACAAAACGCTTACACGAGTCCCATTCGTTCATGCTGTTGGTTGATGTCCTCTACGAACTTGCAATCTATGCGTTTATTTTCACCATCATATTAGCCCTAGACAAACATTTATCTGACCACTACGGGAGTACGTGTATAAAGCAAAGTATTTAAGTAAATGACTTCATCGCCTCATGTGTCTTCTTAATTTACAGTGTTTTGATTAAAAAGAGAAAGATTTTTAAATTTTGACCCAACTTACTACTCCACCTTACCCGGCTCCGAACTCTTCAATTTTCTGTCAACCAATCTATTTTAAACTTGGTCATATGTTCTGCATGAAATCTTGTGTTGAGGACGTGGGGTCATTGGGCAAAAAGTTTGATAACCCTTGCAAAGATTCTTGATGCCAATTTTAAAGCACTATCGTCACCATTATTTGTCAGAATGTTTGTCTGCAGGAAATTTTGGATGTTTTTAATAAAAAGCTCAATTTCAATTGCGACTACATTTTTAAGTCCTCTAAATTCCATTCACTATATTGTGCTTGTCCTCAGTTGAAAGATTCAAGACCACCAGTCTGTCTTGTAATCGGATAATGCTTCTTACTAAAGCATATATTGAAACATGTTTGAAATAATGGTTTGATTTTGCATTTACCAAATCCTGTTATTTCAACCGTCTAAGGAAAGCAATTTGTTTTAGGCGAGGTTTACATCGGCCGGGTTTTGCCTCGTGTAGTGAATGTATTGCTTTTGATATTGAGTGGAGTATCAATGGACTTGTATTTGAATTGCATGACTTAATGAAATGATTTATTAATATGCGCTATGCACTCATGTGTATTTGTCAATGTGCAGATAATGCTTAGTCAGAATATGATTTGAATGTTTCAGAACTATAAAGACTTTAAAGTTATAAGTATGAATTGCAGTACTGTTTTACAACTCTGTTTGATACCACTCGCATGTGCATAAAGGCATTTTCGAGCATGTATGAGCAATCAATTCAAATAGTACATAAATATTCAACTAGCAAATAAATCTAGCCTAAATTACCAGTCCTTTATTCAATGACTCGATATTTCTTATCGTGAAGCGTTTCAAGATTATTCTCTCTGTTGAGATCAATAGTCATTACAATTTGGAGTGCTCCCCGCTGTGTTATATATGTAGTTTTATGCAGACACCGCAATATTGGCTGGCACTAGTGGCAGGGACACATAATCTATACAGTTAACCCGATTAATAAACGATACAATCTACAATTTTACAAGGTTAAATGACTGTCCTCTTGTGCGGGTTGTAGAATGTCGGGACAAGCAGCCTAATATCTTGGGCCAAATTCCTGGCAGTGGCTTCTATTATAACTGTTGTTGTGTTGTATTGCTGTTTTTTAGCCAGCGACACTGTCCAGAGTTATGAGAAAGCTCAATTTTGGAAACTTAAGAATTGACCCAGCATGACCTTTACTACCCGCGGTCAGGAAATGCCTGAGAAGAGTAGGGTGTACAGAAGCAAAGATCTATATCGGAGGAAACTTGAAGCGTCAACTGTGTCAAGGCCTACCTTACATGTTAAAATAAATATTGTAATCTGTTTAGACTAGATGTTAAGTTACTAGAGGAAAGCGTCGAAACGGGGAGCGAAAGTTATTAGAACGTATTTTTCACTGACTGCATTATCAACTTGTTAAAGAGATATTTGCGATATCCCGCGCGGGACCTTGTTGCCTTCTGTCAGGTTATGTATGACAGAGGTCTTTCGTATCACGCCAGCGTCCCTATCTAAAGTTATCCTTCTGGTAGAAGACAGGAGCACTCGGATCTTTTGGTCGGTGTCGCTTACGACACCATCCCGAGTTGTGAGAAAGCGGGATTTCGGAAGCACACATGATTTATCATGCATGACCTTTGACTAATCACGGACAGTGGAAGTAGTGCGCGTACAAAACAAATATGTATGTCTAAAGTCTAGACGCGTTTATTGTGTTTTACCATGCTTTAAATTAATATTGTTTTCTTGTTTAACAGATGTTAAAATGAATATATTGTGTAATGCGGATAGACATAAATGCAGATTTATTAATAAACAACGTTGCGCGTGAATATCTCTCACTGACAAGAGGGAAGGGTCGAAACGGGGAACGAACCGTTATTAGAGCAAGCGTTCTACTGAGCCGAGATATTTGCGATATCTGCCACTCCCTCAGTCTTGCGCCCTTCAATGGCTCTGAACCAGTAAGTTTTGTCCCAATGTGTAATCTATATTTTTGAAGATGTATGTTTGCTGCTGAAGACTTACCTGCATTCCAATTTCTAATGCGTTGTACATTTGATTTACCAAGAATATTTTAATGTGGGAGGGTCTCCCAGCTGATTTGCCATGCGCCGGGGGTTCTACCTAGACATGTGTCTGGGGTCTTCCTCCATCAAAAAGCTAGATGTCGCTATAATGATCATAATTGGTCGCTGTGATGTATTAAAACAGCAACAATAACACAACATTAACAAAACAACAACAACGGAATATTTTACCATCGCACACATATAATGCTTACCCATAGCATGCTTACCGGGTCAAACTTACACATCCCAGACAGTGCTTTCATCGCTTTGACATTATAATCTAACGTCCGTCGCATGTTGTCAGAGGGCGAGCATAAAGTGGCCGTAACCATGCAACTGCTTTTGTTGACAATGTACGGTCTAAGTACTGGTTCTAAGCAGGATGTGGGCAGTCTACGTGGATTCATATAAGTTGAAAACCTTATTTTTCGATCGACTTTGAACACATGAAGAGACAAAGATATACAAACATATCGCTACATTATGTATGTATTGACTATCACATTTATTCTTTCTTTCCCACAATATTGACACCTATTTATAATAAGTTGTATGCATACATGTTAAGTTTTCATTTATAAAACGAGAATGGTTTTCGAAGTGTCAGTAGAAGGCCGCCCGTGACATAATGTTAGAGTCGTTGATTTGTAACTCCTCTGACTGCTTAACCTTTCACCGCGCGGGTTCGAGTCCCGTTCGGGGCGAAGTACTTTATGTGGGAAGGTATTCCAGTTGACTTGCGGTGGGCCGGTGGTTTTACCCAGACATTAATCTGGTGTCTTCTACCACAAAAAAGCTGGACGTTGCTTTAATGATCATAATTGGTCGCTGCAATGTATTTCAAAAACAAACAAAAAACGAAGTGCCAATAGACATTATTTAAAGTTCCATGTCTCCACGTTTTAACTCAAAGACCGGTTTTGTATTGAATATAGATTATTGACGAAACTACTTCGGTATCTGTTGATTTTTGTATTCGGTGGAATCAAATGTGTGTCTTTGCCGTAGGATATTGAACGGCTGTGCAGCAGCTTGGGTATATTGTGAGCTTTTATCGATACACATTGGTATTGTGGACAAATATGGAATTGGGCCAACATTTTACTGGTTTTTTGTATTAACCGTCGGGTTTGGGACTCTTGTGTATTTGAGGGCCGTTAAACTCGTGATTCATGACAGGTTTAACCTTGAAAAAGGACTTTTGAAATTGGATAGTTTATTTCGGTCGAGTACATGCATTGTAAAGGTTTATTTAAAGTTGAACACCGGATAGCCTTTAGCGACATTACAATGTTCCTAATGTGTATCACACTATCAATTCGTAAGCTTAATATCTATCGTAAGCATATTTGTTGATTAGATTTTGATGTCGAATATAGAAGAGGTCCTTCACTTTGGAGTTTAGTATCTGACTAATATCATTTATCAAGTTAACATGTTGAAATCTACTACTTCTGACTAATATTCTGACTTATATTATTTATCAAGTTAACATGTTGAAATCTTTAACTTAATCCTGCTTACGAGTTTATTAAGCCAAGACAAATAATATACATCTACCAATTAACCGATCGACTGTTAATGCCCCGTACGGCCTTAGCTTAATCTCCCCGACCCGACCAATCAGAGAGCGCGTTTCTCGTGCTCATGACCAATTGTTGACATTTGACAAGTCGGACAAATGGAGGAATGGTTATATTGTGAAAAAACATGAAAGTAATTTATGGTGGGACTTTTTGTTTATAATAGTCTTTAAATCCTTTTATGAATTGGGTTGTTTTGGGGATCAAAAGGGATGGTTTAATGAAAGTCTATTAAAGTGAAACAACAAAAACAAAAACAGGCATTTCCGAGCTGATTTCCTGATATCTTAGCATACTCTGTGTAAAATTAATATTAAAAATTGTTTACGGCAAAGTTTAAATAAGCACATTAATAAAAAGTAGAAAAGTAAAAACATTCGACTTGTATATGTACACGTTGTTCGGCGAAAGCTTTTATACAATGACGGCTGTTGGCTTTATTCAATTTGCAGGTTATAGATCTCGAGTCATAATGCTAGAGCCATTGGTCACTAACATACAAGTTACACAAATACAGTCCAAAACATTTATGTCATGAGGTGATAGTGGATCGCTGTAGATGACATCGCTCTAAACGTCGAATTGTATAATATATACAAACACTCTCCTTGTAAAGAAAGTAGTTACAAGACCAGGGAAAGGGGGTGGGAAGCGTGGGGGATGGGTCGGGCGTTCTTTTTTCACCTTTGGCTTTTATGGCGGCGTGCGCAGCTCGAGGCCATATAGGGATCATGCTGTGTTATCTTTCTGCATCGAAAAACGCCGCAACAACACCGCATCAAGAAGTAGTTCGTAGGCTGATTAATTGGGTTAGCTGCAAGGATAATCGATGTTTTTTATTCATAACATTTTAAATATAAATGATGGTGATTTTTGCTGTTATTGCAATGCTAACATCCCAAACTCGCCGTGGCGTAATCGTCCGCTTATAAATAAGCACGGGAAAATAGGTAGTCATTTTGACGATTCCTTAGCAGACCGGAAATATTCAGTTTAATCTATAGCCTTCATAGGTGTGGTTTATTGAGGAATCTTTAACACTAAAAACAACAACTGAACATTGCCTGTGACATTCGTGATTGCTAGTATTTACAAAAAGAGGAAATGGTCAAATGTGTCTGACCTAGTTGTTGATTGATTTTAAATGTTGGCATTTCCGCAAATTTCATGTTATCGATGTTGAAATATTGATGTATTTCACGAAAACTGAAGAACAGCTTAACAGAACAAACACTTCCTCAGCCAAAAATTTCAGGGCAGGCCAAACTTGCATTTAATAATTTAGAAATAATAATTGATTCATCATCAACAGGAACCTTTCTTCACCAAAACTTGACCATTTAATGTTATAGCAAAGTTAAGTTTTTCTTAGTTTTAATCTTTCAGTTATTACTTAATTGTGAATGCCAATTGACAAGTGTTAACTTAATGGAAAGTGAATGGATATAAAGGCAGGTGCCAGACTTTTCAATTCTATTTGTGATTTCAGAAAACAGTTATACAGATACTGTGTGATAATGCTATGAAGCACACAGATCTATGATAATTACAGTTATTCAGTTAGCAAGATTTTCGAAACATTTTCTTGTATTGAAAATAATAAAAAGTGTAACTTTATCAATGACTTGGGTAAAATGTTTCAGCCATTGTTTTAAATCTCAATTCTCGAATTAAGTGTCGAAAACCTTTCTGTAATTTATTTAAAGTTTGTTATACTTTGCAATGAAAATATTATACTGCTAATCATTTAAATTATCCAGAAACTCTATTAAAGGTTTAAAAACTAAATAAGTCAACGTTTCAAATGTTGTGCAATTTGATGTAGGAAAAATATCCTTTTGTTTCTGTAATTTGATTGTAATACGTGTACCTGCGCAGCACTGGATTCACAGCATCTATGTCTGCAGATGCACTCAGTGTGATTGAGAAAACTTCTTACCTTGACGAATGTACAGTTTAACACCGTCATAACCACAAATACTAAGGTACTGTCTAACGCGGGCGTACGATGTTCCATAATGCTTACTTTACAATGTATTAGGTTTAGCAACAGAACAGTTGCAGGTGAGGCAGGGAAAGTCAGGTAAAATTGTTGAAGGTAGAAAAACCAAGCTGGAATTTGATAATCATGTAGCTTTGGCAGCGTTCAGTTTTCCGGGGTAGTGGGCTGCAGGGGGGGGGGCTGGGGCGGGGGTATCTGCAAAACAATACCGCTAGCTCAGGAATTCCAAGGTAAATCGATTCAGCACTATGTTCCTCTGGTAAGCAACGGTGTGTTTTGCTCTCACAGAACAGAAAAGAATCATTCACATCGCTAGATCTTGCCAACTACATCGGCGTCCTTAGGTGGTAAACTCACGGTCATTCGTCTCGCAGTTAACTTGAACCGTTCCCTCGTAGGATCAGAGTAGTAATGGTAATGTTTATTCTTTTGAGGATGCTTAATGCATCTTTCAATTTTCATAGGTATTAATATTTATGCTACTGTTGGTGGGACGATAAACCCAATAAACAAACAAACAAATGTTTATGCTAAATATGCTTTTTTTTACGTCGAGCAAGACGTTTAGACTTCATAACTAATCTGCTGGGATATTATTGCCAGCTTAAGCTTATACGACTTATAAATGATCTCAGAGTTAAGCAGAAAGTGTTATTCTAACACTCTCAATATTTTACCTCATTCTGCATTCTGCCGTTGTAAAATAACCGATATATCAAGACATAATCGGGACTTTTTCTGCAGTAGAGTAGCTGTTCCTTTTACTAATAACATAGGCATTACTGTGTGATAATAAATAAATAAAATATGCAATTTCCTTAGTTGTTAATATTATTTTAGAAAAAAATGACGTACGCGGGGATGAAATACAGCCAAACGGGGGAAGCAACCAAACAACATTGCGTAAAATTGCAGTGCGCATTTGTGTCCCTTTTTAAGTAAAAATTTCTTGTAGAACGTGTTAAAATGGAAGTAGATTTTACGTTTGCATGATTTGGGCGTTAGACTGTATTGAATCAAATGTATTTCCCAAACATAACAAAAGCAGATTATTGAAGTTCTTGACAATATATGCCGTGACTTGCAGGTGCTCTCCACCCAGGCAGCAAGGTGGGCATCTACGCCTGCGATCCCTCTGCCTACGAAGACGCCGGCTACACCGAGCTGTTCAACGCCGTCATCCAGGACTACCACACCGGCAACCCTGACAACAATGTCAAGCATCCGACCCCGAGCTTCGGTACGGACAAGGAGATCGACGACCTAGGTGATCTTGACCCCTCTGGTCAGTTTGTCGTCTCCACTCGTGTCCGTGTGGCCCGTAGTCACAAGGGCATGCCATTCCCTCCCGCCGCGAAGAAGGAGGTACGCTGGGCTTTTGCTGGTTTTGTTTTGCCTGTTTCATTACATATTTACAAAGCCTCTATTGTTAAAGAATCATGCTACATCCTACTATACTGCAGTGATATCTACTCGTAAATATATATTATATACCTTTATTACTAACTATTCACGCTGTTGTTTATGTTAAAACAGTTATAAATGATTGTTGAATTGGCCTGTTAATTTTTGGAACAGAATCCTGAATGCTCACACTACTGTTTGACTTGTGTATACTAGGACTTCGAGAAGATGGAGAAGCTTGCATGCGAGGGTCTGTCAACCCTTACCGGGAACCTGGCTGGCACCTACTATCCTCTCCGGGGAATGGACAAGGCGACCCAAAACAAGATGATTGAAGACCATTTCTTGTTCCGTGCCGATGATAGGTTAGTGCAAAGATTGTTTCCCTGTAACAATTTTCGTATAATGTTTACTGAAGTCGTTTTATACACCACTATCTCATAGGATAAAAAAATATTCTCAAGATTTACTGCAGTTACATTTAATGTTCTTGTTGTGCGCTTCATTATCTTTCCCTACCTTTAGTTATATAAATAAAAGAACGGAGTAAACATGACCATCGTTACTGAATGACATTATTTAAAACAGCCTTATTCTACAAAACGTGTGCATCACACTAATTAAACTTTTTAAAATTGACTATACTCTAAACCGGCTAAAGAATAGAATTGCTATGAAATTGTATTGAATTCCCGTTTTTTCCTCCAGTGTGCTAGGCGATGCCGGTGGATACAGCTGCTGGGACACAGGCCGTGGTATATTCCACAACAAGGACAAAACGTTCCTGACCTGGCTCAACGAGGAGGATCATTTCCGCTTTATTTCTATGCAAATGGGAGGCAATCTGGGCGAGATCTACAAGCGCCTTGTCCAGGTAAGGAATAAGCGAACTGTTGACAGACAAAATGGCGTATTTTGCGGCGACTTGCACCAGTGTTGTTAATCACTCAAAGATTATAGTAAAGTTTTTTAGAGAAATTCGAATTAATTTGAAAACATCTATGGTTCAAAGCAGGAAAAAAAAATCAGACAATTGTTTAGCCCACATTAAGTAGGAGTTTGCATGTTCGAAATTCTTCTAGTATTTTCTCATTAAAAAGGAAAATGCTAATATACAGTAAATGCGACTTCTTAGCTTGTATTTCTGACATTTTACATAATCTTAACGATTCTTATGTTTGAAACCACTAAACTATAACTGTACAGTTCTTGCCATTGTCCGTTTCCAGGCTGTTAAGCACATGGAGACAAAGATGACGTTCGCAAAGAAAGACGGGCTGGGTTACCTGACCTTCTGTCCCACAAACCTGGGCACGACTCTCCGAGCCAGTGTGCACGTTCGGGTGCCAATGCTCAGCAAGGATCCGAAGGTCCTTAATGACATCTGTGCCAAATACAATCTCCAGCCCAGAGGTACTGCACATAATTTGCTACAAATCTTAAAGAAAAAAAAAATTAGTTTGGTATATTTTCTGTGTTTCTTACTTGATATTCAGCTCGATATGCTAATTAAAAAAAAATGCTCAAATTCTAGTCTTGATAATTCCGATTTCAGGCGTGCACGGCGAGCACTCTGAGAGCAAGGGCGGGGTGTTTGACATTTCCAACCGTCAGCGTCTTGGTCTCACGGAGTACGAAGCTGTGCTGGCCATGAAGAAGGGAGTGGTGGAGATCATCAAGGAGGAGGCCAAGCTCACTTGGATGCCACAACCCATGGACACACTGTGGAAGAACCTTTCCGACGGCAAGTCAGAGTCTCTGCTCAAGAAGTACTTGACGCCTGAAGTGTACAACAAGCTGAAGGACCAGAAAACGAAACTGGGCGGCACCCTGGCCCATTGCATTAACTCTGGAGCCCTGCATCTCGGCAGCAAGGTGGGTATCTACGCCTGTGACCCAGATGCATACACGACGTTCGAGGACGTGTTCAATCCAGTCATTAAGACGTACCACAAGGTGGACAAGATCAACCACCCAACCCCTACATTCGGTACGGAAGACGAGATGAAAAAGCTGGAGAACATAGACCCAGATAATAAGATGGTGCTATCAACAAGAATCCGTGTAGCTCGCAGTCATGCAAAGTATCCATTCCCTCCTGCCTGTTCGTCGGAGGTAAGTAATTCACGATTGCTGACAAGAGTTTATGATAAATTTATCTTTGATATTTGTAAGATACAATTGTGTTACAAAAGCTGATGGTGGAAGGAGACCCCGGATTAATAAATGTCTCGGTAAAACCACCGTGGACCAACAGGTCAGCTAGAAGACCTCCCCACATTCAAGTTCACGTCCGACTGGCACTCAAACCAACTTAGTAAGGGGCAAAGATTCTGATAATACCTGACTTGACAATGCATAGACAGCTAATGTAATTCAGCACCAGAAAGTTTTTATCTAGAGCGGTACATTTCGCTGTAGTGTCTCTTCCAATTTGTTTTGACTTTGTATGCAGCAGGTTAAGTAAACAATTATTGAGTACAAAACTTAGCGAGACTTTAAACAAACATTCGAAATGTTTCACATGAACACATGTTTATCATGACCGGTGTTGCAGGACTTCGAGAACATGGAGAAAGACACTGTCGACGCCCTTAGCACACTAACCGGTGAGCTGGCCGGTAACTACTATCCCCTGGCCAAGATGGACGCAGCTACACAGAAACAGATGGTCGAAGATCATTTTCTCTTCCGTGATGATGATGAGTAAGTTAGAAATTTATTTACCTATAACCAATCTATTATTTATTTGCTTTTTACTTCAAGCATACGGAACAAACAGTAGTAGTATGCATTTCTATGATTTCATGCTGAACGATAGGCCCAGTTACATCGTTAAACCCGTTGCTGAGCAAAATCACAAACAAATCTTATTTTAACTATATACACAAACAAGTGGTAAATATAGAACTAAATGCTTTGTGAATGCACGAGACAGCAATCCAGATTACCCTGTGAAACGTGGTATGTGTGACGTAACTAGCATTGAGCGAGACAGTCTCGCGGTAAACTTTAGTAAATGGGGTCAAGCTAATGTTGGGTCTCGCATCTTACCTTCTGATTAATGTCCAATACATTGAAATAGTAGTTTTATAATTTGACAAGTAAAAACATTGATTACAGAATACCTCCTCATTTACTGTACAGAATAGTTTCCCACATTTTCTTTTACTTGTCAACATTAACAGAATATACTTCTCGATGGTATACTATCCCCGTGAACTCTTGACTTAAACAAGGTTCACTCCTTTTTCAAGTCGTATTGCAGAACGTCCAAAATATACACGAACTACCTGCATGTGCAGCGTCTAATATCGGGGATCAGCATTTTTCTCATGACTAAGGGAGCGGAAATCTAGGTTTTGGCATCATGTCAATTTAAGTACAGGAACCGACCTCATAGCGGGGACACGATGTCGCGTCAACCAACATTTGTGACTGGATAAGTCAGTGGGATATTACAGGGAAAAGAAACCTAGGAAACATACATTTCGAAGAAATATCTTTCTGCTACCGTTTCTTAGTAAATTCAGAATCATTTAGTGAACAACTTTAAAGAAAGGATGTTACACTAATATTATACAGATATTTGTAGAAAGTAATACAAAACGGAAATAAAATCGTTAACACATAAAAAGTACACGACCACATTTAATCCTGCAGTATTGGTCAAATTAAGGATCATTTATCATGTTAGGTCTTTAATAGTGACAACATCAAAGAAGCTTACAACGGATTTGAACCTTCGAATTTCAGATTAGTATTGGGACACCTAATCCATGACAACACCTATCGTTACTGTCCAACGTTCAGTCGATTAAATGGCAGAATCTTTACGGAAAGTAATGAACTGCCACTTCGAGTGAAATTGCTACATACACAAAATAGGATTTATTTCCCAATTAAGACTTGCTTATTATTAAATGAACAGGTTCTGCTTTGCAGTTACGTACACGAACATTACATAGGGTTGTCTATTATTGCAGTGTTCTTCGCGATGCCGGAGGTTACAAATACTGGGACATTGGCCGTGGTATCTTCCACAACAAGGACAAGACGTTTCTGACCTGGGTCAACGAGGAGGATCATCTCCGCCTGATCTCCATGCAGAAAGGAGGCGATCTTGGCACCGTTTACAGACGTCTTGTCAAGGTGTGTAACTCAACTTACATTGGAATGTATTCACAAAGAAGTCAGGAGTTAGGTCTTGAATGACAGGACTCTATCGTGGGCATCAGCCATGGTTAATCTCTTCATAAAACTACCAAGAATATTTACTGCAAACTTGGATTACTGGTCGATTAATAAAAGCACTCTTGCATTGTCGGTTCAGTACACTTACCACAGTCACAGCCTCAGACATCGTTCGTTGTACTGCATTGCTTGTAATAAATCCGCTGACAGTCAAGAACTTGCATTGCTTTTACATTACACAATGACTTGACAAGTCATTGTGACTACACCAATTTGCTAATTTAAAGCCATAATTTGGACAGTCAGTTATAACTACTGATACTGTAACTATTAAGTACCGATTTGTTTTTCTTTTGGCGTTATGCTGATTGTTGAGGGAGATAAGTAATTATTAATATTGACTTAAAACGACCTCGATGCGTCCAAAAGGTGGTAGGCGGACCCATCTGATAACATACACGTCTATTATTAAGTTATTGTGTATTATTATACAGTGCGACGAAATAAGTATTCGTTAATCGGCCGCCATGTTGAATTAGTCGCGGCAAATGTACATGTGTTTCAGATCGATATAACAATGAACTGTAACAATAAATGAACTGATTTTAAGATGAATTCCTTACCTTAATACTTCGTCAGATGACCTTTAAATCTTATCACTTGCATTATTCTTCTCGGAATCGATGTGTAAAGGTTCTGAACATAGGCTGGTGGAATGCTCATCCAGATTCTCAAAATTTCATCAAAGAAATCCTGGTCACTGTTTATTAATGACACCCTACACGAAAGCTTGCGTTTAATGTACAACCAGAGGTTTTCAATTAGGTTTAAATCCGGGGATTGTGCAGGCCATGAAATTGATTTAATGTTATTTCTGACTTTGTAAAGAGAGATGGTACCTGCGCGATGCACTGGGGCATTGTCATCCTGGAATAAGTATGAATTATCTGGAAAGTGTCTAGCCATCACTAGCCATAGATGATTGTCAAGAACCTCTTCGTATTTATGTGCATTGATATTGCAGTCAACTATCACTAAGGTGCCTACACCATTCCAACAAATAAAACCCCATGCCATCACTTTTAATACTTTATTCTTACATGATTTCACCAGGTCCGGCGTGTAGCCTTCACCGCGTTTTCTCCAAATCAGTACACGTTTATCAGTACCTATCACAACCTGACTTTCGTCAGAAAAAAATAACTTTATTCCACCTACCAGAAACAGGCCACCTTCTCTTCTTCCTGTACCACACCAGTCGCTTGGCTCTATTGACTTAAGATACTACAACCTTTTTCTTATTTACTCTTCTTGAAAATCCATTTTTCCGTAGATGAATCTGAACAGTTCTTTTACACACTGGGTTTATTCTTCCTTCGTTAAATTTACTGGTAATATCTGATGATGAGTCCCGGCGATTGCACCTGACAGTTCTTTCAAGATGGCGATAGTCTCTGTCTGTCACTAATCGTGGTCTACCACTTGTGTGTAAATTTTCTGATCCAGTTTCCTTAAACTTCTTTAAAATTGATGACACTGTACTGTAAGATCTTTGCAATCTCCGCGAAATTTCAGCAATAGATAATCCGTCATTTAACATACAGCTACATTCTTTAACTCGCTACTCAATTCGGCACCTTTTCTACCCATTTCAAAACAAACGCTCGCAAAAACTTCAAAACACACAACTTTTCCGTGTCGTAATATTTTCAAGGAATTTGTCTATAAATAGAATGTCAGAACCCTCATGTACATTTATTTATAACCTAGTCAAAGGGAGAAAGACCCAGAAACCAAAACATCGCGACGTTACTCCCCTTAATAACGAATACTTATTTCGTCGTTCTGTAGCTACGTGAAATACTGCAACGTGTACCTCTATGTTTTGTTACACCAGGTAAAACTGACATTATAAAAGCACTCTGTATGATAGTACACGTGTGTAAACTTGTTGGATACAAGTAAGTAAACCGGACCTGTAGCGCAATCGGTAGAGCGTCGGCTTCAGGCACGGAAGGGCCCCGGGTTCGATCCCGGGTCGCGACATACCATAGTAGTTAAATTGCTAACGCTCAAGCAAGTATAAGGGTATTTCCACGACTGATTGGCCCGGTGTCAG
Source organism: Sinonovacula constricta (assembly GCA_007844125.1). NCBI lineage: Eukaryota > Metazoa > Mollusca > Bivalvia > Cardiida > Solecurtidae > Sinonovacula > Sinonovacula constricta. The sequence continues at coordinate 27,117,927 of CM017556.1, read as the reverse complement.
GACAATGCAACTGGGTGTGGTATTATGCCAGGTGTTCACGGCATGCTATACACCGTGAAGGCGGCACTATATCTGCTTAGTGGACACCGTCTCCAAATAACTGAAATACTGATGGTGGGACCATAAACCCAATAAACAAACAAATAAGCGAAGGGTTACTTTTAGAAACCGCGCGAACCTTACAGTACCCATTCAACCTTACAGTACCCATTCGTGTGTTGTGACCCTGATCTTAGGCGGAAAATTGCGTTTAAAACACTGGTGTGGATAATGAATGCATTGTTTAAAATTATCCCTTTTGATTTTTTGATGGTGTTATAAGTGAAAACTTTACTTTCTTTAAATGTGCCAGAGCAACTTTACGATGTAGGAAGACCTTAAGCACGTACCGAACGTTCCGGTGTGTCAATGCTCTTACCTTCGAGGTTCTTTTCCGAACGTATACGGGAAGGGCCGAATGCCATAGGATTTTCCTAGGTACGATTGCATATATACGCCGCGCGCATGTGTAGTATTAGTGTCTGTCTTAGCTTATTTTCTTAAAGCCACATCAACGCCGCATAACTGTTTTTTTTAATTATAATGCTTATTATATGTGTTAACTTTTCTTCTCAGGCCATCAACGAGCTAGAGAAAAAACTCTCGTTCGCCAAACGTGATGGTTATGGCTACCTGACGTTCTGCCCCTCCAACCTGGGCACCACATTGAGGGCCTCTGTACATATGGCAATCCCGAACGTCTGCAAACAGCCCAATTTCAAGGAGTTCTGCGAAAAATATTCAATCCAGCCAAGAGGTAGGGGTCTCTGCACAGTGTGACTGTAAATTACCCTTTTTTTATTCAGATTTTCTGTATGTCGTTGGTGGTCGGGTGGGCGTCAACAACATTTCGAAGTTTTTTGTCAAAGTTGAATTTTTCTCAGTAACCATTCAAATATTTTAATGTAGAGCTTTGAAACTTACGTAACACAGTTGTCTGACATTACAATAGCAATTATCAGGACTATCTTCGTAACTCTTGATTGCATTTTGCCATAGTTATGGCCTTTTTTACTTAGCATTTTCACTAAGTATTTTGTTTCATTTGTCTTTTTCTTAGTAATCATTCATGAAAGAGCTTTGAAACTTAACATATCTTCACACAAGTGTTTATTTAATATGTCTTGTCTAAGAACCATGTCCCTACATGGTCACTCCATGGGTATAAAGTATCTAAAAATGCCAAAATGCAGCTTCCAGAATTATTGTCAATACTTAAAAAGGTTATTCCGTTAAAATGAATAAAAGAATGTTCCTCTCAATAAAACAGTTTTGCATCCAAGAACCATGTCCCTACCTCAGCTGACAAGGTCGCACTTCAGAGTTAAAGGACAAGATTTTTTGCAAATTTTTAATATCTGGAGCATAACTTTGTAATTTATGAAGGGATTTCATCCACATTACACATAATTGTTAATCTAAATGTAACAAGGATTTACAAGTGTAAGAACCTGCCCCAACAAAAATATCTTCAGGTGTGGGGTGGGTAGTAGATCCTATCCTAATAAAATGAAAAATATTACATTTTTATTTCTTAAGTTCCTAAACTTAAACCGACAAGACATTTTTATTTCTTTCCATTCTGCTCTCAAAGGGTGGGGTGGGTCTGGGGTTGATCATTGTTACCCACCTTTACCCCCCGCAAATAAAAGTATTTTTTTTATGTTTACTGTAAACTGTTCCTAAAAATAGACATTTCTTTTTTTAAGTGTGGTTTTTGCAGCTATCAACCAGATATTTTCTTTACAAGAGTACTATTTTCTATAAAATGAAAACCTGGTTTCGTCGCGTTGCGACGTTTCTTCTTGTTCTATTTTGCTCGAATGATTTACCATCGACATAGATTTAGTATACACCCATCTTCATCTTTGCTTTAAAGAGAACTGTTAAAGAAAAGTATTAAATGAGATATTAAATGGGTATCAATGTTTCGTGTAAAGATCAACAATTTTAACCTTGAATACATATTACATGAGCATAATATACAATGTCATAAAATTTGTATTATCACATCTGCCTCGTCTTGCCTAGGTAAGCTACATTAGAAAAAACTTAAGCTATGTTTACAACATTTGTATTGTACTCAGTTTTTCAGTCAATTTGCTTTGATTTGGGAATGTTTCTGCTATTAGACCAAGTAATTTCTAAGATGATCGGTCTTTAATCTTGTAGTTCCGACTAGCCAAAGTTTTACCACGTTCGTGCAGTTGTAGCTTATAGTTCCCTTTTTAATCAGTCTGACTAAACACTTGTAACTGTTTCATCAGGAATCCACGGCGAGCACTCTGAGAGTGAGGGTGGAGTGTACGATCTGTCCAACAAACGCCGACTCGGCCTCACTGAATACGCTGCCGTCCGTGAAATGTTGGACGGTGTACTGGCCATCAAGAAGTGGGAAGAAGAACTTTCCGCCAAGAAGTAAAGTGACTTGACTGAGACGCAGCAAATATTTTTTCAGGACAATAAAATTTGTCAATGTCTTACCTGTGACATGTGTGATCCAAATATTTTAGAAGTTTCCTTTTCCATAATTTCCCGTGGTGGATTTAGCTGTTTGATCAGTCAACTCAGCTGTCTTGTGTTTATAAGCATATGATTGGCGTTGTTATTGGTGTTTACAACAATCCTGTGTTTTACCATTGTTATTGTGTATTATTTTACATTACTCTTGACCAATGAGAACTGTTTACAAACATTATGTTATTTATAACGGAGTTTCTTTTTGTCTAAGCATTTTTATGTTACTTAAATGACTGGAATATTTTGACATTGGACTTGGTTTACTGTGCGCTGGCTAGTTAAGCAACAACACTAGAACTGTTTAACATTTTTGTTAATTATTTATTTTCTACATATCCCACTATAAATGAATGAGTAATTGTGGATGTTTTGTTTTTAATACTCCCAAGCATGATAGGTTCACTGCAATATATATCTCTACCAAAAAGTTATACCATATTGAAATCCACATTATACAGCACATTTAGAAAATGGCTTCGAACATTGAGACATTAGATTTGCCCAGAGATACAAAAGAGGGTATCAGAATATTAAAAGTGCTCTTACATGTTCAACTGTGGAAGATTGTTTACCTCTTTCCTCTCCAACAACTGGGCTTTTCAGAGTCTTTGGCTTTGCAAGTTTTCCAGCACTGGCCAAATCCATCAGTTATCACAGTCTGATAGTTCTCTCTAATATACCTGGTTAGTCCATATTTTAGTGTATTCAATGACGACTTTTTTTTAGATCCTTTTGACATTTACTCAAAACGCCTATTTTCTTTGCCAAGAAATTCTCTAAACATGTTGATGCTTCGCTGAACTGTTCGCTTGGTGGATTTAGTCTTGAGAAGTGTCGAGAAACTCCAAATCTTCCGTCGAAATGTTTGCTAACCTCAACGCCATTTTTGTAAACAACCTGTGTCGTTTGCAACGTTGTTCCCCGCCTCGCTACATTACACAGCCAGGAACCATTATAAAACCAGGGAAATAACTGGTGCTTTTTAGTAGTCCAGCAGTAGTCTCCCTTAGATTGCAGGTGCTTAAATGAAATAACAATCCCCCAAGTATAACGCTTTAGTATAGGAAAATTAGCGGTGATGTATAATAATTTGAAAAAATCAAGTCATATGACAGAATGTGACATGATTATGCAAAGTACTTTGTTAACACTATAGAAATGGATAAAATAGTATACATAATAAAGCATTGTTTTCTGCATTCATTAGGAAACAATTATGCTATTTTAAATTGAATGTTATAATTATCAAGAAGTGATGGTCATGTTATATGGCTTTATTACATTGCGATTTTAAGGCATCGGTTGTCAAGATTTCTTTAGCATCTAAGGTAACATTTTTCTCCAGTACCTAAATGACTATTTTCAAATTAAAATACATCATTAAACAGTTTAGAGAAATACACTGCTCAATATTATTAAAGGAGCGCCCATATAATCTATAAAATACCATACGCGTTCAGTAGATTTATGAGTATCTTGTATATAAATAGCAATGTTTTTACAAACACAAATCGGCATTTTCATCGCGAACGGAAACATTCCTGAACACAGACAGTGTCCAGGATATGACCATTATCAAATTAACTTTGAAAATCTGGTCTTACAGACGATTTCGGACAGTTTGAGTGGACACGATGCCCTGTAGCTTATTTTTGAGCAGTGTATAAAGTAACCTACCATGTCTGTCTCTGATCTTTTAAATTGTACACTCTATCCAATGACTGGTAGTTTTACCTTTCTGTCTGGACGTGTCTTCCTCTCCGACAACACCTAGAGGTAATAAGCAAACACTTTATAGTAACAACACTTCACATGTGCAATAGATAAACATAGGTTGAATAATAGTAAAACAACAATAACCAAGCTGATATATTGCCTGACAACATTAAACTGGCAGTGATTATTTTCCTTCATTGAACTCGGTTCTCTTCGCCAATATACGGAAATCTAGTTACAGGAAATCTATAGTTACATAGTTATCAGCGATAAATTGCGATCATACGCTTATGTTCATGAATTAAATATTGTAGACGTTTTCCGCAGCTTAGTGGTTGAGTGCTCGCTTGCAGTGCGGAAGATGAGAGTTCGACCTCCGCTACTTGTTATTTTTAAGTTTGTATGTTCTTTTATATTTGTTAAACGTTTCTATTGTTTTAATATGTTCTTTGAATTGTTCGGACATCGCCTTTTTTGGTAATTTCATTTAATTAGTCATTTCTTTTTATTGTTTTTTGACGGTATATATTCTTGTATTTATTGAGGCGATATATCAATACAAGCAGTACAAAGCTGCACGGTAATATCTGTTTCACTAGCTGTGTCTGTAGAACTGTCCTCACTGGCAGTGTCCGTGCTGTTGTCGTCAGTGCTAGAGTCGGTATTTAGCTGGATTACTAATGGCGTTGTCGGACGATCTCTGTAATTTCCCAATGCCCTCATTTTAGAGATTTTTTGACTCCACATGATTACAGGCGCGTCGCCAACTCTCCATCGATGGCATTGTATACTAGTTTCCACACGTCACACATCCTGAAAAATTAATTTTCAACAATAAAATAAAGAGAATGAAATACAATCAATGCATACAAGATGGAAAAGTACAATATGGTCATGTTAATACAAGTACCTGAAAATAAAGTTCTTATAACGAACATCGCTTTAAATCTGCGACCAGATTAGCTCAAAAGGATTGAACTCCGGGGGTAACCTCAATGACGTAAGACGGCTTTGGTTTGTGTAGCCGTGATTACTCAAGCAGATCCTTCTTCCCATATTTGGTGTAACTTGAACATTTTCATTACATACTGTAATTCATGGCAAAGTCAAACCGAAAAAAGTAACACATCATTTTTGGACATATTTGGACCGGACCAGTCTGTCTTTGGACAGCCACACGTCCCACGACTTAAAAAGCGTATTGTAAGACAATGTACACTTTTTATTTCAACACGTTCATTATAAATCTTATTCGTATAACATTGTAATCAATTCATATCAATATGAGACCACTTGACGATCTGATGACACATCTAACGACACAAGTAATTAAATTATACAAGTTTCAATTTATGGTAATTGACCAATAATAAGGAAACGGGCAGATATATAGCCAGGTTGAAACGCGGGTGGCATTTCTGTATCCCTGAACTTTTGCTGGGGATCCTTGAGTAGCATAAACTCCCTCTGATCATCATCAGGAATGGTCCGCAAAATGATACTACCAGTTTTTTTACAGACGTGAAATTGAAGAGTTGATAATTTGAAAATACATTTTAATCAATATTATGTTAATATCTAAGTCTCGCCATAAATACAAATCTGATTATATCAATGATTTTATTTTGCGTGTTTTGCCGTCAAACAATTTTAGTGGACGAAAATCGCAGATAAATGTTTGTGAAGTGAAACTACTGGCGCATCGCAAGCATTATCACAATTATCTCCCTTACCGGGACGATAACTCATGCAATGAAAGGTTAGGACATTACGAGTCTGTGAATCTAACCTTTCTGCTTAGAGAAGCTCTTTAGTATAAACCCAATTGTTTCAAATTTTGTTTACGGCATATAACATGGCCATACCTTATTCCTGTCAAAGCCTTGAAGTGTTGCCCAAGGAAACCATTCCAACCTCTCCAGTCACACCTGGGATACAAAACGGGCGAGTTGAACTGCGAGGATCGCATCACAATGTCAGCTGGCTCCTTAACAGTCTCGCAGTCATTTCTCGGCATTTAATCTGAGATGGACAAAACCGGGATCCACAAGACCACGTGCGTGGCCTGAAATGAGAAATAAACTCTCGTTTAACATATTTACATGCATATTTATGTATGATTATTGGCTTTAACTTTATATGTATGCCTATTTCTGTCCGTTTTGTTTGTTTTGTTAAATACAGTGCATCGGCGAAATTATTGTTATTATAGCGACGCCCAGCTATTACTGGTGGAGAAAAATCATGGCCCATGTCTGCTTAGAACCAGTAGCGCATTGCAGATCAGCTGGAAAACCTGACCACATGATAGTTTGTACCCCGACCGGGACTCAAACCCACAATGTGACGGATTATGGAGTCAGAGAAATAGCAAGTAGTCGATTCTAACCTTTATACCATTAAACCAAGGGCGTCCCCTATGTTTCATTTCTTTCTTTTTGTTGTTGTTGTTTGTTGTTGTTTCGTTTGTTTGCTGCAGATACCTCGCACAATACAATTAACGTCTTATTTGCAATATCCACTTTACTGGTGGAGTAAAATATATATATCCTGTGGTGGACTGTAGGTTAACGTGAATACCTCCGGACATGAATGTTTGTCACTTCGACCGGGACTCGAACTCAACGGGTGGAACGGTCTGTGACTCTATGAGCTCGGCAACGGGCGCCCCTTATTTGCTTGTGAATACATTAAATGAAATGTCATAAGTGGCTATTATACTAATAAATCCGTGGTACTTGCATGTAGTACTCGATCGTGATGTTTTGTCCTGTTATTGTCCGCCATATGAAGTACCCAAAGTAGATACCGGTTTTTGTTTTGTCCTGAAAGTATCACCAACATACAATATTCTAAAAAAATTAAGTCGTCACAAGTTTACAGAGTTGCACCTTAACTATAAACAATCATACTATTTGGTTAAAGTTTCAGTCATTTGCTCGAAGTACTTTGAACGTTTATCAATAATTTCGTTATTAATTTCATGTATTCCGTTTTCTTTCTTTTTTCTGTGTATAAAATATACTTGTAATGAGACAAACAATTTTGCGACATTCTAAATATTTAATAAACATATTGCTTGATATGTCTATGGTTAGTTCCTCTCTTAAAGAACTAGGATCCTGCACTGTAATTGTAAGAAACGGCGAACGGGTTTCTTCTATTTAATTTAAAGCGACAATATAATGTTACATTCATTTAGACTTTTCATGAATAGTCGTTGAGCATTAAATGTGTGCAAACAAAGTTTTTTACTTTTTGTGGGTTTGTTTTGTTTCACTATAATGTAAGCCCAACAAACAGTTGTCAAGAAAGTAATATGTTTAATTTAATTCGTTAAAAACAAGACGTATATTAAATGAAATAAAATGGATTAAAATTAGAAAATAAAATTGGGGGCCGTGGTTGGTAGCGAACCATCAACTCCGTCGATAAATATATGTAAAGAGAATAGTGTTCGACTGACCAACAACGCTAAGCGCATAATTATATAATAATCAATAAACAAGCCTACGTAGTTATAGACACGTTTACGTGACATTAATCTTTTTTATATGCAAAATGTATATCAGGTTTTTAAAAAATCTATCGGCATTTCTTTTCTAGTGAGTAAATATTAGTGAACTGATTTAAATGTCGCTTGTAATACTAATCATTTTTTTCGCTAAATCTACCCACCCACGTCGATGAGTTAAAATTGAACAAACCTGTAACCTGCACATCGGTTACATCAAAATCTAGTCTAGATTATATAAAAAAATAATGGTTTACATTCTATTTCGTTTCATATAAACTTTTAACATGATTTTGCTCGAAATGACAAAAAGTATCATGATAATTCTGTAAACCCGTAGGCCTATAAACTGTTTAACTGTTAAAGTTTTGATTCACGCGCGTTTAGATTTGTGTATCCTCTATTCAAAAATATAAAGATTATGTAATCACAATATAATGAATAAATCTTACCTCCAGTTCCTCCTCCATTCTTGTTTGTTATCGCTTCTAATAAGACAACATTCAGTTTCAAATACGACAGTCCAAGCCATGCTGTCAAGGTCGTAGTAAAAATACCCGGTAAAAGTGACGTCATTCTAATTGTGGATTTCCCAGTTTTACGTCATAGTGCCATAAGCCCGGTTTTGTCGCGTCGTGCGTCATATATATATATATATATATATATATATATATATATAAATAAATATTACTAACTTTCAATTCACTGAAAGATATTAGAGATTATAACCTTTTCTCATCCTTTCGACTGCATTTCGTAGTCTGTATAGAGTGAAAGCTGGCATTGTCCATCACTAGGACTCTCTTCACTGGTATTTGGTGGCATTTTTTTTCTTTTAACCATTTGAGGAATGTTGCGCCGTTCATCTAACTGTGGTAGTCTCATGTAGATGCTGCTGCTATATAAACTAAATTATGTTTGGCGTCTTCTATAAATCCTTTTTTGCTGCCAGCGTGAACAACAATAAGTCGCTGACTATGGCTCTTTGTTCGCAAAACACCCGTCACATTTTGGCCTTGCCAGCATTTGAGCACAGTGTATGATGTGTCTACCAAGGTTTCGTCTAAATAAACGATAGGTATAGTTGTCTCTTAAGTTTTCTCTGATAATAATACAATCGTTGGGCGACGACATTTGGTCTCTCGATAAGGGCTGTTCTTTGGCTGCTTGTTTTCCGCCATCTGTACCAAAGTCTGTGCAAAAGCCTCCGTAGATGTTCCCGACTGGCAGGATAACTTATTTCTTCTGTCAGAGCCCTGTGTAAGGATTTTAATGTTGGCAGCTGTTTTCTGTTCTCCACAAATTCTTTTAATTTTCGCACCACAGCACCTTCATTAAAACTGTCAATGGCTCTGTAGGGTCCCCTAGTTGTACGTTTGGGCGACGTCAAAGTGCCGTTATTTCACATTTCCCTATGTATTCTGTAGACAGTACTGTAGCTTTCTCCAGAAGCTGCAGAAGTCAGGCGAACTGCCTCGTCGGTGTTTTTCTGTTGAAGATTGAAGAATTCAAAATTGCTGAAAAATCATTTTTTTTTTCTCATGAGATCGCATATGTTTTCTTGTCGACATTTTGGCCACAGAATATAATTACACAAGTAAATGACAGGGACATATCTTACCTATATCTCGTGACACCTCGCAAAATAGTTTTCTCTAAAAAAATCTTGTTTAGACAATAAATCATTCAAAATAATACACGCGGTGATTCAAACCCCCAATCTCCGGATTGCTAGCAAAATATGTTACCACTGCACTAATTGCGATATATTGGACCCAATATATAGCATGTGTCTACCGATATTACGAGTAACACGCGCTGGTATTGATTTTTCTCCGTTACCTCTGTTCGGAAATGTTCGAATGTTCATTGCCATAGACATATAAATAGATAGACCGGGCGCGCTATTTATAACCCGCGCGCTTTTGCCCGCCATCTTGGAGAGCATATTCGTTTAGCGCGTCTATAGATACGCTATATGATAATACAAGGAAAATGGTAGTATATTTTCCGACATCACTGCGCGTATTATGTATTTTTATTTCCTTCAGAGTATTAAACAACACAGTTTCTGCAGTAGTTTATATCTTTTGTATCTTTATATGCATAGTAATTCATATTATTTAAATTAATTTTTACCTGATCTGATTTATAGACATGATGCTGTACATAGTAGGAATCTAGACTGGATGTAACGATCGAGAAGTATATAGGGGATTTTTCCCTATTGTATAGCTCTTATATGATTTTTATACAGGATGACTATACTACAGTTAGAGTAATGTTATTTTTCTCTTTTATTTTAATTATAACGGACTATTTAGATCTACTCGGTAGGATAAACTAATGTTAGAACCATATCAGCAAGTATTTCTGCTAGCCTAGGCAGACTGAGGTCAAATATTGGATTTAAAAATATGAATAAAATAGTTATAAGAATTTTCAGTACTTTGTTGCACGAAGAAGATGATTCATACACTTAGCTAATATTTTTTCGTTAAAATCACTTTAACATGTTTGCCATATTTATATGCATAGATATAAATGTACACCTACAACGATTGAGGTTTTGAGTACCATAAGTTACTGATTACACTTGGCGTGTATGTTTTATTAAAGATAATAATTTTCGTTAAAACTAGATCTATCTAGTTCATTTTGCATGAGGATTCACACATGGCAGCACCAAATTCTTCAACATCACAAGACACAACAATAAGAATTAGTAAGTCAATCAGTTCGTAGCTTTTATTTATACTCATTATCAATACAATTTTGTATTCTGACCACAGTTATACACCAAAATATTATTACCAAACAATGAAAATCACCAATTTACATGTGATATCATAACATAAATATTAAATATGCCACTTGTTTTTATAATACAAACTGTAAGCATTTAAAGAAATAAATGTTCACACAGCAAAGTTAAATGCTCAAGATTTACAAAGGTTTTTGTTGAGGTAGGAATACTTTAAATTTGTGTAGAATACTAAGGTAACATGCATAGCATGCCCTAAAATTAATGTTATTAATAAAAACTTGTTTGTTAAATTTCATCTCATTATACTAGTTTATAAAAGATGTTTGAAATAATAAAACATTTTCAAAAATGTTTACTAAAACTTAGCTTCATAAAACTATGAATCTTAATGCATATTACTTTCAATAAATTGGAGATTCAACATTATGACTTAAATTGAATGAAAATTAATAATTATGAAATCACACATTCTGTGCTCTGGTTCCTTCTAACAAATATATCATGTTAGCTAATTAAATATGCATTAAGATTCATAGTTTTATGAAGCTATGTTTTAGTAAACATTTTTGAACATGTTTTATTATTTCAAATCTCAAGTTCATTTATGCTTTAAAAAATCATTGTACAGGGTGTAAGCTTGGAAGAAATCAATGTGTAGGCACCATTTTAGGGGGGTCCAGGGGGAAAATTTTGAAAATCTAAATTGCATTTGCTGCATTCTGAGGCATTTTGAGTCATTTTCAGAAGAAAGAAAAAACACAATTGTATAGCATTTTTGCTGCAATGAAAAATGATTTTCAACAGAAATTCGAAATTTCATACATAAGAAGTTTAGTTTATAGCTAGGCTACTGCATAATATTTACAGGGCCGATCCCATTTAAACGAAAAAATCAGCTCTCAGCCTACTATATATTACAGTACTTGTCCTAACGTCTTGTGACATTGGACTACATGTACTCAATGCCGGTACTTAATCCCCAGTCATGGGGCGCAACAGTCTCATTTCAACAAGAAATCAGCATTACTTGTTTACAAAATACAGACCAAGGATCATGAAAGGAACTGATAAACAGCATGTACCAGCTCTCTCTCTCTCTCTCTCTCTCTCTCTCTCTCTCTCTCTCTCTCTCTCTCTCTCTCTCTCTCTCTCTCTCTCTCTCTCCTCTCTCTCTCTCTCTCTCTCTCTCGATCGATCGATCGATCGATCGATCGATTGATGAAATAGAGCTCTGTCTGTATTGAAAGTACTTAGAGACAGTCAGCAAATGCAAGTTCAATGTTGCGAGATTTCTCTCTGATAAAAACAAAAAAAATACTTTCTACTTAGGTAATCCTCTTAGATCTTGTTTCAAGATCTCTACGATTATTGCAGTTGATAGCCATTATAAATCTTTTTTTAAAGTTTTGTTGTCCCGTCGCTCGCAATGGCAGACGCCATTTTCAGCAACTGGCTGTGCTCTCCAATATGGCGGCCAATGGTACGATGACGCATCAGCACTCAGCCAATAGGATGGCCGGTCTATCTTTCTTATGTCTATGGTTCATGCACTGTCAGCTTAATGTTGTCAAGCTATAACAACTGTACACAATGAAGCATTAACAGTATTGTCTTAAATAACCTTTCTACACAATCAGTATACATTTAGTGTTTGGTGACAAAGGCAGGGCATGTTGACCAAATAAATACAGTGTATGTGTGTTTTGTGCTTTGTATTCGCGAAACAAACAATTTCAGAACAGGCTGCCCTCAATAGTTGAGTGAACTGAATCCCATTTAAGTTCTATTTCAACAAGAAAAGCCGATATTCTGACAATTTTGAAACTTGCGCTAGATGTCAATTAACGAGAATAATTGCATTATTAGATCTATATGCAACCGAAGCAACCCGGATATTTAGGTTTTATTTACTATATCTTTCCTTTTTCTGTTTACAGTTTAGTGCTGTGAGACACAGAAATTCGTAAACACCTACCATTTCCACGTAGAAGTTGACACTTGTGTCATTTGGCCTTGTTTGGAAAAACTGAAAATGATCTTTGGTCATGAGATGTGTCGCTTTCACTGGGAGAGCGCTATTTATCAACTGGGGTTTTACGGACTCTGCAACAAGGTGCGATTAAATGTTTTAAGTCGACGTTATTTGAAAATATAGGTCTTTTAAAATCATACATAACTTTGTTTGTCAATGTATGAGACGGACTAGTAAACTGTATAGAAGATAACATCAATATCAGAAAGAGTCACTTAAATTTTAATCAAACGTAAAATTAACTAATCAGGAATAATTCAATTCAGTTTTGGTTTAGTTGTTAAACTTTCTAATTTTGAAATAATTTGCTCGTTTTCTGCTGCATTTTATAACACCTGAACTTAATTTTATATTTGAATTTGATCCTAGTTCTGCCATTCTGGATAGACGACACTAAACGAATTTGTTCTTTACTCTATAGTAATGGTCACAAATTTGGAAGCAATTGAATAGCAAACCGTTTCTTTGGGAACCCCAAAACTATATATTGTGAGAAATACAAATGCAATATCTAATAACAAGACCTCTGCGAAGAAAAGTCGTTGCGAAGACGGTTATCCTTTCCTGAAAACTTAATCCATAAATTTTGCATGGCATGCCCGCACATTTTCAATGAAATGATCAGATTCTATCTAAATGGATCAATCCATTATTGAGCGTACGAGTGCAGTTTTGCGCATTTTCATAATTTTACGATGTTCCAGCTTGTTTTGCACCAGATTGCATGAGATTATTTTATTATAGCAAAAACAGTCACACAACAGAGAAAATCTACCTTAAAATATAAAAAGACTTTATATCATGGGTACTACTTCCGGTGCACATTTACGCTTACCACCACTTCAGCGTTGACCCCCTCATATCTTTTAGCTAGAGATTTACTGGCAAGCGGCCTCCCTGTGCCAGGAAGATGTTTATTTTATTGTTCGATAAGCTATTACATCTCTTGCCAGCTAGAGGTGCATCATATTAAGAGCATTAATTCAAAGCCGTCGAAGTCCTGTTCAACAATGGAATACTGTTGCCTAACAAAGAACCGACCAAGAAAAAACCTAGTAGTACTACAAGTTTTACATTACCGTCAAATTTTCAAGTCCAATGGATGGCGCCACGTGGTTCTATATACAAGTGAAGTGCTGTTGCGGTGCTTTCATGCATTAACCGTCGGTTATTTGTTCAAATTTGGTGAATATCATGAATTTATACTGTAGCGGGGAAAACGGAAATTTGTGTTTGCGTAAACTTTCCATATTATTGAATTTGGTATTGTTGAATATTTGAAAGGTATATTATGTTATTAAAGCTGAGTTAAGTTGAGTTGCAAAAAAAACAAGGTCACCCGAGCCGTGGCCATTTTTTCTATATGTCTATCAAGCAAAGCTTGTCAGAAACCACAACAGCTAGAGCCATGATATTTTGTATACATTTTTCTTGGGTTGTCCTGTATGAAGATTGTTCTAAGAATATGGTTCATTACAAAAACATAGCAGTCAAGCTCGTGGCCGTTTTCGATATTGGCTTAATAGACAAACTTAATAGAAAACTTGTCAGAAACAAGACCTAGAGCCTTGATATTTGATAAAATGTTTCTTGAATGGACATGTATCAAAGTATTCAAAGAAGTTTGATCTGTCAAAAATGGCCGCCATGGCCGTGGCCATTTTCCAAACATGGCTAAGAAGTAAAGAGAGAGAAGAGAGAGAGAAAATATAGAGAAGAGAGAGCACTAGAGAGAGTAGAGACAGACATACATAGACAGAGAGAGAAGAGAGCGAGAGAGACAACAGACCTACAGACATACAGACAGACCGATAGATTAGACATGGGCGCAACATTCGCATTTCACAAGAATCAGCATTACTTGTTTACAAAATACAGACCAAGGGATCATGAAAGGAACTGATAACAGTATGTACCGCTCTCTCTCTCTCTCTCTCATCTCTCCTCTCTCTCTCTCCCTCTCTCTCTCCTCTCTCCTCTCTCTCTCCTCTCGCCTCTCTCTCTTCCTCTCTCTCCTCGCTCTCTCTACTCTCTCTCTCGATTGATGAAATAGAGCTCTGTCTGTATTGAAAGTACTTAGAGACAGTCAGCAAATGCAAGTTCAATGTTGCGAGATTTCTCTATGATAAAAACAAAAAAAAATACTTTTACTTAGGTAATCCTCTTAGATCTTGTTTCAAGATCTCTACGATTATTGCAGTTGATAGCCATTATAATCTTTTTTTTAAAGTTTTGTTGTCCCGTCGCTCGCAATGGCAGACGCCATTTTCAGCAACTGGCTGTGCTCTCCAATATGGCGGCCAATGGTACGATGACGCATCAGCACTCAGCCAATAGGATGGCCGGTCTATCTTTCTTATGTCTATGGTTCATGCACTGTCAGCTTAATGTTGTCAAGCTATAACAACTGTACACAATGAAGCATTAACAGTATTGTCTTAAATAACCTTTCTACACAATCAGTATACATTTAGTGTTTGGTGACAAAGGCAGGGCATGTTGACCAAATAAATACAGTGTATGTGTGTTTTGTGCTTTGTATTCGCGAAACAAACAATTTCAGAACAGGCTGCCCTCAATAGTTGAGTGAACTGAATCCCATTTAAGTTATATTTCAACAAGAAAAGCCGATATTCTGACAATTTTGAAACTTGCGCTAGATGTCAATTACGAGAACAATTGCATTATTAGATCTATATGCAACCGAAGCAACCCGGATATTTAGGTTTTATTTACTATATCTTTCCTTTTTCTGTTTACAGTTTAGTGCTGTGAGACAGAAATTCGTAAACACTTACCATTTCCACGTTAGAAGTTGACACTTGTGTCATTTGGCCTTGTTTGGAAAAACTGAAATGATCTTTGGTCATGAGATGTGTCGCTTTCACTGGGAGAGCGCTATTTATAAACTGGGGTTTTACGGACTCTGCAACAAGGTGCGATTAAATGTTTTAAGTCGACGTTATTTGAAAATATAGGTCTTTTAAAATCATACATAACTTTGTTTGTCAATGTATGAGACGGACTAGTAAACTGTATAGAAGATAACATCAATATCAGAAAGAGTCACTTAAACTTTAATCAAACGTAAAATTAACTAATCAGGAATAATTCAATTCAGTTTTGATTTAGTTGTTAAACGTTCTAATTTTGAAATAATTTGCTCGTTTTCTGCTGCATTTTATAACACCTGAACTCAATTTCATATTTGAATTTGATCCTAGTTCTGCCATTCTGGATAGACGACACTAAACGAATTTGTTCTTTACTCTATAGTAAATGTCACAAATTTGGAAGCAATTGAATAGCAAACCGTTTCTTTGGGAACCCCAAAACTATATATTGTGAGAAATACAAATGCAATATCTAATAACAAGACCTCTGCGAAGAAAAGTCGTTGCGAAGACGGTTATCCTTTCCTGAAAACATAATCCATAATTTTTGCATAGCATGCCCGCACATTTTCAATGAAATGATCAGATTCTATCTAAATGGATCAATCCATTATTGAGCGTACGAGTGCAAACGACAAAAACCTAGGTAGTACTACAAGATTGACCTTACCGTCACATTTTCAAGTCCAATGGATGGCGCCACGTGGTTCTATATACAAGTGAAGTGCTGTTGCGGTGCTTTCATGCATTAACCTTCGGTTATTTGTTCAAATTTGGTGAATATCAGAATTTATATTGTAGCGGGGAAAAGGAAATTTGTGTTTGCGTAAACTTTCCATATTTATTGAATTTGGTATTGTTGAATATTTGAAAGGTATATTATGTTATTAAAGCTGAGTTAAGTTGAGTTGAAAAAAACAACAACAAGGTCACCCGAGCCGTGGCCATTTTTTCTATATGTCTATTAAGCAAAGCTTGTCAGAAACCACAAGAGCTAGAGCCATGATATTTTGTATACATTTTTCTTGGGTTGTCCTGTATGAAGATTGTTCTAAGAATATGGTTCATTACAAAAACATAGCAGTCAAGCTCGTGGCCGTTTTCGATATTTGGCTTAATAGACAAACTTAATAGAAAACTTGTCAGAAACAAGACCTAGAGCCTTGATATTTGATAAAATGTTTCTTGAATGGGCATGTATCAAGTTATTCAAAGAAGTTTGATCTGTCAAAAATGGCCGCCATGGCCGTGGCCATTTTCCAAACATGGCTAAGAAGTAAAAGAGAGAGAAAGAGAGAGAGAGACAGAGAGAGAGAGAACGAGAGAGAGTGAGAGACAAACATACAGAGAGAGAGAGAGAGAGAGAGAGAGAGGAAGAGAGAGAGAGAGAGAGACAGACAGACAGACAGATAGATAGACATGGGGCGCAACAGTCTCATTTCAACAAGAAATCAACATTACTTGTTTACAAAATACAGACCAAGGATCATGAAAGGAACTGATACACAGTATGTACCAGCTCTCTCTCTCTCTCTCTCTCTCTCTCTCTCTCTCTCTCTCTCTCTCGATCGATCGATCGATCGATCGATTGATGAAATAGAGCTCTGTCTGTATTGAAAGTACTTAGAGACAGTCAGCAAATGCAAGTTCAATGTTGCGAGATTTCTTTCTGATATAAACAACAAAAAAATACTTTTGACTTAGGTAATCCTCTTAGATATTGTTTCAAGATCTCTACGATTATTGCAGTTGATAGCCATTATAAATCTTTTTTTAAAGTTTTGTTGTCCCGTCGCTCGCAATGGCAGACGCCATTTTCAGCAACTGGCTGTGCTCTCCAATATGGCGGCCAATGGTACGATGACGCATCAGCACTCAGCCAATAGGATGGCCGGTCTATCTTTCTTATGTCTATGGTTCATGCACTGTCAGCTTAATGTTGTCAAGCTATAACAACTGTACACAATGAAGCATTAACAGCATTGTCTTAAATAACCTTTCTACACAATCAGTATACATTTAGTGTTTGGTGACAAAGGCAGGGCATGTTGACCAAATAAATACAGTGTATGTGTGTTTTGTGCTTTGTATTCGCGAAACAAACAATTTCAGAACAGGCTGCCCTCAATAGTTGAGTGAACTGAATCCCATTTAAGTTCTATTTCAACAAGAAAAGCCGATATTCTGACAATTTTGAAACTTGCGCTAGATGTCAATAACGAGAATAATTGCATTATTAGATCTATATGCAACCGAAGCAACCCGGATATTTAGGTTTTATTTACTATATCTTTCCTTTTTCTGTTTACAGTTTAGTGCTGTGAGACACAGAAATTCGTAAACACTTACCATTTCCACGTAGAAGTTGACACTTGTGTCATTTGGCCTTGTTTGGAAAAACTGAAAATGATCTTTGGTCATGAGATGTGTCGCTTTCACTGGGAGAGCGCTATTTATAAACTGGGGTTTTACGGACTCTGCAACAAGGTGCGATTAAATGTTTTAAGTCGACGTTATTTGAAAATATAGGTCTTTTAAAATCATACATAACTTTGTTTGTCAATGTATGAGACGGACTAGTAAACTGTATAGAAGATAACATCAATATCAGAAAGAGTCACTTAAACTTTAATCAAACGTAAAATTAACTAATCAGGAATAATTCAATTCAGTTTTGGTTTAGTTGTTAAACTTTCTAATTTTGAAATAATTTGCTCGTTTTCTGCTGCATTTTATAACACCTGAACTCAATTTCATATTTGAATTTGATCCTAGTTCTGCCATTCTGGATAGACGACACTAAACGAATTTGTTCTTTACTCTATAGTAAATGTCACAAATTTGGAAGCAATTGAATAGCAAACCGTTTCTTTGGGAACCCCAAAACTATATATTGTGAGAAATACAAATGCAATATCTAATAACAAGACCTCTGCGAAGAAAAGTCGTTGCGAAGACGGTTATCCTTTCCTGAAAACTTAATCCATAAATTTTGCATGGCATGCCCGCACATTTTCAATGAAATGATCAGATTCTATCTAAATGGATCAATCCATTATTGAGCGTACGAGTGCAGTTGTTGCGCATTTTCATAATTTTACGATGTTCCAGCTTTGTTTTGCACCAGATTGCATGAGATTATTTTATTATAGCAAAAACAGTCACACAACAGAGAAAATCTACCTTAAAATATAAAAAAGACTTTATATCATGGGTACTACTTCCGGTGCACATTTACGCTTACCACCACTTCAGCGTTGACCCCCTCATAATCTTTTAGCTAGAGATTTACTGGCAAGCGGCCTCCCTGTGCCAGGAAGATGTTTATTTTTATTGTTCGATAAGCTATTACATCTCTTGCCAGCTAGAGGTGCATCATATTAAGAGCATTAATTCAAAGCCGTCGAAGTCCTGTTCAACAATGGAATACTGTTGCCTAACAAAGAACCGACCAAGAAAAAACCTAGGTAGTACTACAAGTTTTACATTACCGTCAAATTTTCAAGTCCAATGGATGGCGCCACGTGGTTCTATATACAAGTGAAGTGCTGTTGCGGTGCTTTCATGCATTAACCTTCGGTTATTTGTTCAAATTTGGTGAATATCAGAATTTATACTGTAGCGGGGAAACGGAAATTTGTGTTTGCGTAAACTTTCCATATTAATTGAATTTGGTATTGTTGAATATTTGAAAGGTATATTATGTTATTAAAGCTGAGTTAAGTTGAGTTGCAAAAAAACAAGGTCACCCGAGCCGTGGCCATTTTTTCTATATGTCTATCAAGCAAAGCTTGTCAGAAACCACAAGAGCTAGAGCCATGATATTTTGTATACATTTTTCTTGGGTTGTCCTGTATGAAGATTGTTCTAAGAATATGGTTCATTACAAAAACATAGCAGTCAAGCTCGTGGCCGTTTTCGATTTGGCTTAATAGACAAACTTAATAGAAAACTTGTCAGAAACAAGACCTAGAGCCTTGATATTTGATAAAATGTTTCTTGAATGGACATGAATCAAATTATTCAAAGAAGTTTGACCTGTCAAAAATGGCCGCCATGGCCGTGGCCATTTTCCAAACATGGCTAAGAAGTAAAAGAGAGAGAAAGAGAGAGAGACAGAGAGAGAGAGAGAGAACGAGAGAGAGTGAGAGACAGACATACATAGACAGAGAGAGGAAGAGAGAGAGAGAGACAGACAGACAGACAGACAGACAGACAGACAGATAGATAGACATGGGGCGCAACAGTCTCATTTCAACAAGAAATCAGCATTACTTGTTTACAAAATACAGACCAAGGATCATGAAAGGAACTGATAAACAGTATGTACCAGCTCTCTCTCTCTCTCTCTCTCTCTCTCTCTCTCTCTCCCTCTCTCTCTCTCTCTCTCTCTCTCTCTCTCTCTCTCTCTCTCTCTCTCTCTCTCTCGATTGATGAAATAGAGCTCTGTCTGTATTGAAAGTACTTAGAGACAGTCAGCAAATGCAAGTTCAATGTTGCGAGATTTCTCTATGATAAAAACAAAAAAAATACTTTTAACTTAGGTAATCCTCTTAGATCTTGTTTCAAGATCTCTACGATTATTGCAGTTGATAGCCATTATAATTTTTTTTTTAAAGTTTTGTTGTCCCGTCGCTCGCAATGGCAGACGCCATTTTCAACAACTGGCTGTGCTCTCCAATATGGCGGCCAATGGTACGATGACGCATCAGCACTCAGCCAATAGGATGGCCGGTCTATCTTTCTTATGTCTATGGTTCATGCACTGTCAGCTTAATGTTGTCAAGCTATAACAACTGTACACAATGAAGCATTAACAGTATTGTCTTAAATAACCTTTCTACACAATCAGTATACATTTAGTGTTTGGTGACAAAGGCAGGGCATGTTGACCAAATAAATACAGTGTATGTGTGTTTTGTGCTTTGTATTCGCGAAACAAACAATTTCAGAACAGGCTGCCCTCAATAGTTGAGTGAACTGAATCCCATTTTAGTTATATTTCAACAAGAAAAGCCGATATTCTGACAATTTTGAAACTTGCGCTAGATGTCAATTACGAGAACAATTGCATTATTAGATCTATATGCAACCGAAGCAACCCGGATATTTAGGTTTTATTTACTATATCTTTCCTTTTTCTGTTTACAGTTTAGTGCTGTGAGACAGAAATTCGTAAACACTTACCATTTCCACGTTGAAGTTGACACTTGTGTCATTTGGCCTTGTTTGGAAAAACTGAAATGATCTTTGGTCATGAGATGTGTCGCTTTCACTGGGAGAGCGCTATTTATAAACTGGGGTTTTACGGACTCTGCAACAAGGTGCGATTAAATGTTTTAAGTCGACGTTATTTGAAAATATAGGTCTTTTAAAATCATACATAACTTTGTTTGTCAATGTATGAGACGGACTAGTAAACTGTATAGAAGATAACATCAATATCAGAAAGAGTCACTTAAACTTTAATCAAACGTAAAATTAACTAATCAGGAATAATTCAATTCAGTTTTGGTTTAGTTGTTAAACGTTCTAATTTTGAAATAATTTGCTCGTTTTCTGCTGCATTTTATAACACCTGAACTCAATTTCATATTTGAATTTGATCCTAGTTCTGCCATTCTGGATAGACGACACTAAACGAATTTGTTCTTTACTCTATAGTAAATGTCACAAATTTGGAAGCAATTGAATAGCAAACCGTTTCTTTGGGAACCCCAAAACTATATATTGTGAGAAACACAAATGCAATATCTAATAACAAGACCTCTGCGAAGAAAAGTCGTTGCGAAGACGGTTATCCTTTCCTGAAAACATAATCCATAATTTTTGCATGGCATGCCCGCACATTTTCAATGAAATGATCAGATTCTATCTAAATGGATCAATCCATTATTGAGCGTACGAGTGCAAACGACAAAAACCTAGGTAGTACTACAAGATTGACCTTACCGTCACATTTTCAAGTCCAATGGATGGCGCCACGTGGTTCTATATACAAGTGAAGTGCTGTTGCGGTGCTTTCATGCATTAACCTTCGGTTATTTGTTCAAATTTGGTGAATATCAGAATTTATATTGTAGCGGGGAAAAGGAAATTTGTGTTTGCGTAAACTTTCCATATTTATTGAATTTGGTATTGTTGAATATTTGAAAGGTATATTATGTTATTAAAGCTGAGTTAAGTTGAGTTGAAAAAAAAACAAGGTCACCCGAGCCGTGGCCATTTTTTCTATATGTCTATTAAGCAAAGCTTGTCAGAAACCACAAGAGCTAGAGCCATGATATTTTGTATACATTTTTCTTGGGTTGTCCTGTATGAAGATTGTTCTAAGAATATGGTTCATTACAAAAACATAGCAGTCAAGCTCGTGGCCGTTTTCGATATTTGGCTTAATAGACAAACTTAATAGAAAACTTGTCAGAAACAAGACCTAGAGCCTTGATATTTGATAAAATGTTTCTTGAATGGGCATGTATCAAGTTATTCAAAGAAGTTTGATCTGTCAAAAATGGCCGCCATGGCCGTGGCCATTTTCCAAACATGGCTAAGAAGTAAAAGAGAGAGAAAGAGAGAGAGACAGAGAGAGAGAGAACGAGAGAGAGTGAGAGACAAACATACAGAGAGAGAGAGAGAGAGAGAGAGAGAGAGGAAGAGAGAGAGAGAGAGAGACAGACAGACAGACAGATAGATAGACATGGGGCGCAACAGTCTCATTTCAACAAGAAATCAACATTACTTGTTTACAAAATACAGACCAAGGATCATGAAAGGAACTGATACACAGTATGTACCAGCTCTCTCTCTCTCTCTCTCTCTCTCTCTCTCTCTCTCTCTCTCGATCGATCGATCGATCGATCGATTGATGAAATAGAGCTCTGTCTGTATTGAAAGTACTTAGAGACAGTCAGCAAATGCAAGTTCAATGTTGCGAGATTTCTTTCTGATATAAACAACAAAAAATACTTTTGACTTAGGTAATCCTCTTAGATATTGTTTCAAGATCTCTACGATTATTGCAGTTGATAGCCATTATAAATCTTTTTTTAAAGTTTTGTTGTCCCGTCGCTCGCAATGGCAGACGCCATTTTCAGCAACTGGCTGTGCTCTCCAATATGGCGGCCAATGGTACGATGACGCATCAGCACTCAGCCAATAGGATGGCCGGTCTATCTTTCTTATGTCTATGGTTCATGCACTGTCAGCTTAATGTTGTCAAGCTATAACAACTGTACACAATGAAGCATTAACAGCATTGTCTTAAATAACCTTTCTACACAATCAGTATACATTTAGTGTTTGGTGACAAAGGCAGGGCATGTTGACCAAATAAATACAGTGTATGTGTGTTTTGTGCTTTGTATTCGCGAAACAAACAATTTCAGAACAGGCTGCCCTCAATAGTTGAGTGAACTGAATCCCATTTAAGTTCTATTTCAACAAGAAAAGCCGATATTCTGACAATTTTGAAACTTGCGCTAGATGTCAATAACGAGAATAATTGCATTATTAGATCTATATGCAACCGAAGCAACCCGGATATTTAGGTTTTATTTACTATATCTTTCCTTTTTCTGTTTACAGTTTAGTGCTGTGAGACAGAAATTCGTAAACACTTACCATTTCCACGTAGAAGTTGACACTTGTGTCATTTGGCCTTGTTTGGAAAAACTGAAAATGATCTTTGGTCATGAGATGTGTCGCTTTCACTGGGAGAGCGCTATTTATAAACTGGGGTTTTACGGACTCTGCAACAAGGTGCGATTAAATGTTTTAAGTCGACGTTATTTGAAAATATAGGTCTTTTAAAATCATACATAACTTTGTTTGTCAATGTATGAGACGGACTAGTAAACTGTATAAAAGATAACATCAATATCAGAAAGAGTCACTTAAACTTTAATCAAACGTAAAATTAACTAATCAGGAATAATTCAATTCAGTTTTGGTTTAGTTGTTAAACTTTCTAATTTTGAAATAATTTGCTCGTTTTCTGCTGCATTTTATAACACCTGAACTTAATTTTATATTTGAATTTGATCCTAGTTCTGCCATTCTGGATAGACGACACTAAACGAATTTGTTCTTTACTCTATAGTAAATGTCACAAATTTGGAAGCAATTGAATAGCAAACCGTTTCTTTGGGAACCCCAAAACTATATATTGTGAGAAACACAAATGCAATATCTAATAACAAGACCTCTGCGAAGAAAAGTCGTTGCGAAGACGGTTATCCTTTCCTGAAAACATAATCCATAATTTTTGCATGGCATGCCCGCACATTTTCAATGAAATGATCAGATTCTATCTAAATGGATCAATCCATTATTGAGCGTACGAGTGCAAACGACAAAAACCTAGGTAGTACTACAAGATTGACCTTACCGTCACATTTTCAAGTCCAATGGATGGCGCCACGTGGTTCTATATACAAGTGAAGTGCTGTTGCGGTGCTTTCATGCATTAACCTTCGGTTATTTGTTCAAATTTGGTGAATATCAGAATTTATATTGTAGCGGGGAAAAGGAAATTTGTGTTTGCGTAAACTTTCCATATTTATTGAATTTGGTATTGTTGAATATTTGAAAGGTATATTATGTTATTAAAGCTGAGTTAAGTTGAGTTGAAAAAAAAACAAGGTCACCCGAGCCGTGGCCATTTTTTCTATATGTCTATTAAGCAAAGCTTGTCAGAAACCACAAGAGCTAGAGCCATGATATTTTGTATACATTTTTCTTGGGTTGTCCTGTATGAAGATTGTTCTAAGAATATGGTTCATTACAAAAACATAGCAGTCAAGCTCGTGGTCCGTTTTCGATATTTGGCTTAATAGACAAACTTAATAGAAAACTTGTCAGAAACAAGACCTAGAGCCTTGATATTTGATAAAATGTTTCTTGAATGGGCATGTATCAAGTTATTCAAAGAAGTTTGATCTGTCAAAAATGGCCGCCATGGCCGTGGCCATTTTCCAAACATGGCTAAGAAGTAAAGGAGAGAGAAGAAGAGAGAGAGACAGAGAGAGAGAGAGAGAGAGAGAGAGTGAGAGACAGACATACAGAGAGAGAGAGAGAGAGAGATGAGAGAGAGAGATGAGAGAGAGAGAGAGAGAGAGAGAGAGAGAGAGAGAGAGGAGACAGAGAGACAGACAGACAGACAGACAGACAGACAGACAGATAGACATGGGGCGCAACAGTCTCATTTCAACAAGAAATCAGCATTA
The DNA here is from genome assembly GCA_007844125.1 of Sinonovacula constricta. Classification (NCBI taxonomy): domain Eukaryota; kingdom Metazoa; phylum Mollusca; class Bivalvia; order Cardiida; family Solecurtidae; genus Sinonovacula; species Sinonovacula constricta. Next base: position 27,093,221 of record CM017556.1, on the reverse strand, counting down.
CTTGTTTACAAAATACAGACCAAGGATCATGAAAGGAACTGATAAACAGTATGTACCAGCTCTCTAGCTCTCTCTCTCTCTCTCTCTCTCTCTCTCTCTCTCGATCGATCGATCGATCGATCGATCGATCGATCGATCGATTGATGAAATAGAGCTCTGTCTGTATTGAAAGTACTTAGAGACAGTCAGCAAATGCAAGTTCAATGTTGCGAGATTTCTCTCTGATAAAAACAAAAAAAATACTTTTTACTTAGGTAATCCTCTAAGATATTGTTTCAAGATCTCTACGATTATTGCAGTTGATAGCCATTATAAATCTTTTTTTAAAGTTTTGTTGTCCCGTCGCTCGCAATGGCAGACGCCATTTTCAGCAACTGGCTGTGCTCTCCAATATGGCGGCCAATGGTACGATGACGCATCAGTACTCAGCCAATAGGATGGCCGGTCTATCTTTCTTATGTCTATGGTTCATGCACTGTCAGCTTAATGTTGTCAAGCTATAACAACTGTACACAATGAAGCATTAACAGTATTGTCTTAAATAACCTTTCTACACAATCAGTATACATTTAGTGTTTGGTGACAAAGGCAGGGCATGTTGACCAAATAAATACAGTGTATGTGTGTTTTGTGCTTTGTATTCGCGAAACAAACAATTTCAGAACAGGCTGCCCTCAATAGTTGAGTGAACTGAATCCCATTTAAGTTCTATTTCAACAAGAAAAGCCGATATTCTGACAATTTTGAAACTTGCGCTAGATGTCAATAACGAGAATAATTGCATTATTAGATCTATATGCAACCGAAGCAACCCGGATATTTAGGTTTTATTTACTATATCTTTCCTTTTTCTGTTTACAGTTTAGTGCTGTGAGACAGAAATTCGTAAACACTTACCATTTCCACGTAGAAGTTGACACTTGTGTCATTTGGCCTTGTTTGGAAAAACTGAAAATGATCTTTGGTCATGAGATGTGTCGCTTTCACTGGGAGAGCGCTATTTATAAACTGGGGTTTTACGGACTCTGCAACAAGGTGCGATTAAATGTTTTAAGTCGACGTTATTTGAAAATATAGGTCTTTTAAAATCATACATAACTTTGTTTGTCAATGTATGAGACGGACTAGTAAACTGTATAAAAGATAACATCAATATCAGAAAGAGTCACTTAAACTTTAATCAAACGTAAAATTAACTAATCAGGAATAATTCAATTCAGTTTTGGTTTAGTTGTTAAACTTTCTAATTTTGAAATAATTTGCTCGTTTTCTGCTGCATTTTATAACACCTGAACTTAATTTTATATTTGAATTTGATCCTAGTTCTGCCATTCTGGATAGACGACACTAAACGAATTTGTTCTTTACTCTATAGTAATGGTCACAAATTTGGAAGCAATTGAATAGTAAACCGTTTCTTTGGGAACCCCAAAACTATATATTGTGAGAAACACAAATGCAATATCTAATAACAAGACCTCTGCGAAGAAAAGTCGTTGCGAAGACGGTTATCCTTTCCTGAAAACATAATCCATAATTTTTGCATGGCATGCCCGCACATTTTCAATGAAATGATCAGATTCTATCTAAATGGATCAATCCATTATTGAGCGTACGAGTGCAAACGACAAAAACCTAGGTAGTACTACAAGATTGACCTTACCGTCACATGTTCAAGTCCAATGGATGGCGCCACGTGGTTCTATATACAAGTGAAGTGCTGTTGCGGTGCTTTCATGCATTAACCTTCGGTTATTTGTTCAAATTTGGTGAATATCAGAATTTATATTGTAGCGGGGAAAAGGAAATTTGTGTTTGCGTAAACTTTCTATATTTATTGAATTTGGTATTGTTGAATATTTGAAAGGTATATTATGTTATTAAAGCTGAGTTAAGTTGAGTTGAAAAAAAACACAAGGTCACCCGAGCCGTGGCCATTTTTTCTATATGTCTATTAAGCAAAGCTTGTCAGAAACCACAAGAGCTAGAGCCATGATATTTTGTATACATTTTTCTTGGGTTGTCCTGTATGAAGATTGTTCTAAGAATATGGTTCATTACAAAAACATAGCAGTCAAGCTCGTGGCCGTTTTCGATATTTGGCTTAATAGACAAACTTAATAGAAAACTTGTCAGAAACAAGACATAGAGCCTTGATATTTGATAAAATGTTTCTTGAATGGGCATGTATCAAGTTATTCAAAGAAGTTTGATCTGTCAAAAATGGCCGCCATGGCCGTGGCCATTTTCCAAACATGGCTAAGAAGTAAAGGAGAGAGAAAGAGAGAGAGAGACAGAGAGAGAGAGAGAACGAGAGAGAGTGAGAGACAGACATACAGAGAGATGAAGAGAGAGAGAGAGAGATGAAGAGAGAGAGAGAGAGAGACAGACAGACAGACAGACAGACAGTCAGACAGACAGACAGATAGACATGGGGCGCAACAGTCTCATTTCAACAAGAAATCAGCATAACTTGTTTACAAAATACAGACCAAGGATCATGAAAGGAACTGATAAACAGTATGTACCAGCTCTCTCTCTCTCTCTCTCTCTCTCTCTCTCTCTCTCTCTCTCTCTCGATCGATCGATCGATCGATCGATTGATGAAATAGAGCTCTGTCTGTATTGAAAGTACTTAGAGACAGTCAGCAAATGCAAGTTCAATGTTGCGAGATTTCTCTCTGATATAAACAAAAAAAAAACATACTTTTTACTTAGGTAATCCTCTTAGATATTGTTTCAAGATCTCTACGATTATTGCAGTTGATAGCCATTATAAATCTTTTTTTAAAGTTTTGTTGTCCCGTTGCTCGCAATGGCAGACGCCATTTTCAGCAACTGGCTGTGCTCTCCAGTATGGCGGCCAATGGTACGATGACGCATCAGCACTCAGCCAATAGGATGGCCGGTCTATCTTTCTTATGTCTATGGTTCATGCACTGTCAGCTTAATGTTGTCAAGCTATAACAACTGTACACAATGAAGCATTAACAGTATTGTCTTAAATAACCTTTCTACACAATCAGTATACATTTAGTGTTTGGTGACAAAGGCAGGGCATGTTGACCAAATAAATACAGTGTATGTGTGTTTTGTGCTTTGTATTCGCGAAACAAACAATTTCAGAACAGGCTGCCCTCAATAGTTGAGTGAACTGAATCCCATTTTAGTTCTATTTCAACAAGAAAAGCCGATATTCTGACAATTTTGAAACTTGCGCTAGATGTCAATTACGAGAATAATTGCATTATTAGATCTATATGCAACCGAAGCAACCCGGATATTTAGGTTTTATTTACTATATCTTTCCTTTTTCTGTTTACAGTTTAGTGCTGTGAGACAGAAATTCGTAAACACCTACCATTTCCACGTAGAAGTTGACACTTGTGTCATTTGGCCTTGTTTGGAAAAACTGAAAATGATCTTTGGTCATGAGATGTGTCGCTTTCACTGGGAGAGCGCTATTTATAAACTGGGGTTTTACGGACTCTGCAACAAGGTGCGATTAAATGTTTTAAGTCGACGTTATTTGAAAATATAGGTCTTTTAAAATCATACATAACTTTGTTTGTCAATGTATGAGACGGACTAGTAAACTGTATAGAAGATAACATCAATATCAGAAAGAGTCACTTAAACTTTAATCAAACGTAAAATTAACTAATCAGGAATAATTCAATTCAGTTTTGGTTTAGTTGTTAAACTTTCTAATTTTGAAATAATTTGCTCGTTTTCTGCTGCATTTTATAACACCTGAACTCAATTTCATATTTGAATTTGATCCTAGTTCTGCCATTCTGGATAGACGACACTAAACGAATTTGTTCTTTACTCTATAGTAAATGTAACAAATTTGGAAGCAATTGAATAGCAAACCGTTTCTTTGGGAACCCCAAAACTATATATTGTGAGAAATACAAATGCAATATCTAATAACAAGACCTCTGCGAAGAAAAGTCAATGCGAAGACGGTTATCCTTTCCTGAAAACATAATCCATAATTTTTGCATGGCATGCCCGCACATTTTCAATGAAATGATCAGATTCTATCTATATGGATCAATCCATTATTGAGCGTACGAGTGCAGTTGTTGCGCATTTTCATAATTTTACGATGTTCCAGCTTTGCTTTGCACCAGATTGCATGAGATTATTTAATTATAGCAAAAACAGTCACACAACAGAGAAAATCTACCTTAAAATATAAAAAAGACTTTATATCATGGGTACTACTTCCGGTGCACATTTACGCTTACCATTACTTCAGCGAGAGAGAGAGAGAGAGAGAGAGAGAGAGAGAGAGAGAGAGAGAGAGAGAGAGAGAGAGAGAGAGAGAGAGAGAGAGAGAGAGAGAGAGAGAGAGAGAGAGAGAGAGAGAGAGAGAGAGAGAGAGAGAGAGAGAGAGAGAGAGAGAGAGAGAGAGAGAGAGAGAGAGAGAGAGAGAGAGAAATTGATTGTCTAAATGTTGCTTGTATTACACATTTATTCTGGTCACTTTGAACATTGTTGATATTCCTTTCTAATTATTTCTTAATGTCTACGGAACTCAGGTGAGCGGTATAGTGGCGTAATTGCCCTCTTGTTACGGTTATGGTATGCTTTTGAGTATTTTACAGTGTCAGCGACTTTAGTTAATTATGTTGATGGCTGCCAGGGCAGGTTTTTCCTATACATTGTTAGTTAGGTATTCAGGATTTTTTTTTCGAAAAATTGCATGTTACTGCATGAGGTAAATGAGTGTGTGTGCCAAAATCAAGTATTACTTTCTGTCTTATTAGCGAAAAAAGCAATTACTAAAGGCGGTATCCGACGGTTTGCCTATATCTAATAGATGTAACAATATCAGACCTCTGTTTGGAGTATTGGCACATATTTTCATTTGAAAGATCATACTTTAGCCTAACCTTTGGCGATTTTAGACAATAACCCAATTTTAGGACAGTAAAACACGTTAATCAACACTTAAAATGATCATTCTGTTTAAATCTTTAAGTAAGAACGACTGGAATTCCTGCTAAAAACAAAGACATCGACGTCAGAGCGGATGAAGTAGATGAACTAAAACATAAGTGGTCACGTGTTTTTAAATAGTTTAAAATAGCTAACTGTGCAGCGTTGCTGAGATAGGAAATACATGATTGTAATGAGGATTGTGGCGTTATGGTTCACTTTTCAGACAGGTGTAGGACATCAATAATTTTGCGAGATACGTTCAGGTGACAATAGTTTATTAAGATGTTTAATGAAAATACTTTTGGTCCAAACCGTCGGAAACCATCTTTACATAAAAAAAGTCATTTAAGTTGTTGGGAGTATTAAAATTATTAATTAATTATTTCGCATTATCATAAAACCAGAAAATCCCATTTCCTTTCGTGTCTATGTATCATTTTTTTTATTGATGGAAAAAGGATGGTGTATTTTCTCTTGTATTTTGATAAATGTCCAGTAGCGTCATTTGTAGTCATTGGACCGCATCAAAACACACGGCATTAAAAAAACCCACACACGCTACGTTTACCTAAGCTATCAGTTACTTATTATTAATTAATCATGATTTCATATTAGAAATTTATTGAGCATATAATGCCAACATTAAATTTGCGCTTTATTCCGGTGGACATAACATACAGATGCAAACTGAATAGTTAAAACTGAAGAAATATACTTCTCTACTAAAGTACTGTGAAAATAAGTAAAGGTCATATAAAATAAAAAAGTCACTCTTCCCTAAAAACAACACAGTTCTTGTTATAAAAGTGAAAACAACACTGTGCTGACGCTTACTTTTGTAACCTAATGATTTGCGATGACGTAACAAGTCATGTCTGCGAGTGTTGTGTTTTTCAATTTTGGTGACGGCTGCAAGGGCACACGCTTATTTCCCTTGCAATGTCTCCAAAGCTGACCATCGGCCAACGTGACATGTGAAGAGCCTGTCCGTCAATGCACTTTTTAGAAAAGGGCCAAAATAGAGGTATTCAAAATAACCCTATCACAAGATCTGTGTCATTCAGACAGTTGCTAGCAATCACACACAATGTCTTAGGAGTTATTACTTTAAACATGGTATCCGACAGTTTGAACCAAAATTTTAATACAAACAACCAAGTAAATTATTCTTAGCTGAAAAAGTCCAGTGAAATACATGTACTGTGTAGTTTTATGTCGTACATGTATTTTTTAAATTTTATTTTGTTACTTCGCACTGACACAGTTATAATCAGATTGGCGTTACAAGTCAGTGATTCTAACCGCTCCGCCCGGCGCCGCACATCTATGTGAAAACCGGCCGCAATAGCTCAGGTGTTAGAGCGTCGGCTTGCGGATCGGGAGGTCGCGGGTTTAAACCCCGGCCGGGTCAAACCAAAGACTTTAAAGTTGGAAGTAGTGGCTTCCCTCCTAACGCTCGGGGCTAAGGGGACAACATTACTTCTGACTCGTCGGTGTCAGTATAATGGACCGGCCGGATTCAGTCCCTAGGCACCTCATAAGTGCCCCATGTGCTATAATGATAGAAATGTCACTGCACGTATCGGCAAAAATGCCGGCAAATCACAATCCTATCTAGGTAAAAAGTGACGTACACATCTGGTCATTAAAATGATAATTTCTGTCTGAGCCTCGCTGCAGAGCTAGCTGTGTTAAACTGTTCACGGTCATCAACCGGCTAACCCGTTGTGACTAGAACTACCTATTTTGACTAGAAGTTCATACCGTGCTTATTTATTCATGTATATTTAGAATGAAGGAACAGATAAAGCCACTTTGTCGCAATTTGTACTGTCTAACAATTGAGGTAGTGTTCAAAATTACCTTTCATTAGATTTAAGTGTGAGGGTATGTTAAATTATTCCAAAATTCCCCAACAACAGGAGATTCCTACATGTATTTGAGGTAGACAAACTGCCGAATACCACCATCAAATTTGCTTTGAGAAAAAAAAGAGTTTTAAAAGAATAATTAAAACCAAAATATCAGGAGAGGAAATGGACCTTATTTGCAGAAATGAGTGTCAATAAATACTTAGGTTAATTTTGATTACACAGCATCAGAAAAATATATGTTCCATTATTAATCTTCATCCATTCATGCTTTTAGACAACACTGTCTATATTGGGTCGAATTCAATGTCTTCTTTTATGGGAGGACAAGCCCAGCTGGGTAACCATGGGTATGATGTCTAAGAGAAGATGTGCTGTTGCCATTAAGGAATGGGTGGTAATCTTCTTAGAGAAACCCCTTGCAGTACTGTCACTGGCAGATTCCATTTCTGGAAGTGAACACATTCGCGCCATTAACCACAGTAACTATACATCATCCCAGATAGCAAGGGTATTTGGGATCCCATTTTGGCAATCCCACATTACAAGTCTATATGGGACCCATATGGGCTGTATCTGGGTATGCCTGTATGTCGGTCCATATATTTACTGATACAACCGAGAGATAATTCGTGAATTATTAGAGGTGTTCCGAATGGTTATTAGGCGTTACAGACTTCGTACACTTTCAACTTCGTATATATATATAATGAACGACGGAAGCGATATGACATGAAACATGGTTTAGAAAATAGGCCAATCAACATTGCAATGAAACGCCAAGCTGACAGAAAACAGTACCGTCATCAAACTACCTTCTAAACCACTTACCACGGCCCAGACATCATTACTATCTATAGGGCTAAAGTCAGATGTAATAACAACAAAGGCATCCGCATTACAACCTTGAAATTGTGGGACAGAAGAATGAGATTAAATGAATACTTACTAACATTCAATGATAAATAAAATAAAAGGCAGCCTGAATATGACAAGACAAAGAAGCAGTCGTTATGGACGCCAAATCCAGGTAGAGATAAAAGGTTGTTTGCCTATATAAAGACAGTAAAAACAAAATAATATCGGGACTGAAAAGACGATTCAAGCCAAATCTCTCAGCAGAGGAAGAAAATGCCATAAACCTCGGAAATGATGAGATTGTTATTCGCCCGGCAGACAGAATTACGTCAAAGAACTGACAGGAGACCTAGAGGACAATGACACCTACGCCCAAGTATCTGACTACCAAAGAGGTAGTTTCCGGCAAGTTACAAGCAAACCCAAAACTCCATAAGCCAAACATGCCACTAAGGTCTATCGTTAATGGCAGAAACCATCCCTACGAAAGAATAACATAAATTGTAGAAGAAGAGCTACGCAATCACGTCATATAGTTTCTGTCGTACATTAAAGCACGACGGATTTTTTTTACGTCAGTTCAAATTGTAAACGCTCATCTGTCAGAAGGAGCGATCATTGTGTGGTTTCTGAAATCTCTCTGTCCAATCGTACTCACAAAAGACGGTGTGCAGCTGCAAAGGGCACTCTTTGGCAGGAAAGTCAACCCAGATAGCTTCTTACCAAGATGGACTGTGTACCTGAAAACACCACATTCTCATTTAGTAGTAGCCGCTATGTGCAACAGGACAGGCGCGTGTCTGTGCCGTTTTTGAAGTTACGCACAAATACAAGAGAAATAACCTTTGTAGTAATACTTTTGATTATTGTCGGTTCTTTTCTAATGAATAACAGGTAAAATGCGGACATGCGAGGAAAAATATGAACGACTAAAATCCTGACGTGTGTAAGTTTAATCATTTTAAAACCTTTTCAACTTTAATGGTGTGGTAATAAGATTTTATATCATAGAAACTACGGAAATAGGATATATTATTCCTAACCCGGTGTAGGCATCGACTTTCATAGTGTTTTTGGTACTTTCAGATTTTCGAATTTTCGAACGGAAGTTACGCACGTGCGTAAAGTGCGTAATGACAGAAACGCGCCTGCAACAGGAGGAGACGGTGATAGGCATTAGTATGAACTACCCGTCAACATACATAGGTGTATCAGAAACAGAACTGTTCAGAAGAGCTGATGACCAACCGGCTCCTTGCGTCCGGTATGTAGTGATGTATGGAGTTTGTGGTTGCATGGGCTAGAGCCGTTGAAGAAATTACACAATACGAAATAACATACACCCTTGTATAAAAATTGACCTCCGCTACTCAACTTTTGAGTTGGGTCTTTTTGATCTTACGATCAAACTGTCTAATGAGCGATACTTACGGACCTGTACACAAAGTCAAGTGACAAGCATCAGTAAATGCACAGCAAACAGTCGCATCCAAAGTCTATAAAAAGGCTATACCGTACGGGCTTAAGGTGCGGATGAAAAGAATGTGTTCGCAGGAAGCTAGGTACGAGCACCACGGGTAATGCATCAAGGAACAGCTTCAATTACGAGGATATGACAGAACGTTTGTTGAACGGGTGCTACAGAAGGTTTAAATAGGTGGTTACACTAAATACAAACCGGAAGTAGAACCTGTGACATGGACCTTTTCTCTTTAATAACTGTCGGTTACTATGTTTATAGATTTCCTATTTTGAAGATAATCTTAATCGTTTGGTGTCAAAAGGAAGCTGAAACCATGAAGAATTAAAAGGAAGCAAAAAATCAACTATGCACAATAATGGACTGATCCACTTTTACCGGAAGTACATATTTCATTGAAGTTTGGGGGTTACCGACTGGCAATTTGGCGGTATGTGCATTTTATGACGCAGAACCTCCTTACAAGTTGCAAAAGTTTACTTATTTTTGGAGCTATTTTCCCCTATATATGGTTAAGGGGGTCTATTATGACTTGGTCATAGTGCAGTTTGTTTCCAACCTTTAGCGATTCACTATAGAATATAGAACACATGTATTAAGTGACGTCTAGCCTCATAGGAAACATCGTGATGCACTGTTGCTGCATACAGGAAGAGGAAACAGAGTGCCATTGGTGTTGGCTTATTCCCAATCTCTGCTAAATATTCATCAATGATCCAAGCCGAACAATTTAATGTGCGTGCATGGCTTGTGTGCGTGCATATGTGTGTGTTATCATTAATATACACCTTTATATATACTTTAATAAAGTTACTGTTACGTTTGCCTGTATCGGATTTTTTTTACCCCAATGATATATCCGTGTGTCACAAACAACACACCGGGTCACGTACCGTCACATATGAAAACAAACAGAAATAGGTTTGATCTCGTTTTTATCTTCACATCTGAGCTTGTCAACCGGTACCCGGTCGCATATGTAGATAACGTCCCTCACTACACAAGAAGACGATAGCTAACAGTCTCTGGTAAACGTCGACAACCATGGCCGCCTCGGTATGTTTTTGTGTTGAAATGTGTCGTTTGTTTATGTGCGTAGCAAGTGTTGTTATACTATAATTATAATGAATGTTTAGCACTTATAAATTGGTCACGGTATAATATTTAAAGTTTAGAACAATGACATGTAGACATCCCACACACAGGCTAGTCTCAGCATACCCTACTGTTTCTGTTTTTGTTTGTGAACATCGCAGCGACCAAATATGATCATAATAGCGACGTCCAGCTATTCCGGTGAATAAAGAATCTAAACAAATGTCTGGGTAGAACCACCGGCTCACCGCAGGTCAGCTGAAAGACCTGCCTACATTAAGTCCTTCGTCCCGAACGGGACTCGAACCCACGCGGTGAGAGGCTAAGCGGTCAGAGGAGTTACAAGTCGGCGATTCTACGACTACGCCACGGGCACCCCCTACTGTTTCTGTTAGCGCGGGAGTACATACAGTTGTAACAGAAACTTACATGGAAAATAACTCAGAAGAATATGTAAACAATGAACTTAGTTTTAACACTATTTAGTTCATTTACATGTAGTATACTATGCATAGGTTATTATATGAATGACATGGGACTGAAAGGACAACTTATTTTTCTACTAACAACAAACTAACTGCTTTGGTATTAGATCATCGTTGCATTGAGTTACTAAATAAAACAAACTAAAGCAAACATATATTAAGCAATACATAATATTTAAGTTAAATATTTACAAAGGATTAATACTTTTAAAGAATAAAATTGACGAACGAATAATTTACAGAAAGGTCAGAACGTAATTGCATGTCAGTTAAAGAAGTTATAAATAGAAAACCGAAATAAATGAACTTGTACTGATTAAGTAAAAGTAAAAACGAAAATCGTGGACAGAAAGCTTGAAATGTCGTTCTGTTGAGAGACTAAAACACATTTAGATATTAAATATAACAGGGCGATGAATCAACCACACTTTAATCTCCTTGAATGGCTCTTAGAGTACCTTTTGACTCATTTATATTAAAAATAGAATTCCAATTTCAATCAATGACATCACAGTCTTGTTTGTAACAAAATGTAAGTGGACATTATAATTAAAAATTATATCATGGTTTGTATATTGCATTTTTTTAAGAAATCATATTAAATCTGTGTTATGCTGCTTTATACCAATAGAATATTGCATTATTGTTAATTCGTAAACGATAAGAGTAAACGAGAGAACTATGAAATAGAAACAATTAAACCATTCCACATATCAGCTACCAATTCACATCATGTCATGTCATGACCTCACTAATTAGACCGCAGTCTCTTTAGTGTAACAAATCGCGATTCTTTGACTAGTTAACCTTTAGCAATATAGCATCCACCTCCACACAAAGGGAATAAAGGCGAGCTTCAGCCTTCAGCAATATAGTACCGACCCCCACGCATAGGGAATAAAGGCGAGCTTCAACCTTCAGCAATAAAGCACCCACCTCCACGCATAGGGAATAGAGACGAGCTTCAACCTTCAGCAATATAGCATCCACCTCCACGCATAGGGAATAGAGGCGAGCATCAACCTTCAGCAATAAAGCACCCACCTCCACGCATAGGGAATAGAGGCGAGCTTCAACCTTCAGCAATATAGCACCCACCTCCACGCATAGGGAATAGAGACGAGCTTCAGCCTTCAGCAACATAGCATCCACCTCCACGCATAGGGAATAGAGGCGAGCTTCAACCTTCAGCAATATAGCACCCACCTCCACGCATAGGGAATAGCGGCGAGCTTCAACCTTCAGCAGTATAGCATCCACCTCCACGCATAGGGAATAGTGGCGAGCTTCAACCTTCAGCAATATAGCATCCACCTCCACGCATAGGGAATAGAGGCGAGCTTCAACCTTCAGCAATATAGCACCCACCTCCACGCATAGGGAATAGCGGCGAGCTTCAACCTTCAGCAGTATAGCATCCACCTCCACGCATAGGGAATAGTGGCGAGCTTCAACCTTCAGCAATATAGCATCCACCTCCACGCATAGGGAATAGAGGCGAGCTTCAACCTTCAGCAATATAGTACCCACATCCACGCATAGGGAATAGAGGCGAGCTTCAACCTTCAGGAATATAGCATCCACCTCCACGCATAGGGAATAGCGGCGAGCTTCAACCTTCAGCAGTATAGCATCCACCTCCACGCATAGGGAATAGTGGCGAGCTTTCACCTTCAGCAATATAGCATCCACCTCCACGCATAGGGAATAGAGGCGAGCTTCAACCTTCAGCAATATAGCACCCACCTCCACGCAAAGGGAATAGCGGCGAGCTTCAACCTTCAGCAGTATAGCATCCACCTCCACGCATAGGGAATAGTGGCGAGCTTCAACCTTCAGCAATATAGCATCCACCTCCACGCATAGGGAAGAGAGGCGAGCTTCAACCTTCAGCAATATAGTACCCACATCCACGCATAGGGAATAGAGGCGAGCTTCAACCTTCCGCAATACAGTACCCACCTCCACGCATAGGGAATAGAGGCGAGCTTCAAAGGCATCCATGAATGCAGTGTATAAATGAAGTCCTTGCGCGTAACGTTGCATTGTATTGCAAAATAAGCACAATCCATTTCAAGTTATTTTTTATAAGTGAAAATAACTGACAACTAAGAATCAAATAAGATAAAGAAAAATATGTTCTCTTTATTTCAATATTTAAGTTAAAATACCTCACAATGCCAGCAGTTTAAAAGCAAGTAGAGAAAGCAAACATTTGTCGATGAGAATTTAGACAGCAAAATTATGGTTACTTAGTTTTCAGTACAAATGTATTACCGCACTTCTCTTTAAAATATGATTGCATCATAAAGCTTTGACGTCTCCCCACAGGAATTTCCAAAGCCAATTACTTGTATTTATATAGGGTCACCGTTCTCCACAACCCAGTTAATACAATTGTTGATTTATTTTTTAGTCGCTTGGTGACAGAGTAAGATAGAACCGGTCGATAGTTAGAAACGAGTGAACTACGCCTGAATTTTAATCATACATTTGCCTCAATCCAACACGAATATAACACGCCTATTTTCAATGATATATTAAAAGGAAAACAAAGATGACAAAGATAAGTTGCTAATTCCTTTGCACATTAATGCAAAAATATATGGTTTATTATGGATAACTTGAATAACTGCCTTGCTTAAAGCTGACTTGTGATGTCTTTAGACTCGGTATCCATAGTGCGTCACACCTGGAAGAGAAAGATAAGTTTTCAGTAAACTTGTCTTACATTAAGTAAACGGCCGATCCTTCATGCAATGGATAAATTGATTGCCCAAAACTACGTTATTACATGTCAACGCACGTTGAGATGATTTGCTTTTTACACTACAAACATGATTTCAGTGGGCATGATCTCTGTATGGACAGCATAGCGAGCCATTTTGGGGCCATGACACTTGCAAACAGCGTCCAGAGTTCGAGAAAACGAAATTTTTAAGGCACGAAGTAATGACCCTGCATGATTTAAAATGTAGATCACTTAATTGATAACGCCGCGCTTGAATATCGCTCAATGATAAGAGCAAAGGGGCGAAAGGAGAGAGAAAATGGTTTTAGAATGTGATTAGAAATATTATTCTGACTGCATTATCTACTATGCCAAGCTTTTTGCTATATCCCGCGTGGGGCCTCATTGCATTCTCCCTTCAGGTGTCGTTAGTTCAACCCTGGTAAATTATTCCTTAGTAAATCGACTGCATAACACACTGAAAAATTGGACAAGTCTTAAAGCTTCAAAACAACCACCTTTTCTAAAAATTTAGATTATGCATTGAGATGAAAGCTGAAACACAGTCTCTTAACAGATAATATTTTCTATAGAATGCTTTTAACTATAATTAGGTATAACATAAATGCTAATAAGAGCGCGACCAAAATATACTGATTTCAAAATTAACTCTTCTTTATTTCGTTGTCACTACACCTCTGTGGTCTGAATCCCGATTGCAGCATTCTTTTCCGAATGTGTGTGGTAAATAGACTGAGATGCTGAGACGATACAAATGGCCCGTGTCATTACCTGGTAAAGAGCCTCGGAAGGCAAAGAGGGGAGACACGGGAGATGGCATATATGTATATTGGCTTTGTAAAAAGGCATGTATATATAAATATGCAGATAATAAAATGAAATAAATGTTACATTTAAAGCATGGCTGGCCACAATGGACGTGTCTATACGTAACATAATATAGGGTAGAAGTAGCGAACTTGGTGTTAAATAAGAGGCCCGCGGTTTATTTCTCGTCAGGGCGGTCAATTTTTTATGTTTGTTTTTTGAATGACAAATGTTAAAAGGTGTCATGTGTTTATATTCATATGAAAGTATTATCATTATTTCAGCTTGAGAACAAATTTAAATTCAAGATACTAAATTAGTTGAATATATTGGCTATTTGATACAACTTATTGAGCATTTTGTTCGATATTTTTTTTAAAGCGACAAGGTGACAGTTTGGCGTATGGACAAGACACATAGAACCATTAATTTGTACTGAATGTAAAGTACGTTACTATGGAGAAAAATCATATTGTATATGGCTGACATGTGCACATGACATATACAGCGACATGAGCAGTTCAGAGATTTACTAGATCGGTGAAGTAAAAACGGATAAACGTTAGGTTCGTCGCGACGTTATATTGTTTCAAAACACTGTGAAATCACGTTAACATTTAATCCAGCGATCAAAGGTGATATTTTAATAAATTTACATTGTGGTTCAATGAAGTTTTGCTCTTGTGAAGAAACATTTAAATTATGCAATTTTAACCATGCATTACCAAGTCGTCATATAATATTGGAAGCACTGTAGTCACATTTTAAGACTATGACAACAGGGTTAGATAAAGGGCCGTACATATTATTGTGCTAGATTGACCTTAAAATTCCGTTTTCAGTGTTGTAAACATTTATCAGCAGAAGGTTTAAGAGTCGATAACCGAGACCGGTTGGCCCACTTTGCTGCGGATTGTAAGATCATTATCGCTTGATACATCACATTGTTTCACAAGATTTGTTTTTTTCCTACTCACTATGGTTGAAGGGGGAGGGGGGGGGGGGGGTTGGTGTAATTTGAAGCATTATAAAATCACAATGGCGTCTAGTTTTAACGGGTTGGACGTATTTTGTAAGCATTATAAGCATTATAACAGTGTGTCTCTGCATTTAATTCCACGCCCTATAATGGAAATACGTAGATCTACTTTTTGTAGCCCTGGAGATGGAGATTGTCGTAAGTTGTTAAGCCGGTGTCTTCTGGTGTGATGTAGATTCACTGATAAGTTGGTGAATACAAAATTTTAGTTCCTCATTACCGCATCGGACGACAGAATGTAGTTCAAAGAATTTTGATCAATCAAAAACCTGGCCACCAAGAGCCTGGCCAATTTCCATATACATGTCTTATTATAAAGTAAAACTTTAAAAACTTTTTGTCAGACAATACAATGTCATTATTGCAATTACGATTCTCTGTTAAAAGATTTTTGTCTACGGAACTCACATGAGCGATATAAGTTTATACTTGCACCTTTGATATTTTAAAGGTTTATAGGAATAACGCTTTTACATGTCATTTAACTTAACAATGACTAATACGTAGATATCAGTTATTAAGCAATAGTAAGAAAAATATGCAGTAACGGGACAATTAAGATCCAACTGCAATCTGACATGCTGGTAACGTTATGGGAAAGACAGTCATAAGAAATCCCACCATCGCCATTGATTCCTCGAAAAAGAATGACTCGTCACCTACATTTAGAACCATTTTTCAAGGACTGAAAGTTTGCAGATTTGATTTGATTTTTTTATGTTGATATGATCTTTACTGCGAGTAATGACTTAAATGTGATACAGTTACTTGAGAAAGAAATATAGAAAGATACAATTTACTGAACGTGAACTAATGGACTATTTTCTGTTGTTTTAGAAATGCAGTGTTGCTGATTTTACACTATCTGACTTCATCGGAGCTCCCTTCACGCCCTATGACACGGAAGGGTAACTATACAATACCTTATAGGTCACCCATGACTTCTGAGGGATAACTATATAAATCCCTATAGGTCACCCATGACCTCTGAGGGGTATCTATACAATACCTTATAGGACATCCATGACCACTGAGGGGAAACTTTATAATACCTTATACGTCATCCATGACCACTTAGGGGTAACTTTACAATACCTTATAGGTCATCCATGACCACTGAGGGGTAACTTTACAATACATTATAGGTCATCCATGACCACTGAGGGGTAATTTTACAATACCTTATAGGACATCCATGACCTCTGAGGGGTAACTTTACAATACCTTATAGGTCATCCATGACCACTGAGGGGTAACTTTACAATACCTTATAGGACATCCATGACCTCTGAGGGGTAAGTTTACAATACCTTATAGGTCATCCATGACCACTGAGGGGTAACTTTACAATACCTTATAGGTCATCCATGACCTCTAGGGGTAACTTTACAATACCTTATAGGACATCCATGACCAATGAGGGGTAACTTTACAATACCTTATAGGACATCCATGACCTCTAGGGGTAACTTTACAATACCTTATAGGTCATCCATGACCACTGAGGGGTAACTTTACAATACCTTATAGGACATCCATGACCGCTAGGGGTAACTTTACAATACCTTATAGGACATCCATGACCAATGAGGGGTAACTTTACAATACCTTATAGGTCATCCATGACCTCTAGGGGTAACTTTACAATACCTTATAGGTCATCCATGACCACTAAGGTGGAAACTTTACAATACCTTATAGGTCATCCATGACCACTGAGGGGTAACTTTACAATACCTTATAGGTCATCCATGACCACTGAGGGGTAACTTTACAATACCTTATAGGTCATCCATGACCACTGAGGGGTAACTTTACAATACCTTATAGGTCATCCATGACCACGGAGGGGTAACTTTACAATACCTTATAGGACATCCATGACCACTGAGGGGTTACTTTACAATACCTTATAGGACATCCATGACCACTGAGGGGTAACTTTACAATACCTTATAGGACATCCATGACCACTGAGGGGTAACTTTACAATACCTTATAGGACATCCATGACCACTGAGGGGTAACTTTACAATACCTTATAGGTCATCCATGACCACTGAGGGGTAACTTTACAATACCTTATAGGTCATCCATGACCACCGAGGGGTAACTTTACAATACCTTATAGGTCATCCATGACCACTGAGGGGTAACTTTATAATACCTTATACGTCATCCATGACCACTTAGGGGTAACTTTACAATACCTTATAGGTCATCCATGACCACTGAGGGGTAACTTTACAATACCTTATAGGTCATCATTGACCACTGAGGGGTAACTTTACAATACCTTATAGGTCATCCATGACCACTGAGGAGTAACTTTACAATACCTTATAGGTCATCCATGACCACTGAGGAGTAACTTTACAATACCATTTAGGTCATCCATGACCACTTGGGGGTAACTATACAATACCTTATAGGTCATCCATGATCACTGAGGAGTAACTATACAATACCTTATAGGTCATCCATGACCACTGAGGAGTAACTTTACAATTCCTTATAGGTCATCCATGACCACTGAGGAGTAACTATACAATACCTTATATGTCATCCATGACCACTGAGGGGTAACTTTACAATACCTTATAGGTCATCCATGACCAATGAGGGGTAACTTTACATGACCTTATAGGTCATCCATGACCACTGAGGGGTAACTTTACAATACCTTATAGGTCATCCATGACCACTGAGGGGTAACTATACAATACCTTATAGGTCATCCATGACCTCTAGGGGTAACTTTACAATACCTTATAGGACATCCATGACCAATGGGGGGTAACTTTACAATACCTTATAGGTCATCCATGACCTCTAGGGGTAACTTTACAATACCTTATAGGACATCCATGACCAATGAGGTGCAACTTTACAATACCTTATAGGACATCCATGACCTCTAGGGGTAACTTTACAATACCTTATAGGACAGCCATGACCTCTAGGGGTAACTTTAAATACCTTATAGGTCATCCATGACCACTGAGGAGTAACTTTACAATACCTTACAGGTCATCCATGACCACTGAGGAGTAACTTTACAATACCATTTAGGTCATCCATGACCACTTGGGGGTAACTATACAATACCTTATAGGTCATCCATGATCACTGAGGAGTAACTATACAATACCTTATAGGTCATCCATGACCACTGAGGAGTAACTTTACAATTCCTTATAGGTCATCCATGACCACTGAGGGGTAACTTTACAATACCTTATAGGACATCCATGACCACTGAGGGGTAACTTTACAATACCTTATAGGTCATCCATGACCACTGAGGAGTAACTTTACAATACCTTATAGGTCATCCATGACCACTGAGGAGTAACTTTACAATACCATTTAGGTCATCCATGACCACTTGGGGGTAACTATACAATACCTTATAGGTCATCCATGATCACTGAGGAGTAACTATACAATACCTTATAGGTCATCCATGACCACTGAGGAGTAACTTTACAATTCCTTATAGGTCATCCATGACCACTGAGGAGTAACTATACAATACCTTATATGTCATCCATGACCACTGAGGGGTAACTTTACAATACCTTATAGGTCATCCATGACCAATGAGGGGTAACTTTACAAGACCTTATAGGTCATCCATGACCACTGAGGAGTAACTTTACAATACCTTATAGGTCATCCATGACCACTGAGGGGTAACTATACAATACCTTATAGGTCATCCATGACCTCTAGGGGTAACTTTACAATACCTTATAGGACATCCATGACCAATGAGGGGTAACTTTACAATACCTTATAGGTCATTCATGACCTCTAGGGGTAACTTTACAATACCTTATAGGACATCCATGACCAATGAGGTGCAACTTTACAATACCTTATAGGACATCCATGACCTCTAGGGGTAACTTTACAATACCTTATAGGACAGCCATGACCTCTAGGGGTAACTTTAAATACCTTATAGGTCATCCATGACCACTGAGGGGTTACTTTACAATTCCTTATAGGTCATCCATGACCACTGAGGAGTAACTATACAATACCTTATAGGTCACCCATGACCACTGAGGGGTAACTTTACAATACCTTATAGGACACCCATGACCACTGAGGGGTAACTTTACAATACCTTATAGGTCATCCATGACCACTGAGGAGTAACTTTACAATACCATATAGGTCATCCATGACCACTTGGGGGTAACTTTACAATACCTTATAGGTCATCCATGACCACTGAGGAGTAACTATACAATACCTTATAGGTCATCCATGACCACTGAGGAGTAACTTTACAATTCCTTATAGGTCATCCATGACCACTGAGGCGTAACTTTACAATTCCTTATAGGTCATCCATGACCACTGAGGAGTAACTCTACAATTCCTTATAGGTCATCCATGACCACTGAGGAGTAACTTTACAATTCCTTATAGGTCATCCATGACCACTAAGGGGGAAACTTTACAATACCTTATAGGACATCCATGACCACTGAGGAGTAACTATACAATACCTTATATGTCATCCATGACCACTGAGGGGTAACTTTACATTACCTTATAGGTCATCCATGACCAATGAGGGGTAACTTTACAAGACCTTATAGGTCATCCATGACCACTGAGGGGTAACTTTACAATACCTTATTAGGTCATCCATGACCTCTGAGGGGTAACTTTACAATACTTTATAGGACATCCATGACCTCTGAGGGGTAACTATACAATACCTTATAGGTCATCCATGACCAATGAGGGGTAACTTTACAAGACCTTATAGGTCATCCATGACCTCAGAGGGGTAACTTTACAATACCTTATAGGACATCTATGACCACTGAGGGGTAACTTTACAATACCTTATTAGGTCATCAATGACCACTGAGGGGTAACTTTACAATACCTTATAGGTCATCCATGACCTCTGAGGGTTAACTTTACAATACCTTATAGGACCTCTTTAATAATCTAAATTTGAGACCCTGTGTGTTTAGTGTGTTCTTTATTCCTTAATTCATATTAATAAGCATTTTGCAGACTTAATGCAGGACGAGTAGATGGTCAGGCCGGACGAGTGATAATTTCAAGACACACGTCCTGCAGGACGAGAAGGTTTTTAGACAATTTTCCAGCCCTGTAAATATAGGACATCCATGACCTCTGAGGGGTAACTATACAATAGCTTATAGGTCATCCATGACCACTGAGGGGTAACTTTACAATACCTTATAGGTCATCCATGACCACTGATTGGTAACTATACAGTATCTTATAGGACATCCATGACCTCTGAGGGGTAACTTTACAATACCTTATAGGTTATCCATGACCTCTGAGGGGTAACTATACAATCCCTTATAGGTCATCCATGACCATTGAGTGGTAACTATACAGTATCTTATAGGACATCCATGACCTCTGAGGGGTAACTATACAATACCTTATAGGTCATCCATGACCACTGAGTGGTAACTTTACAATACCTTATAGTACAACCATGACCTCTGAGGGGTAACTATACAATACCTTATAGGTCATCCATGACCTCTAAAGGGTAACTTTACAATACCTTATAGGTCCTCCATGACCACTGAGTGGTAACTATACATTATCTTATAGGACATCCATGACCTCTGAGGGGTAACTTTACAATACCTTATAGGTCATCCATGACCACTGAGGGGTAACTATAGAAATGAACCTGTATGGTTTCCCGTCAGAGGTCTTTGACTGCCTATAGGGTATTGTTTAATTACCAATTAGAGGTCATGAATGACCTATATTTACTCCTCAAATGTCATAGATGCCCTATATTATTGTATTCTGAGGGGTAACTTCATGTATGCAATACATTATCGGTTATTATATGAGGGGTAATTATATAAAACCTTTATGTCATCCATGACCTCGAGAGGTAACCATTCAATACATTATCGGTCATTCATGACCTTTGAGGAGTAATTACATAATACCGTATAGGTCATCTATGATCTCTAATTTGTAACTATACAATACCTTATAGGTCATCTGTGACCTCTGAGGGGAAGCTATACAATACCCTATATGTCATCTATGACCTCTGAGGGGTAGCTATACAGTACGCTATAGGGCATCCATGACCTCTAAGTTGTAACTTTCTAATACCTTGTAGGTCATCCATGACCTCTGAGGGGTAACTATACAATACCCTTTATTGGCAGTCAATGACCTCTGAGGCGTAACTATATAATGCCTTATAAGTCATTTATGACCTCTGACGGGTAAATATACAATACCCTATAGGCGGTCAATGAATTCTGAGGGGTAATCATTCAATACATTATCGGTCATTAATGACTTTTGAGGAGTAACTATACAATACCCAATAGGCCCAGCATGACCTCTCAGGCGTAACTATACAATACCTTATAGGCCCTGCATGACCTCTGAGGCGTAATTATATATTACCCAATAGGCCCTGCATGACCTCTGAGGCGTAACTAAACAATACCCAATAGGCCCTGCATGACCTTTGAGGAGTAATTATACAATACCCAATAGGCCCTGCATGACCTCTGAGATGTAACTATACAATACCCAATAGGCCCTGCATGACTTCTGAGATGTAACTATACAATACCTTATAGGCCCTGCATGACCTCTGAGGAGTAATTATATTATACCCAATAGGCCCTGCATGACCTCTGAGATGTAAATATACAATACCCAATAGGCCCTGCATGACCTCTGAGGAGTAATTATATAATACCCAACAGGCCCTGCATGACCTCTGAGGCGTAACTATACATTACCTTATAGGCCCTGGATGACCTCCGAGGCGTAACTATACAATACCCAATAGGCCCTGCATGACCTTTGAGGAGTAACTATACAATACCCAATAGGCCCTGCATGACCTTTGAGGAGTAACTATACAATACCCAATAGGCCCTGCATGACCTCTCAGGCGTAACTATACAATACCTAATAGGCCATGCATGACCTTTGAGGAATAATTATATAATACCCAATAGGCCCTGCATGACCTTTGACGAGTAACTAAACAATACCCAATAGGCCATGCATGACCTTTGAGGAGTAACTATACAATACCCAATAGGCCCTGCATGACCTTTGAGGAGTAATTATTCAATACCCAATAGGCCATGCATGACCTTTGAGGAGTAACTATACAATACCCAATAGGCCCTGCATGACCTCTCAGGCGTAACTAAACAATACCCAATAGGCCCTGCATGACCTCTGAGGCGTAACTATACAATACCTTATAGGCCCTGCATGACCTCTGAGGCGTCAATATACAATACCCAATAGGCCCTGCATGACCTTTGAGGAGTAACTATACAATACCCAATAGGCCCCATCATGACCTTTGAGGAGTAACTATACAATACCTTATAGGCCCTGAATGACCTCTGAGGCGTAACTATACAATACCCAATAGGCTCTGCATGACTTTTGAGGAGTAACTAAACAATACCCAATAGGCCCTGCATGACCTTTGAGGAGTAACTATACAATACCTTATAGGCCCTGAATGACCTCTGAGGCGTAACTATACAATACCCAATAGGCCCTGCATGACCTCTGAGGAGTAACTATACAATACCTTATAGGCCCTGAATGACCTCTGAGGCGTAACTATACAATACCCAATAGGCCCTGCATGACCTTTGAGGAGTAACTATACAATACCCAATAGGCCATGCATGACCTTTGAGGAGTAACTATACAATACCCAATAGGCCCTGCATGACCTTTGAGGAGTAACTATACAATACCTTATAGGCCCTGCATGACCTCTGAGGAGTAACTAAACAATACCCAATAGGCCCTGCATGACCTTTGAGGAGTAACTATGCAATACCCAATAGGCCATGCATGACCTTTGAGGAGTAACTATACAATACCCAATAGGCCCTGCATGACCTCTGAGGCGTAACTATACAATACCCAATAGGCCCTGCATGACCTTTGAGGAGTAATTATTCAATACCCAATAGGCAATGCATGACCTTTGAGGAGTAACTATACAATACCCAATAGGCCCTGCATGACCTCTCAGGCGTAACTAAACAATACCCAATAGGCCCTGCATGACCTCTCAGGCGTAACTATACAATACGCAATAGGCCCTGCATGACCTCTGATGCGTAACTATACAAATCCCAATAGGCCCTCCATGACATCTGAGGCGTAACTATACATTACCTTATCGGTCATTCATGACCTTTGAGGAGTAACTATACAATACCCAATAGGCTCTGCATGACCTCTGAGGCGTAATTATACAATACCCAATAGGCCCTGCATGACCTCTCAGGCGTAACTATACAATACCTTATAGGCCCTGAATGACCTCTCAGGCGTAACTATACAATACCTTATAGGCCCTGCATGACCTCTGAGGCGTAATTATTCAATACCCAATAGGCCCTGCATGACCTCTGAGGAGTAACTAAACAATACCCAATAGGCCCTGCATGACCTTTGAGGAGTAACTATGCAATACCCAATAGGCCATGCATGACCTTTGAGGAGTAACTATACAATACCCAATAGGCCCTGCATGACCTCTGAGGCGTAATTATACAATACCTTATAGGCCCTGCATGACCTTTGAGGAGTAACTATACAATACCTTATAGGCCCTGCATGACCTCTGAGGAGTAACTAAACAATACCCAATAGGCCCTGCATGACCTTTGAGGAGTAACTATGCAATACCCAATAGGCCATGCATGACCTTTGAGGAGTAATTATACAATACCCAATAGGCCCTGCATGACCTCTGAGGCGTAACTATACAATACCCAATAGGCCCTGCATGACCTTTGAGGAGTAACTAAACAATACCCAATAGGCCCTGCATGACCTTTGAGGAGTAACTATACAATACCTTATAGGCCCTGAATGACCTCTGAGGCGTAACTATACAATACCCAATAGGCCCTGCATGACCTTTGAGGAGTAACTATACAATACCCAATAGGCCATGCATGATCTTTGAGGAGTAACTATACAATACCCAATAGGCCCTGCATGACCTTTGAGGAGTAACTATACAATACCTTATAGGCCCTGCATGACCTCTGAGGAGTAACTAAACAATACCCAATAGGCCCTGCATGACCTTTGAGGAGTAACTATGCAATACCCAATAGGCCATGCATGACCTTTGAGGAATAACTATACAATACCCAATAGACCCTGCATGACCTTTGAGGAGTAACTATACAATACCCAATAGGCCCTGCATGACCTCTCAGGCGTAACTAAACAATACCCAATAGGCCCTGCATGACCTCTCAGGTGTAACTATACAATACGCAATAGGCCCTGCATGACCTCTGATGCGTAACTATACAAATCCCAATAGGCCCTCCATGACATCTGAGGCGTAACTATACATTACCTTATCGGTCATTCATGACCTTTGAGGAGTAAATATACAATACCCAATAGGCCCTGCATGACCTCTGAGGCGTAATTATACAATACCCAATAGGCCCTGCATGACCTCTCAGGCGTAACTATACAATACCTTATAGGCCCTGAATGACCTCTCAGGCGTAACTATACAATACCCAATAGGCCCTGCATGACCTCTGAGGCGTAATTATTCAATACCCAATAGGCCCTGCATGACCTTTGAGAAGTAATTATTCAATACCCAATAGGCCCTGCATGACCTCTGAGGCGTAACTATACAATACCCAATAGGCCCTGCATGACCTTTGAGGAGTAATTATTCAATACCCAATAGGCAATGCATGACCTTTGAGGAGTAACTATACAATACCCAATAGGCCCTGCATGACCTCTCAGGCGTAACTAAACAATACCCAATAGGCCCTGCATGACCTCTCAGGCGTAACTATACAATACGCAATAGGCCCTGCATGACCTCTGATGCGTAACTATACAAATCCCAATAGGCCCTCCATGACATCTGAGGCGTAACTATACATTACCTTATCGGTCATTCATGACCTTTGAGGAGTAACTATACAATACCCAATAGGCCCTGCATGACCTCTGAGGCGTAATTATACAATACCCAACAGGCCCTGCATGACCTCTCAGGCGTAACTATACAATACCTTATAGGCCCTGAATGACCTCTCAGGCGTAACTATACAATACCTTATAGGCCCTGCATGACCTCTGAGGAGTAACTAAACAATACCCAATAGGCCCTGCATGACCTTTGAGGAGTAACTATACAATACCTTATAGGCCCTGAATGACCTCTGAGGCGTAACTATACAATACCCAGTAGGCCCTGCATGACCTTTGAGGAGTAACTAAACAATACCCAATAGGCCCTGCATGACCTTTGAGGAGTAACTATACAATACCTTATAGGCCCTGAATGACCTCTGAGGCGTAACTATACAATACCCAATAGGCCCTGCATGACCTTTGAGGAGTAACTATACAATACCCAATAGGCCATGCATCACCTTTGAGGAGTAACTATACAATACGCAATAGGCCCTGCATGACCTTTGAGGAGTAACTATACAATACGTTATAGGCCCTGCATGACCTCTGAGGAGTAACTAAACAATACCCAATAGGCCCTGCATGACCTTTGAGGAGTAACTATGCAATACCCAATAGGCCATGCATGACCTTTGAGGAGTAACTATACAACACCCAATAGGCCCTGCATGACCTCTGAGGCGTAACTATACAATACCCAATAGGCCCTGCATGACCTTTGAGGAGTAATTATTCAATACCCAATAGGCAATGCATGACCTTTGAGGAGTAACTATACAATACCCAATAGGTCCTGCATGACCTCTCAGGCGTAACTAAACAATACCCAATAGGCCCTGCATGACCTCTCAGGCGTAACTATACAATACGCAATAGGCCCTGCATGACCTCTGATGCGTAACTATACAAATCCCAATAGGCCCTCCATGACATCTGAGGCGTAACTATACATTACCTTATCGGTCATTCATGACCTTTGAGGAGTAACTATACAATACCCATTAGGCCCTGCATGACCTCTGAGGCGTAATTATACAATACCCAATAGGCCCTGCATGACCTCTCAGGCGTAACTATACAATACCTTATAGGCCCTGAATGACCTCTCAGGCGTAACTATACAATACCTTATAGGCCCTGAATGACCTCTGAGGTGTAATTATTCAATACCCAATAGGCCCTGAATGACCTTTGAGAAGTAATTATTCAATACCCAATAGGCCCTGCATGACCTCTGATGCGTAACTAAACAATACCTAATAGGCCATGCATGACCTATCAGGAGTAACTATACAATACCCAATAGGCCCTGCACGACCCCTGAGGAGTAATTATATAATACCCAAAAGGCCCTGCATGACCTATCAGGCGTAACTAAACAATACCCAAAAGCCCTGCATGACCTTTGAGGAGTAACTATACAATACCCAATAGGCCATGCATGACCTTTGAGGAGTAACTATACAATACCCAATAGGCCCTGCATGACCTCTGTGATGTAACTATACAATACCTTATAGGCCCTGCATGACCTCTGAGGAGTAATTATATTATACCCAATAGGCCCTGCATGACCTCTGAGATGTAACTATACAATACCCAATAGGCCCTGCATGACCTCTGAGGAGTAATTATATAATACCCAACAGGCCCTGCATGACCTCTGAGGCGTAACTATACATTACCTTATAGGCCCTGGATGACCTCTGAGGCGTAACTATACAATACCCAATAGGCCCTGCATGACCTTTGAGGAGTAACTATACAATACCCAATAGGACCTGCATGACCTTTGAGGAGTAACTATACAATACCCAATAGGCCCTGCATGACCTCTCAGGCGTAACTATACAATACCTAATAGGCCATGCATGGCCTTTGAGGAATAATTATATAATACCCAATAGGCCCTGCATGACCTTTGAGGAGTAACTAAACAATACCCAATAGGCCATGCATGACCTTTGAGGAGTAACTATACAATACCCAATAGGCCCTGCATGACCTTTGAGGAGTAATTATTCAATACCCAATAGGCCATGCATGACCTTTGAGGAGTAACTATACAATACCCAGTAGGCCCTGCATGACCTCTGAGGCGTAACTAAACAATACCCAATAGGCCCTGCATGACCTCTGAGGCGTAACTATACAATACCTTATAGGCCCTGCATGACCTCTGAGGCGTAATTATTCAATACCCAATAGGCAATGCATGACCTTTGAGGAGTAACTATACAATACCCAATAGGCCCTGCATGACCTCTCAGGCGTAACTAAACAATACCCAATAGGCCCTGCATGACCTCTCAGGCGTAACTATACAATACCTTATAGGCCCTGCATGACCTCTGAGGCGTAACTATACAATACCCAATAGGCCCTGCATGACCTTTGAGGAGTAACTATACAATACCCAATAGGCCCTGCATGACCTCTGAGGCGTAATTATACAATACCCAATAGGCCCTGCATGACCTCTCAGGCGTAACTATACAATACCTTATAGGCCCTGAATGACCTCTCAGGCGTAACTATACAATACCTTATAGGCCCTGCATGACCTCTGAGGCGTAATTATTCAATACCCAATAGGCCCTGCATGACCTCTGATGCGTAACTAAACAATACCCAATAGGCCATGCATGACCTATCAGGAGTAACTAAACAATACCCAATAGGCCCTGCATGACCCCTGAGGAGTAATTATATAATACCCAATAGGCCCTGCATGACCTATCAGGCGTAACTAAACAATACCCAATAGCCCTGCATGACCTCTGAGGAGTAACTATACAATACCTAATAGGCCATGCATGACCTTTGAGGAGTAATTATATAATATCCAATAGGCCCTGCATGACCTCTCAGGCGTAACTATACAATACGCAATAGGCCCTGCATGACCTCTGAGGCGTAACTATACAATACGCAATAGGCCGTGCATGACCTCTGATGCGTAACTAAACAAATCCCAATAGGCCATCCATGACATCTGAGGCGTAACTATACATTACCTTATCGGTCATTCATGACCTCTGAGGCGTAACTATACAATACCCAATAGGCCCTGCATGACCTCGGAGGCGTAACTATACAATACCTAATAGGCCCTGCATGACCTCTGAAGCGTAATTATATAATACCCAATAGGCCCTGCATGACCTCTGAGGCGTAACTATACAATACCCAATAGGCCCTGCATGACCTCTCAGGCGTAACTATACAATACCTTATAGGCCCTGAATGACCTCTCAGGCGTAACTATACAATACCTTATAGGCCCTGCATGACCTCTGAGGCGTAATTATTCAATACCCAATAGGCCCTGCATGACCTCTGATGCGTAACTAAACAATACCCAATAGGCCATGCATGACCTATCAGGAGTAACTAAACAATACCCAATAGGCCCTGCATGACCCCTGAGGAGTAATTATATAATACCCAATAGGCCCTGCATGACCTATCAGGCGTAACTAAACAATACCCAATAGCCCTGCATGACCTCTGAGGAGTAACTATACAATACCCAATAGGCCATGCATGACCTTTGAGGAGTAACTATACAATACCCAATAGGCCCTGCATGACCTCTCAGGCGTAACTATACAATACCTAATAGGCCATGCATGACCTTTGAGGAGTAATTATATAATATCCAATAGGCCCTGCATGACCTCTCAGGCGTAACTATACAATACGCAATAGGCCCTGCATGACCTCTGAGGCGTAACTATACAATACGCAATAGGCCGTGCATGACCTCTGATGCGTAACTAAACAAATCCCAATAGGCCATCCATGACATCTGAGGCGTAACTATACATTACCTTATCGGTCATTCATGACCTCTGAGGCGTAACTATACAATACCCAATAGGCCCTGCATGACCTCGGAGGCGTAACTATACAATACCTAATAGGCCCTGCATGACCTCTGAAGCGTAATTATATAATACCCAATAGGCCCTGCATGACCTCTGAGGCGTAACTATACAATACCCAATAGGCCCTGCATGACCTCTGAGGCGTAACTAAGCAATACCCAATAGGCCCTGCATGACCTCTGAGGCGTAACTATACAATACCTTATAGGCCCTGCATGACCTCTCAGGCGTAACTATACAATACCTTATAGGCCCTGAATGACCTCTCAGGCGAAACTATATATTACTTTATAGGTCATCCATGACCTCTGAGGCGTAACTATACAATACCTTATAGGCAGTCAATGACCTATGAGACGTAACTATATAATACTTATAGGTCATTCATGAAATATCTATTATCTATATAATACCTTATAGGTCATTCATGACATATATCCATTATCTATAAAATACCTTATAGGTCATTCATGACATATCTATTATCTATATAATACCTTATAGGTCATTCATGACATATATCCATTATCTATAAAATACCTTATAGGTCATTCATGACTTATATCAATTATCTATAAAATACCTTATAGGTCATTCATGACATATATCTATTATCTATATAATACCTTATAGGTCATTCATGACATATCTATTATCTATATAATACCTTATAGGTCATTCATGACATATCTCTTATCTTTATAATACCTTATAGGTCATTCATGACATATATCTATTATCTACATAATACCTTTTAGGTCATTCATGACATATCTATTATCTATATAATACCTTATAGGTCATTCATGACATATCTATTATCTATATACTACCTTATAGGTCATTCATGACATATCTATTATCTATATAATACCTTATAGGTCATTCATGACATATCTATTATCTATATAATACCTTATAGGTCATTCATGATATATCTATTATCTATATACTACCTAATAGGTCATTCATGACATATCTATTATCTATATAATACCTTATAGGTCATTCATGACATATCTATTATCTACATAATACCTTATAGGTCATTCATGACATATCTATTATCTATATAATACCTTATAGGTCATTCATGACATATCTATTATCTATATAATACCTTATAGGTCATTCATGACATATATCTATTATCTATATAATACCTTATAGGTCATTCATGACATATCTATTATCTATATAATACCTTATAGGTCATTCATGACATATATCTATTATCTATATAATATCTTATAGGTCATTCATGACATATATCTATTATCTATATAATACCTTATAGGTCATTCATGACATATCTATTATCTATATACTACCTTATAGGTCATTCATGACATATCTATTATCTATATAATACCTTATAGGTCATTCATGAATATCTATTATCTATATAATACCTTATAGGTCATTCATGACATATCTATTATCTATATAATACCTTATAGGTCATTCATGACATATCTATTATCTATATAATACCTTATAGGTCATTCATGACATATATCTATTATCTATATAATATCTTATAGGTCATTCATGACATATATCTATTATCTATATAATACCTTATAGGTCATTCATGACATATCTATTATCTATATACTACCTTATAGGTCATTCATGACATATCTATTATCTATATAATACCTTATAGGTCATTCATGACATATATCTATTATCTATATAATATCTTATAGGTCATTCATGACATATATCTATTATCTATATAATACCTTATAGGTCATTCATGACATATCTATTATCTATATAATACCTTATAGGTCATTCATGACATATCTATTATCTATATAATACCTTATAGGTCATTCATGATATATCTATTATCTATATACTACCTTATAGGTCATTCATGACATATCTATTATCTATATAATACCTTATAGGTCATTCATGACATATATCTATTATCTATATAATACCTTATAGGTCATTCATGACATATCTATTATCTATATACTACCTTATAGGTCATTCATGACATATCTATTATCTATATAATACCTTATAGGTCATTCATGACATATATCTATTATCTATATAATACCTTATAGGTCATTCATGACATATCTATTATCTATATAATACCTTATAGGTCATTCATGACATATATCTATTATCTATATAATACCTTATAGGTCATTCATGACATATCTATTATCTATATACTACCTTATAGGTCATTCATGACATATCTATTATCTATATAATACATTATAGGTCATTCATGACATATCTATTATCTATATAATACCTTATAGGTCATTCATGACATATCAATTATCTATATAATACCTTATAGGTCATTCATGACATATCTATTATCTATATAATACCTTATAGGTCATTCATGACATATCTATTATCTATATAATACCTTATAGGTCATTCATGACATATCTATTATCTATATAATACCTTATAGGTCATTCATGACACATCTATTATCTATATAATACATTATAGGTCATTCATGACATATCTATTATCTATATAATACCTTATAGGTCATTCATGACATATATCTATTATCTATATAATACATTATAGGTCATTCATGACATATCTATTATCTATATAATACCTTATAGGTCATTCATGACATATATCTATTATCTATATAATACCTTATAGGTCATTCATGACATATCTATTATCTATATAATACCTTATAGGTCATTCATGACATATATCTATTATCTATATAATACATTATAGGTCATTCATGACATATATCTATTATCTATATAATACCTTATAGGTCATTCATGACTTATATCTATTATCTATATAATACATTATAGGTCATTCATGACATATCTATTATCTATATAATACATTATAGGTCATTCATGACATATCTATTATCTATATAATACATTATAGATCATTCATGACATATATCTATTATCTATATAATACATTATAGGTCATTCATGACATATCTATTATCTATATAATACCTTATAGGTCATTCATGACATATCTATTATCTATATAATACCTTATAGGTCATTCATGACATATCTATTATCTATATAATACCTTATAGGTCATTCATGACATATCTATTATCTATATAATACATTATAGGTCATTCATGACATATCTATTATCTATATAATACATTATAGGTCATTCATGACATATCTATTATCTATATAATACATTATAGGTCATTCATGACATATCTATTATCTATATAATACCTTATAGGTCATTCATGACATATCTATTATCTATATAATACATTATAGGTCATTCATGACATATCTATTATCTATATAATACCTTATAGGTCATTCATGACATATCTATTATCTATATAATACCTTATAGGTCATTCATGACATATCTATTATCTATATAATATCTTATAGGTCATTCATGACATATCTATTATCTATATAATACCTTATAGGTCATTCATGACATATCTATTATCTATATAATACCTTAAAGGTCATTCATGACATATCTATTATCTATATAATACCTTATAGGTCATTCATGACATATCTATTATCTATATAATACCTTATAGGTCATTCATGACATATCTATTATCTATATAATACATTATAGGTCGGATACCACCTTTAAGGCCTGAAGTTTTGTGGCATAAAATTGTGATTTGAGTTCAAGTAGTATATACAGTGGGGGTTCAGGAGCAACTTTCTCTGGAAGCTAGCCGTGATTTAGGCTTAATAACGGTTACGGGCCTAAGTGTGCCTGATCACATTCGTATTTCTAGGCTTCTGAAGTCGGCTGAGAATTCAATAAATTCAATATCCAATAACAACCGAATACCCAGCCAGCTAAGAATTGGGTATTCGCGAATTCCCAGATACAACCCAGCTAGCTAGTTAGAGCTGCAGTCGTATTCCCTGCTGGCTGGGAATTGAGTATTCGAAATATTTTTATTATAGGAACAATTAACCGCAGATTCTGAATATCGAGTTAGACCTGAATACCCAGCTGGCAGGAATTGGGGCGGCTGTGAGATCTCGTCCTGAGAGATAAAAATATACGAACACCATTTGAACCGATTCATACAGTTTGAGGAAAATGTAGTCAGGTGTTAATTTGGTCCGACTTTTATTGGTGCATGTCTACAGTACATTATAAATGCATATATTGTGCTATACAATTTTAGGGATATTATTCTGTTCTTTACTGGCGATCATGATATGACTATATAATATATAAGTAGTCATATCATGATCACCAGTTAAGTACAGAATAATATCCCTAAATTTGAAAAAGCCAAAAAAAAAAAAAAAATAAAAAAAAAAATAAATAAAAAAAATACATGATTTATTCTGTCGGTAAGAAACTCAAACTTGAAAGTACAGACAAACGCGGACCAGTTCAAGCGGTACATTCTATTTATAGATGGACAGTCCCGTGTTAGAAGCGCCTCCTTGCGTCCTAATGTTGAACTGGTGTTATGCAATGCACATTTTACATTAGCGATTTGCGTCTCTAGGTTAGTTACTTGTAAAACAGATTCAATATTCGGGAAATATGAAATTGTTCAAATGTTATGTTGAAATGTGAACATTTTCATGAGATAATTAACAGTTAGAATGTAATTATATAGCGGCATTTAGCATGCCCGTTGTTGCAATTTACAAATTGACATTTGAGGTGACAAATCCGTGTATTGAAAGTTAGAAATAGTAATTAATATATTGGCGTATATCCTCTTCTATACTCGGGAACCAAAATATATGCTCAGTCTCTGCACCCATTGTCTAGCACGAGGTCTTTGCATCGCCGGGTGGGGCATAACTAGGGAGATCTAGTGACCTTCATTCGTGCGGGGTCATCCCTACACTGCTTCTTTTTGCCAGTTAATTTGAAAATCGATTACTTACAATCTTATTTTTGAACGTGTTATGACCGGTGTCGCTATATAAGTTTATTTATAAAATGGCACGTTTACTAAACGACGAAATGGTGTAACAGAAAGATCAAGTCAGCAACAAACCAGTACAAAAATGTTTTATTTTAATAAACTATTAAATCTATGGCGTAATAAAACAACAACAAATAAATGAGACAAAATTTCATGAATCAAAAAAATGTTAGCTTACAGTTTGTCCCTTTAGGAGGTGTTCCTTTAACAACGCAACAAATAATCCAACGTCGAATAATCCTGAAGAGCTATTGGTAGAATGTCCTCGTAGATAAGCACATAATCCAAAGGTATAACAATACACGAATGTTAATGATATAATTCCAAATTCAACACTTTAATATTTATGTCACTGTAGAATATAGTAAGTCCACGTAAGTTCCACCACAGAAAGATTCAAGAGAGAAGCTGCAAGTATTTCCAAATTATATGTCCAATCTCTAAAGCAAACTGTTTATTCAAACTTCCAAACTTAACTTTAATTCGGCAAACGCGCCCTTATATATACCCAAAGAATTTCCAGAACATTCACGTACCCAAAACATTCTTGAAAACCAGTTAAAAATAAACAACTGAACTTTCTAGCATGATCCTTTTTCTTCTAGCAGTTACGCGAATGCTACGTCATCAAAACCACAACGGTAAACAACCCTTAACCTGATAAGCGTAACCTTAAACGCTGGTGTACTTTTGTATATAACACCTCCACCCCTAAAGGAAAAAAGATTTATGCAATAAATCTTTTTTAGAATATTAAATTAACAATAACTCAAGTTATTACAACAATGATACAAAGTTCAATATAAGTGTCACAAGTTAAACAGATGTAATATCAAAACATATGGAATTTCAAATTTACACAATTAAGTGTTACAAATTACAAATTATGTATTACATATTTACCAGACATCATATCAAAACAATCTGTAATCAATATAACACAATAACAGTTATACAAGTTTAAAATACAGGTAATCTTTTGAATAAACGTGTTGTAATAACACATTGTGCTTCAGTTAACACAATTACATACGAGACGGAGCATCAGGTATAACATTGTCTTTTCCTTTAATGTGTTTTATTTCTAAATTAAACTCTTGTAAGAGCAGACTCCACCTTGATAACCGTTGGTGTTTGTTCTTTAATTGTGTTAGAACTTAAGAGGGTTGTGGACGCTGAATACAACAATAGGTTTAACTGAAGAAGTTTAATACACTTCAAAATGTTGTATAGCAAAAATAACAGCAAGGTACTCTTTTTCAATTGTAGAATAATTTCTCTGATGTTTGTTAAACTTCTTTGAGAAATAACACACGGGATGATCAACACCCTCACTATCTGATTGCAACAGAACAGCACCAGCACCGACGTCACTAGCATCAACAGCCAATGAAAAACTTTTACCAAAGTCTGGTGCTAAGAGAATTGGTGCGCTCTTAAGTACAGCTTTCAATTTGTCAAATGCAGTTTGACATTGAAAACTCCATACAAATGATTTACCTTTTTTGAAAAGGTTTTTCAAAGGTTCTGCAATGTCAGAAAACTGTTTACAATTTTTTCTGTAATAGCCTGCCATACCAAGAAATCGCATCAATTGCTTTTTACATGTAGGTATTTGGAACTCAGAAATAGCCATAACATTTGCATCAATAGGTTTTACATGACCCTGTCCCACAACATGTCCTAAAAAGGTCAACGTAGCATGACAAACTTCACTTTTATCTAGGTTGATGGTTAGCTTGGCCTCACTCAATCTGTTGATTTCCAGTTGTTCGACAAATGTTTCAGAGTAGATCATGACGTCGTCGATGTAGCCATCGCACCCGTCAAGTCCAGAAATGACAGAGGTAATGAGTCGTTGGAACGTTGCTGGTGAATTCTTTATACCAAATGGCATAAACTTGTATTGGTACAGTCCTTCTGGTGTCACAAATGCAGACAATTCCTTTGCTCAGTCTGTTAGAGGTACTTGCCAGAATCCTTTCAGAAGATCGAACTCAGTAACAGATTTGGTTTTCTCAACTTTGTCAATACAATCATCCATCCTTGGTATGGGATATGAATCCGTCTTTGTGATGATATTGATCTTTCGGTAGTTAGTGCAAAGTCTATATGTTCCATCTGGTTTGGGCACAAGAATACACGGTTAACTGTATTTGCTCTGACTAGGCTCAATAAAGTCATTGTCCAGTAAAAACTTTATTTCTTCTTTTAGATATTGTTGTTTTCATGGATTCATTCTGTGTGGATGTTGTTTAACAGCAGCTTCTCTTTCAACGATAACATCGTGTTAGATTTTATAAGTTCGTGTTGGAATGGCAGGAAACAAGTGCTGGAATTCTCGAACAAGTTGTTTCAACAGTGACTTTTGATCCGGTTCCAGATGAATGACTTTCCCATCAATGTTCCTCAGAATGTCCGAGTTAGTCAGCTTATTGGGACAAGGTTCCACTTTGGTCTCAATTTCACTGTCACTAACCAAATCATTAATGTCTAAATCAGGTGGGACAGAGTGAACAACTGACACAGGTTTACAAACATTTTGGCTATTTCTGTCAATGTACAACTTCAACATGTTAACATGGCACATTTGTTTTTGTTTTCGCCTCCCAGGAGTAAGTATTATGTAATTGAGGACAGTGATTTTCTTCTCAACAATGTTAGGCCCAAAGTATCTAGCTTGTAATGCTTTTCCTGGGATTGGCAATAGTGCAAGAACCTGGTCACCTGTTTTGAAAGATCTACTTTGAGTATTTAAATCATATCATTCTTTAATTTTTCCCTGAGCCGCTTTAAGATTTGAACTTGCCAATTCACAAGCTTTTGATAACCTTTCTTGGAAATCAGACAAATACTTCAACAAGTTCAATGATGACTCATCAGCAGACAGGAACTTCTCCTTAAGTAGTTTTAACGTTCCACGAACAGAGTAACCAAACACAAGCTCAAATGGACTAAATCCAAGAGACTCCAGTATTAACTCCATAACTGCAAACAAGAGCAATGGGATTCCATCATCCCAGCTTTTGTCAGTATCAAAGCAATAAGTACGAATCATGTTTTTCAATGTCTGGTGAAATCTCTCTAAGGCACCTTGACTTTCAGGATGATAAGCAGATGACCAATATTGTTTGATTCCTAGCTCATGCATGACCTGCTGAAATATACCAGACATGAAATTCGAACCTTGGTCCGATTGAACTGACTTAGGGAGGCCATCAAAGTGAAGAACTTGACAAGAGCATTGACAATCGATTTTGACTGAATATTCCTTAAAGGCTTTGCTTCAGGAAAACGTGACGAAGCACACATGATGGTCAAGAGATACTGATGTCCTGACTTTGTCTTAGGCAAAGGTCCAACGCAGTCTATTATAATCCGACTAAACGGTTCCTCAAATGCAGGAATGGGCTGTAATGGATCTTTTGGGAATATTGTGATTTGGTTTACCAACCTTTTGACAAATGTGACAAGAGTTGCAGTACTGAGACACGTCAGACTTAAGACCTGGTCAGAAGAAGTGGTTAAGGATCTTATTGTGGGTACTTCTGATGCCTAAATGACAAGACATAGGTGATTCATGAGCCAGACTTAAAATTTCTTGTCTATACTGACGGGGAACTACAATCTGATGGTTAACCGCCCAATCATCATCAACTGCAACATCTGGCGGTCTCCATTTTCTCATCAAAACACCATTCCGTACATAATAACCGACCTGCGCATATGAAATCTCACTCTCAGGTAAAACCTTCTCGAACAAGTAAGAAATGTCAGGATCACTGTGTTGGTCCTGAACAAGTTGTGACCTTGACCTTTTCTCATCAAATTTGTCCTTGGATGAATGACCATCAGTTCAAAATGTTGACATATCAGAATGTGACGAACACACATGTTTAAGGGACGGGTCATTAGCCTCGTTGTAAATCTGACCTATAAAAGTGTCAGCCAAGTCAACATTAGAAGTGACATTTTTGTCAACGGCATTTTTAGCCCAATTCTGAATAGCTTTGCTAGCCATAGAACGAGTAACTGCACAAGAAGGATAAAGATCAGGAATTTCCTGTTCAGCAGGATCAGGACGTTTGTCCACGATAGGTGTGTCCCTCAAAAGGTAATGAAGATCTAAGATAGACAGACAGACACTAAACCACTTACTAAAGTGGAAGACAAAACAATGTTATGGAGAGGAACAGTTCAAGAACCACACTCTACACCCTGAATAACAACACTAACTCCAAAGAAGGACTTTTCTGAAAACGGGAGAGTATCTGACAAAATAAGAGATTGGGACGCCCCTGTGTCTCTTAATATCTTAATAGGGGTAGGCGGGCAAGAATCACATGGAAGTGATACAAAACCATTTGACATAAAAGGCTCATAAATATCCATAACAGAGTCAGAATTGGGTTTTGAAACCCCAATGATATGAAAAGGCTCTTTTGCCTTTTGCCAGAAATCAGCTTTGTTAGCCTGATCAAAAGTGTCAACTTCGACGCAAGTCTGTGGCCTTGACTTGAAAGTGGTGAGACCTGTTGGTTTGTACCCACTACTAGACGGCTTTTACTATAATTTTAAACAGAAATGAGGTTACCAGTTTTCTTGCAATAATTGCAAGTAACATTAGATAAGGTATTTCGTTCACCGGACGGTTTTTGTCTGTGTGAACTGAACTGACTTGAAAAGTCAGTAGAATTACTATGGTGTTTTAACTTAGCATTTGTACGTGGACTTAAATTAGTATTTCTTGTAGTGCTAAGTGAAGATGTGAAGTTTATTTTAGGAACAAATGAGACCTTGTGAGTCAAATAATAGTGATCAGCCAAACAAGCAGCTTCTCATCAATGAAGGTCTTAATGTCAGGTTGGATGCAGCGTTTAAACTCTTCAATAAGCATAAGCTGCCGTAATTTTGCATGGTCTTGTTCTATTCCTTTAGAACACCATCGGTCAAATAATTGTGTTTTTGTTCTAGCAAACTCAACATGTGTTTGATTAGTTTTTTTTTACAATTCCTAAATTTTTGTCTATATGCCTCAGGGACCAGTTCGTAGCTTTTAAGGATGTAATCTTTGACAAGATCATAGTTAGAACACTGTTAAATGCTTAACTGTGTGTAGATTTCACGTGCTTTACCTAAAAGAACAGTTTGCAGAAGTAAAGTCCAGTGCTCTTTGGGCCATTTCAAGTTATCTGCAACTTTCTCAAAATGTAAAAAGTATTTGTCCACATCCTTTTCTTGAAATGGAGGAACAAGTCTAATATTCTTTGACATATCAAATGCTTTATTTTGTATGGGAGTCTGATCTGCTCTTTCTAGTTTCTTCAATTCTAACTGAAAGTGCCTGTCTCTTTCTCTTTCTCTCTCTTCTCGTTCTCTTTCTTGTTCTCTCTTCTCATTCTCTTTCTCGTTCTCTCTCTTCTCGCTCCATTTTCTTTTCTTCCTACTTTAACCTTTCTAATTATATTCGCTCTTCTCTCTCCATTCTTAATTTCTCTAACTGCAATTTTAATTCTAAGTCCTGATCTGACACATCTTTCTTCACAAAGTCAGTCGAAAGTATGTTGTCATCAATCAAGGCTTGAATAAGCATGTTGCAAATAGCCTGTTTTCGCATGCATACTTTAATTCCAGGAACATTATAATGAGCAGCGATGTCGAGCAAATCAGACTTTTTGGCCAAATTAAACTCCTCCTGGGTAGGCGATTTAATGAAATTTCCCAAATTAAATGTTCATGGTAGCTTGTTGCTGGTTTGTAGAAATATTTGTTCACCAAAAATTTAAATAAAAAAAATACACAAAAAATAGTGGAGTTATCCTTTAACGTTTCAAATCCGGGACGAGCCCCCAATTTCTGTTACGACCCGTCGCGCTATGTAAGTTTATTTATAAAATAGCACGTTTACTAAACGAAGAAATGGTGTAATAGAAAGAACAAGGCAGCAACAAACTAGTACAAAAATGTTTTATTTTAATAAACAATTAAATCTATGGCGTAATAAAACAACAACAAATAAATGAGACAAAATTTCATTAATCAAAATAAATGTTAGCTTACAGTTTGTACCTTTAGGAGGTGTTCCTTTTACAATGCAACAAATATTCCAACGTCGAATAATCCTGAAGAGTTATTGATAGAAAGTCCTCGTAGATAAGCACATTGGCAATAATCCAAAGGTAGAACAATACACGGATGTTAATGAAATAATTCCAAATTCAACACTTTAATATTTATGTCACTGTAGAATATAGTAAGTCCACGTAAGTTCCAACACAGAAAGATTCAAGATAGAAGCTGCAAGTATTTCCAAATTATATGTCCAATCTCTAAAGCAAACTTTTTTTTCAAAGTTCAAAACTTAACTTTAGTTCGGCAAACGCGCCCTTAGATATACCCAAAGAATTTCCAGAACATTCATGAACCCAAAACATTCTTGAAAACCAGTTAAAAATAAACAACTGAACTTTCTAGCATGATCCTTTTCTTCTAGCAGTTACGCGAATGCTACGTCATCAAAACCACAACGGTAAACAACCCTTAACCTGACTAGCGTAACCTTAAACGCTGGTGTACTAGTGTATATAACAAAGGGAAATATTTTGTTGCAAAGAAGAAGGCATGGGGGAAATGCAGTGTTATCTTTAAAATGGGTATTAAGGTCTAGCTCGATATTCAAACTCTGAGTTGAATTGTTCTCATACTAAAAACATTTCGAATACCCAATTCCCAGCCAGATGGTATTCAGGTCTAGCTCGATATTTTAACTCTGCTTGTTTAGTTTCTATACTAAAAGATTTCGAATACCTAATTCCCAGCCAGATAGGTATTCAGGTCCAGCTCGATATTTTAACTCTACGTTGAGTTGTCTCTATACTAAAAATATTTCGAATACCCAATGCCAAGCCAGATGGGTATTGAGGTCTAGGTCGATATTCAAAGTCTGCGTTTGAAAGTCCCTATACTAAAAATATTTCGAATACCCAATTCCCAGCCAGCTAGGTATTCACATCCAGCTCGATATTCAACGCTGCGTTGAATTGTTCCTATACTAAAAATATTTCGAATACCCAATTCCTAGCCAGCTGGGTATTCAGGTCTAGCACGATATTCAAACTCTGCGTTGAATACTCTCTTTACAAAAAATATTTCGAATACCCAATTCCCAGCCAGCTAGGTATTTAAAACTAGCACGATATTCAGAATCTTCGGTTACTTGTTCCTATGATAAAATATTTTGAATACCTTATGCCCAGGCAGATAGGTTTTCAGGTCCAGCTCGATATTCATACTCGGCGTTGAATAGTATCTTTGCAGAAAATATTTTCAATACAAATTCCCAGCCGTCTGGGTATTCAGGTTTAGCTCAATATTCAAACTCTGTTTGAATAGTTTCTATACTAAAATATTTCGAATACCCAATTCCCAGCCAGATAGGTATTGATAATCAGAATCTGCGTTAATTGTCCCTATACTAAAAATATGTTGAATACCCAATTCCAAGCCAGCTAGGTATTCACTATTTTTCGCAGAAGTTTTTGGACGCTCGATATAAAAATCTGCGAAAAATAGTCTAATACTAAACATATTTCGAATAACTAATTTCCAGCCAGCTAGGTATTTAGGTCTAGATCGATATTCAAACTCTGCGTTGAATATTATCTTTACAGAAAATATTTCGAATACCGAATGACCAGCCAGATAGGTATTCAGGTTTAGCTCGATATTTAATCTCTGCGTTGAGTCATCCTTTTACTGAAAATATTTCGAATACACCATTCTCAGCCAGCTGGGAATACGACTGCAGCTCTATATTCAATACCCAATACCTAGCTAGCTGGGTATTCGGTTGTATCTGGATATAGAATACCCAATACCCAATTCCCAATTCCCAGCCCACTTCAAAAACCTCGTATTTCATAGTATGCATTGTTTAAGTCTTATAAACTTAGCAGCAATTACTGGCGATAGCATATTTCGATGTTGGCAAAGTAAATATATCCAGTTACAACTTTTTAAAGGCAATAGATTAACTGGACAGTAAAGTGACCGTTATGTGATCGTTAATACGTTCGTGCAAAGACAAAGACAAGACATGGGTCTTACATTTTAATCCAAGTAAACTGTTATAAGGGGTAAAAATGACAAGTTAACCTATTGTTTAAAACGTAGTTTATCTGCATGCATATTGTTTCAAATAATAAAAAAGTTGTAAACATGTATAATCTCGAGCTTTTGTTGTATCAGGACATGACAGTGACTAGTTATGTATTTCACATGTTAGCGGATCACAGTTGTAATACTTCTTATGTTCTCACATTTGTTTGTACTTTGTTCTGTAAAATTTATGAAGACCAAAAGAAATTTTGACTAGAAATCAGAAGATGACTACAAGACGAACACACCTGGTCTATTTTCGCATTGTAGCAACATCAACTATGCAGTTATCAAGAGTTGTGTGGACTATTTTAAGAAGACCCACTGCACCGGACTGTTTGGTGAGTAAAATGAAAGCAGTTGTCGCTGTGTAATTCGAAACCTCCATGGGCAGAAAAAGTTAAATGTTGGCAGTTTACCAGATAGCAGAAACAATAAGTATTCCCAGAGAATAATTGATATGTAGCTATTCAATCTGGAGCAGCGGTTGTAGGGTTGTCACCAGTCAGACAAGCGCCGAGATAGGTTAGAGCAGCGGTTGTAGGATTGTCACCAGTCAGACAAGCGCCGAGATAGGTTAGAGCAGCGGTTGTAGGGTTGTCACCAGTCAGACAAGCGCCGAGATAGGTTAGAGCAGCGGTTGTAGGGTTGTCACCAGTCAGACAAGCGCCGAGATAGGTTAGAGCAGCGGTTGTAGGGTTGTCACCAGTCAGACCAGCGCCGAGATAGGTTAGAGCAGCGGTTGTAGGGTTGTCACCAGTCAGACAAGCGCCGAGATAGGTTAGAGCAGCGGTTGTAGGGTTGTCACCAGTCAGACAAGCGCCGAGATAGGTTAGAGCAGCGGTTGTAGGGTTGTCACCAGTCAGACCAGCGCCGAGATAGGTTAGAGCAGCGGTTGTAGGGTTGTCACCAGTCAGACAAGCGCCGAGATAGGTTAGAGCAGCG
Source organism: Sinonovacula constricta (assembly GCA_007844125.1). Classification (NCBI taxonomy): domain Eukaryota; kingdom Metazoa; phylum Mollusca; class Bivalvia; order Cardiida; family Solecurtidae; genus Sinonovacula; species Sinonovacula constricta. Next base: position 27,049,918 of record CM017556.1, on the reverse strand, counting down.
GTTGTAGGGTTGTCACCAGTCAGACAAGCGCCGAGATAGGTTAGAGCAGCGGTTGTAGGATTGTCACCAGTCAGACAAGCGCCGAGATAGGTTAGAGCAGCGGTTGTAGGGTTGTCACCAGTCAGACAAGCGCCGCCGAGTAGGTTAGAGCAGCGGTTGTAGGGTTGTCACCAGTCAGACAAGCGCCGAGATAGGTTAGAGCAGCGGTTGTAGGATTGTCACCAGTCAGACAAGCGCCGAGATAGGTTAGAGCAGCGGTTGTAGGGTTGTCACCAGTCAGACAAGCGCCGAGATAGGTTAGAGCAGCGGTTGTAGGGTTGTCACCAGTCAGACAAGCGCCGAGATAGGTTAGAGCAGCGGTTGTAGGGTTGTCACCAGTCAGACAAGCGCCGAGATAGGTTAGAGCAGCGGTTGTAGGGTTGTCACCAGTCAGACCAGCGCCGAGATAGGTTAGAGCAGCGGTTGTAGGGTTGTCACCAGTCAGACAAGCGCCGAGATAGGTTAGAGCAGCGGTTGTAGGGTTGTCACCAGTCAGAACAGCGCCGAGATAGGTTAGAGCAGCGGTTGTAGGGTTGTCACCAGTCAGACAAGCGCCGAGATAGGTTAGAGCAGCGGTTGTAGGGTTGTCACCAGTCAGACCAGCGCCGAGATAGGTTAGAGCAGCGGTTGTAGGGTTGTCACCAGTCAGACAAGCGCCGAGATAGGTTAGAGCAGCGGTTGTAGGGTTGTCACCAGTCAGACAAGCGCCGAGATAGGTTAGAGCAGCGGTTGTAGGGTTAGTCACCAGTCAGACAAGCGCCGAGATAGGTTAGAGCAGCGGTTGTAGGGTTGTCACCAGTCAGACAAGCGCCGAGATAGGTTAAGACCAACGTGTGTTGAACTGGAATTTTCACACATACGAATAAGTCACCATGTGTGACAAATTCGTAAGAATATGTCAAAAGTAGGTGTTGAGAATTTTTCGAACCCTTTTCGGAGACGCCTGTAAGTGCATATTTTTCACAGCTTTAGTCATAAATCTGTGAGGAGTTCGTACGAATATTTCACACATTATAAAAACTTGTATTTTTTAAGTTATGTATTCTATACGGGACGGAGAAATCTGTATATATTTATATACGTATTATTCTGTAAAGTTTTATAAGTCTATAATTTAAACGTCAATTTGACCGTAAGAGCAAATGGAGGAAAATAGTGCATATTTGTTTGCAATGAATCGTTCTAAGAGATATATAATATAGTTAATGTTTCCCTTCAAAATCTTGGTGCTGATTGAAAAAGACGTGCATTAAAGTAATGATTCGATATTTTTATGAAAAGTTACAATTTATTATTTAATCAAATACAATATGTTAGAAAGCTTTCGCTATTTTTAACGTTTACCAACATAAAACAAGTTTACCTCAAACGCTCTACCACATTTACCATTATCACCCCCCCCCCCCTCTAAACGAAATACGATCCGTTGGGTATTCCGGGATTTTTACGTGATTCCGAAATGTTCGGTTTTCAGTCATGCACTTATAAACTGTTACTGAAGAACTCGCACACAAAACAAAAACAAAAACAAAAACAAACAAAACAAACAAAAACAAACAAACAAACAAACAAAAAAACAAACCAAAACAACAGAGGTGGTTAAAATATTGAAATTAACCATATTACGTATACATCAACTTTAGAACAACATTTTTCTTGCAAAAATGTCTTTTACAAAATCAACAAGAAGACCAACAAGAGTAAATGTTTTTATTACTGTACACTGCTCAATAACTTCTAGTGTTGTGTGAAGTTTCCAAACAATATCTCTGGTACCTTATTATCCAGAAAAGATTTCTTTTCAACTAGAGAGATAATTAGAATAAAGACTTATCAATCCCTATCGCCATATGGTAGGAAAAGAAAGCATGATGATGATTTTTAGAACAGACACCACAAACAGTTAATGAAAATGAGAACCAGCGGGGTTACCGCCTTAGAACGGTCAGTGGCAACAACAATTTGCCACTGGGGGTTTAAACCAGGCCCCGTGTTCGCAAACAAACTTAAGTCTGATTTTGCAACTCAACTCAAAATCTTACTCAAAACCTGACTTAAGTTCACAAAATAACTCAGCTCAATTACCCGACTCAAATCCTTGAGTTGAGTCTGATAATTTGAGTCAGCTTTAGAGGTATCTCAAATTATTAAATGTAACTACAATATGGCCGATTTTATGAGGCGACTCCGTCGTATTGAACTAGTTTGTTGTATCGAAAGGACACTCAGAAGAAACAAAGATGACCCTCTTGAGGTATTTTCTGCAGATGAAATTTATGCAAGATACAGATTTAGGCCGGAAAGCATAGTACATTGTAATGCCGTTATTGAAACACCGACGCTGCGTTCGTCACCCTCTTCCACCATTGCTATGCTTGTTGGTAGCATTGCAGTTTTATGCTACTGGGACACATCACATCATCATCGCTGATCTACATCAGATATCCAGGGAATCCGTGGTCAGGGCAATTAGAAAAGTGTTAGTTGAACTGTCCAGATTGGTTGATACATTTGTAAAATATGATGACTTCACGCAATCATTTTAGTAGATTTCATTTGGTTGCTCAATATTACAGGCGATAACTTCATTTGATATTTGTTTGGGGTTTCCCACGGGGAACAGAACGCGCATTGATTATTGGTTTTACATGTTAACATACAATAAGTTATTAATAAAATAAAAAGTAAAGTAAAAATTTATAGGTCTTCAAAAATAAATCTTCGTATCAGTAATCACAAAAATAATTCTGTTTCCTCCTTATCCTTCTCATCACAATCACCATCATCATCATTACCACAAACACGTTTATCATTACAATCCACATCTTTGTTCATTATTAAATTCAACCTCCTCACCGACACAATCATAATATATCATCATCATCACCACCACTACCATAATCAACATCATTATTTTTAAACCTAATCATCTTCATCTTTACCCCACATGAATCACATGTCATCTATATAATTATCAGCACAATCATCTTCATCCTCCTTCTCATCATTATCGTATCATCATCATTATATAATAAACAAATACATGTATTTATTATCACTAGCATTCTCAGTACATTTGATAATTAAGGTTATGTACTATTTCAATGTAACTGTTCATAATTGCTATATTCTAACATGTTTATATATGTGCTTAGTTTGAGACCCACGTGTTGCTATATATTTACATGCTTATTAACGCGCTAAGTATTAGACCCAGGTGTTTCTATGTCACGTGCTGAGCCTAGGTTTCTCTATCTCCTGCCATGCTTAGTCATGCGCCGAGTCCTAGACCCACTCCTCCAAATCTTACCATGCTTAGTCATGCGCCGAGTCCTAGACCCACTTCTCCAAATCTTACCATGCTTAGTCATGCGCCGAGTCTTAGACCCACTCCTCCAAATCTTACCATGCTTAGTCATGCGCCGAGTCCTGGACCCACTCCTCCAAATCTTACCATGCTTAGTCATGCGCCGAGTCCTAGACCCACTCCTCCAAATCTTACCATGCTTAGTCATGCGCCAAGTCCTAGACCCACTCCTCCAAATCTTACCATGCTTAGTCATGCGCCGAGTCCTAGACCCACTCCTCCAAATCATTCCATGCTTAGTCATGCACCAAGTCCTAGACCCACTCCTCCAAATCTTACCATGCTTAGTCATGCGCCGAGTCCTAGACACACTCCTCCAAATCTTACCAGCCTTAGTCATGCGCCGAGTCCTAGACCCACTCCTCCAAATCTTTCCATGCTTAGTCATGCGACGAGTCCTAGACCCACTCCTCCAAATCTTACCATGCTTAGTCATGCGCCGAGTCCTAGACCCACTCCTCCAAATCTTACCATGCTTAGTCATGCGCCGAGTCCTAGACCCACTCCTCCAAATCTTACCATGCTTAGTCATGCGCAGAGGCTGACGGCCATGTATCTCTTTATGTTGTCTGCCCTGCTGAGACCCACATGTCTTTCTATTGATTTTTTTAAAATAAAAAAGCAGAGGATGTGCAGAGATGAACAGTGTATGATACTTTTTAAGACACATACAGTGTTTCCGGTTTTTAATTTCATAATTATATATAGCACATGCGCTCGGGTTTGTATCGTTTTTTGGAAAGCCTAAGGATGTCACAATGTTGTTCTATAAACAAATAAAGTGCGGTTCTTTCATGCATTGAATTTCGTTATTATTCAACTTTGTTAATTAAATTATAGTTTAAAATATTGCTACACCATTACCTGTCACTAGAATTTGTTAATGTTCCACATGCGTATGTATAATTTGTTTAATTTAAATTGCATTGTAATGACGATGAACTGTGTATAAGTTAAATGCTCTATTCTGTTGTTTGATGATTCCAAAGATAATTCGTTACCGCGCATAATTTTAAGACATGGAAGTTTGACGGCATTGTAAATCTTAAAAAAAATATCAAGGTTTTTCTGTTTTTTTTGAGCTGTTTGAGCTCATGCTAAAAAAGTCCCATTTTTAACAGGACCTCAGCGGCTTTTGATGCTTTGCGTCATTGCTCTCTTCTTTATCTTCTATTTTATTTAAAGTCGATCGCGGTAGTTCGCGCGGGCGCATTCAGTTGGCGCATAGGAGCTCTTCAGCAGGAAGGAAGTTACGTAGTAAAATAAGGGTTAAAATTCTTCAAAACTAGTTTTGTGGGTTCGAATCCGGGTATGGGCACGCATGGTCAGCTTCCCCCCCCCCTGCTTTTTCACTTTGACAATTATTTCTTTATCACACTACCAGATTAAGAAGGAAATGTGTGTAGTTTTTAATTTTAATTTTGTACAGCTATTTATTCGTTCAATTTGCCATTTTACGAGCATATACTCCAGTTAAAACATTAAAACAAAACAAACAAAAAACAAAACAACAACAACAACAAAACACACACACACAAACAAAATACAAACAAAAACAAAAACAAAAAAGGAAAATAAAACGTAAGCAATTTCATTTTTTATTTGATATATTCAGCATACATAGAACTACAACAAATGACAGAATGAAAAAAAAAAAAAAACAGTTTTGAAGAAATTTGAGAAAGACAACTGATAAATTGTGGTCTAATTATAATACTGTATTGGAAATCTAATTGTTTACTTTACAGTGTATATGATCTCTAAAAATGTTTTTTTTTGTTAAATCGACTGTATATAACACAAGTTAAGAAGTTTAAAAAAATGTTAGTTATACTTTTTTGTGCATTCAAATACTTTGTAAACATGGAAAAGTAATTAAAAATACACAACAAAATTCTGTGACCATATGGTCAGTGTAATGGTTATAACAAAACAAAACGAGCACGTAAACCCCCTTTTTCTTTCCATATTTGTATTATATAAAATATGTAAGATGCAAAAATCTATCAAAGGAAATAAAATGTAGGAATCGTCTTTAATTTCTTACAAATAATGAAAACCACATTGACTTCGGCGTTTTGCCGACAGGTTTCGAGGCAATATTTAATATTATCATCAACAAATTTGTTATTTATTGTTTTTGTATGTTCTGTACAAATGTGTTTGTCTTAAAAAAGATAATAAATGGTGGTAACTGTTGTTAGAATATTTATCAGGGAAACCACCACCCAAAGGTTACTAAACTAGAACTATTGCTGAATGCGATTCATACCCCCACCAATGTCCTTGACAAAGCTGGCTACAAGGGTAAGATAGGTTCTGCACATTGCCCAGTTGGGGTGAACATTTGAGTTAACTTCGAAGAAAATCCTTACATTAGTATAGAATTTATAGGGCAGACACGACATATTGTCTAGTATTGATTTTAAGTAAATTAAAAGACTTAAAAAGGGGCATAACTTTGTCAAAATGCAATACAGAGTTATGAAACTTGACCTGCATATCTTACTTGTGATACGTCTTATATCTCTTCGGTTTCAAGCAAATACCTGTGCAAATTTCAGAAATATTCAAGTACATGTTAAAATTTAAGAACATTTTCTAAGTCAATTTTGACCTTCAAGTGTGACCTTGACCTTAAGCCGGCACAAAGGTAACATGGGTTCTGCACATAACCTTGTTGAGTTAAACATTTGTGTAAAGTTTGAAGAAAATTCTTCCATTAGTATAGGATTTATAGAGCAGATACGACATATTGTCTAATACTGATTGTATGTAAATTTGAAGACTTAAAAGGGGCATAACTTTGTAAAAATGCAATATAGAGTTATAAAACTTGATCTGCATATCCTAATTGTGACACTTCATATATATTTTAAGTTTCAAGCACATACTTTTTCTAGTTTCAGAAATATTCAAATACATGTTAAAATTTAAGAATATTTTCTAAGTCAATTTTTTACCTTCAAGTGTGACCTTGACCTTTAGCCGGCAAAAGAGTAACATGAGTTCTGCACATCCCCTTGTTGAGGTGAACATTTGAGCCAAGATTAAAGAAAATCTTTCAATTAGTGTAGGACTTACAGAGCGGACACGACATATTGTCTAATACTGATTGTATGTAAATTTGAAGACTTAAAAGGGGCATATCTTTGTCAAAATGCAATACAGAGTTATAAAACTTGACCTGCATATCCTAATTGTGACACTTCATATATATTTTAAGTTTCAAGCAAATTTTTGACAAGCCGGCAAAAGAGTAACATAGGTTCTGCACATTCCCTTGTTAAGGTGAACATTTGAGCCAAGATTAAAGAAAATCTTTAAATTAGTGTAGGACTTACAGAGCGGACACGACATATTGTCTATTATTTGATATTTGACCTTCAATTGTGACCTTGACCTTGAGCTGACACATGAGCAACATGGGTTCTGCACATCCCCTTGTTGAGGTGAACATTTCAGCCAGGTTTGAAGAAAATCCTCCAATTGGTATAGGATTTATAGAGCGGACACGATAATGGAGACGGACGGACAAAGCGAATCCATTATACCCCCCACCCCCCCACACACATTTTGTGGTGGGGGTATTATGAGTTACATCTTGCAAAAGTCTGAAACCTAATTTTTTCTTTTCACTGTTATTTAAAATATTTTAAAGAACAAGATGAGAAACAATGAAAACAAACTCTTGTGAAAGGATTTTAGAATTTTTAAAATAGCACTTGCACTGATTTTTTGTCAACAGATTTTTACCACTTTATTTTTCAAATTATTGTTAAAGTTTATCTGTTTACATTCTCAATTAATTTGTTATATAGCCTTATTTTTGTTTCTTGTTATATAAGTCGGTTTAACTTAAAAATTATTTATATACTTTGCTTTACACTATAAGGAAAATGCATTTTCTAATATGTAGATTTGTACTATTCCTCTTGCAAATGGCATGACACACCTGGATGACCCTAGAGTTATTACTCAAAAATAAAGTTTGTAACCCCACTTTTTCTTTCTTTATTTGAATTCAGCGTACATTAAACTACGATTTATGAAAATTAATAATAAACATTGAAGGAGATTAAACTGCAGAAATCGTCTTTAAACGCATTAATTGTCTATCGTTTCTGTTGTATGGCTAATAAATCAATTGATTTATTTAATACTGAATGGATCAATACACATTGCTCGTAAATTGTTTCAGTCAACGGTTCCCTTGGCGAAGGTCTTTCCCTCACTGCCGAAGAGCGGCAACGATTGGCTGAGGCGTGGAGGGAGGCATCTCGTGACAGCTTACAACTCGTTGTGCAAGTTGGCGGAAACTGTCTTTCAGAGTGCCTGCAACTCGTGAGTGAAGTACAATTGTTTAACAATAAACGATCTTTGTTGACTTACTGTGTTCTCATAAAGTAGTCGCTACTCCTGCCTGTCTGGAGCCGACGCACTAGCGATTGCGCTACCTGGTCAAGTACTTACTTTAACGTGCTTAGTTACTATCCAGCAAAGTATTCACGTATGTATGTTCTGGATTCCATGTTAACGAATCTAGGAAGTAAATGACTGTTCATATGAACATTTATCTTCTATTTCTATATAATGTTGGCTGGCTGAAAATCTGCCCAGCAGCCAAGGTGCAAACATGTATGTCCGTGTTAAAAAATGAACAACGACTTATCACTGAGTCGGAGCGGGGTAAAGCATTTTCTGCTTTAAAAAAGAAAATGTCTACTAAACACAGTATAATTTCCTCAGACTATATCTCGATGTTGAAATGAACAGCGATTTTGAAAATGTTAATCCTCGATTTTATGTTAGTCGGTAGATTGTTGAATTAGTCCGGCAGCTAACTATGGTTACCGTGCACCCCACCCCTGCCCCTAGACGTTTTTCATGGGTGCCAAAATGTTTGTATAGGTGTGTAGAAACACGATCTCCAACATGCGCCAAATAAACTCATTTGGGCTATATAAAAACTTATGGTTTCCATGGTAACGGTCGTGCAATTTTGATAGGAGGGTAGAAAATGCTTATAAATTTTCCCAAAATGGTGGTAGAAGTAAACAACTGATACTCACTTAAAGATTATTGGATGGCTACTATGATCATAAGAAATGTTGATTGTATTCTTTTTTTTTAAAGCAATTTTCAAAGTAATTCAACAGTTTCTAAGGTTATATAAATTCCCCTACTTGTCTAACACAGGTTGGTCTAAGATTCATATGATTAGATTAATTTTATGATTTTTTTCGATTTATTTTATTTATTTGCATCCAAATTTTGCTCATTCAATCTTAATGCATAAGCTGGCTAGAAGTTTGCTTATAACTAAACATAACATTAAAGTATAATGTTTGATTCGTTCCTAAAGCTAATCACTAATGTCAATTTTGACAAGTTAATGTAGGAAGATCTTTCAGTTGACCTGCGTTGCGCCAGTGGTTCTACCCAGACATTTGTCTAGGGTCTCTCTCCACCAAAAGAGCTGGATGCCGCTATAATGATCATTATTGGTCGCTGCGAAGTGTCTCAAAAATAAAAATCATTATCCTCAGCAACAGGCACTTGAGTGAGTGTGTAATTTGATCATCACAGATTTGATTTTATACAGGCCAACATTAAATTTGAGAATCACTTTCAAATTCAGTTGCTAGTAGCATTCGATTATCCAGTAAGATGTCCGAAAAATTTTGCAACCAGTCTTGGCAAATTAACACCATCAGACTTAATTAATACTTAAATACTTATTTAAAAACAAAGACTCACCCATGTAAATCCTTATTCTATCTATTTTAACAGAAAATGTTACACTTACACACGTTTCCTGTAATATTTATTCAATAAGTAAGTTATTATCGCCGCACGTATGCTCGAAGTCTCTATGTAGTCGTTCCTGGAAAAGTCCTATGAATGGCGCCATGTCGTTCTATAAACATGCATTACTTTTCAGCTATTATTCGACTTTGGTGAATATCAGAATAGAATATGATTGTATTTTAAAATGTTACTACATCATTACCTATGATTTGTTTAATTTAGATTGCATTTGTTGTACTATGTACAAGTCAAATGTTATGCTCTTTTCTGTAGTTTGTATTCGGATCTTTTCCCACGCGTCTAAAGACGATTCGTATAAAAAATCGACGGAATTTTAAATATTTTTAATAACAACAAGGTTTTGCTTTTTCTTGGTCCGAAGTCGGTTTCCTGTTGAGCAAATCTGTTCCATTGTTGAACAGGACCTCGACGGTGACCTTTGATGCTTTGCATCAATGCTCTATTGTCTATAACATTTGACCACTTGACGCCGTTCTCATGTCAACATATCGTTCTGGTTTCGTTCTGGCAGCGCACCACTATGGCGCTGCCAGAAACAGTTCTTGGATAAAATAGATCATACACTTATTCATTTAATCGGAACTCCTCGGGTAAGTCTGTCCTCGGGACAATCATCGCTCAGATATATGTGGTTCAATGATACTTATAGAATCAGGATAGTTTTGTTTGCCAGAAGAAGAATACGCAATAAAAATTCTTAAAAAACAATAGGTATAGAGTACAGTATTATTTTATCTTATAAATTTTCATTTATCAATGTAACTATTCACATCTCTTTAGATGTGCAACTGTTACTGCATTTACAGTAGCAAAACATTTATTTGTCATGATCATTCTTTTTTTGCGTCCCCACCCCCCGTTATACGAGAGACGATTCGTGAATTATCCGATTCAGATTGCAGATAATTGTTACTTGGTTTAGTTTATTGCCTATTACAGGATTGCGGTCGAACATATCTTAGTCTTGGATAATTAATAACGGTGCAAGCTTACATTCGGCGTCCAAGTAAGGAGATGCTATTGATTATTATATAAATGTCTAATATCTTGGTTCAATTGTCAACTCACATTTTAGTTGAAGCAACCACATGTCGTATTTAATACGATCTGTTCTAGAGCCGCCATGCTGAGTCTATAGGGGTGGATGCAATTGCAGCGTACAGCCCTTCTTACTATAAACCAGAAAATGAAGGTAAGATATTGTTGTGGTCCCGGCTTGATTAGTTTTAAGTCGATGGCCAGTAACTTAATTAAACTTAAATGGATTCCGAAAAATATTTACATTGACAATAAAACAACCATCAAATTCAAGTTAACTGCAACATTACTTGTTTTACTTAAATAACGTAAATATGTTTAAATAGACCGATTAATTAAGTGAGAATAATAACTTTCAGGTTGTGACCATTTTCAACAATAAAATATACGTGTAAATCTTCAAAGACAAGACTGAAGCAAAAAAACAACAGCAAACAACAACAACAAAAAACACAACAAAACAAACAAACAACAACAACAACAACAACAAATAAACAAACACAAAAACAATGGGCCCTTAAACAATGTATTTACATTTTAAAATTTTAAAAGGACTTATTCATACTTTAAAATAATGTTTCTTATTCTGCTATCAACAAATACCAAATAGACAGCAATACTAAGCTTAAGTACATGTAATTTAGGGAAAAGATCAAACACTGAATGAACTAAAAATTAACTAAGAATTCGCGTAAGAAGATCGAACAGAAATGGAGTTCTCGCAAACTGTGTGCACGGTGCAGTATATATTAAATGCTGCCCGCAACCCGCACTTCGGCCATCTCACCAGCGCGGGCTGCCAGCATATGTGGGCATACCCCATCTGCCCGCAACCACGCGCACATCCTAAACTAGACAACTAAGCTTAAATTTAACAGTTAAACTATTGTAAAACACGAAAACAATATTTACCAACGATTAAGGGCTATATCATGAAAAAGTAGACTGTTATGCCTCGGATAACTGGGAATGTGCTCAGTCTACAGTATAAAGTATTGCTCACTTCCTAAACACCTTCATCCCACTAGACGGGAGGCCGTTATATATGTGAATATAGTTATATAAGTTATATAAGTTGCGTGTATGATCATATTTCTCCAATATGTATTGACAAATGAGAATATAGCTAAATTCATATAAGTTATTTTAGACAACTATTGGGCAGTTACATGTATTGACAGGTATTTTGTGCATCAGGTTGCAAGGTGGACGGAAACGGGCGCTGTGCAAATGCAATTTTCAATGACGATCGGCTCGTGTATTTTAGAGAATCGATTGGATCACATTGCATTTCAGAAGTTTGCAAGATTTGTTGATGGTGTTTAAAAAAAAGTCAAAGGCGAGAAATGATAAAGGTATCTGACATTCATTTTTGTGTTCAGTGCATATAGTCAGCTAACAAATCCAAGATCTCCGCATAAGTTCAAGGCGCAAAATAGATCCTTTTCTAATTAATTATTGACTCCATTGAATTAAATGATGAAACTTCTTGCGGATGTATACTGGCCACTGGCTTAGTGACATAATCTATTTTAAGTAACAAGGCCTCATCGTTTAATGGCAAATAGTTCCTGTCCCTAATATTAATACTTTTTCTTAGAAACTAATAAAACTTATTAAACTTTATGCTTGACTTGAATAAATTAAGGCAGTGAACCTATTTGACCACATAAAAGTGAAATTCAAACATGTAATAACATTAATCTACGATCAAAGGCGACAATGAAAGGAGATAAATGGAACAGCCGCTGGCGCCTACCATCAGCATCTGCTTGGTACACCATCCCATCCAGTTAACTAGCCACGCCTCCATTATTAATAGACGCTGTTAGCGTAACATGATCTAGACACTTGAAATCTTATAGTTAACAGTAAGTCAAAGGATCTTCATGTATCGTGTAAACAAAGCGAAACGTCTGGAGCAGGCGAATTCATAGGCAAAGCACCTGCGATTAACATCGTCAGGGTACGAAAATGGGTAGCGAAAATAACACGTGTAATGATTGTAATAAGACACAAACACAGACGTCTTCCGAATGTGAAACAACAATCGAAATCAAACTACGAAACTGTTGACAGATTTGGCTCACCAGATTATATGTTGCTGCATTTTAACAGTGAATAAAAAAGACATGTGCAATATGCACCGCTGAAGGAAAAGACTTGTTGTTAGCAACAGCTTTTGTAATATATCACATACTATTTCTTGTGGTCGGCATTAAGACATTTAAAAGGTAAACAATTCCAGGGAATGCTGATCTCAAACTTTAATACAAGGACCTGCACAATGTTGTGAATTATTAGAAAATTGATGTATCTTTACGATAAATATTAGTCCAATAAAATGTTTACTCTTTATATATTATTCTACATGGATACAAGTATTCATCAGTATAAAAAAGCACATTACTATTTCTTTGTACCCCAATGTTAACATAATGTTTATAAAGCACATTTACTACAGTAAAGTTCCTCTATGGAAATGGCATTCCCAATTATGTACTAAAATTTTATACAAACAAATCCACTTTTAAAGACAACTGTCTAATTACTAGAGCCATTCTTTTTTCTGAAACTTGTCTTATTATTTTGTAATATTGTAAATAATTCTTATATCCGTTTTCTTGTAATTTTGCAAAGCTTCATTGTCATCCTTCAGAACCATTTCAAAATTAGAACATTTTCAGAGTAAGATATTAAAACTTCAAAACGTGTTCATATTCCTCAGTAGTTTTGGCTCATTTTTTATAAATTTTAAACCACAATAGCTGCCTGTAGAGAAATAATATAAGTAATAAAGGCGTCCCTTTGCAGGCAAACAAATTTGACCACCTTTCTAGGTGGGCGGCCAGCTTTGTTTCTATTTATAGTAACTCATTTACATAAAAGCATTTTAGCGAGGCGTCCATTTTGGATAAATTGATACAAATGATACATTGCTCTCAAAGAGAAACGATGTAAACAGTTCCCTTTCTCCTAAGATAATGAATATATTCCCGGTAACTTTTATAGTTTGTTCTCCATTTTTGGTCAAAGTGTTTCCGCTCTCTATGTTTAGTCCAAGGCGTGAGAACGTACACTGTGATCATGCGAACCCGTTGAGAAATGTCATTAACTTTATCTCAACATCAGATCTTTCGTGTGAACGTTAAGTGGCATCCAGTGTACTCTGTGATCATAGGAATCATATTGGGAAAAGTCATTTGATGCCATACAATGAGTCTGAACTTGTTATCTAAAAATAACTATGACGTTATTTCTGAAAGGAAACAGTCAATCAGTTGTAAGCATATTTGGCCAATCAGAATGGATTCGAGTACATAAAAGACGGGGAGAACTAAACTCTTGCCAAACGTGTTCTAACACTAAACATGGGTAGATGTAAATTCATGTTGGGCAATGGTCGGTACGTAGAAGTGTGCGTAAGGAAAGGGAACATTGACTTCAGTGAATGGGTAGATGTAAATTCAAGTTGGGAAATGGTCGGTACGTAGGAGTGTGCGAAAGGAAAGGGAACATTGACTTGAGTGAATGGGTAGATGGAAAACCAATAAAAGAGGGGTTCAGTTTAACATTGATGTGTTAAAAAGAATATTTGACAGAAACCTTGTTCATGCATCAGAAAATTTGGACCAGATACTTCAGAACAAACAAACCTATATGACCCATCTATGGGGGACACTTGTTGACCTTAGGCACTACTGGAAACCGGAAGAAGGCATGGTTCCTACCAAGAATGGTCTTTGTATAAGACCGAATGCGTTTGAAGAGGCTCATACCAGAAGTGGGACGGACATTGCCTGAACTGGATACTGTGATCCCCTGTTATCTACATAGTGATAATAAAATCAACAAAAGGCACTACAGTGTTCAGAATGTAACCCAAACCCTTTTTATAATTGGTCAATGATAAATATGTTTTAACTATGTAACATTGAATGTAATTTCTGTATATTTGAATTCCTTATTCTATCTTTTTTGGTGATATTTTTAAATACGAACATTTTAATGCTTTACATTTTAATGTTATTGATCTGTTTGAATTTACATGACATTTAAAAATAAAAGATAATCGATACCCTATCTCCTGTGATTTATCTTATGCCACGTTCATACAGATATTAGGGAAAGTTTTGTCACCAAGAGTATTGGTTCATTTGAACTATTTTATTTCTCTAAGGGAGCCGAGAACACGACGTCAATTGTTACAAAATATGACGTCAATTCAAACAAAGGCCATTTGTGAGATAGTGCAACATATAGTTAGAAGTAGAATTGAGGTAATGAGACAAGACGTTAAATTTTATTAAAGAAAACGGTTATTATTAAGAACATTAGCTTCCGAATGTGCAAGTATTTCCATAAAAAGGCCATTCTAAATAACAAATAATTCCACGTTACCAATCCCATTGAGAAAGATATATAATACAAACCATCGCCAATGAATTTAACCTGGTTACACACTGAACCATAAGTTTACAGGTGGTCACTAGCCACAGACCAGTGTCCAGAGTGTCAGTGTCATTTCCCCAGAAGAGATAATATGTAAAGACATCAGAGGACTAAACATAGAAAAAATAATTCAGGCGTATCCGCCTCATCCTCCTCCTCCACCGCCGTAGATAGAGGGAACGCCTCCTTCTCCGCCGCCGCCGCAGATAGCGGGTACGTTCATCCTCCTACTCCACCGCCGCAGATAGCGTGTACGCCTCATCTTCCTCATCCTCCTCATCAGCCGCCGTCTCAAATCAATGAAGCATATCCGCCACCCCCTCTATAAAACACATTAACTTTATTGCCATTTGGACCTTGTTAAAGTATCACAGTGGTAGGACCGACCGGATGTGGGAAAACGTGGTGAGTGTATCGTTTACTACGTCATCTCGATCATATGTATGCCAAAGAAGTAGCAAAAGGGATTATGCTATGTTACGGGTAGTATCAGCGCCTCTTTGACGAAATGGAAAAGTCTTTAACTCATTTAGAACTTCACGCTTGTCTACTATCTACAACTTAACTGGACGATTTTGGCAATGGAGATCACAGCATGATTGTCATAGACGATCTTATGCATCAAGTCGTTGAAAGCCAAGATACACAGATTTTGATTACACAGGGATGTAACCATAGACGTCTCTGCGTCATTTATCTCTCTCAGAATCTATTTCAACAAGGAAAATCGGCTAGGACCATTGCTTTTAACAGTTGGTAAATGGCACTTTTCAAAAATGTACGCGGAATGTCCCAGATTTTGACATTAGAACATAACTGTTTCCAGGCAAAGCTAATATATTATAAGAAGCTTATGAAGACGCTACAAAAGATAGTCACGGATATCTAATACTGGATTTGATGCTCATGGGAGAAGATAAATACAGCATGAGGATAAACAAAGATCCAATTATTTACTCAATATTTTAAGGGGAAGTCCTGATCAGATAAAATAACAGATGAGTCGTCACGTTAAGAGACGCTATAGCTTTCTTCAGCTGTTGATGCATACCACATCTAAACAACAAAGACAACAACTTTTAGAACCATTACCAACGATCAGATGAGGGCGTTGACTCAAGTGGTAGTAAATTTACTTCAAAGCGTACTTCTAATCACACCGTCGCATAAACTAAAACACAAGAAAAACAGAGATATCAGGCGATACAAAAGTTTGTAGTAAGAAAAAAAAGAAATTTTTGTGTATATAAGAAGTAGTCATTTCCAAACTGTTGAAATACCAAAAACCTACCCTGCGTGACTATATACAATGAAGAGTATACAAAAATCGATTCTGATACCAAATGACAAATATCAACTATTGTTAATTCATAAGCAAACACCAACACAATCGGAAACCTCAAATTCACCAAGTGGCTTTACTATTAAAGCTATAGTAGACATATTACCCAAATGATATCAACAAAAAGCAGAATCCATACTGAACCATATAATTCGTGACCGCGAGCTTACATTACTATGGAACGACAGGACTGAACTTATTTATAAAGGGACGACAAAACCTGGATCCCATATTGTGGATTTGATGAAAGATACAAATTATCAACATAAACATTTCACGCCTGTTGGATCTTGGGAATTTTATTAGGATCTTAAAGAAACACATCTACCCAACTCACTTATTGTTAAGCGTGACACACCATTAAGGCCACCTGGTCTACCTGCTGAAAAAAAAAACAACACGACAAAGTGGAAAAGGTGGATCAACATATAATGGACGGGAGAGAGTACTTAACAACTATTTGCTTTGATCCAAAACATTCTGCTAGTTTTGTCGGAGTAGAAAACATGTACAAAGTCGTTAAAATGGAAAGAAAATTCAAAATTGGACAATATAGGGCCCGACAATAGCTACAAGACCAAGAATCATATTCCCTTATACGTGCAGCAAGAAGACACTTCCCATGGTCGCGAATTGTTGTTCAGGGATTTGACCATTTATGGGACATGGATCTTATGGACTTATGTATCTCTGTATAAGGAAAATGACAACTAGAAGTAAGTTCTGGTGGTTATTGATCTTCTTTTCCAGATATAACTGGTGTCAGCCTCTCAAAAAACGGGATCGGACGTGATACAGGCTTTAGAAAAGATTTCACAGGGTCACAGAAACCTAAGACTATACGTTCTGATGTTTACAGCGATTATGTATTGAGAAAAAATAAACATTTTAAATATATTGTACCCTACTACGTACCTGTAAAGAAAACTCACATTGATCGACTTAGAATCTTTATAAGGGGAAAGAGGTGACACTGTTATAACCAGATAAAACTATCATAGGTTGCGTATGTCACTTTCGACGATGGATGTAAACAGATAAACACGACATTTTCGTCTCATGGCGGAAGGTAAACTTCACCCTAATAACAAAGGACACTATATGATAAAAAAAACAACCACAGAGTGGTGACACGTCTAAAGAACCGACCATTCAATTTGTTTCTCCTGTAGCACAGAATGCCGAAATAGCTAAGTCAGAAATAAGTGTATAAGGGCAGGTCCTCATCTCGACAACAAACCAAAAAGAAGATCAAGTCCTCACCCTATCCTAAATGGGAAGATCAACTATCATAATGGAAAACATATACGGTGACAAGCTTGCTTTATTTAATCATCGGAAGTCTATGTGGGGGGCCACATAGGACGGAATGGCTTATACATACACCAATCAATCAACTGACCCTGCAATTGAATTAAACATATCCGGAACTTCCACCGCCTATATCGATCAGTCAAAATACATTACTACATGAGAAATTTAACATTGTCAAGTCAGATGGAACCAGCTTGGAAAGCAACGCTCCAGTGGTTGTCACCAACTATATCTTACACACCATGCTTACACAAATCGATCTTAATTTACAATAACACCCCACCAATGAAGTGGGTAACAATTACACGTATAAAGCTTACGTAGATTTACTGATGGATATTCCCACACAACATGATTTAGAGTGTGTGGGTTTTATCCAAGACGATAATGATGCTCCAGATGTCACCGATCCATTGGGTAATAATAATAGATTGTATTTAAGCGCCTATTAGACGGCCATAAGTAAATCGTCTTCATGTAGGCATGTCTCAACAAGACAGGTTACTGTTGAATTTAGTACCCGTCAATATTAAATTGTGGCAGAATGAAGACGTATTTAGACTAGCCGCTGCCAGTGATGCTTAAGCCTACAAATTAGTGATCCAAGAAGCGAGTTTAAAAGGGGCTATGGTTAAGGTCTATCCCGAACTTATTATTGACCAGGCTAAAACGCTCAATAACTCAGAGGCATTGTATCCATATACCAAATCAATGATAAAGACCTACGCCGTACTCAGAGGATAATATTCATTCATTACCGATGACCTGTTTCCAGGTGAGGTTCAGGAGACAGTTGCTTGAATGACTCATGTCTTCCTCTGCTGTACACGGTGAATACACTAAGATCCCATTTAACATTAACTCGACATTTCAATTGTAATTACGCGGGATTCTTTGTGGAAAGTCAGTCTACACCGTCTACACCGTTACAACCAGGCTATAAGAGTGACCGTTATGTAGAAGCCTACCAGAGAATATATGCCGACAACACTGAAAGACATTATTATTTGACTAGAAAAGCTTGTGAGAACGGGTCCTGCTTATACGTGTTCAGACCAGAAGGGGACTTGAATGATCGAATGTCACAAAGAGCACATACACGCTAGGAACTCTGGAAAATTTCTGAGGCTCTACCAGAAACCTGTACGGTTATTGTTTATGCCAAATGTCCATCGCTCAGGAAAATTGACGGTAGTAGAAATGTTTTGTTGGAATCATGAATACAGTTGAACTATCGGTTTAAGACATTTAAGACACTTTGGTGGCGTCGTTTTGGTAGGAAGTGCGATAAAAAATTGACCTGTAGCCTATGTGGTGAACACAAATTTCGAAAAAAAAAACGGGCAGACATTGAGTTGCCTTCTACTTTCCTTTGAGAGGACCAGCAGAGTTTTTCGATTCATTGGGCCACCCTCCTGACTATAACCATGAATGGTTTAAAGATGATTTTACCTAACCATGAACGTTATTACATTTATAATAATAAACGTGTACACATGAATAGAACATTTGTAAACATTTTTGAATCTTTTATGTGCTCCATTGATGTCACGGTTGGAGTATGAAACGTATTGTAAATTCTTTTGACTCTGTTAACTTAGTTTATAATGAACGACTTGTGAATCGTTTTGTGTAAATAAGTATGAAATATCTAGAAATATATTAATATATTTGTTTTTCTTTCTTAACCTTCATAAATAGCAACAAAGAACGGCCAGTTTTACACTTATAAGAACCATACAAGATTGAAAACATGTAAACAATCTTTCATAAACATGGCGGCTGGAAATCGTTCCGGTTCATAGCTTTCTTGGTAGCGTTTCACAATCTGTGTCATGTCTATAGGTCAATACTTTCCCTTACACATGTATCTGTTTGAACGTTGCATAAGATAAATCACAGGAGATAGGGTATAGTTGATCTTTTTTTAAAAGTAATGTAAATTCAAACAGATCAATAACATTAAATTGTACACAATTAAAATGTTCCTATTTAAAAATATCACCTGCAAGATAGAAAAAAAATATATAGAAACTACATTCAATGTAACAAATTTAAAAACAATGCCAACAGTAATCGTACCCAATGTACACATAGATACATAAACAAGACTGTCAACTCAAAAACCATAAGGTATAATGTCAAATTTGTCTAATCGTCTACGCTTTGTGTACACCATTTGGTAATTTTTCTTTTCTTCTCTATTATATAAAATTCTTTTCCTTTTGTCTCTACATGTTGTATTTGGATTAGTCACGGTGATTTGAGGTGTACTGTTGGGATCTGTCACTATCTGTTTTAATCTGTCAAAGTTAATAAGTTTACTTTTGGTATAATTTAGTATGAAATCTCTCACTTAAAACGTTACTTTGTTGTTGTTAGCCGTGTACGAATAATTCTTTGGCCCACCAAGGTCACTAAGTGTGTTGTATACTTTATTTTTAAAAATAACTAAAAATAAATTTGTGTTTTTTGTTTGTTTGTTTTTCTTTTAGATAACGAGTTCAGACTTGTTTATCCATTATGTTTTATGACATGAAATGAAGTAATTTCATTGGTATTCCTGGGAGTCAATAAGTGTGTTCTAAGTTTTATTTTCAAACATAACGTCGTCGTTTAGTATTTCTGATTGGCTGTTTCCATTTAGAAATAACGTCATAGTTATTTTTAGATAACATGTACAGACATGTTTTATGACAAGAAATGACTTTTCCAAGCATAAATTCCTATGATCACAGAGTACATTTTCAGACATGATTCTTTAGATATATACATTCAATGACTTTAACAGCTGGATGTCAGTCACTTTTATGTTCATAGCGAAGATCCGGTGTTGAGAAAAAAGTTAATGACTATACCCAGCATGATTTCCATGATCACAGAGTTCATTTTAAGACATGACTCTTCAGATCAATACATTTAATGACTTTACCACCCGGATGCCACTTTATGTTCACACTAAAGATCGGAAGTTGCGATAAAGTTAATGACATTTCTCAGTGGGTTCCCATGATCACAGAGTATGTTCTCACGCCTTGGACTAAAAAAAGAGAACGGAAACACTTTGAACAAAAATGGAGACAACAATATAGTTGTTACCGGAAATCTATTCATTATCTTGGAAGACAGGTTCACATCGTAAGTGTTTCTCTTTGAGAGCAATATATAATTCGCAACATTTTATCCAAAAATGGACGCCAGGCATGCGCAATACACACATAAGAATGACCACCTACAACATAACCATACCCCTAAATCCTTATATGTAAATGTCTTACTATAAATAGAAACAAAGATGGCTACCCACCTAGACAGTAGGTCATGTTTGTTTGCCTGCAAAGCAGCGCCCTTACTATTAATATAATTCAGATAATCGACGATTTGCACTGTCTATTTGTCATTTCGATTACGCTTTGTTCCTTTTCTCACTTAGTCTGGAAATAATATGGTAAAAGTAATGATTGTAATGAATATTGTCCAATCGCTTTAACTTTATATTTAAGTACCGAACACTACAGTGTCTGTGACACTTTGATTGTGGGTTATGTCGCTTTCGAAACCGTCCAGAATTATGAGAAAGCTGAATTTCGGAAGCACGAAGGATTGACTCTGTATGACTTTAACTACTTGCTGCTGGTCATCATGCCTCAGAATAAGTTGTACAGAAATAAATATGAATGTCGAAGGGATCTAAACGCGTCAACAATAATATTGTTATCTGTTTTTTAATTTTTTTTGTTATTTTTGCACAGTGTACTCCCACATTTCCAATGAAATTATCTGTTCCGGTCTAATTGGATCAGTCTATTTATTAAGCAAAGGAGTGGAGTTATTTTGCAGTTTCATAATTCTAAAATGTTTCAGCTTTGTTTTGCACCAAATTGCATGAGATAGCCTATTTTTTAATATGAACTTAGGCACTACTTACATGACGAGCTGAATCTATATCAGTTATTATGACATATACAATAAAAATCAGTGTTATCTGAAAAAAACAATTTTCTTGAGACAAATTTTACCTTAATATTATTATCTAAGTTTTCTTTAGGGAAATTCTGGTTATTTGATTGGGATATGTTGTTGGGCGGGCGGGCGTCAACATTTCATTAAATGTTTTGTCAAAGTCGTCTTTTTCTGTGTAGCCGTTCTAGGTAGAGCTTTGAAACTTTAAATAGTTGTCTGACATCACAGAAGCAATTATCAGAACAAGTTTCATAACACTTTATTGTTGTGCCTCTTTTTCACTTAGCATGTTCATGTTTTGTTTTTCCTTTTTCAGTTGTCTTTCAGTAACCATGCATGAAAGTGCATTGAAACTTAACGTATCTTCACACAATAGTTCAATTAATATGACGTAGTGTCTTGTCTAAGAACCATGACCAAACCGCAAAGGTCTAGGTCACATCTAGGGTATCAAAAGTATAAAAAAATGGCAAAATGTAGCTTCCGGAGTTTAGTCCAGTACTTAAAAATTGTCATTCAGCTTAGATGCATAAAAGAATATTCTTCTTTACAACTTTACTAATGAAGGGATTTCATCCATATTACACAGAATTGTTAATCTAAACGTAACAGGATGAACAAGTGTTAGAACCGTGCCCCAGCAAAAAGCAGTGGGTTAGGTCAGAGTGGATGGTCGTAGCCCCTTTCTGAATAAATAAAATAAAAAATACATTTTAAATTATTTAATTCCTAAACTCTGACCGACAGGCATTTTTACTTTCCTTTCTGCTCTCAAACTGACAAACATTTATTCAAGGGTGGAGTGGGTCTGGGTTGATCATTGAAACCCACCTTTACTACCCCTACCCCAATATAAGTATTTTTTAATATTTTAATGTAAACTGATACTAAAAATATATATTTATTTTTTAAGTGTCAGTTTCTACAGTAATCAGCCAGATATTTTCTTTACAAGAGTACTTGGATTTCTATGACTACTTAAAATGAAAATATGGTTTCGTGGCGTGGCGACGTTTCTTGTTTGTTTTTAGACTTATATAATATTATCAGATTTTTTTCTTTAAGGATTCAAATCATAACGATGTCAGTGGCTGAGTAGGCTAATTTACCCCTTTCCAGCAAAGTTGCCTGCTTGTAACTCCTTTGGCGATAAATTAAGTTGATTCCAGTCCTGGCCCAGAAAAACTGCCGGCCTGTAATTGCAACACGCACACACACACACACACACACACACACACACACACGCGCACTGAGAAATCTGTATTTGTTTTTGTACCATCCATGAAAAAATCTTCAATTAAAACGAACACTTTCAATTTAACAGGATTTGTAGATTACACATTTATGCCCGAATTCTTTTAATAGTCGTTTATGCTAGATCCGAAGCGTAATCCTAATTGCAACGTCGCTCCGATTTATTTACCAGGAGAAAACAACAACAAGAAGTATGTTGATACATCCTGATAAACGAAGACAATATTTGAAAGGAATTTAGATATGAATGCGTGTTTATGGAGTGTACTCAATTGTGAATGAAACTTAACAGTAATTAAAGTATATTTCTAGGTACGATTTAATTGTTGTTGGAATTAACAATACTCGGCACCGTGTTAAACAAAGCATCTATAATTCCGTTCCCGGTTTTCTTTCCAACAGTTCCGGGCCCAACCGGAAATAGCTAGACGAAAGTTAGGTTTGGTCAGAAACTTTCTAAATTCAATGGATACAGATTTTGAATTGTTTTGTGTTGTTTTTCTTATGTTTTTCCTTATGTTCGTACTATATAAGTCTTGTCTATAGGCGGTCTGCAGTGGACGCCAGTCGTCTTTCAGCCGGTATAATAGGCAATTACAGTCACACAACAAAAGAATCTACCTTATAATATCAGAAAGACTCAATACTAGGGTTTCTACATCCGATGTACATTTACGCTTACCTCCTCTTTATGGCGCCATCCATAGGTTTTTTAGGAACGATTGCAAAAATTATTGACGCCGCACTCATGTGGACCGTTCCAAGCAAAAAGATTTTAACGAATTAGAGAAACGCCAATTAATTGAGTTCTTAAAAGGTGCTCATAAGTGTGTGAAAGGAATTTTTAAATGCAACCTCCATCGTATTAAGAATGAAAATCAATGGTCTGGTAGTTTTTCCAAAGTTGATGTTTGCTAATATGCGAAGCAACAGTAACTACGGACCAGGAGTAGTGAGTCTACTAACGATCCACGGAACAAAATGCCCAATTCAGAAATACATTCATTATCTATTTCGCCTCAAACCAACTTGGTTGGTCGGTTTGTTTGTTGGTTGGTTGTTTGATGAATCTAATTATAGTACATTTTGTAAGGATAATGTTGTTGATGATTATAATGAAGATAATGATGATGATGTTGTTGTTGAAGTTGTTGTTGTTGTTGATGGGGAGGAGGAGGAAGATGACAACGACGACGATGATATTGTTGATGCTATTGAAGATGATGATAATGATGGAAGAGGAAGACGACGACGAGGAAGAATATCGTAATATTGGTGACGATAATGATTTCAGACATTTTACTTGAGATGATGAGGAAGATCGCAGAAGCGGCCCCCAACACCCCATTTATATTCTATGACAACATGAAGCGTACAGGCGTCACAGGTAAACAGTTGATTTTCAATTTTACTAAACACACTTGGCCTAGTGTAAAGTTTTTTGTTCAGAAAGAAAACCTTTGTTAAATAATAGGTTAAAACGTTTCCTTTTGTTTCTTCATAATTGGTACTTTATATCATTGTTAAAATGAATTTAGATCTTGGCCACATTTGGTCGAATTGCTTATTTTCCTTTTTTATTCATTTTAGCAAACCTCTGTTAAATAATATTAAATAATAAAATTAGCTACAAGCTCTGGTCCTTAGTTTGTTTGGAATAAAGATGTCGTTCAGAAGATTATGTTGTAATTCAGAAGATTATATTGTCAGAAGACTATGTTGTCGAAGACTATGTTGTCAGAAGAGTATTGTCATTCAGAAGACTGTTGTTTTTCAGAAGACTATGTTGTCAGAAGACTATGTTGTCATTCAGAAGACTATGTTGTCAGAATATTATGTTGTCAGAATACTATGTTGTCAGAATACTATGTTGTCATTCAAAAGATTATGTTGTTATTCAGAAGACTATGTTGTCAGAATACTATGTTGTCAAGGAGACAATGATGTCAAAAAGACTATGTCGTCAAAAGACTATGTTGTCAAAAAAACTGTTGTCATTCAGAAGACTATGTTGTCAGAAAACTATGTTGTCAGAAGACTATGTTGTCAGAAAACTATGTTGTCATTCAGAAGACTATGTCGTCAAAAGACTATGTTGTCAAAAAAAAAACTGTTGTCATTCAGAAGACTATGTTGTCAGAAGACTATGTTGTCAGAAAACTATGTTGTCATTCAGAAGACTATGTTGTCAAAAACCCCTGTCATTCAGAAGACTATGTTGTCATAATACTAGGTTGTCAAAAGACTGTTGGCATTCAAAAACTATGTTGTCAGAAGACTATGATGTCAGAAAACTATGTTGTCATTCAGAAGACTATGTCGTCAGAAACCTCTGTCATTCAGAAGATTATGTTGTCATAATACTATGTTGTCAGAAGACTGTTGTCATTCAGAAGACTATGTTGTCAGAAAACTATGTTGTCAGAAAACTATGTTGTCATTCAGAAGACTATGTCGTCAGAAACCTCTGTCATTCAGAGGACTATGTTGTCATAATGCTAGGTTGTCAGAAGACTGTTGGCATTCAAGACTATGTCGTCAGAAGACAATGATGTCACTCAGAAAACATTGTTATCAGAAAACTATGTTGTCAGAAGACTATGTCGTCAGAAGACTGTTGTCATTCAGAAGACTATGTTGTCAGAAAACTATGTTGTCATTCAGAAGACTATGTCGTCAGAAACCTCTGTCATTCAGAAGACTATGTTGTCATTTAGAAGACTATGTTGTCAGAAGATTATGTTGTCGAGAAGACAATGATGTCAAAAAGACTATGTTGTCAAAAGACTTTGTTGTCAAAAGCTGTTGTCATTCAGAAGACTATGTTGTCAGAAGACTATGTTGTCAGAAGACTATGTTGTCAGAAAACTATGTTGTCATTCAGAAGACTATGTTGTCAGAAGACTATTTTGTCAGAAAACTATGTTGTCATTTAGAAGAATATGTTGTCAGAAACCTCTGTCATTCAGAAGACTACGTTGTCATAATACTAGGTTGTCAGAAGGCTGTTGGCATTCAAAACTATGTTGTCAGAAGACTATGATGTCAGAAAACTATGTTGTCATTCAGAAGACTATGTCGTCAGAAACCTCTGTCATTCAGAAGACTATGTTGTCATAATACTAGGTTGTCAGAAAACTGTTGTTATTCAGAAGACTATGTTGTCAGAAAACTATGTTGTCAGAAACCTCTGTCATTCAGAAGACTATGTTGTCATAATACTAGGTTGTCAGAAGACTGTTGTCATTCAGAAGACTATGTTGTCAGAAAACTATGTTGTCAGAAGACTATGATGTCACTCAGAAGACAATGTTATCAGAAAACTATGTTGTCAGAAGACTATGTTGTCAGAAGACTATGTTGTCAGAAGACTGTTGTCATTCAGAAGACTATGTTGTCAGAAAACTATGTTGTCATTCAGAAGACTATGTCGTCAGAAACCTCTGTCATTGAGAAGACTATGTTGTCATAATACTAGGTTGTCAGAAGACTGTTGGCATTCAAGACTATGTCGTCAGAAACCTCTGTCATTGAGAAGACTATGTTGTCATAATACTAGGTTGTCAGAAGACTGTTGGCATTCAAAAACTATGTTGTCAGAAGACTATGATGTCACTCAGAAGACTATGT
The DNA here is from genome assembly GCA_007844125.1 of Sinonovacula constricta. Lineage (NCBI taxonomy): Eukaryota > Metazoa > Mollusca > Bivalvia > Cardiida > Solecurtidae > Sinonovacula > Sinonovacula constricta. The sequence continues at coordinate 27,023,687 of CM017556.1, read as the reverse complement.
TGTCAGAAGAACATGTTGTCAGACAACCTTGTTGTCAGAAAACCTTTGTCATTCAGAAGACTATGTTGTTAGAAAATTATGTTGTCAGAAAACCTTGTTGTCAGAAGACTGTTGTCATTCAGAAGACTGTGTTTTCAGAAGACTGTTGTCATTCAGAAGACTCTGTTGCCATAATTCTAGGTTGTCAGAAGACTGTTGGCATTCAGAAGACTATGTTATCATTCAGAAGACAATGTTGTAATTCAGAAGACTATGTTGTCAGAAGACTATGTTGTCAAAAGACTGTTGGCATTCAAAAAACTATGTTGTCAGAAGACTATGTTGTCATTTAGAAGACTATGTTGTCATTTAGAAGACTATGTTGTAAGAAAATAATGTTGTCAGAAAACCTTGTTGTCATAAGACTTTTGTCATTCAGAAGACTGTGTTGTCAGAAGATTGTTGTCATTCAGAAGACTGTTGTCATAATACTAGGTTGTCAGAAGACTGTTGGCATTCAGAAGACTATGTTATCATTCAGAAGACAATGTTGTAATTCAGAAGACTATGTTGTCAGAAGACTATGTTGTCAAAAGACTGTTGGCATTCAAAAAACTATGTTGTCAGAAGACTATGTTGTCATTTAGAAGACTATGTTGTCATTTAGAAGACTATGTTGTCAGAAGACCATGTTGTCAGAAGACTATGTTGTCAGAAGACTGTTGTCATTCAGAAGACTATGTTGTAAGAAAATAATGTTGTCAGAAAACCTTGTTGTCATAAGACTGTTGTCATTCAGAAGACTGTGTTGTCAGAAGATTGTTGTCATTCAGAAGACTGTTGTCATAATACTAGGTTGTCAGAAGACTGTTGGCATTCAGAAGACTATGTTATCATTCAGAAGACAATGTTGTAATTCAGAAGACTGTTGTCATTCAGAAGACTACGTTGTCAGAAGACTATGTTGTCAAAAGACTATGTTGTTATTCAGAAGACTACCTACCTACCTACCTACCTACCTACCTACCTACCTACCTACCTACCTACCTACCTAAACCTATCTACTTACCTACCTACCTACTAACCCCCCACCCACCTATCTACTTACCTACCTACCTACCTACCCACCTAACCCAAACAACAAACTCACCCACGAACCCACACTCCCACCCACCCACGTACGTACGTACGTACCTACCTAACTACCTACCTTCCTACCTACCTATCTACCTTATTTTTCGTGTACAAATAAAATATGGTTAAAATTAACAATGTCTTATTTAGTCGTATCGTATAGATAGTTTCCACATCGGTGAAGATCCCTCATCCTGGCAGCCGTCTTTGAGGCCAACTTCAAGTGATTTTCAGATGAATGTATAGAAGCGTAATTTTTATTTTCTTGTAACTTTTTTGGTTGTATTTTTTTACCTTTTAAACTATCAAACTATAGTTTTTATATTTAAAATACTTCATAAAAGAATTTAATATTAAATTCAGTAAAATAGGCTGGAAAGTAATTAAAATTAACACAGTGATGATTTTAATACAGCACATATTTCCAGATTTCGGCCTGCATTAGCTTCTGCCTTCAAAAATAGCTGCCTTAAACTGTCTTATCAGTACCTATGACATCACATGGAAACTATCTATTCTTTTTGTCGGCGGCGTGATTCTTTTTGATACTTGGCGGTTTTCTCGTGGGTGATGATCTCGGAGTGGGTTCGCAATTTGCCGAAACACTTGGTGGACGGGGATACTTTTCAAAACTCGTTTCTTTCGGGCTAGCGCTCGATTCGTCGGGATCTACATTTTTGTCAGAAATGGTCGTTTCTTTCAATCTGTCTGGCGAGGGTCGGGGATCTTGTACGCGCTTTTCAATGACCCGTTCGTATTTGTCGTAGGGCAATAAGTTCATTTTCTCCATTATTTAAGGACTGGTTTCAAATACCTAAGAGCTATCAGAGTTAAAACCATGCCCCGTTTCCCGGCGATCGCTCGTTTCTTCATCGAGTACGCGCTAGTCTTGTCGGCTAGTAAATAGACCAATGTCTTTTCCCGTTTAAGTTTTCTTTTATCTTCCGGCGTCAAGGGAATCGTTAACTTGATAACGTTATGCGCGATCTGGCGTAATAAGCGTAAATGTGATTTGGTAATCATAGACAATATCGCCTTTCTCTGTGCTGTAGACGTCCGCACGAACAGACGTAAAATGTTTCTGTTTGACGAACTTTATATCTGCACAAAACTCATAATAAATTTGTGTGAGGAATTTTGAGGCAGCAACACAGAAAACGTTGTAAACAGACGTTACAAATCTGGCTTCATTGTATTATGTAAGCAATTTTAATTCCATAGACAATATTACGTTTTGTTTATTTCTAAGCCAAGTTTTATTCACGTTTGCTTTGATTTACTTTGTATCTCAATCAAACTCACAAACAGAACATCATCCATAGTTGACCTTACGCCGGAACATTTAGGAGGGATATGTTGAAAGTGATGGCTTGCAATGCTTGCATGACCCTTTCCAGTTACGCAAAGTTGTATGCATTTATTTCGTATTTGAAGACTTATTCCCAACGGCGACTGTTTTGTTGGATTTGTGGTTTATTCAAACACGTACATGCACTGACAAATTTAAGGCTAATTTAAAAAATACAATTACGTTTAAACCAAAAAGTGCGTACCTTTACGTACGATACACTTAAATTCAACACCTAAATCGCGTTGGAAAATGCATTTATAGGAAAATATTAATCAGAATTGCCTCACATTAAATTGACTTCAAGTAAGGGCAGCTGTGAATGTCAGTCTTTCGTCTTTAGGTAGTGATCCTAAGGTTTTTCCCAAAATATTTTTTAAGATAAAAGTATTTTCGTTTTTTTTTTATTCACATATGTTCTGGTAACGAATATATCAAGAAAACATAAATAACTCTGATTAATTTTCATAAAATTGATTGGAAAGGTCACAAGCTCCCCCCCCCCAAAAAAAAAACAACAACAAACAAACAAACAAACAAAACAAAACAACAACAAACAAAAAAAACAAACAACAACAAACAAACAAACAAACAACAAACCCAAACAAAACAACAAAAACACAACAAAACAACAACAACAACAAAAAACAAACAACAAAAACTGTTGTTTAATTTTGCTGTTGGGTTAGAGTGTCTTCCTTGGTACAATGAAGCTTGCAATAGATTCTCCCAAAGTACTTCCGGTGTGTTGCAGTCGCCAAAGAACAATTGGAAAAACATTAGCCACAAACAACGAAAAAGGTGAGTCAAGCACATGCATGCTTTCTTCCCTAGTCATTGATGTTACCAGGTTTTCATACATAAACAATCACTTTTGTTAAAAATACTAATGCAAATACAAGCAAAATGTACATGTTGCAGAAATATACTTCCTGTTTCTCAAGGAGCAATTGTTGCAAAATGATGTTTTTTTACAATTTTGTCAGTGATGTTACAGTCAGTGATGTTACTATGAAAAACGTAAACTCAATGATGGTTTCAGTAACATCACTGACATAATTTTAATTGAAAATTCCGTTATTTTGACTTTAAGTAATTATAGATTAAAATAATTCACAAAACTTTTAATTTTAGAAAAATACAAACTCTAATAAATTGAATAATATAAAAAAAACTCTTTAAAACTAATATTGGCTGTCACTGACATTATTTGTAAAGTCACTGCCAATATCTGTTTATCTTTTAAAAACAACAACATTTTACATAAAAAATAAGCATTATTTGTATGTAACATTGCAATTAAATAACAAACAAATCATTTTGCAACATATACTTACTGATTCTGCTACAAAATGTTAGACTAGAGCTTTATATTTTTAGTGATGTTTCAGTGGAATGAATAATTATTTTCAAATTTAAACAATTTTTTTTTCTGTGGGATATTGAATAATCTCTTCTAAATTCAAGTGTGATGAACATTAATGGTATTTTATGGATAAAAGTATGATAAAATGCATACATCCAGAAAGATAAAATCACTTATTTGTTTCGGTAACATAACTGACAAGTCTTTTCATTACACTTCTTACAGAAAAAACAATAACATAACAAGCAGAATAGCATTTTAAAAGGCTTAAGCTTGAATCATTCTAATACTGCCATACACATATAAAACTATATTTTAATAAATGTTTTGTTTCAAACATACTTATCAGGACACCATAACATCACTGACAAATTCATGAAACATTGTTCTTTCTTTTCACATCAATATATATCATATATATAGAGAGAGAATTTATAAGCATTCAGTGCACCAATAACAATAGATTATTGTATTTTTTTTCCAGAATTCCTAAAGCATTTTTGAGAGTGTAAAGAATATTAAATCTTGATAAAATGCCTTCTCAAGAAGTAAGTATAACAGTTAAGTGTTGCAAACAAAGATAACACATAATTGCCGCACAGGAATAAGCAATCTTAAATGTCCAATAAGAAAATACACAACAAGGTTATAACATACCGGAGAAACTGCAGACCACAATGGTCTAGACTTGGTACAGGCATTTCAAAAGAAATAGTGGGTTGAACCAAGTTTTATAGCGCCGAACCACCCTCTTCCATTGCGATCTTAGGGTCCGGTAGTAACACAAAAATCAACGCGGTTATAAGACACGATTGTTTTAATTTTAAAACAAGAAACCATGGATTTATCTTTATTTTATAAAGAAAATATATAACAACTGATACAAAAATAAAACATAAAAAGACAGATAGATATAATTTCATGTATTTTACAGCCATTTTATGAACAATGGGAAAGAAAGAAGCAGTGTATTTAAAATAACAACCATTAAAACTTTGAGTAGGGATTTATTCTCTGTTTCTCTTTTCAGTAACAAAGCAGGAACCCTCTGAAGCAGAAAAACAGAGGCGATATCGTGAAAAACGTGATCAGAAGAGAAAGAGTCTTGCCCAAATGTCAGACAGGTATCAACGACACACACAAAGAAGATGGCGAATGGAGCAACAAAACCATAGACAAAAACTCAAATAAGAATGTGAGGCCTTTAAATAAATTGTTACACCGCCAATTTCACCTGATGGTCAGCATGGAAACTTGAATGGTCACAAACCAATTCCAGGACCATGCAATCGATTGGAATCATCATCACCACAAACTCTAGGTCCTAGCAGACAAATGCAAGCAGCTAGAAAAAAAGACAAAAAAAGTCAATGTTACAGAGATAAGGCAAAACTTGAGAAAAATCTTGAACAAAACAAGCCTGCAAATCGAGAGCAATTCTTGGATGACTGCTTAAAAAGCTATGAAGAATGCACTTCGTTCAAAGACCGGAATAAAAAAAGCCAAGACGTGAATAGAAAAATGATAATTTGGGCAATAGACTATGAGCGATTAACCACGTTTGTGAACTCTGGATTGAATGTTGACCGACAAACTATGGAAATTTATTCAAATGATGTACAAATGACATACGTTACATTTCCTGTCTCTGTCAAGGCAGATGGGAACTGCCTTCTGTAAAGTAGAAGTTTGCTTGCTTTTGGAATGGACAGATATTCTACAGAAATTCGGGCTCGAATAAACATAGAGCAAGCACTATATGAGGAATATTATCTTCAGCAAACCTATCTGAAGAAAATACTGGATGACCCACCAAAATTTGACATTAATAAGGCTTTTGCAATGAATATAAGCATGGTACAGACCGTTTGAATTACAAAACACAATTCAAGAAATATATGAAAGGGAGGTCATACAGATAAGAAAACGCAATACTTGTATGGGCATATGACAGATATTTCCAAAATAGGAATTGTCAGTGTTAGAAAATATTTACACAGACTCATTCACCCCTGAGAAAACGTCTGCGAAAACAGAATTTTGTATGTTATGTTGACAAGCACGAGATCAAACATGACAAGAGGTCACTGGTTACATGTACCTAACCATTTCGTACCAGTGCTTCCTATAGATGAAACTGTTGAAAGCAATGACACAAATCAAGCAAATGAGCAACAGAATGAATTTGAAAACCATGTTACTGAAATGAATGCAAATGTAAAAAGTGAAAACAATGAAGTGGAAACAAATGTAACAATAGAAAACGATGAAATGGCAACAAATGTAACAGGTGAAAAGAATGAAACAGAAGCAAATGTAACAGGTAAATGCAATTAAATGGAAACAAATGTAATAATTGAAAACAACGAAATGGCAACAAATGTTAGAGATTTAAACAATAAAATGGAAACAATGTAACAGTTGAAATGACGAAATAGAGAGAGACAGAGAGAGAGAGAGAGAGAGAGAGAGAGAGAGAGAGAGAGAGAGACAGAGAGAGAGAGAGAGAGAGACAGAGAGAGACAGACAGACAGACAGACAGACAGACAGACAGACAGACAGACAGAGACATAAATCATATTTATAGTGGTATATCAAAAGAGGTAGAGGAAAATATTGAAAACAGCGAAGTTAAACAATGTGAACAAAACATGTGCAAAAATGTTGGAAATGAAAAGGGGGATAATGCTATCACAAGTACATAACAGAAGAATGCGGAACATGGATTGAGTGAAAACCAGAAAAATGGAAATGATCAATCATTTGAAATAACATGCACCCCTAGACAGTTAATTGGCAATATGTTGTAGTTTTGTATGACAATACGCCATACCCAGGATTAGTAATTGATTCACATGATACATATGTATATGTAAGATGAATGAACAGAGTTGAAAGAGGCGAATCAAATAGCTCATTTTTTCTGGCCACGGACACTTGTTGATGAATGTTGGTACAATATGGACAATGTCATTACAATTATCTCTGAACCTGTAAAAATGGCAAATATTACTCCATCGATTAAGTAAGCTATTTGGAAGAAAATACTTGACTATCTGAAAGTAAACAACAGTGACTGAAAGTGTGTTTGTTCTAAAAAATATGGTTTCTTTATTCGGGTTTGTTAATTGTCCTTTGATTGATTTTTGTGGTTATTTTTTGTAAAGTAAGGATCGCTTCAGTAACATATAAATGACAGAAAAGGCATTTAATTCTCCCTATATAAGAAACCATTCAGATATATAAAATTTTAATTTATGGTTAAAGTCCCTGGCTTTATGTTCTTTTACCTTCTATCTTTAAATGGTGCAGTCCTAATGCGGGTAGCATACACATACTCTCAAATACGTATATATGTTCATCTTCACTTTAAAAAGCAGAACTTCAAAATAAAGGACACTTTTCCTATTACCTTAGTACAAATCTTAATTTACATGTGCTCAGATAACCATATATAATTAACCTTTTAGGAAAGCATTTTGTTTCATCCAATGAAAAATAGCAGACCAAATGTAGTGCTTATTGCGGTGACATTTGCAATAATGTTTCAGCTTTTATAAAAAACTACAATAACGTGAAAGTTGTCATAAATGTTATCTTTTGTCAGTGGTGTTAAATAGTTTTGATCAATTTTGACAAAACAAGAAAAAGGAAAATAACAAAACATTTTTTGATAAATAATTCATAAATATGTTAAACACAAAAACAAATTTCTAATGTGCTTTACTTAATTGTCACTATTTGAATTGAAATTTGATATTTTTATCATAACAGCGTATTTTATTGTTAACTTAGTGTTTTCATTTAATTTCTGCTAATTATAATCTGACTATTTATGACACATTTGAACTGTTCTTCAGGATAAAACAAAATAAATGACTTTAAAAAGAAAATGCATATAAGAAATGGGCATTTTAAAACATCACTGAAATTTGGTGGTTGCCACTAATTCTTTTATCCCGCTTGCAAAAAACTTTTGTTGAATTAAGCTGGAATTTTATTAGATTCACATTGTGTGATGTTTAAACAATGTTTATGTTCCAGTAAAGGTTTCTTTGGGGTTAGTTTTTTTTTAGGTTTTTTAAATTTCAAATCCCTCCATTTTTTTGATAATGATCCATAACTTTTGCACTAAATAATATATTTAATGATCTGTTTGAATTTACAGACCGCTATGCAGTTTAATACAATTATGTCCGTCTCAAATGGCAAGAAAATGAATTGGACAGCGTATTTTCAATGGAGACCGTCACTGTCAATCTCTCCTAATTTTAGACGTTTCCACATTGATAATATACTTACATTCTAGAATATATTCCGTTGAATCTATATTGACGTAAAATAGATAAAATGTACACATCTTAATGTGTGCTAAAGTTGTAAGTGTATAAAACTAAAGACGTGCAATGAAGCCTGGAAGTTTTATTCCATTAGATCGTTATGTTAAGACATAACATTGTTTGGCAATCTTTTTATCAAGGGCTTTACACTCTACGAAACGTGTATTGATTTGCTTTAAGATAAAAAGATCTGAATAAGAACACTTTAAATTGCCAAATTACACAAAAGAAACGAAAGGCCTGCGTGACTAATGACTGTTTGCGTGACACCTTACCTGATCTCAAACTGGGTAAGTTTTCGGTGCATATTATTTTGTTACGAACGAAATATAAAGTTTAGAAATATATTTTTTCTTTCTTCTTTATTATATTTTAATCCTGGGTCATTTGTAGATGGATTTGCGCTTGTTTATTTATAAATATGCCAACGAATCAATTATTCTGCTTCTAACGTCTTGGTCCCAACAAAACTTTCTAAACGTATTCGGCAAAAGGGTAGAACCGTTTTCCTCGTGTTCTATCTGTAGGATTACACGTCTACCGTCCGCCCAGCTCGCTGACCCGATGTCTTAATCCGTCCAGTAAACATAACGTCTCGACGAATTTTTTTTAGAAATTATTTTGTAGTTTGATTCTCACGTTACTCGCCCGGTGTAGTATTTATCACGTTACGCACTTCAGCAAATAATCGATACGTGTCCTCACCGACTTGAACTAATTTTTAAAATGAATAATTTTATCTTGCGCGTTGTAGGCGGAGGTGAGGCGACTCCGTGATCTCGACAAAGATATCTCTTTTAATGACTCAATTATTGCTCCGTTAACAATGACAGGATTTATGACATAGCAACAGGGGCAGCAGGCGATTTCCCCAAACGATTGTTGTATACTTCTAGTGGGTAGGGGATTGTAAATGAACACATCACAGTCCTTCCCCGCAGATTAAAATGAGGTGTTACAAAGCCAATATTTTGAGGATCTGATGTGATTGTTTATTGAATACTAAAATATTAAACGGATTCGATGATATGAACAAAGGCTCACATAACAAATACACCAGCTGTTTTGTGAAATCGTTTTTTTTCCATTAAAATTAAGTGTTCGGATGTCGGTACGAAAAGCGGGAAACAACGTCACGTCAACAAACATTTGCGAATGGATAACTAACCAGTCGGATATAACCGATGGGTATTTCCCAATTAAGACATATCATGTTACGTGATCAGGGGCATTATGGCATAACTTGTTTTAAGTAAGTAACACCATCAAGTTATTTTTCATAACCCACTAGTAAGATATTGACTTGCAAGATGACATAAGGGTGATTCATATTAAAACAGCTGATTCATTGGTTATGTATTAAAAATAATCAAACATTCGTGTTCTTCGAATCATTTTGCTCGTTTAATATTATTTCAGGCGCGTATCTGGGCCGTTTTTTGAAATTACGCTCGATTACCAGAAAAATAACCTTTGTAGTAATACTTTTGAATATATTCGGTTCTTTTCTAATGAATAACAGGTAAAATACAGACATGAGAGGAATTTAACGCAAAATATGAACGACTAAAATCCTGACGAGTTTAAGTTTAATCATTGTAAACCTTTTCAAATTAATTGGTGTGGTATTAAGATTTATAACATAGAAAATACGGAAATAAAATATATCATTCATAACCTGGGTTAAGCATCGACTTTCTTAGTGTTTTTGGTACTTTTAGCTTTCGATTTTTCGAACGGAGGTTACGCACGCGCCTGTATTATTTGGTATTTAATGAACACTCCTTTAAATACGGAATTCGATGTTTATCACCAGCGCCCTTACATGTGAATTTGCCATGTCAATGAACCAAAACTTTATCATTTTCAAAAGATCACACTTAACCAAAGTTTTGTTTTATAGAATATATACGCTTCAGCCATTAGTTTAATAAAATCTAAAGCTTTTTCTTTTAAGAAAACAGAAAAAATGTCACGTTACTTGACAACAAAACATAACATGACCTTGTATTAATATGTATATATTATTAATAAAATCAATAATCAAGTACCTTATTAATTCGATATTTATAATTATTAAAATTTATCAACATTTAAATTCTGCTTAATATAGCTTGTAAGCAATCCCTGTAAAATAAGCGACATGTTTGGCAAATCAAGCACCTAGACAATACTTGATTTGTCGGCACTGGTATGTTACAGTCAATCTTGAGTCGTTTTTGGGGAAAGCCATCCAGAAGATTCCAACACTGAGAGGAGTCAAGATCGGTAACCCTGACGTCCCGACTGCTTACGAGCTGCTCCAAATGTATAGGTTAAAGATACACGCCGGCGGTGACACGGTAATAGACAAGACTTATTATTTTTAGGGTGGTTAGCCGCACTAACATACGTGTATGGAAGGGGATATCCGCCAATACTCAATTTCTAATTGGCAAATTGCGGCACTGCATATGCTTAAATTTGCTATTTGTTTGCACAAACAAGTTCGTTTTTACATGTATCAATTTCACATTTCTCGTATACAATTTGGAAATTACAAATCTCAAGTCACAATTATCAAGTCACGAATGTAATGATCGATTACAATTTACAGGTTACAAATCTCAAAGTCACAATTCTCAAGTCACAAATCACTAAGGTACAAGTTAAGAATTAGCATCATTCAGACGCTAGGTGGCGGTACCACATAAATATAGACGTCACTAAGCTAAAAATAGAACGGAATATCATAAGTTAAAAATAGAACGGAATCATAAATGATTCTTCAAGGGAGATTAGGGATTAGGGATTAGCCGGCATTTTTGCCGATACTGCGCAGCGACATTTCTATCATTACAGCACAGGGGCACTTATGAGGTGCCCAGGGACTGAACCCGGCCGGTCCATTATACTGACACCGACGAGTCAGGCGTAATGCTGTCCCCGTAGCCCCGAGCGTTAGGAGGGAAGCCACTACTACCAACTTTAAAGTCTTTGGTATGACCCGGCCGGGGTTCGAACCCACGACCTCCCGATCCGCAAGCCGACGCTCTACCATCTGAGCTATTGCGGCCGGTCTTCAAGGGAGATACAACAGAAAACAGCCAACGTAATTTGGCGTCAAATTGAATGCGTTATCTTTTATGAAAAGTAGTTATTAAGGTATATATTAAAATTCTGCAAGTAATTTTAGCATATAAGTCTTTGTTTTCTTAAAACTACATCCAATCCAATTTAATTATACATATCGGACATTTCCAGACGAACATGCACTCTCATTTACATTCGGATTTGTTTACAATGCATAGGAATTGAACTACATCAACAGGAGTACTTGATGTAGTTAGAATGCTTTCCCCAAAGGCAGGTACCCATATAGCTCAGTTGCTAGAGCACCTACCTCAAGAGCAGGAGGGGCTGGGTCCGACCCCCGCCCTCGGTACTGGGATTTCTACAGCCTTCTTTTAGTGGCGTCAGATTTAATTCAGTAGAACACCATGTGGAGCAGGAACGTGCTAGGTACTAGTGGTTCTGTCCAGTTGACATCTGGCTAAAAAAAGGAAGGTTAAAAGCTCTCTACCCAGGTAGGCAAGGTGTTCGAGCACCTGATTACGGAGGAGGTCTTGGGTTCGATATACTGTGTACCGGTAAAGGAATCATTTCGATTAAATCAGGATATTAGCAGTTAATTGAAAGAGGGTGACCCATAGAGGTTGAAAGGGGTTGGGGCAGGGGTGTAGGGGCTGTCAGACCTGAGAGATAAAAATATACGAACAACATTTAAACAGATTCATACAGTTTGTGGAAAAGGTAGAGACATAAATGTGGACCAACTTTTATGGGTGCAGGTCTTCAGTACATGTCACGAATGATTATAAATGCATGTATCACGCATTTTTGTCAATGTGCCGATAACACTGAATTATCACTTGATCTCCTATAATAACAAACATAGGCCTATATATAGCCTACGTAGTCATATCATGATCAGCAGTTAAGTACAGAATAATATCCCTAAAATTGTATAGCAAAAATAAATAATACATGTGTAGGATTCTATCGGTAAGAAAACCACAACCTGAAAGTACACTAGAACGCGGACAAGTTCAAGCGATACATTCTATTTATAGATAGACATTCCCGTGTTAGAAGCGTACCCTTGCGTTCTAATGTTGAACTGGTGTTATACGGTGTACATTTTACATTAGAGATTTGCGCCCCTAGATTAGTAACTTGTTAATAAGATTCCAGAAATGTAAAATGTAATCGTGATTTTCGCCCCGCGATTTGTAACTTGTTAATTGTATATGCGGGCAATGTGAAATTGTTTAAATGTTACGTTGAAATGTTAACATTTTCATGTGATATATAAAAGTTAGGATGTATTAGATAGCGGTATTTAGCATGCGCTGTGTTGCAATTTACAAAGTGACAAATCCGAGTATTGGAAGTTAGAAATAGTAATTAGAATATTGGCGGATATCCCCTTTCATATACTGTACAACCATTTGGCGATGTTACGTTAGTTTGTTGAACTTAGCGCACACTCAGGCGCTTAGGCCGGCATACAGCCATACTCATAGTTATTTAAAAGGCTGCGTCTATTGTGTATTCAGGGCTTCGGAAAAGGAGTACATGTAGTAACATTTTCCGACAATGACAGCCGGTGGCGATTAGATGCCGTACATGATTTGTGTAAGATGAACCGGTCATTCTTAACTTACGCAAAGTCAATGTGGTAGACTTAAGCAGAAGGTTAAGGGTCGAGAACTAAGACCTATTTACTCACTTTACAGCGCGTTCTACTAATCGCGTTTAAGTCGTGAAAATACGTAGAACTACGACACGGGCACGCTGGAAATCTTAGATATACCGACGTTCTGTCCAGGCTTTTAAATCTTTATCAGATGTACTGATCCTTTGTACAGCCCTGTACGTCTATCTCAGATGTTCCGACACTGTGTACAGCCCTGTACGTCTATCTCAGATGTTCCGACCCTATGTACAGCCCTGTACGTCTATCTCAGATGTTCCGACCCTATGTACAGCCCTGTACGTCTATCTCAGATGTTCTGACCCTAAATACAGCCCTGTACGTCTATCTTAGATGTTCCGACGCTCTGAACAATCTGGTACGTCTGTATCATGTGTTTCGAACCCTGGCTTGTACGTCTATCTCATGTGCATAGAATCCTTGCTTGTACTTCTATCTCATGTGTATCGAATCATTGCTTGTACGTCTATCTCATGTGTACCGAACCCTGACTTGTACGTCTGTATCATGTGTACCGAACCATGGCTTTGTACGTCTATCTCATGTGTATCAAATCCTGGTTTGTACGTTTGTATCATGTGTACCGAACCCTGGCTTGTACGTCTGTATCATGTGCATCGAATCCTTGATTGTACGTCTGTATCATGTGTTTCGAATCCTTGCTTGTACGTCTGTATCATGTGTATCGAATCCTTGCTTGTACGTCTGTATCATGTGTACCGAACCCTGGCTTGTACGTCTGTATCATGTGTACCGAACCCTGGCTTGTACGTGTGTATCATGTATACCGAACCCTGGCTGGTACGTCTGTATCATGTGTACCGAACCCTGGCTTGTACGTCTGTATCATGTGTACCGAACCCTGGTTGGTACGTTTGTATCATGTGTACCAAACCCTGGCTTGTACGTCTGTATCATGTGTACCGAACCCTGGCTGGTACGTCTGTATCATGTGTACCGAACCCTGATTTGTACGTCTGTATCATGTGTACCGAACCCTGGCTTGTACGTCTGTATCATGTGTACCGAATCGAGACTTGTACGTCTGTCTCATGTGTATCGAACCTTGGCTTGTACGTCTGTATCATGTGTACCGAACCCTGACTTGTACGTCTGTATCATGTGTACCGAACCCTGGCTTGTACGTCTATCTCATGTGTATCATATCCTGGCTTGTACGTCTGTATCATGTGTACCGAACCATGGCTTTGTACGTCTATCTCACGTGTATCGAACCCTGGCTTGTACGTCTGTATCATGTGTACCGAACAATGGCTTTGTACGTCTATCTCATGTGTATCGAATCCTTGCTTGTACGTCTATTTTATGTGTACCGAGCCCTGACTTGTACGTCTGTCTCATGTGTATCGAACCTTGGCATGTACGTCTATCGCATGTGTACCGAACCTTGGCTTATACGTCTATCTCATGTGTATCGAATCTTGGCTTGTACGTCTGTCTCATGTGTACCGAACCTTGGCTTGTACATCTGTCTCATGTGTACCGAACCTTGACTTGTACGTGTATCTCATGTGTAACGAACACTGGCTTGTACGTCTGTATCATGTGTACCGAACCATGGCTTTGTACGTTTGTATCATGTGTACCGAACCATGTCTTTTTATGTCTATCTCATGTGTACCGAACCCTGGCTTGTACGTCTATCTCATGTGTACCGAACCCTGTCTTGTACGTCTGTATCATGTGTACCGAACCATGGATTTGTATGTCTATCTCATGTGTACCGAACCCTGGCTTGTACGTCTATCTCATGTGTACCGAACCCTGGCTTGTACGTCTATCTCATGTGTACCGAACCCTGGCTTGCACGTCTATCTCAATATGTACCGAACCATGGTTTTGTACGTCTGTATCATGTGTACCGAACCATGGCTTTGTATGTCTATTATATGTGTACCGAACCCTGGCTTGTACGTCTATCTCATGTGCACCGAACCATGGATTTGTACGTCTGTATCATGTGTACCGAACCATGGCTTTGTATCTCTATCTCATGTGTACCAAACTCTGGCTTACACGTCCATGTCATGTGTACTGAACACTGACTTGTATGTCTATCTCATGTGTATCGAATCCTTGCTTGTACGTCTATCACATGTGTATCGATTCCTTGCTTGTACGTCTATCTCATGTGTATCGAACCTTCGCTTGTACGTCTATCTCATGTGTAACGAACCCTGGCTTGTACGTCTGAATCATGGGAACCGAACCCTGGCTTGTACGTCTATCTCATGTGTACCGAACCCTGGCTTGTACGTTTGTATAATGTGTACCGAACCATGGCATTGTATGTCTATCTCATGTGTACCGAACCATGGCTTTGTACGTCTGTATCATGTGTACCGAACCATGGCTTTGTATGTCTATCTCATGTGTACCGAACCTGGCTTGTACGTCTATCTAATGTATACCGAATCATAGCATTGTACGTCTGTATTATGTGTACCAAACCGTGGCTTTGTATGTCTATCTCATGTGTACCAAACCCTGGCTTACACGTCCATGTCATAAGAACCGAACCCTGACTTGTATGTTTATCTCATGTGTATCGAATCCTTGCTTGTACGTCTATCTCATGTGTATCGAATCCTTGCTTGTACGTTTATCTCATGTTTACCGAACCCTGGCTTGTACATCTGTATCATGTGTACCGAACCATGGCTTTGTACGTCTGTATTATGTGTACCGAACCCTGGCTTGTACGTCTATCTCATTTGTAACGAATCCTGGCTTGTACGTATGTATCATGTGTACCAAACCATGGCTTTGTACGTTTGTATCATGTGTACTGAACCATGGCTTTGTAATGTCTATCTCATGTGTACCGAACCCTGGCTTATACGTCTATCTCATGTGTACCGAACCATGGCTTTGTACGTCTGTTTCATGTTCACCGAACATGGCTTTGTATGTCTATCTCATGTGTACCGAACCCTGACTTGTACGTCCGTATCATGTGTACCGAACCCTGGCTTGTACGTCTGTATCATGTGTACCGAACCATGGCTTTGTACGTCTATCTCATGTATATCGAACCCTGGCTTGTACGTCTATCTCATGTGTAACGAACCCTGGCTTTCACGTCTGTATCATGTGTACCGAACCATGGCTTTGTACGTTTGTATCATGTGTACCGAACCATGGCTTTTTATGTCTATCTCATGTGTACCGAACCCTGGCTTGTACGTCTATCTCATGTGTACCGAACCATGGCTTTGTACGTCTGTAACATGTGTACCGAACCATGGCTTTGTACGTCTATCTCATGTGTACCAAACCCTGGCTAACACGTCCATGTCATGTGTACCGAACCCTGACTTGTATGTTTATCTCATGTGTGTCGAATCCTTACTTGTACGTCTATCTCATGTGTATCGAATCCTTGCTTGTACGTCTATCTCATGTTTACCGAACCCTGGCTTGTACATCTGTCTCATGTGTACCGAACCCTGGCTTGTACGTCTATCTCATGTGTACCGAGCCATGGCTTTGTACGTCTGTATCATGTTTATTGAACCATGGCTTTGTAGGTCTATCTCATGTGTACCGAACCCTGACGTGTACGTCCGTATAATGTGTACCGAACCCTGGCTTGTACGTCTGTATCATTTGTACCGAACCATGGCTTTGTACGTCTATCTCATGTGTATCGAACCCTGGTTTGTACGTCTATCTCATGTGTAACGAACCCTGGCTTGTACGTCCGTATCATGTGTACTGAACCCTGGCTTGTACGTCTGTATCAGGTGTACCGATCCATGTCTTTTTATGTCTATCTCATGTGTACCGAACCCTGGCTTGTACGTCTGTATCATGTGTACCGAACCATGGCTTGTAGGTCTGTATTATGTGTACCGAACCCTGGCCTGTACGTCTGTATCATGTGTACCGAACCCTGACTGGTACGTCTGTATCATGTGTACCGAACTCTGGCTTGTACGTCTGTATCATGTGTACCGAACCATGGCTTTGTGTGTCTACCTCATGTGTATCGAACCCTGGCTTTTACGTCTATCTCATTTGTAACGAACCCTGGCTTGTACGTCTGTATCATGTGTACCGAACCATGGCTTTGTACGTTTGTATAATGTGTACTGAACCTTGGCTTTGTAATGTCTATCTCATGTGTACCGAACCCTGGCTTGTACGTATATCTTATGTGTACCGAACCATGGCTTTGTACGTCTGTATCATGTTTACCGAACCATGGCTTGGTATGTCTAGCTCATGTGTACAGAACCCTGACTTGTACGTCCGTATCATGTCTACCGAACCCTGGCTTGTACGTCTGTATCATGTGTACCGAACCATGGCTTTGTACGTCTATCTCATGTATATCGAACCCTGGCTTGTACGTCTATCTCATGTGTAACGAACCCTGGCTTGTACGTCTGTATCATGTGTATCGAACCCTGGCTTGTACGTCTGTATCATGTGTACCGAACCATGCCTTTGTATGTCTATTTCATGTGTAACGAACCCTGACTTGTATGTCTGTATCATGTGAACCGAACCCTGGCTTGTACGTCTGTATCATGTGTACCGAACCCTGGCTTGTACGTCTGTATCATGTGTACCGAACCATGGCTTGTACGTTTGTATCATGTGTACCGAACCCTGGTTTGTATGTATATCTCATGTGTACCGAACCCTGGCTTCTACGTCTATCTTATGTGTACCGAACCCTGACTTGTACGTCTGTATCATGTGTACGAACCATGGCTTTGTACGTCTATCTCATGTGTAGCGAACCATGGCTTTGTACGTCTGTATCATGTGTACCGAACCATGGCTTTGTACGTCTATCTCATGTGTACCAAACCCTGGCTTACACGTCCATGTCATGTGTACCGAACCATGACTTGTATGTCTTTCTCATGTGTATCGAATTCTTGCTTTTTCGTCTATCTCATGTCTATCGAATCCTTGCTTGTACGTCTATCTCATGTGTATCGAATCCTTGCTTGTACGTCTATCTCATGTTTACCGAACCCTGGCTTGTACATCTGTCTCATGTGTACCGAACCCTGGCTTGTACGTCTATCTCATGTGTACCGAGCCATGGCTTTGTACGTCTGTATCATGTTTATTGAACCATGGCTTTGTATGTCTATCTCATGTGTACCGAACCCTGACTTGTACCTCCGTATCATGTGTACCGAACCCTGGCTTGTACGTCTGTATCATGTGTACCGAACCATGGCTTTGTACGTCTATCTCATGTGTATCGGACCCTGGCTTGTACGTCTATCTCATGTGTATCGAACCCTGGCTTGTACGTCCGTATCATGTGTACCGAACCCTGGCTTGTACGTCTGTATCATGTGTACCGAACTCTGGCTTGTACGTCTGTATCATGTGTACCGAACCATGGCTTTGTGTGTCTACCTCATGTGTATCGAACCCTGGCTTTAACGTCTGTATCATGTTTACCGAACCATGGCTTGGTATGTCTAGCTCATGTTTACAGAACCCTGAATTGTACGTCCGTATCAAGTCTACCGAACCCTGGCTTGTACGTCTGTATCATGTGTACCGAACCATGGCTTTGTACGTCTATCTCATGTGTATCGAATCCTTGCTTGTACGTCTATCTCATGTTTACCGAACCCTGGCTTGTACATCTGTCTCATGTGTACCGAACCCTGGCTTGTACGTCTATCTCATGTATACCGAACCATGGATTTGTACGTCTGTATCATGTGTACCGAACCATGGCTTTGTATGTCTATCTCATGTGTATCGAACCCTGGCTTGTACGTCTATCTCATGTGTACTGAACCATGGCTTTGTACGTCTGTATCATGTGTACCGAAACATGGCTTTGTATGTCTATTCCATGTGTACCAAACCCTCGCCTACACGTCCATGTCATGTGTACCGAACCATGACTTGTATGTCTTTCTCATGTGTATCGAATTCTTGCTTTTTCGTCTATCTCATGTCTATCGAATCCTTGCTTGTACGTCTATCTCATGTGTATCGAATCCTTGCTTGTACGTCTATCTCATGTGTACCGAACCCTGGCTTGTACATCTGTATCATGTGTACCGAACTATGGCTTTGTACGTCTGTATCATGTGTACCGAACCATGGCTTGTACGTCTGTATCATGTGTACCGCACTATGGCTTTGTACGGCTATCTCATGTGTAACGAACCCTTACTTGTACGTCTGTATCATGTGTACCGAACCCTGACTTGTACGTCTGTATCATGTGTAACGAACCATGGTTTGTACGTCTATATCATTTGTACCGAAGCATGGTTTGTATGTGTGTATCATGTGTACCGAACCATGGCTTGTACGTCTATCTCATTTGTATCGAACCTTGGCTTGTACGTCTATCTCATGTGTACCGAACCCTGGCTTGTACGGCTGTATCATGTGTACCGAACCATGGCTTTGTACGTTTATCTCATGTGTACCGAACCCTGGCTTGTACGTCTATGTCATGTTTACCGAACCCTGTCTTGTACATCTCTATCAAGTGTACCGAACCATGGCTTTGTACGTCTGTATTATGTGTACCGAACCCTGCCTTGTACGTCTGTATCATGTGTACCAAACCCTGACTTGTACGTCTGTATCATGTGTACCGAACCCTGGCTTGTACGTCTGTATCATGTGTACCGAACCATGGCTTTGTACGTCTATCTCATGTGTATCGAACCATGGCTTTTACGTCTTTCTCATGTGTAACGAACCCTGGCTTGTACGTCTGTATCATGTGTACCGAACCCTGGCTTTGTACGTTTGTATCATGTGTACCGAACCATGGCTTTGTAATGTCTATCTCATGTGTAACGAACCCTGGCTTATACGTATATCTCAAGTGTACCGAACAATGGCTTTGTACGTCTGTATCATGTTTACCGAACAATGGCTTGGTATGTCTATCTCATGTGTACCGAACCCTGACTTGTACGTCCGTATCATGTGTACCGAACCCTGGCTTGTACGTCTGTATCATGTGTACCGAACCATGGCTTTGTACGTCTATCTCATGTATATCGAACCCTGGCTTGTACGTCTGTATCATGTGTACCGAACCATGGATTTGTATGTCTATCCCATGTGTACCGAACCCTGGCTTGTACGTCTATCTCATGTGTACCGAACCCTGGCTTGTACGTCTATCTCATGTGTACCGAACCCTGGCTTGCACGTCTATCTCAATATGTACCGAACCATGGTTTTATACGTCTGTATCATGTGTACCGAACCATGGCTTTGTATGTCTATTATATGTGTACCGAACCCTGGCTTGTACGTCTATCTCATGTGCACCGAACCAAGGATTTGTACGTCTGTATCATGTGTACCGAACCATGGCTTTGTATCTCTATCTCATGTGTACCAAACTCTGGCTTACACGTCCATGTCATGTGTACTGAACACTGACTTGTATGTCTATCTCATGTGTATCGAATCCTTGCTTGTACGTCTATCACATGTGTATCGATTCCTTGCTTGTACGTCTATCTCATGTGTATCGAACCTTCGCTTGTACGTCTATCTCATGTGTAACGAACCCTGGCTTGTACGTCTGAATCATGGGAACCGAACCCTGGCTTGTACATCTGTATCATGTGTACCGAACCATGGCTTTGTACGTCTGTATCATGTGTACCGTACCATGGCTTTGTACGTCTATCTTATGTGTACCGAACCCTTACTTGTACGTCTGTAACATGTGTACCGAACCCTGACTTGTACGTCTGTATCATGTGTACCGAACCATGGTTTGTACGTCTATATCATTTGTACCGAACCATGGTTTGTACGTCTGTATCATGTGTACAGAACCATGGCTTTGTGTGTCTACCTCATGTGTATCGAACCCTGGCTTTTACGTCTATCTCATTTGTAACGAACCCTGGCTTGTACGTCTGTATCATGTTTACCGAACCATGGCTTGGTATGTCTAGCTCATGTTTACAGAACCCTGAATTGTACGTCTGTATCATGTGTACCGAACCCTGACTTGTACGTCTGTATCATGTGTACCGAACCATGGCTTTGTACGTCTATCTCATGTGTACCGAACCATGGCTTGTACGTCTATCTCATGTGTACCGAACCCTGACTTGTACGTCTATCTCATGTGTTCCGAACCCTGACGTGTACGTCTGTATAATGTGTACCGAACCATGGCTTAGTATGTCTATCTCATGTGTACCAAACCTTGGCTTGCACCTTCATGTCATGTGTACCGAACCCTGACTTGTACGCCCATGTCATGTGAACCGAACCCTGACTTGCACGTCCATGTCATGTGAGCCAAACCCTGGCTTGAACGTCCATGTCATGTGAACCAAACCATGACTTGCACGTCCATGTCATGTGTACCGAACTCTGGCTTGCACGTCCATGTCATGTGGTCATGTGAACCAAACCCTGGCTTGTACGTCCATGTCATGTGAACCAAACCCTGACTTGCACGTCCATGTCATGTGAACCAAATCCTGGCTTGCACGTCCATGTCATGTGAACCAAACCCTGGCTTGCACGTCCATGTCATATGTACCAAACCCTGGCTTGCACGTCCATGTCATGTGTACCGAACCATGGTTGGTACGTCTGTATCATGTGTATCGAACCATGGCTTTGTACGTCTGTATCATGTGTACCGAACCATGGCTTTTTATGTCTATCTTATGTGTACCGAACCCTGGCTTGTACGTCTATCTCATGTGTACCGAACCATGGATTTGTACGTCTGTATCATGTGTACCGAACCATGGCTTTGTATGTCTATCTCATCTGTACCGAACCCTGGCTTGTACGGTTATCTCATGTGTACCGAACCATGGCTTTGTACGTCTGTATCATGTGTACCAAACCATGGCTTTGTATGTCTATCTCATGTGTACCAAACCCTGGCTTACACGTCCTAGTCATGTGTACTGAACCCTGACTTGTATGTCTTTCTCATGTGTATCGAATTCTTGCTTTTTCGTCTATCTCATGTCTATCGAATCCTTGCTTGTACGTCTATCTCTTGTGTATCGAATCCTTGCTTGTACGTCTATCTCATGTGTACCGAACCCTGGCTTGTACATCTGTATCATGTGTACCGAACCATGGCTTTGTACGTCTGTATCATGTGTATCGTACCATGGATTTGTACGTCTATCTTATGTGTACCGAACCCTTACTTGTACGTCTGTATCATGTGTACCGAACCCTGACTTGTACGTCTGTATCATGTGTACCGAACCATGGTTTGTACGTCTATATCATTTGTACCGAACCATGGTTTGTACGTCTGTATCATGTGTACAGAACCATGGCTTGTACATCTGTATCATGTGTACCGAACTATGGCTTTGTACGTCTGTATCATGTGTACCGTACCATGGCTTTTTACGTCTATCTTATGTGTACCGAAGCCTTACTTGTACGTCTGTATCATGTGTACCGAACCATGGTTTGTACGTCTATATCATTTGTACCGAACCATGGTTTGTACGTCTGTATCATGTGTACAGAACCATGGCTTGTACATCTGTATCATGTGTACCGAACTATGGCTTTGTACGTCTGTATCATGTGTACCGTACCATGGCTTTGTACGTCTATCTTATGTGTACCGAACCCTTACTTGTACGTCTGTATCATGTGTACCGAACCCTGACTTGTACGTCTGTATCATGTGTACCGAACCATGGTTTGTACGTCTATATCATTTGTACCGAACCATGGTTTGTACGTCTGTATCATGTGTACAGAACCATGGCTTTGTACGTCCATCTCATGTTTACCGAACCCTGGCTTGTACGTTTTTCTAATGTGTACCGAACCATGGTTTGTACGTCTGTATCATGTGTACCGAACCATGGCTTTGTACGTCTATCTCATGTGTACCGAACCCTGACTTGTACGTCTATCTCATGTGTACCGAACCCTGACTTGTACGTCTATCTCATGTGTTCCGAACCCTGACGTGTACGTCTGTATAATGTGTACCGAACCATGGCTTTGTATGTCTATCTCATGTGTACCAAACCTTGGCTTGCACCTTCATGTCATGTGTACCGAACCCTGACTTGTACGCCCATGTCATGTGAACCGAACCCTGACTTACACGTCCATGTCATGTGAACCAAACCCTGGCTTGCACGTCCATGTCATGTGAACCAAACCATGACTTGCACGTCCATGTCATGTGTACCGAACTCTGGCTTGCACGTCCATGTCATGTGGTCATGTGAACCAAACCCTGGCTTGCACGTCCATGTCATGTGTACCGAACTCTGACTTGCACGTCCATGTCATGTGAACCAAACCCTGGCTTGCACGTCCATGTCATGTGAACCAAACCCTGACTTGTACGTCCATGTCATGTGAACCAAACCCTGACTTGTACGTCCATGTCATGTGAACCAAATCCTGGCTTGCACGTCCATGTCATGTGAACCAAACCCTGGCTTGTACGTCCATGTCATGTAAACCAAACCCTGACTTGTACGTCCATGTCATGTGAACCAAATCCAGGCTTGCACGTCCATGTCATGTGAACCAAATCATGGCTTGCACGTCCATGTCATGTGTACCGAACTCTGACTTGTACGTCCATGTCATGTGAACCAAATCATGGCTTGCACGTCCATGTCATGTGAACCACGATCCTGGCTTGCACGTCCATGTCATGTATACCGAACCATGGTTGGTACGTCTGTATCATGTGTATCGAACCATGGCTTTGTACGTTTGTATCATGTGTACCGAACCATGGCTTTTTATGTCTATCTTATATGTACCGAACCCTGGCTTGTACGTCTATCTCATGTGTACAGAACCATGGATTTGTACGTCTGTATCATGTGTACCGAACCATGGCTTTTTATGTCTATCTCATCTGTACCGAACCCTGGCTTGTACGTCTATCTCATGTGTACCGAACCATGGCTTTGTACGTCTGTATCATGTGTACCGAACCATGGCTTTGTATGTCTATCTCATGTGTACCAAACCCTGGCTTACACGTCCATGTCATGTGTACTGAACCCTGACTTGTATGTCTTTCTCATGTGTATCGAATTCTTGCTTTTTCGTCTATCTCATGTCTATCGAATCCTTGCTTGTACGTCTATCTCTTGTGTATCGAATCCTTGCTTGTACGTCTATCTCATGTGTACCGAGCCATGGCTTTGTACGTCTGTATCATGTTTATTGAACCATGGCTTTGTATGTCTATCTCA
Organism: Sinonovacula constricta; assembly: GCA_007844125.1. NCBI lineage: Eukaryota > Metazoa > Mollusca > Bivalvia > Cardiida > Solecurtidae > Sinonovacula > Sinonovacula constricta. The sequence goes on along the minus strand of CM017556.1, from coordinate 26,999,536 downwards.
TGTGTACCGAACCCTGACTTGTACGTCCGTATCATGTGTACCGAACCCTGGCTTGTACGTCTGTATCATGTGTACCGAACCATGGCTTTGTACGTCTATCTCATGTGTACCGAACCCTGGCTTGTACGTCTATCTCATGTGAACCGAACCCTGACTTGCACGTCCATGGCATGTGAACCAATCCCTGGCTTGCACGTCCATGTCATGTGAACCAAACCATGACTTCCACGTTCATGTCATGTGTACCGAACTCTGGCTTGCACGTCCATGTCATGTGGTCATGTGAACCAAACCCTGACTTGCACGTCCATGTCATGTGAACCAAACCCTGGCTTGCACGTCCATGTCATGTGTACCGAACTCTGGCTTGCACGTCCATGTCATGTGGTCATGTGAACCAAACCCTGGCTTGCACGTCCATGTCATGTGTACCGAACTCTGACTTGCACGTCCATGTCATGTGTACCGAACTCTGACTTGCACGTCCATGTCAGGTGTTCCGAACTCTGACTTGCACGTCCATGACATGTGAACCAAACCCTGGCTTGCACGTCCATGTCATGTGAACCAAACCCTGACTTGTACGTCCATGTCATGTGAACCAAATCCTAGCTAGCACGTCCATGTCATGTGAACCAAACCCTGGCTTGCACGTCTATGTCATGTGTACCAAACCCTGGCTTGCACGTCCATGTCATGTGTACCGAACCATGATTGGTACGTCTATCTCATTTGTATTGCAACTCTGCACAGGCGTATCTCCAACAGAACCTCAGAAGTGCCGACCTAGTTTACATGCTTGTATATCTATCTCATATGTATTGGACCTCTTCACAGGCTTTATGTCTATGTCTCAGATGTACCACCTCAACTCAACTCAACTTTATTGAACTCGTTACCGCTTTAAGTGATCAAGGAGCAATTTAGCATACAATACAAATATTACACAATAACAAATTCCAGTGCAAATAAATCATGTACAAAAACACGGGAAATCAATGAAAAAGACTAACATCTATGACGTAACGTGTACCGAACCTATGTTTACAGGCTTGTATATATATCTCAGTTGTACCGAACCGCTATATATAATTGTATGTCTGTCTCAGTTGTACCGAACCGCTATATATGATTGTATGTCTGTCTCAGTTGTTTCGAACCTCTGTGCAGGATTGTTCGTCAACGCCTGTCTCAGTAGTACCGACCCTCTGTTCAACGTGGTACGTTTATTTTAGATGTCTCTGTACAGCCTGGTACGTCTATCTCGTTGTACTAACACCCTGTACTGTTTTGTTCGTCTTTCTCAGATGTACCTGGGAATGCTCGCACATGGTCTCACAGGGATAATGCCTAGCCCATATCTCGGAAACCTGGTGTCGGACATGAAGAGAGCTGTCGACAGTGCTGATTTATCAACAGCCCGGGAAATACAGGTATGCCACTATAAAAAGCATATTGAAGCTTGGAGAAATTGTATTTATTTAAAAAGTTGAACATTTGGACCATGTTTTTTTGTGCAAATAGGCCTACCAAATAAATCATCGTTATATATACATGAAAAGGTCCTGCAAAATTATGTTCATTAATAAAACAGTGTGGACAGTGAAGCATAAATCCTCACTCGTCATTGCAAACGGGTTTTTCCTATCTGAGCCTAGCGACAGAGATAGTATCTTAAACTAAGAAAACCACGTGACAACATACTCGTGTTGTTATATGGTCATCGAGGTAATTCGCTCTGACATGGATGTTTAATTTTCGCAGTGAAAACTATTGTGCCTTTTACAGATTTTAAAAAGAATCAACATTTGGACTGTGTTTCCTTTTCGATTAATACTTTCTTACAATGTAATAAGTGTTCAAAATCGGCTCTACATAGACTAAAATATACGTTCATGCAGAAATTCACCTAAGCAGTGGTAAGATATTATTACAAGTATTTCATACAGGTAAACTGTCGGATACCACCTTAATATATATAGACAATGTTGTGTTTGTGGTTGCAAATCTTTTAAAAGCAACAAACATTTACAAAATAGTCCTGATAGCTATGTTTTATGCCATGATCATACTTAGAAAACACTTGTATTACGATCAAGCTTACCGGGGAATACATATCTTTGATGATCATGAGATTGGTAACAATTGCTATGGTTGGTTACACCCTGTTACTGTAAGTTACATCTGTAATTGTTGGTTAAACCCTGTGATTGTTAGTTACATCAAGTAATAGTTGGTTACATTCTGTGATGGTTGGTTAAAGCATTTGATGGTTGGTTACATTAAGTATAAGTTGGTTACACCCTGTGACGGTTGGTTACACCCTGTGATGGTTGGTTACAGCATTTGATGGTTGGTTACATCAAGTAATAGTTGTTTACACCCTGCGACAGTTGGTTACAGCATTTGATGGTTGGTTACATCAAGTGATAGTTGGTTACACCCTGTGATGGTTGGTTACAGCATTTGATGGTTGGTTACATCAAGTAATAGTTGTTTACACCCTGCGACAGTTGGTTACAGCATTTGATGGTTGGTTACATCAAGTGATAGTTGGTTACACCCTGTGATGGTTGGTTACAGCATTTGATGGTTGGTTACAGCATTTGATGGTTGGTTACATCAAGTGATAGTTGGTTACACCCTGTGACGGTTGGTTACAGCATTTGATGGTTGGTTACAGCATTTGATGGTTGGTTACATCAAGTAATAGTTGGTTACACCATGAGATTGTTGGTTACACCCTTAGAGGGATGGTTACATCAATGGATAGTTGGTTACACCCTGTGATTGTTGATTACATCAAGCGATAGTTGGTTTCACCAGGTGATTGTTGGTTACACCCTGAAATGGATGGTTACATCAAGTGATAGTTGGTGACACCCTGTGATTGTTGGTTACATCAAGTGGTAGTTGGTTACACTCTGTGATGGTTGGTTACATCAAGTGAAATTGGTTACACCTTGTGATGGGGTGGTTGGTTACATCATGTTATGGTTTGCTACACCCTGTGATTATTGGTTACACCAAGTGTTTGTATGTTACACGCTGTGATAGTTGGTTACACCAAGTGATTGTTGGTCACATCCTGGGATGCTAGGTTACAGAATCTGATAATTGGCTACAAATACCGTGTAATGGTGGGTTTCGCCGTCTGATTGATGTTACTCTCAATGATTGTTGGTTAAAACCCTGTGATCATTTGTTGAATATCTTGTGGTGGTTAGCTTCACCCTCGGAATGATGTTACACCCTGTGATTGTTAGTTACACCCGGTGATGGTTGGTTTACACCAAATGATGTTTGTGTACACCCTGAGGTGTTTTTATTTACACCCTGTCATTGTTGGTTACACCCTGTGATGGTTGGTTACACCATGTTATGGTGGATTACACCCTATGGTTGTTGATTACACCCTGTGATATTGGTAACACCCTGTGATAATTGGTGACAACTAGCGCTGGTTGGTTACACCATGTGATGGTTGGTTACACCGTGATTATGATGACGACACATCTGCATGTGATGGTTGGTTACACCTTGTCATGATTTATTACATTCCGAGATTAATAGTAACATCCTGTGGTCGTCGGTATCACACTGTGATGAATGTCGACATCCTGTGGTGGTTGGGTACACACCGGGAAGAATTTTGACATCCTGTGGTGCTTGGCCACACACTGGGATAAACGGCAACATCATGTGGTGGTTGGTTACACGCTGTGATGAAAGGCAATTCCCTGTGATGGATGGTTAAACCATGTGATGTATGGCAACTCCCTTTGGTCGTTGGTTACACCCTGTGATATTTGGTTGCCAATACCATGTTACGGTTGGTTTCACCCTATTATAGTAGGCTAGCCTCTGTGTTCGTTGTTACACCCTGTGATGCTTAGTTACACCCTGGTTACACGCTATGATGGTTGCTTACACATACACTGTGATAGTTTCACCCTGTGGAGCTAGGTTTCACCCTATGAAGGTAAATTACACCATATGATGGTTGGTTACACCCTGTGATTGTTAGTTGTTACACTCTGTGATTGTTGGATACAACCTGTGATAGTTGGGTACAACCTGTGATGGTTGGTTACGCCGTGTGATGAATGGCAACTCCATGTGATGTTTTTTTCCATCCTGTGTTGGTTTGTTTCACCCTGTGATGAATGGCAACACACTGTGATGGTTGGTTACGTTTTGTTGAGAATGACAACGCCCTGTTATGGCTGGTTACACCCTGTGGCGATTGGTTACAACCTGTGGTAGTTGGTTACATCATGTGATGAATGGCAACACCCTGTGATGGTGGGTTACAACCTGTAATACTTGGTTCCACACTGTGATGGTTGGTTACAACCTGTGGCAGTTTATTCCACCCTGTGATGGTTGGTTACAACCAGTGGTAAATGGTTTCCCCCTGTGATGAATGGCAACATCATATGGTGGTTGGTTACACCCTGTGATGAATGGCAACTTCTTGTGGTGACTGGTTACACACTGTTATGAATGGCAACTCCATTTCAAGGTTGCTTACACCCTGTGGTGAATGGCATCACCCTGTTGTAGTTGGTTACACCCTGTCGTGATTGGTTACATTCAGAGATGAATGTGAACATCCTGTGATTGTTGGTTACTCACTGTGCTGTATGGCAACATCTTGTGGTACACCCTGTGATGAATGGCAAATGTAAAGGTTGCTTATACACTGTGCTAAATGGCAACTTGCTGTGGTGGTGGATAAACCCTGTAATTGATGGCAACTCCTTATGTATCCCTTATACACTGTGATGAACGACAACTCCATGTGGTACTTGGTTACACCCTGTAAGGAATAGCAACACCATGTGATAGTTGGTTACAACCTTTGATGATTGATTCTACCCTGTAATAGTTGGTTGCAAGCTCTGATGGTACGTTCTACCCGGTGATGATTGGTTACAACCTGTGGTGGTTGGTTACACCCTGTGATGAATGGCAACATCCGGTGGTGGTTGGTCATACCCTGTGAATGACAACTGAATTGGTTACGCCCTGTGATGGTTGGTTACAACCTGTGATGGTTGGTTCTACCATGTGATAGTTTGTTTAAACCTGTGATGGCTGGTTCCACCCTGTGCTGGTTGGTTACAACCTGTGATGCTTGGTGACCCCCTCTAATGGTTGGTTACAGCCTGTGATGCTTGGTTACACACTGTGATGATTGGTTACATCCTGTGGTGGTTGGTTACACACTATGATGAATGGCAACATCATGTGGTGGTTGGTTACACACTGTGATGAATGGCAACATCCTGTGGTGGTTGGTTACACAATGGGTTGAACGGTAACTCACTGTGGGGGTTGGTTACTCCCTGTTATGGATAGATTCATTCTGTGCTGAAAACAAAACTCTGTGATATTTGGCTTCTTTTTGTTATGAATGGCAGCACCGTGTGATATTTGGCTACATCCAGTGATCAATGGCAACACTCTGTGGTGGATGGTTTCTTTCTGTGATGAATGACAACACCTTACGATAGTTGGTTTAATTATGTGAGGAATGGCAATTCTCTGTAATCGTTGGTTTTATTCTGTGATTAATGGCAGAACTTTGTGAAGATTTCTTTCTTTCTCTGTCTTATAATATGATGTCTTCATACATTATATGATGGTTGGTTACTTCATGTGGTCTCTGAATTCATCCTGTGATGGCTTGTTAGTCCATGTGATGTTTTGTTTCATTATTTGATTGATTGATGTTGCTGTTTTCCATAGGTCGTGATATTTGTTGTTCTTTTTTTTGCAAAGTAAGATAAAATTTAGACTGTTTTATACGAATGCCCCTGACAGACGGCAGCTGCCTTGTTGTTTTTGTTTATTTGCTAAACATCAATATCTCTTCAGAATTTAAATGATTTCTAGGTAGACCATGGCGATTGGAAATGGCCGCATGCGATCACAATGTTGCAAACGACATTGTTAAAACAACACATATGTTAAAGGTGTTAATAAGATAATGGAGTATACTCGAATTCGATACCTTATATGTGTGTGTGTGCGTGTCTGTGTGCGTTGGGTGTGCTGCTTCGAATCCGTGTAGGACTCAATTTTTGTTACAGCTGATGATACAGAAGATCAACAAAGTCAAGGCCAGATATGGAGGTATGTGGTCCTGAAATATTTACTGAGAAAGTCAATGATGTTATCATGGATATTATTCTAGCGTTTGTGTTGCCCTGAGAGTTGCCTTCGGTCTAACGCACTTCGAATTGGACCCCAAAATGTGTTAATGTTAAGCGTTCCGTTGCCTTCAAATAACGTAACGTTCCCAATATGCGAGGAAGGAAAGAGAAAGATTGTCTTGCATAATCCTATAACAAACATATAGACAAGACAATCTTAATTGAATCATGGCAAAATCATCAAATAGAACGTACGAGCACTGCCTCGCTGATATTAACAAAGACGTCCGCGAGCCTTAATAAACCCATTCAAATACATGTTTATGCTTATATGTCCGGCAATCACGCCAAATTACATTACTTTTGTGTGTCATATATCCAGACAATGATTTCCCATGATACTGACCAGAACAGATGATTATGTATAGAAATGCCACATCACGGAAACGATCGCAGCAAATATTGTTGGAAAGAGATCATAGTATCATACAAAGGCTCAAAAGATCTAAAACAAAAAATAAACGACCTTAACAATAGTCAATATGTAATAAGCAAATACGTGGATTATAAAAATACAGTGTGTTGGGACATTTGAAAACAATGGTATAAAATATGCGGTGTTAAAAATTTTTTATTCAATAGGATGTTTGTCTCAGTAGAACCCACATTGGCAAGGAATAGATGCAACAAGCGTAAACAGTCGGTACTTATTTATGAAGTACTATAAATTTGATACATATTTTTTTAAGTTTTGGAAATACGCTATTAGTGCACATTCAATATTTAGAAACTGTGCGAACAGTTAGAAAATGTGCATGAAATAAATTACATAATGTCAGTAGCAATGCATACGGGAAGTTAACAAGTGGTTTGTAATATAATGCAGTTACATATATTCTTCAAGAGACTGTTTTGTTTTCATCTTTGAAATTATCATAACACATTCATTTAGAGAATTTTAAGTTCTCTGTGTCTTTACTTCTGCCATTTTAGAAGATTCCATATTAAAAAGAAGAATGTGAACTATGGCAAATGCTTAACAACAAGGCCATTAGCGAATGTCAAAATGCACACTTACTTTTTCAGGAGGTCTAAACGTGTGTCGTGTGATATTCTCCCTGCTGACAGATATAGATGTAGGTCAGGGTCGTCTCCCTTGGCAACCTTTGACCACGAGTCAGATTGAGGAACTCCGACGAGATCTTACACAGCTGCCGTTTGGTTCATTTGCTCAGCCTGAAGTGTAAGCGTGTGTTTGGAAAACTTAGCTACCAGCCGATTTCATAAGGTTACAAGAAAAAGTTGATGCTCAACATCAAAGATGCCGTTCAATAATGTAAAAATACAACGTTGTTAACTGATTATTCAACAAAAGGAAATGTTTTCGCAACGCATTTGCATAACTGAGCATTGACAATATTAAACCTCGGCCATTTTCGGTCATTACACTGTTAATTTGTACCGATATTTTTCGTAAATATGCTCACTTACTTTGTATGTATTGATCCAAGTATGTAATTCAGGGCGCACATAAGTCGTTATGGTCATTAAATGTAGACATATGTAAGAATATATAAGACAAATTTCTATGAGCATTGCAACATATACAAATATTGAAAAGACACAGGACCAAGGTAATTCACATGCACGCCAAATGTAAAAGTGAGAACAAATCTGTGATTAATCATTTAACAATAAAAGCAAACCCGACAGTTACTGCCTTGGAACGGTCAGTCAGCAATATGGACCAACTGGGGTGCTTAAACCGGTTTTACAGAGCTCTAACTTCGCACTTCCTGATGGGGTTCTCGAATGCAAGCAATGAAAAGAAAACCGATCCATTTGAATAAGTGTCCAAACGTTGACGTTTTGTTTGACAAGTTATGACGAAAGCAGTGACGTCATTCAAAAATAATGTCCACATAGTGTTTAGAATAGAGATATTTCTATTAGATGACCTACAAAAAATGTTAAAAGTTATTGCAAATAACTTTTTGAATCAAGAAAAAAATGACCAGAGAAGAGTAATTGGTTGTAGCATCCTGTTCATGCGGAGATGGAATTGAGGAACCAAGGTCCAATGCCCAATCAACGGAAATACACGTAACAATCCTTATAGGATGAATTAAATGACAACATAGATTACATGCACGGGGAGATTTTTATGACCGCCACACTGCACAAGTAGCATGTAAAATGTATCTGTCTGTTATTCATAGCACATCAACTTGTAAATTCATATTTGGCAAATGTTACGTACGCACCGTTTGACAGAGGTCACGTGAGTGTCTGGAAATTCAAAACGGATGGGAAAAACTCAACTACAGTACAATATGCGTGGGAATTATCTTGTGTATCAATAGCGAATTGTCAGACTATCTATGTGCGCATGCACTAAAAACATAGAAACCGTAAAAAAGTACAAGCAAAACAGTTTAAATTCTAACCCAACAAAACTTAAATGACGAAGAAATTTACAAATCTATCTGTTAAAATGGTTCTGTATAAATCTGTGATAATTAGTGCAGTCTGCCCTTGCATATGAATTAGTGCAGTCATGTAATGTAAAAATAAGAATCAACAAGGTTTTATATTGTATTATATGTGCCTAGCTTATATGCTTAGCAGTTGTTTTTTTTGTGGTCAGGGCGCGAAACCAATTATTTGAGGCCTTTGAAAACTTAGCTTCAGGAATTTTGACTGTTTCACTTAAAACGGCGTGAACTGGTATGGAAATTTCAGAGGAGTACAAAAAATCGTCGTCTCGTGTTCAAACAATAGTTACCGTATGTATATGCAATGCCTGAATGTATGAATATATCTGTCTGGAATATTCATCAATCGCCATGTTTTATTTATTTGTTCGAATTGCATAATTGAACTATTTATATCTACACCGATGTCGACATATTTGAAAAAAAGGAGGAAACATCATTGCGCGGGTCTTGTATTGCCGTTAATGGGTTCATGTAGTTTTTAGTACTCAAAGCTGAGGACAATTCACATCAAAATAATTTTTTATGGAACAAAATGCTCACAAAGTCTCAAATAGCCAAAGATTTTCAGCTCTGTTAGTATCTTGAATTTGAATTTGTTATCAAGATGGTATAATGATATTTTTCTGGATACAATCAAAGATTTCTTGTATTATATTTGTAAATCGAAAATCAGCATGAATAAAAATGAATAAAAGGTCTGCCAGAAATCTGAAAAGCGCTGTTTAGGCGGTTTAAGTTTTACCTTGTAAACGATTAAAAGTACATCTTTCCGTGGAAACTTGTATATTAAGAAACAATAGTTCCATATCATATGAGAACATTTTAGCTAAGTTATGTTAGATATAGTTTATCACTATAAAATTCAATCATACCTACTACTCGTAAGTGCTATGGGACGCGATCAAAATACAAAATTAACCCACATTTACTAGTTGATTATTATAATCTATACATAGACCATCTCATCTATAACAAAAGGCTTCGCTCGCGACACTCGCGCACATATTACGTCAAAACTACAACCCAGTGATTTGAGTCTAAATTTATCCAATTGCAAACCATGTATGGAGCAGCAGTAAGGCATCGCATTTATCTATGTCTAGTTCGTTCTAGTAATATTTTCAACCTCCTTATTCACCTTGAAGTTCTGAGTGATATTCCTTCGCAGCGTTGTTCATTCATAAAGCTGCATTCCACTCAAGTCTGCATAACAAACTACAATCACTTGAACAGCTTGTTGAAACAGACTACATGTATATAATATTACAATCTGAAGCATGCCTGGACACAAATGACGCGTCTAGTCCCCGTCCACATACATATTTGTTTCTGTCCACGCACTCCTTTTTCCAGGCATTTACTAACCTCGGTTAGTCAAGGTCATGCAGGGTCAATCCATCGTGCTTCCAAAATTCAGCTTTCTCATAACTCTGGACGGGGTCGCAAGCGACATAGTCCAAAATTGACATGCGCAGCTGGGAATCGAAATTAGAGACTCTTGATTGCCGGTCATGTGCGCTACTACTATACCACGCGACCACATCTAAATCTTCAATGGCATTTATGTAATGTGTAAATTTTTAGCTGGAGCGTTTTAAAGTAATGTTGAAAGTGATATTTAGCGAACCATTTGAGTTTTAGCAGCTTCTTAGTCGAATATTGGTTAAATCATATGCAGTGAGGCAACGCGCGTGATGTTGCAAATGTCTCGGCGTAGTATATCATGCATAGTCTGTGGAACATGACTTTATTACTGAGATGACCTGACCAGTACACATGTTAACCCCCTTTCGCTGAAAGGTTTTCAAGTAATTTTGAACGTGATTTTTTAGCGAAACATTTGGTTTAAAGTTTACTAATAACATTGGTTTCAACATATCGATATTTAAGAGGCCGAATGACTCTTACTTTTAATTCGGATTCTTTCTTCTGTGGATTTCCAGCCATAGGCACTGTTCTGTGTTTTTTGCTAAAACAAACGGTTGGTATTAACTTTACCAGTTGTCCTTCCACTTTCCCGGTAATAATAAGGCAAGCAACTGAAGCGCATTCCCGAAAATGTGAAGTTGATAAATATCGTGTGGAAACAATCTCTTGTCCCTGGACAATACTTTTTTGAAGAGCTCATGGTTAATAAGTTACACATGTTGTATGTACATTTTTGATTATTTTAGTCGGGCGTGTGCCGGCTCCTATAAAATCGTTTATGGTGTCAGACAAATCCATGTAGGACAAGGAACCCCTAAACGAAATATTCACTGTCAATATATATCGTCCCACCTACACTGTTTTAGTTATACGGCGATGTTCACTTTAAAGGTGGTTACCGGCTGTTTGCCTATATCTTACACATCTAACAACATCTTATCCCCTGTTCTGGATATTTCGTGCATGCTTAAGTGTAACTTAAGGCTGTTTATAACATAGGATCAATTGTTCGACAGTACAAATCGTGAACTATATCGCATTAGGTATCCATAGTTTCTCAGTCGCTAAATAAGCACGATGGGGATTTCAGCTAAACGTCAGACGCCAGGGCTGATTACCCGGATAATCATGTACTGTAGTAAAAAAGCAAGCAGAACAAAGATATGGACAAATTGAAAAAAAAATATAATATAGTAAAACATTTAAGTAAAAACTCTCCTAGACAAGTTTGGGCTTTTATCAATAAAAACAAAAGAAATAATAATAATAATAATAATAATAATAATAATAATAATAATAATAATAATAATAATAATAATAATAATAATAATACATGTAATAATAATAATATTTCGGATATTGATCTAGAAACACTTTTTGAACATTTTCTAAAATGAGAAATAAGTCCGAGTCTCAGTTGTGTCATAATCACTACGAAAATACCTCTTAGAAGGAAACACTGTATGTGATAGAAAATAATGCAGCTGATAATAGAGGTATAACTAGAATAAATACCTTGTCAAAATATTCTCCATAGCTTTGCTTTGCGCGACTTAATTTAATGTGTGAAAATAAATGCGTGTTTTTACAATCGCAATTTGGATTTCTGAATAAACGATCTACAGCTGATGCCGTGTTTATACTTCATACTATTTAAAAAAACATGTATTGTCAAAACAAGGTAAATTATTATCTGCGTTCATTGACTATGAGCGTGCGTTTGATACAAATATTCACAACCACTCTCCGGTGTAAGTTGAAATAAGTCCAGTTGTAAATTGGTTACCATGATCAAGTTTATGTATAGAGTTGTAAAACATATGTTAAATTACCTCACAGTAATGCCTTTACGAGCAATCTTTCTTATTTGTCAGTTCTTTAATGTGTCCATTGGCCTGAAACAAGGTGATCCCTTGTCGCCAATATTATTTTTATTTATCATCAAACGATATTAAGTCCTGTATAAAGTCACGACAGTCTCTAAAAGCAACTCAATGATATTTTTGAGTATTTATAGTAAATACGGTTTGATGTAATAAAAACCAAAAAAGAAAAAACAACAACAAAAACATCCTGACATATACATAAACAATGAAACATCGGTGATGGTTGTGGGTTTTAATAACCTTATCATAAAATTTAAATATATCAGCACATTATTACTTGGTATCAAGTCACATAAAGATCAAGCACTGAGAGCTTATAATAGTATGCTGTATCTTTGTGATAAATTAAACTTTGACATCAAAACCAAGTTTAAAAAGTTTGATACTATGATTGCACCAATTCTCTTACATAACTCAGAAGTACGGCGAGTTTATTGTTGCAAAGAAATAGACTCTCTGCATCTTCGATTTGTTAATATGTACTTGGAGTAAAAACACAGACATATACCTCTGTGATTTATGATGAATTCGGGCGTTTCCCGATGAGTCTTGTTTGCAAAGAAAGGGCAATACAATTTTGGTTAAAAATACTCGACAGTTAAAACATATCGCCCATATACTCTTGTTATGTTGATCAGCATAAGCTAGTTTCAGGTAGCCGTTGGTCAACTAAGATACGCTCTATCATCGATCACCTAGGAATTTCATACCTACGTACAGTAACTCCTCCATCACATGTTTCTAACACAGTTATGTTAATGAAAACAACAACATCGTGTGACCACTATATTCAAGATGGGAGAGCTTCTATCTGAAATAATCCAAGATGTATATGCTATTCAAAATATAAAGTTGAATTCTGTTTTGAGGATTATCTAAATCTTATTTAAAATGAAAATTGGTAGGTTTAACAACGTTCCTTGTGAAAATAGAATGGTAAACTATGCAACATGAAACAACTCGAATCAGAGTATCATTTTCTTATGTGTTGTCCCAAATATAATGACATTAGATTTAAATATTTCGGCTATACACCTAGGCCTAATATAAACAATTTAATTAAATAAAAAATCATGTCTCAAACAAATAAATTAATATTGTTAAACCTGATTCTTAGTGCATGCTTTTAAAACTAGAAATAATTTTCTCAATACATCTCTTAAGTAAATTGTTGTCAAAATCATTTTAATAATACACGTTCCAATGGTCAATTATATGACGGGTTTTAGTACAAGTCGAGTAATACCCTGTCATTAAAACTTTCACTTTTTTGACTAAGATCATGTACCTAACAAATGAATTGTCTATAGCATACAACCACTATCCGTTTACATAAACATAAAAGAAGACTTAAAGCCACGTTCAGAGCGGCGCAAATTATTATAAGCATAGCCGGCTGTTACAATAGTACCCGTACATTTTTGTTTTGAACCCCATTCTCGCGATCTTTTTTATTCTCTACTGCCTAACCGAGAATTTCCCTCTGTCTTATTCTTTCTATTTATTTCCCCATTGGCAAGTGGGTTTAAATTGGTTAGCATAGTTAAGCCTATGATAGATATCCTTTTGGTCTAGATATGGACTTCAAATTTCTCTGAAATTCTGGACTAGGCATCTGACTTTAAAATCCATAACATGACTTGACATAACTTTCAGCATCTTGATCCATCTCTGGCCAACAACATTTTTAAAACTTTGTTTTGTCCAAACCATACCCAATTGACCTTTATGAACTGGTTTTATGCACATTTTTCTTAACCCTTAAGGTATTACAATGCATGTTCTCGCCCCTCTCAAAACACGCCGACCTATGGTACTTAAATCATATTTCACAGGTACGTAAATTTTAAGATTTCTTCCAGCGATACACGCTAATAGACTTATCGACCCCTTGCAATTCTTTATCCTCGGCTGAACCGGTACTTTGATTGTTATCACACAGATTTTTTTAAACTGTATTTTTTTTCACCTTCACGAGTCGAAAAAGCATTTAAAGTAGCATGTTCTACAACAAATCTTACTTAATCGCCACATTTGCCTTTATGCACCAATCACTGTTTGGCACTGACATCCTTGACAGCAGTATTCATTTTTCCAGGCTAGTATTTCACTTTGAAGGTGTATGGTAGTAGGAGTAATATCCACCTTGCCGATGGTTTCGACTTTGTGGAATGTATGCCTTCCAATGTTTTATGGTCTGAAACCAGTTCAAGTTCTATGCTTATATTAATAAGTTTTTTTCACGAGTCCATAGAAAAGTTCTGCCTGCTGAGTTGTTTTTGTCTCGGTCAGTGTACGACTTGCATAGCTCACTAGTCTCTGTTTCCACTTTCTCGAACGATTACAGCTCCAAGAAACGCATTACTTGCCTCAAGTCACTAAAATTTCCGCTTGTGACATCCTTTTTCTTAGTTCATCAAAATCATGTTGCTGTTGTATACTCGCCCCACCCACGAAAAAAGGAACATCTTTCTTTGTCAACCTTTTAAATGGCTTTGACACAGTTGCTATATCCGGAATATACTTTGAATTGAAGTTCACAAGTCCTAACCAGCTAGTTACTTCTGATGCATTTTGTGGTTCTTTCGACGTGATCTCTTTTGGATCTATACCTTTACTTGACATAATGTGTCCCATGAATGTGACACTGTTCAATTAAATTTGGATTATGTTTTCAAGTCAATCCTTTGTTTCTCAAAGTGTCCATGCTCTTTCAAAGCTTTCTATTATGAACCTCTTGTTCTGATCCATGTACAATGATGTCGTCAGCAATGTTGGCAACACGACTGTTATACTTGCGCTTCAGTGTATTGAAAAGTTCTAGATCAGCGTTTATACAAAAACCTAACATATTGTAGCGATACAGTCCTTTGTGTATAATAAAGGTTGTGATAGGTCTAGATTTTTCTGATAGCGACATCTGGTAGAAACCCATATTCAAGTCAATTTTTCTAAATACAGAGTTGTTGTTCATTTCCACTAACACAGCATCTATGTTTGGGATAGCATGACACTCCCTTAAATAAATTTATTAGCCTGCCTCATGTCAACACATATCCTAATGCCACTCAAAGGCTTTGGAACAACAACAGGGCTAACCCATGGTGCTGGTCCTTCTGCTTTCTCTGTCACTTCTAATGCTTCTAGCTCATCCAACATGTCACTTGCTTTTTGCTTCAAACTCATTGGCATGTTGTACATTTTATGAGCAAATGAACTAACATTATCGTGATATGTAATTTCAACTCAAAATCTTTCAATTTACTAATTTTGTCCAAACCTATTATACTTAATTTTTAGCCGTATTTCTGCTAAGTAAAGCTGGTGTTTTGTTTGTTATCACACAGAATATTTTTTTGGAAACTGTAATTTGTCTAAATCATTGAGAGATACGCCAGCTACAATTTCACCTAATAAATATAATGGACTTTTGCTCCCATAAAAAAATATTTTTTAGATGTTTTCTTTTTTGAAATACATTTAAATTTCTTTTTCTTTCTTCATAAGATCCCATGTCTCTTTTTATTTATAGTATTTGCTGTTTACTATCTATAATGACGTTTAGTTAAGTTATATACTGTCCCACTGTATCTGATACTGGACCTGGTAGCGCAATCGGTAGAGCGTCGGCTCCAGGTACGGGAGGCCCCGGGTTCGATCCCGGGCCGCGACATACCAAAGTCGTTACGAATGGTAGTGGTATAGCTCCATTGCTAACGCTGAAGCAAATATATGGGTAGTTCCACGACTGGTTGGCCCGGTGTCAGGATAATGTGACTGGGTGTTGTATCATGCCAGGTGTTCACGGCATGCTATACACAGTGAAGGCAGCACTATATCTGCTTCAAGTGGACACCGTCTGCAGATAACTGAAATACTATTGTTGGGACGATAAACCAAATAAACAAACTGTATCTGACTATTCTTGCTTCACTAGTCGAAAGTCATACCTCATGTAGGAAACCTGCACTTTAGGCAGGAAACGAATTATAAATACAGTCGTTGATTTCAAAGTAATTCAACCACAGAAAGCATATATATTTCACTCCAAATATGCATTTTCTGAGTTAAATGTATCTTTGTTTGCTTTTTTGTCCGTGAAACCCCGCGACTGCATGCTATCTAGTGTAAACTGTAAACTTTACTCACTAGCTGCAAGCGACGATAACCTATACTAACTTCTAAATGCAGCCGTCTAACTGCGCTTTATGTAATACATCTGAATAAATAAAGTTAATGCCTGATATTATTTAAATTTTAAGATTAAAAACTGTTTAAAATATGCATGTATTTGCAGTAAAAAAGGGCCTAATGTGGAAATAAATCAGGTTGTTAATATTTTAAACTTAATGTACAAGGTGTAAACGATGGGAATATCAAAATACCGAGAAAGTTAACAAAACAAGCAAAACAAGAGTTATATATACCCACTTTTTACTTGTCCTTTTTAAGGGGAAGGTGGCGGGGGGGGGGGGGGGTAATTAATCTGGGGTTTATCCTTTTTGTTTATTAAATAACGTATATTTAAATCAATTCAAAAGAACACGAGATTTCAGGAGCAAATATAGTAGAAGGCGGATCCTGTTCACATTCACGACCCTTAAAATTCCTAATTTCCGGAAAATACTAAAATATATATTTAATATTTAAATAATTATTAGGAAATTCAAACATGTCAAAAGTGTGTTGTTGCTGATTTTGCTTATTTTTCTGACTATGGTATGTCTAGGTAAGTTCAAAGCTATGAAGCCACAAGGAAATTGTCTCTGCCTAAAAAACGACTCCGTAATTGTTCAAAAGTCCGTAAAAATTGGGGGTTTGGTCTCGCATCGGCCTCTTTCCGACCCCGACAAGGCCGACATACAGGAAACGTGACACCACTTCTCCATATGCATCCGATAGAGGTTGATAGCCTGAAAAAGTCTCCATAATTGGCCTGAAATCCGTAAAAAGCGGATTCTCGGGATAGCCTCTTTCCTACCCATACAATACAAAGAAGAAATGTGACACCACTTCTACAGATGCACCCGACAGCGGATCGATTCACATTTTGGCTAACTTCCTTAAAAATGCTTTCGTGATTGGTCGAAAATCCGTAAAGATCGGGTTTTGAAGACCCGTTCCGACCCGGACAAGGTCGACATAGTGGAAATGTGACATCAGTTCTTCATATTCATACCATAGAGAATCGAACCAGCTTTCGACGCCATAAATAAGCGGGTTTTCAGTCGCTGGTCGGGCACATTTCAATCCAGACAATGCCAACCTACAGGAAATGTGACATCACTTGTCCATATACATTCGATTAGGGTCGATCCAGCTTTCGACGCCTGAACAGCCTTGGGGTCTTTCTTGTGAATTTCTGAGTAAAAGGTCATATAGACCTGCTGTTACTGGCACATAGGTCACTGTTTAGCGTTTACCAATAATAAGGTCGTTTATATTGTCTGGAATAAAGTGTTCTATCTCTGAAATGTACAACAATTGACGTGATAGTTAAAATATTCGATTTGCTTAGTTTGTTAGCGCTCTCCATTGGTCACCCAATTGTACACCAGCCACTGTAACTGTTGCTTAACATCGCAACTTTGGAAGCCGCTTAAACCGCGTCGCTAAAGAGTTAACCCAGCAGCGGGGCTGGTTTGAAGCGCTCACATGTCTACCACTGTGATCGTTACAAATGAATAGTTTCGACATACAAACATTCACACGTCATTAATTGAATAGTGTGTCGTTTGGCAACAGTTGAAGCTTTTCTTTTTCTTCCTTTTCATGGGAAGGATGCGATGGTGATCACTGAATCGTCGAACTTACTACTTTGGAAGCATACAATATAAGTTGTAAGTGTCACAAGTCATTCAAATATTCTCAGGAAATCTCTCCTCACCACCCCTACCCCTCCCCTCCCCCTCTTCCCAAACATACATTTGAAAAACACCCATACAGCAGGTTAGACACGTAGACACGAAGTCAAAACCTAGCGTGCATTTCAAATTTTGCGTACTTTCCGTAAGATATAGCCCCACTTGTCAATCGTATACGATGGAATTTGCATTGATTAGACATGTTCTTAATCTGGAAAACCTACTGGCTGCATCGGTATAGATTTTATCTAGTTTTAATTTTAAGCAACAAAAAAGCGGCGTGCAAATCATTTGATTTACGCTAAAAACGCACCATTAGATATCACAACATTAATCGTGCTGCGCACTAAACTCGCAAAATTTGTACAATTTTGGTGCCAATGTCAGGAAAATTTGCCAATCGCTGCTTAGACGTCATCAGTGACGTGCTCTAGTTTTCATGGAGGCAGACAAAGCATAATTCAAAATAGCGGCAATTTCCGCTTGAGATGAAGACCATTAGGTTTGGTAAAAATAAGATATTTTCAAGGGGTCTAACCTAAAGTGCGGAGATCGGTGCTTTAAGTCGATGATTTCATGGAGAGCGGTGCCAATGGCGGCATTTACAACGGATTTTGTCAAATTTGGACTATAAATTCTGTAAAGTAAGTACATTTTCGTGTATTTTATGTATTGTATATGCGATAACCACCTAGCGGTAAGTTTAAGACACCTGTTGCTGATCTGATTTTGTCTGTCCGTGCTTTCGTTTATAAGTTATTAAAGGGATAGTAACACAGGGGTCCCAACTCTGCAGTGTTTGAAGACTGATATTGAGTGCTTTAGAGCAATAGGGTACCTTATGTTGTGTTTTTCAGGTTCGAAATGAATTATAAGAATTTTAGATCATGTTTCTGTGCTTCTAGGGGCCTCTATATCCATTTTATTTAGGTTTAAGACGATTTCATGGAGATCTGCTTCACTTAAGGACAATTTCATGGAGAGTCACAAAAGAATTGGACACTGATTTGTTACAGAGGCAGTTTTCTTGAATTTGCGAAATAAGTCTTAGGCATCTGACATTGACGACATATTTTCCAATTGTCAATCGTATAAGACATGAACGGTTGGCACAAGCCCGACATCCAGTATTAGTAGTAGGAGTCCAGTAGTTTCTGTAAAAAACTTTTCTACGGTACGGTATTGCAAATAATCTTAATAATAAAAGTGCTACTTCTGTAGCATTCTATCTATAAGGTGCAAATGCATTATTAACAAAAGAAATAAGCTAAATAAAAACCTTGTCAAACGATGTGATTTTCCGGTAATGTTTTCATTGACTGATCAAAGGCTGCATGATAGCGCATTCCTTAAATGTTGTTTTTAATTTCAGTTATTAATTTTAAAACCATAAAAAACTAGACGTGGTCATGTACTAGTAGATCTACACTATCCAAGTCGTGCACCGAATGCATGTGACATAGACACGCATTTGACTCAGAGGATTAGTTGTGCTTTAGCCAACAAGAAAAGTATTAATGGGGATTTTAGTTTTTCCCAATTATTTATTTTTTGTAGATGGATTGTTTCTTGTCTTACTCGTCAAATATATGTTATATTTGCTTTCAGATCTAAATCATGTCTGAACCACAGATAAGTGAGTGCAACATAAATGAAGAGGACATATATGAAGATGACGGGGAGCTTTTATATGGGGCAATCGTATTGCCTTGGGTAAGTTTTTACCAATTCACCTAAATTAAGTTTCATATTTATAACCTTTTTTAATAATTATGAAAGAAACGGCACATAAAGTGACCACTTTGTTTTGTATCGATCTATATAACTTAAAGCTCCTATATCCCAGCAGGTGGATTTTAATTCCCAAATTTAATTCAGATAAAAATTAACAGCAGTATTTCACAGTAAGTTATCAAGAGAATACTTCTTTGAATTTTATTGAAATGTCTCGTTGTCGTTAAAAATGTGAAACAAATTCTCAGATCCTGGAAGGATTTCCCGGTTTATAAATATAACGGAATTCCATTCACCGCGCACCTAAGGCAGCACCTTTATTGGTCTTTCTAATTTTAGAAGAATGTTTACAAAATAAAGCGTTGGAAACAGTTAAAACTTATTGCAAAACATGTTCTTTTCTAATTCTCTACTGACATTTCTTTGAGTGAAAAACGTATCAAGAATCTTGTTAAATGAAACTTGATATATATGTTGTTGTTTTTTAATCCTTTGCTGACATTTTATTTTAAAATATTTATTTATCCAATGCTGGGAAAGGAGCTTTAAGAACATAATCGTCACCTCATATCTTTTGTAAAAATAAAAACATTAACAATTCTAAAAATACTATGTCCTTAGCTTTTAAATCTGTATGCATATTTTACATTTTCAGACTGCATTGAGTGCAGATTTTAATGATGGGCCATCAAGTACGCTCACTGAAAACTTCGCCGAGGTAAAACTTTCATTTTTAAGTTTAATAATACTATAAATGCAACTGCATGGAGTTAAGAACATAGGAATAACATTAAATTATTGGCAATATAAATAACGGACTAGTGTTATAATTATTAGCATGCTTTTGCGAAAAAAAAACGTGACTTCCTTATTTTTGTTACAAATATTGACGTCCAAAACAAAAAAATATTATTTACTTAATTATTTAATTTGTATGCATATTTTATATTTTAGACTGTATTGAATGCAGATATCAATGACGGGTCATCAAGTACGCTGACTGAAAACCTCACCGAGGTAAAATTGTCATTTTTAAATTCAAATATATTATAAAAGCAGTTAAGTAGATTAGAAAGAATTAATTTTATTGTTACTTTTAGTGACAGACTTGTGTTATTCAACTAAGGAAAGGGAATACCAGGCTTTTGCACAAACTCGTGGCTGGCTTATTTTAGTTTATAACGTTTTAACATCAACAAAAAAAAATATTAACTAATAAGTCTTAATGCACCGTTTTCAGTTTCAGACTGCATTGAATGCAGATATCAATGATGGGTTATCATGTACGCTCACTGAAAACTGCTTTGAGGTATCACTTTCTGTTTGGATGAACTCAAGTTTTCTTTTAGTTTCTTTATTACATTGAGTTGTTTTTGGCGCTGTCTGTTGCCTTTTAAAGGGTGATGGAGAAGCTACAAATAGTTTCTTTGATGAAACACAGAGTTTCTTGCGTATGGATTTGGAAGTTGATTTGGGTGATGGTGATATTGAATACAAACGTTTTACAGATGTTGATCTTGGTGTCAAAGGTTTCCGTGGTGATGGAGAATATAGACGGACTGGTTTTGTTGATGTCTTTAGTGGTGTTTTTCGTTTTCGTTTGTTTTTTTTCCATTTCCGTCTCATATTTAAAAAGATCTTCTTTTCAACATGTTTCGATTGGCCTGAAAATGAAATAAACTATGTGTTAATTGTATGTACTCCATGGCTTTCTTTTGTTACTCTCCATGAAATTTTCCTAAAGTGAGGCAGATCTCCATGAACTCGTCTTAAACCTAAATAAAATGGACATAGAGGCCCCTAGAAGCACAGAAACATGATCTAAAATTCTTATAAATCATTTCGAACCTGAAAAACACAACATCGGGTACCCTATTGCTCTAAAGCACTCAATATCAGTCTGCAAACACTGCAGAGTTGGGACCCCTATGTTACTATCCCTTTAATAACTTATAAACGAAAGCACGGACAGACAAAATCAGACCAGCAAAATGTGTCTTAAACTTACCGCTAAGTGGTTATCGCATATACAATACATAAAATACACGAAAATGCACTTACTTTACAGAATTTATAGTCCAAATTTGACAAAATCCGTTGTAAATGCCGCCATTGGCACCGCTCTCCATGAAATCATCGACTTAAAGCACCGATCTCCGCACTTTAGGTTAGACCCCTTGATTTTAGTATACCTAAATGTTATTTTCTATTTTGTTTAAAAATACGCTTTGCGTTTGATAAGTCACAATAATTTTAATTTGAAAAAAAATGGGATTAAATTTTGTTTTTGCTAGGTTTTATTTCATTCGGGCGTGTTTTTTTTTAAATCTGTATTGCTCGTTTATGACTACTTACAAAACAATTGTGTGTGCGTGAGTGAAAATCATGACATTTTCTTTGATAGTGACATAAAAGCAATCTTGTATCGAACTGATAAAATAATAAGGTAGCCGACTGGTGAAATATTATTCAAACTTGTTTTCTATTTATTTCTTTTCTTTTCGATTTTTATGTTTCTCTATTTTTATGTAATGAAAATATGCTAAAACTTTGGGTTCACTGATGAAACTTTTATGCAAATGGAAATAAAAGTAACACACCACTTAAACGTAAAGCCATTTCTACATTTTGTGACATATATAACTGATGTTTTACACATAACTGATGTTTTAATAATTAACAAAGTAAACACTTTATATTGACTTTTAATCATGATTTCTTTTGACAATACTATTTCAAAGCACCATATAGTTTCAAAATTAGAAAAAAAATCATATACGAGGGGTTTTCATCAGATGATGGAACTACCTTATTATCTCTGATGTTTATTGTCTGATACTGTTTATTTTTTTTACAGTCCCTCAAATTACTCTCCTCCTCTCTCTACACACAGTTGCAGTCGTCTGCGCCAATTATCAAATGCTTCCTGATCGTCTTCTTTAGATATCCCCCGTGACTCTGAATTTACTGCTTTTAGGTCTTGGGCACGGTTGTATTTGATTCCAGCATAAAAAGTTCTTTCAGATTAGGAAATAACTAGAAGTCGCAAGGTGCTAGGTCAGGACTATTGGTGGGATAAGAGAGAGTTGCAATCCGATTCTCTGACAGGTACTGTTTTATGGGCACTGGTATTGCCATGCAAAATCATAATTCTAAAGGTTCCGGTGATAGGGCGGCTGTCATTCAATTTAGAAACGACTTGAGGCAGTACATTTTCTTTGTAATATTTACCAGTCATGGTTGCTTTTTCTGGTAGAATATCTACAGCCACCGGACCTTCGTCGTTAAAAATATGGTAAAAAGCCTCTTCCGACTCTGAAAACCTGGTTTACAAACCACGTGTCTGATGTCATTTTTTTGCAAGCCACATCATATTGTAGCGTTTGTTTGAGATCCCATAGAAGTATATCCAAGTTTCTCCTCCAGTGACTACATCTGTTATTCGTAAAAGTCCATTGGGTTAGAGCATGTCCAAAAGCTGCCTGGCACAAGAAACACGGTTTTTCTTCTTTTATGGCGTCAAGACGTCGGGTATCCATCGTGCAGAGATCTTTCTCAACCCCAATTCTTCATGTAACACTTTATGGACAGTACCAATAGAAACATGTAACTCAGAACTTATTTCACGAACAGAAATATTGAGATCATTGTCTATCTATTTTTTTTTTTTTGCATTCTCAATCAAACTCCCGTTCACATTCGATTTTGGTGCTCCTGGACGTAGCTTATAGTTAGCAGCTTTCTTATTCATTAAATTCTCTGACCCACCTGGCACATGTGTTATATGGTACAGCTAGGTCTGCATATACACCCAATAAATCATCATGAAT
The DNA here is from genome assembly GCA_007844125.1 of Sinonovacula constricta. Taxonomy (NCBI): domain Eukaryota; kingdom Metazoa; phylum Mollusca; class Bivalvia; order Cardiida; family Solecurtidae; genus Sinonovacula; species Sinonovacula constricta. The sequence continues at coordinate 26,976,135 of CM017556.1, read as the reverse complement.
GTTCTTTAATTCATCTCAGAGCTGCAGCCTTGTGAAGACGTAAAATCTTTGGTTTTCTCTGGTGACGTCCATTTTAAAACCAGACAGGAACTGACGTCATGTTTTGATGACGTCATCATTTCATGACGTCATGGCGTAATGATTACATTTGGCGTCAAAATTGCTACTCTAGTTTTGTATTTTCTGTTGGTGTAGTTTTAATATAAATTAAGAGGTTTTCCATTTAAAAGCCTATTTTCATTAATTACTGAAATTCTGTCGTATTTATATTTAAATATCAAGGACCAATTTTAAAAATTAGTTTTGAAATTTGACTGATTTGTATGCAAATATTGTTTTTATAAACAAACAAAAACTCGATCCAAATTTTTCAAGTCGCTGTACATATAAATAAGATTTCAGCGATTTTCGTTGGTTTTTAGTACTTTTATATAATAACAACATGTTTTATAACATACAGATTAATTTAAAAAAATGTGCTTATTTTGAAGTATAAATGTGTTGAAAGCTTTAATAATAGATAGAAAAAGTCGGAATAATTAATAAAACACATCAAATTATATTATATTATATTATATTATATTATATTATATTATATTATATTATCAAAATTCATACAATTACCCCAACCAGCAATTATATAAAAATATTATAAAAGAAGTATACAATTTCATTCTCTCACCAGAGGGCGTGCTACACAAGTTTCGTTTACACCTCTGTCAACACCGGGAAAAGTAGTTCTCATACACGTGATAGTGATCTTATTTTTAATTTTTACCTCCGCAAAATAGTTCCCCGAAAATTTGGGTTAAAATATATCTTAAACATTGTTCTAAAAAATAAAAATACCCGTTTTCATTTTAAGTAAAATATACAGAGATCAAAATAATCTTACGAGCATTTTATTCATCATTTATATTCTGTACAAGAATCTTGTACACCGGGCGTTGACAGAGGTGTAAGCGAAACTTGTGTAGCTGGTGAGAGAATGATACAATTTATGACAACCGTATATGCATTTTTTAACCATCAACATATAGCTTAATTATTTAAAAAAAACTGTTTGTTTTTGTGATACTTTTGTGGAACAAGCGGCTGGTTAATAAACTTCATGAATTTTCAATGACTGTATCATAAAAGCAGTTCAGTCTTCAAAATTGTTTCTATTAATAAAACAAATACAGCTGCATTCTGCAAAGATATCGTATAAACGTCTAGCACATAGATATTGCTTTTCAAGCGTTTTAGAGAAAAATCTTCAAACATAACAATAATAACTTTTTTATAGTTCTCTTACGTCTCAGCATCGCTGGGTGTTGAGTCTTTATCAGAACTTAATGTGGAAAGGTTTCCAGCTGACCTGCGGTGCGCCGCTCGTTCTACCTAGACATTTGTCTGGTGTCTACCAACATAGTTGGACTTCGCTATAATGACCGTACTTGTATTGTTGCGATGCGTTTCAATCAAAGCGCTCAGAGGACCTATTTGAGCAGTGTAAGTTTTACCCTGTACGCAATTACAGGTGTGCAAACAATGGTCAAAATTATTCCACAGTAAATCAAATGTACGACCCATTGGAAATTAGAAAGCATGAAAGTCTTCTGCTGCAAATAAACACCTTTTCTAAAATATAGATTATACATTGGGACCACAGTTAAACCTGTCACTAAAATCCGATGTTAAAAATCAGTTTCATTGGACATTCAATTCTGTCTATATGATTTTGCATTTTAACATTAAGTTAGTGTTAAATACATGCTAAATACATGCTACCTGATTCGACTAAACTGAGTTTGAAATAAACTACTACGTCTCCTGTGACCTGAAATGTAAAAATCCTAAGTACGTCATTCCTCTCCGAACGCGTGTGGTAGCCTTGGAAAAGATGATACAAATGACCTATGTCATTACATAACACTCGTTCTAATATGTGAAATATTGCGTCATGATATTTTACTGTAATAATTCTGTTACATAAGAATGCTGAGACCATTTAATCATTCTACCCCTGATGCCATATTTTAGAAGTATGGATAAAGCTCCTTCTCACCACATTTTGTCAAAAGGCAGCAGATAGGTCCTGGACTGCGGCTGTAATATACTTTGTTCTAACTTGAGCTATTCTTATGTCAGATTCTAATCTTACTAAATTGTCGTCGCATGAATAATTCACGCTTCCGCGAGTTCTAAAAATAGTATTTGACGCTCCGCCCACTTAGATACAGTTGCTACGCGGCGACAAACAAATATTGCTGAGCAACGTGATTCTACTCGCTCAATAAAATACTAAAAATATTGGTATGTCGTACTTACCTAATTCACATACAGTTTCCCAAAAGAATCTTGAAAAGGCAGTATTTTCACACAAGGTTACATTCATGAGATTAATGTATATGAAGGTTTCACTAAGGTAAACGTGCCATGTAGATGCTATCCATCCTTAAGGAAAACTGAGAATCAACATTAAATTAATATTGAAATCAACATCGACACGGAGAAAATTACTGACGAGCATCGTTCATGCAAGGCAGGGTAAGCTTACCTTAAAACTTTCGTTCTAAAATATTTTAAACTTGAAATAATAGTTAAATACACGTATAATACACGTCAGTGTTTGCTGTTTATCTTAATGACGTCACGTACATGTAACTATAGTATGTATGTAGCACTGTTCGTCTTCGTCACAGTATTTTTGTTAGCTTTTACAGTAGATCTAGCTCTATATAAATTAAAATGAAGCATTTAATCATTCTGATCAACAATCGTATTTTGTTTCATGATGAATGTAATGGTGCAAAACTACTAAGTAGATCTACAGTTTATCTAGATCTACGTTGAACACATTGATCGATAACACTGACCTTGGTTGATATCATCCGATGTTGTGTTTTATAAAACCATGCAATTTCAGGTTGTGTGGTCACTGTTCCCATGTAGTGGGCCTTATAAAAACCCTTTAGGGTCTGAAGCTGCACAATTTCTCGCGGGTTCTAGATCGCCAAAGCTGTACAAGCATCCCTCAACAATGGAATGTTCCCAGAGACACAACAATAGATCCAGAACCCATTAATCATGTCAATGTTGCTAAACCCAGTGGACAACCAAGAAAACGAAAGCCTTTACTCTGTCAAATCAGCACAAATCAGAAGTAATTACTAGTACATCATCTATATCTGGCTGTATCAATAATAAATTATAAAAGAAAACACATGTTTTGCATTTAAGGACTTTATTCATTTCAATCCTCTCCATATGATATACTGACCCATTTAAGAAAACATGTTCAAATATAATATTCACTAGTGGTAGTGCATTGAGAAATAGTCTATGTAGGTATACTATAAGGTCTATACTGGAAATTGTCCTAGAACAATATAATAAACAGAAAATCTTACTGTGATGACAAAATGGACAAAAATACTGACTTGTTAGATATTCAAAACTATACATGTAAAGTTGATGTACAAATATTGATTACATAATTTTATTATATATTGTTCTGTCCAACACAAATAAATATTAACTACGTTTAGATTTATAATCAAGGTTTTTTTGTCACATAAAAGCTGGTAACATAAATGAAATAAGAAAACTATTATGTAGAAGATACATATAGTATTGGTACAAACAACTTGAGTTATGATTAGCATATCGGCCTCAGTTCCTACATAATACCAAATATTAAATCATATAATACAAAAATAATGCCAAGCAGTAATCAAATGATTATAATGTCATGTAAAACTAAGTCACATGTACCTGTATATTAAAGAAAAAATACAATTGAAATGATTACATTGAAAATGTAACAAATCTTTTGATCAAATTCAGAGCAGAAATGTAAAATGTTTCAGCCAACACCATCATTCAGAAGTGTGGGGATCTTGCTTTACATCTGCAATCACCAGTAACGCTACCAAAAATCTTCAAAGATTTGCATGTATCAACACATTGCCAGGACCCACTTAATTTAGAACTTAAAACAAGAGAGCAAAGTAAATGTGAGCTCTGGTTTTCTGCAAGGTCATCTAGACTGACAGCTTCTAATTTTGGTAAAATAAGAATTTACAGAAAGATGCTACCGGTGCCATAACCCTGAACAAAAACCATTCACATTATGCTCAAATTCAAGGACAACTTTTAGTTACAGGTTACAAGTTTTGTGAGTTTGTTGTTTTCACACAGAATGATTTGTTTGTTGAGAGAATTACCACGGATTTGCCTTTCATGACAAATTTACTTAGACAATTAGCTGTTTTCTACAGAGACTAATTAGCTGTTTTCTACAGAGACTTTGCTTTGCCATATTTATCAAAGCAAGAAACTGGTTAACATAATCCTTCTGTTTGTGATGAAACACCAGTGACTGGTTCCTCATAGGCTGGGAATGAACTGTTGTCTCTACTGCTTCACGACACACTGAAATGACATGTCAGTTGTAAGACTTTAAGTTGATATTTGACAAGAAGAGTATTTTTCTGCAGATAAGCAGCATTAATTCATCAAATGTGTCATTTTGCAATTTTAAACAGGAAGTAAGCAATGATATTTTAACATAATGAACTCAATTTACCAATTTATTGAATACAAACTTTATTAGAATTTCAGTTTTTTAACACCCAATATGTAATACTTCTTTTTAAGTCCTAGTAACAAAATAGATCTTGTAAAGCTTTGGTGTGATTGTTTCTAAAGTGTTTAACTGTTATAATATCTTCTACATGATTATGAAATGTAGCCTATTATAGTCTATACTGTAGTACAATGTATTTGTAAATTGTGTTTTATAGCACAGTGATGACATTAATGATGTTCATAAATAAATTTGTGTAAAAAATATGTCATTGTCAATGTTTAATACTGATTAATTGTTTCAGCAATCAATTACCATGGTAAACAATATGTAGATCTATATTAATAACAGACATTCAAATTTACACTACCTTTCTTGATTTTCTTTCATTGGGATGTGTACAGCAGACTGGACAGTTCGTTTAGCAGGTAGTTTTTTGGCAGGTGTACATGGAGAGCCATCTGCTCTGACAGGGCTGGGGTATTCTTTGGTAGGACCGAAACCCCTATGAAGTGCTAAAGAAAAGAAAAAGCAAATATAACGGGTGAAAAATTGCAAACCCACTGTGACTCGAACACAGTGCCTCTGACATACCATTTGAACATTCTATCCATGAGCTACCAAGCCTTGCTGTCATTTTGCCAATAACTGTTCACCATAAAAGTTATTAAAACTATCCCGGTTACACAAACTTGCAATAGAATTCAGAGATCTACAGAGCTGTGCATATTTTCAGTAGAAACAAGTACCTGTACCTATTAAGCATGGTTATAATTTAATCTTACCGCCATTAATACTCCACATATGCCAGACAAGTGTATTATCCCAAGATCTTACAGTAAATTTAGATCTGGTCATTCAACTTGACTAAACTTAGCTGATTTACTTTTGTTACAGCACTGTTCATTTCAAGACTAAAACAGTCCATAACGTTACCCAACACTTGCATTAAAAAAAAGTTCAGTGTCACAATTATTAACGCATTTCATGAACTACATCATACCTTGGAACATACAGCTTTATGTTTGTTAAATCTGGAAACATTCAGTTGTTCATGGGGTCTGCAGCCACGCCTTTATCCAACTTAAACACTTCTCAAGTTCGTGTTTTGGATTAGGGAAATGATATAATTTCACTTCAACAAGTCTGTCTGGGTACCGCTCACCACTGTTACACGTTCCCCATGCACAACGTAGAACCATTTTTGGAAAACTAGCAAATAAATCCGCAAAAAAATTAAACGCGAGCGTTCGGCCACAGTTCTTGCTTGTGGGAAAAAATGGCGGACGAAATTATGGTAAACAAACCTCTTGATTTGGAGCCTTCCGATTGGCCAAAAGGGTATGCGCTAGGTACTATTTTTAGAACTCGCGGAAGCGTGAATTGGCCCGGCATCCTGATTGGTTTTCCGAATATAGATTGTTAACTTTTGCTAATGGGTCGATTATAGCGCGACCGTTGATAACGAAGGGTCGGGTTTGAGGTGGAGTGTGTCCTTTTTATTCTTTAAACAATTGTCGAGCATAGATAAAAAGGTCAGTGATCTTGAAATCAAAGTGCTTGAAATCGAACAAAGCCGAGAGCCAGACTTTAAATGACATTGGTAAACAACACAAAAATTTAGACACCTTTTCTCAGAAAATGAAAGAAATTGAATCTCAACATATATAAGCGCTCAAACCAGAAATATTGGAGCTCAAATGTCGCAGTATGTGCGATAATCTCCTATTTCATAAACTCTCTGAGGCAAAAGGTGAGAACTGTGAGCAGAAAGTGCTCAATTTCCTGGAAAACTCATTGAAGAAAGAGAACGCTTCCCAAGAAATACGGCTTCAGAGAGCGCATCGTGTCGGACCGTATAGAGCTGATAAAACGCGACCGATTGTGGCGAAGTTCAAAGACTTCCCAGACCGCGAAAAGGTTCTTCGAGCCGCCGAAAAAGCCAGGGAGGAGGGGACAAACCACGGAGTCTCGGAACAATATCCGAAATAGATCGTAGATAAGGGCTGGAAGTTGATCCCAATCATGTTACAGGCTCAGAAGGATGGAAAAGATGCCTACATCAAGGTTGATAAATTGTTAATCAACAAGCAACTATACCGAGGGCCGTGTTAGGACTCCTGTGACAATGTGATTTCGTGCCTTTCTTGGAATATAGAAGGACTTACGTCTAAGAAAAAGGCCGCCGCTGACTTAGTAAATATTTTTTGAATATGATATCGTGTGTTTTAGCGAGTCATGGACAAATAAAAACTCTTTGATATTACAGGATATTCTAACCCTATTCATTCTTTTCGCAAATATCAAAATCGTCGAGCAAAACGATCTAGTGGTGGACTGATTGTTTATATAAAAGACGCTATAAGAAATGGGGTAAAATTAAAACAAAATACTATATATTACATTATTTAGTTAAAACTTGATAAGAATTATTTTAACGTTGATGATGACATTAATATATGTTTTACTTATATTGCTCCGGAATCATCTCCGGTTCGCAATATGTACAATGTTGACATTTTTGACCAATAAGAACAAGAGATTATTTTGTTTAACCAGCGTGGGAAAATATTTGTGACCTTTAAAGTAGAGTTGGTAGTAAAGTAGATTTCATTCCGTATGATCGTTGTATAGGTGTAGATGACGTAATTACGATAGATACTACCACGCCTCGCATATCTCAAGACCACACATCCAATCGTTTTGGCGATCGCTTGCTGGATCTTTGTAAGGCAACCAATCAGCGAGTAGTTAACGGTCGATGGTCAGGTGACCGTGGTAATTTTACGTGTTTAACTTATAACGGGATCAGTGTCGTGAATTATATGTTAATGCAACAGGGTAATTTTAACTCGATTAATTATTTCTTTGTCGGGGATTTCAATACGTTTTCTAATAACGCCCCCTTTTCGTTTTCGTTACGAACCAATGTCAGTCATAATAATACAGCTGGTTTAAATTACAAGAATACCTTTTATAAATTGTATTCAAATCACAAAGGCTTGTTTGTTATGGAGATTGAAATGTAGATATAGAACATAGAAACTCTGACGCATGACCTATATTCTGAACTTAGCGGTGGCGGCAATGTTAATACATTGACCTCAATATTTACAAATCTTTTATGTGAACACGGTGATAAATATTTTAAGAAAACTTCTGGTAGTCATAGGTCGGGTTTCCACGACAATAATGTGAATAAGGATTGGTTTGATGAGTCTTGTAGACGTAAGAATGGCGTGTATAAGAAGGCAGTATGTCAATTTAATATTACGTTTTCAGAGACAGATAGGGCTTTATACCCTTGTTCTGTGCCTTTTTGGAGTTTGGTATATGTTGCAATACTCATAGGACTTCGTCATATATTCTTATTCATGATCACAACAATGTTACTTGTGCAGTGTGGCGGTCGTAAAAAATCTCCCCGTGCATGTAATCTATGTTGTCATTTAATTCATCCTATAAGGATTGTTACGTGTATTTCCTTTGATGGACATTGAACTTTAGTTCGTCAATTCCATCTTCACATGAACAGGATGCTACAACCATTTATTCGTCTCTGGTCATGTTTGTTCATGATTCAGAAAGTTAATTTTATTTGTGGTCAACCATTTTTGTGTTGTTTTTCAAATCGAAATAATACCATATTCCTTTTCTGAACACTATGTGGACATTATTTTTCGATGACGTCACTACATCGTCATAACGTATAGAAAATATCAGCGCATGGACATTTTGTTTTCAAATAGATCGTTTTTCTTTTCGTTACTGCATTTGAGAAACTCGTCAGGAAGTGCGAAGTTAGAGCTCTGTAAAACCGGTTTAAGCACCCCAGTCGGTCCATATTGCCGACTGACCGTTCCAAGGCGGTAACTGTCGGGTTTGCTCTTTTCCTTAAATGACTTATCACAAATTTGTTCTTACTTTTCGCTTGGCTTGCATGTGAAATACCCTTGTTCTGTGCCTTTTTGGAGTTTGGTATATGTTGCAATACTCATAGGACTTCGTCATATATTCTTATTCATGATCACAACAATGTTACTTGTGCAGTGTGGCGGTCGTTAAAAATCTCCCCGTGCATGTAATCTATGTTGTCATTTAATTCATCCTATAAGAATTGTTACGTGTATTTCCTTTGATGGACATTGAACTTTGGTTCGTCAATTCCATCTTCACATGAACAGGATGCTACAACCATTTATTCGTCTCTGGTCATGTTTGTTCATGATTCAGAAAGTTAATTTTATTTGTGGTCAACCATTTTTGTGTTGTTTTTCAAATCGAAATAATACCATATTCCTTTTCTGAACACTATGTGGACATTATTTTTCGATGACGTCACTACATCGTCATAACGTATAGAAAATATCAGCGCATGGACATTTTGTTTTCAAATAGATCGTTTTTCTTTTCGTTACTGCATTTGAGAAACTCGTCAGGAAGTGCGAGGTTAGAGCTCTGTAAAACCGGTTTAAGCACCCCAGTCGGTCCATATTGCCGACTGACCGTTCCAAGGCGGTAACTGTCGGGTTTGCTCTTTTCCTTAAATGACTCATCACAAATTTGTTCTTACTTTTCGCTTGGCTTGCATGTGAAATACCTTTGTTCTGTGCCTTTTCGGAGTTTGGTATATGTTGCAATACTCATAGGACTTCGTCATATATTCTTATTTATTGTTTAATGCAAAAAATAGATTACAAATATCAGTGTCGTAAGGTAAAGAATTTGTTTAATAACGCTCGTTGCCGTAAGATGAATGAGATTAGAAGGAGATCACCAAGAGAATTTTGGAGACTGTTTAAATCCTGGCATTCTGGTAGTGTTGGAGAGAATATTTCAAATCAGGACGTCAAACAATATGTTGATTGTGGCGGAACAACCTCGAATGATGAATTTGCTGACTTTATTAATCATTTTGATTCTGATTCAGGCCATATTACTACTTTTGATTCATTGGACGCACTTATATCTGACGATGAGATTTTGCGGGCCTTAAAGAAGCTTGGTTCAAACAAGACCGCTTCTATTGACAATGTTTTATACGAGTATTTTAAAGTTTCTGTGCCATTGATAATACAGCCATTGAGTATGTTTTCAACCATATACTGAATTCGAAGTCCTTTCCCCGTTCGTGGTCAACTGGCGTTATAATACCCATTCATAAAAAGCGGGGGTCAATCAGAGCCGAATAACTACAGGGGAATAACTCTTACTACTTGTTTTGTAAAGCTTTTTACAATGATTCTTAACGAAAGGTTGAACTCATGGGCTGAGGAAAATGATGTAATGTCAGATGCTCATTTTGGGTTCTAAAATAAATTCAGTACTGTTTATCCGGTGTTTTTTTACATTCTTTGGTTCAAAACAGCTTCAAAATAAAAAGAAGCTGTACTGTTGTTTTGTCGATTCCAAAAGTTTTTCGACTGCATTGAGGGGAGTAGGCTCTGGTACAAATTGATAAAATTGGGTATTGATGGCAAATCTTTGTCCCTGGTTCGATCTTTGTATAATGAAGTCAAATTTTGTGTCAAACATTTAGGTTCACTGATTTTTTTCAGTAGCTATATTGGTCTTTTCCAAGGGGAAATAACCTCACCGATAATGATTTCTCTGTTCCTGAATGATATCGAGTTTTATTTGCAAGAAAACATTGATGCTGGCATTGGTATAGACCAGGACGCTATTTACTTGTTGTTATTTGCTGATGACGCTGTTCTTATTCCAGAAACAAGGGAAGGTTTACAAAAGTCGCTTAATAGTTTGTTTGAGTATTGCTGCAAATGGAAACTTACTGTCAATGTAGAAAAGACTAAAATCATGGTGTTCAGGAAGAGTGAAAGGTTAAGTAATAACGATAAATGGTTCTATATTGACCAGGAAGCTGAAATTGTTAGCTCGTTTAACTATATTGGTGTAGTTTTTTTCAGCTGGTGGGTCGTTTATGCAAGCCACAAAAACTCTAGCTGGTAAGGGCTTTGGAGTTTTAAACTCTTTAATGTTCGCAATATGAAAGTCCATATTAATATAATGTTTAATTTGTTCGATGCCTATGTATTGTCTGCTCTAAATTAGGGTTGTGAAGTTTGGGGGAACTTTAATTCAGAAGTCTTGGAGAGAGTCCATAAAAAGTTCTGCAAGTGTGCTCCTAATGTTAAGCAGTCAACCAATACTTTGGCCCTGGAGAATTAGGTCGATTCCCTTTATACATTGAAAGACATATTAGAATGAGGAAGTACTTCCTTAAAATTAATGCGATAAAGGCTGATAATGGTATCTTGAATGCAGTACTACATGATCAGATAGATAGTGGCCGCAGAGATAGCAATACAACTAACTGGGCGTCAAATGTTCGGCATACACTACAGTCATGTGGTCTAAACGAAGTTTGGTTATTCCCTTCATCGGTAAGAATAGATTGGTTTGTAACTGTGTTACGCAGCCGTCTTAGAGATATTTACGTTAGTAATTCGAGGGCTGGTCTTGATTCGTCGTCTGCCTTAGATGTGTTTAGAGAAATTAAGCTAAATCTTGAACAGTCATCATACTTAAGATCAATGGAAAATACAAAATATAGAAACACTTTAACCAGATTTCGATTGTCACCCATAAATTAAATATTTAAGTTGGAAATTATAATAATATCCCCAGAAATGAACGTAAATGTACGCTTTGCAATCTGAATAATATAGAAGATGAATTTCATTTTTACTTAAATGTCCCATATATGCTGCCTTTAGAAGACAGTATATTCCTAAATATTTTTACACCAATACAAATTTGTTTAAATATATCATTCGCATGCAAAGTGAAAGCATACTGGTTCTTAAAAATAGTGCATTGTTTTGTGATAAATCTTTTAATTTAAGAGACACTCTATTGTAATTTTGTAAATATACATTGTACATGTAAAATTTCTAAAGATGTCTAACTGTTAAATATTACTTAGTATGTCATATAATTAATTGTGATTGTTCTTTTACTCACTGTTTTCTTGTCACATTTAATGTCATGCTATGCTTTTTTATATATGATGATGAGCTTGTTATGCTTAAGTCAAATTAATTGTTTGTTCGTTCGTTCGTTCGCTCGTTTGATAATAAGTTTGCTCCTGTGTTTGTTGGTGGTAGTTGTTTTGTTCGTTGTGGTGGTTTTGTTTGTTTTGCCGTTGCCTATTGATGTGGTTAATTGGTCTCTTGTTTTTGTGATTGTTATTGCGTGGTGAAGATTGTCCCGCGTGGGGTCAAAACACACTAGGTTAAATATAAGAAAACTCTTGTGAATATGTTAAATTCCACGTGGTGAAGATTGTCCCATAAATGGGGTCTTTAACATGCAATCAATACTTAGTTTTAACTATTGTTAAAGGGCGAGCATTAATGTATAGGAGTTAAAAATAAAATATCACAGTTAGTTTTAATTAATGGCGTGAGGGTTGTCTTATGCCAGGAAGGTTAAGAAGAATTAAGACTTAAAATATAACAATGGTTATTTCATGATTATGGATTTGGCAATAGGCTCCTATATAAAAAGTATGGGTGTTTATGTTTCTATGAGGTATATGTACGTGTGTGATGTATGTGTCATAAAAGTTAAGATTATAAAGTTATACGTTGTGCACTTTCTTTTTCTTTTCACCTGTACATTTTTGTTTTTGTCCACCTAATTAACATAACATGATTGACTCGCCTCATTGTAATATAATACAATACAATATAATACAATGCCTCTTTTTGGATATATAATGGTGCTGAGAGCACCTCAAAATTATACACAAAACAATTTAAAAACCAAGAAATGTAGTTTAAAATAAAAGTTAAAAAATAAATTTAGATCATTCTATCCGATGCTTGTGGCACCTTTTAGGACCAGTTGAGATTATGTTTTTTTTTTTCAAAAAAATCAATAATTTAAATAATACATGCTATATACAGTTAATTAAGTACAATCTCAAATATAAGTTGTTTCAGGCCTGTCCTATGTTACTAATCTATGTTTTAACAAATTATCCATATAGAAGAGACTGGTTAACATGTGGATGATGGGACCGGTATTTAAATTCCCCGTATGATCTAATGTCTGTGGCAAAACAGCACGGTAGATGTAGCATCTATACTTAACTTTAAATTGTAGTATTGTATGGATATTTTTACATTAGTTCTAGATATAACGCTAAAATGGAGAAGTGTCTGTTAAGTATTAAAACATTTACCTTATAAACTAAACTTTTCTACACAAATCCATATGTTATAATCTCCATATAAGTCCTATATCTCCATTTGCAACCAAATGCAACTTTGTTTACAACACAAATCCGGTTTGACAGCTACTGACGTAATTTTTCATTGATGAAAAAGTCACGGATACCAATAGCGGCGGGAAATATTTCAAGTATGGGACGCCAAAACTGTATAAATTAAACTATTTCTGTTCTAATAAAGTAACATTTTTTATTTTCTTTATTATCGAGTCCTCCTTCAAAAAAAGTAAACTGCAGTATGACAGAGCAAATTTGCTAAGAACTTTCTAGGCCACTAAGAGAGGAGTATCGGTCTATAGAGCCGCAAGAGACTATTCTGTGCCAGAGTCTAATTTAAGAGATAGGACCCTAGGAATAGTTCCTCTTGACTGCCCCTTTGACAACATATTTTCTAAAGATGAAGAACAGAAACTTGTTAACCATGTTTCTTATATGGCCTACATTGGTTATGGCTATAGCAAACTGCAATCCAATATATAGCCTGGGATTATGCTAAGTCCCAATGGCCTGAGATTATACTAAGTCCCTCGGAAAAGAAGTTAAAGCAAAAGAGTCACTGAGTGATAATTGGTTTTATGGTTTATTAAATAGATAGCCAGATATGCGAGTTAAGAAGCCACAAACGTTGTTGATTGCCTGTGCCGAGTATGCCTCTAGAGAAGCTATTGATTCTTATCATAAAGAACTTAACTCTATACTGTCGACTAACAATTTGAATGACAAACCACAATGCATCTATGATGGTCACACATCACATTATTTTTTGACTTTGACTGATTGGGCAAAGATCAACAACGTGATTCTCTTTGTCTTTCTCCCACATACTACATGTAGTCACTTGACCCAACCTCTGGATGTAGGGGTATTTGGACCCTTTGAGTCTATGTTTTACACTGTGTGCCAGAATGTCATGAAAAAAATCCAGGCATGAATATAAGTAAATACAATATAGTACATCTCTTTCAGCAGAAAATTTGATAGCTGCTTTTCGTAAAACTGGAATTCACCCTTTTGACAGGAAAGCTATTACAGATGCACAGGTTGCTCCTTTAATATTTATGTAAATGTAAGCCAGCCCGCAGAGTCTCAAGGTGAAAACACCAAATCTACTCCTACTGTCCCTGCTCCAAAAGAAGATGACTTTTTCCAAGTGAGGACTATAACAAAGGCTATCGAAAAACCCAGAAAGAAATTTGTTTCGCCATTTATATCGGGAAATCTTCATAATAAGTCTGTCCAAGATATCCTTGAAGTTTAGGCTAAAAAAGTTACAACACCAAGTTCCATCAAATCTGGAAAGCCCTTTAAGTATGCACAACGTACGTCTGCTGTTACTTCATCAAAGACAAATACATCAGGAACCAATAAGTCTGGTGGTCCAATACCAATTGTATCTGAGGATTCTCCATCATACTCTGACTCTGAAGTAGAGTCTGAAGTTCCAGAGGAGGACAAATGTTGTGTTTGAAAGAAATGGGAACCTGACCTCGCAAAAGGCAGTCTGTACATCACAATAGTCAACTGGGGTAAATGTGATGTCTGCGGTCACTGGACACATTTAAAAACATGTTCCAGTGTCCGTATCCTCCGTAGAAATGATGGGTTTAACTGTTCCCATTGTGATTAAGAATTAACTGAAATAAAGACATCAGTTATTAGTTCTTTTTCTAACAGTTTCATTGTTAAAATTCAATTTTCTATGTCAGAAAATAACATTTAACTGTTTAGGCTTAAGCTTAGTGTGACTATTTGCATATTAACATTGAACGCTGAATTTAGTGGCGATTCTGGCATCCCATAGTCTAGACAAGAAAAGGGCGACGCAACAATGAAAAATAATATTTATTGGAAATATAGATATGACTGATTTAAATTATTAATTAAAGTTAAAATTACTGGAATAATTTAATTCTGATATATAAGGCTACTTATATGTACAACTACAATCCTAAAAAGGGATAAACATGTCTTCATTAATAAGTATAACCGTCAGATGTACATTAGTGTTTAGAAATTTAAAAAGAAAAAATAGCGGAACTTCGTAAATAGCGGAACTTCCAAAATTTGAAAAACCTCGCCCATTTTTGCTCGCCTATTCTCTAGCGAGAACGATAATGGCCGAGGAGATCCGCTCGCAAGTGGATTTTTATAGCATACCCATTAACTGATTAATGATCCTAATCAATAATAAAAATAATTAACATTTGTTATTGATCGATATTTTTGTCTGTTTAAATGTTTTTTGAGTTATATTTATTGTAAAAACATAGAAGAAAAAAGTCACAGAAAAAAAGTTTGCTAGTGACGGGATTCGATCTCTGGAAACCGTAAACATCAGGACAAGTCCATAACCACTGCACTATTCCACGATTGTAATGTGTGTTTGAATATTTACTTTTCATTATGTGTCACTACAGACCATATCGATCTATTTTTTTAGAAATTGAGAGAATAGTAAATTTTAAACGAATAACCAATAGTTTCATAAGATTTATAAACATATTAAGGATTACGGACTACTAAAATGCATGTTAGAAATTGGTAATCGTCTTTACTATTTCTTGTTAAGCATTCTATGAGACATATAAAAATCAAGTTTAGACATTTTTTACCAGCTTAATAATGAGATATGCGAATTTTAAGATTGTACCCCTCGTTTCGGATATGACCTGAAAAATGGCAACAACTGACGACACAAAATCCTCTATAATTTTGCCAAATTAATAAATAAATTAATTATTTAGATTTATTCCATAAGAAAATCGGCAAAATGTATTTTTTATGAACAACATCCTAAAAACACCAGTCATTTTTAACTTTTTTTTTCAAATGTGTGATTTTCCAGCTAAAGATATCTATAAACATTTATCCCAAGAAACCTATATATAAATTATCTACACTGTATAAGTGGCAAAATATAAAAAAGAATAACTTTTACCACATAGTTATTTCACGACATACTGGTTTATGACTATGGTGTCAAATTTCAGGGGAGTTAATCTAACACTAATTAGTAGAAAACGTTTAGCTTTCTTCACAAACATAAACTTATGTCTTTTTTAAAAGTTAAATAATGAGATTATTTGAAAAAAATAGCTATAAACTTATTTCCTCTCAAATTTTAAATGCTAACAATAACAGGAGTATTGTCAAAGAATGTGACAAATAGTCCCGGTTGCAGCTTTGATGCAGGATAATTAGATATAACTCCAAAAAGTCATAAAATCACGAGTTCCTAGTGCATGAAGTAAATTACTGTGTACGTTTTTTCTGAGAGATAAGCTAGGTTAGGTACTAAAGTGTTCTTTTAGTGTTTGTAATACGAGGTTGTCTTTCACGTTTTTTCGATGTAAAGGTAGAGTGCAGTCCATCTTCTCCATCATGTGCGTATATTATCCTAAATTGTTCCAGGTTCTAGGTTCCTTTGGCAGCACATACGTGGAAAACTCGCTACCAATATCTACCTCTCTGGCAGCCATCTGTGTTATATATGGCATTCTTCCATTACAAACTGAAAGCATAAATTAAATTCATATCTTAAATAACACGCACAAAAAATCATAATTGTCATCACAGTCACACAAGTGGTCTTTATTTACAGATACTGGTAGAAAAATTATGAGAATAAACTCTTTTTTTACTGAACCATATTAATCAAAGCCCTACAAACAAAGCCAATAAACCATGTCTTTTATTTAAAAACTTAACTTACTGAGATCTGATTTTCTCAATGGACTTCCCTGCACGTCTCTCCATTTTTTTAGATTGGCGTTGCTATTAGTTGGAATGTTAAGTGCCGCTAACATGTGGTTTACTTTTTGTGTACCTCCTATACTGTTAATCATAGCTGTAAAAGAAACGAACTGATAAGCATGGTATCTGGGACTAACATTTCTGTTTTATTTGTGTAAGCATAACAGTAAAAAAGACTGGGTGGTTGATGTTGTACACATCTAAAACAATAATTTATTGTTAAATTAATTAGCATAATAGTGTTTGGCTGCTCCAGAAGATTGTGAAAAAAGTAAGAGGACGTACTCACCACTGAAGCCCAATGTAGAATTAAATTCAATGTGTACATGTCCAAAAATAGTGTATGCCAATGCAAACATGTTTATTTTGTTATAACAAAAACAATTGAGAAAAATACTAACTCGTATATTGGTACGAAATGTTTGGGGTACGAGAAATGGAGTTTTATTTCAATGGCAAGGTAACAAATAAATCATTAACTAACATAATCAATTGGATTGCAGATGCTCTGTGCATCTGTTATGCAAATCAATTCTTACCTGTTCTAAGCTTTGTATTCACGGCAAAACTTCATCTGACCATCTTACCATATGCCACAGTGTTCACATGTCCACAGTCGCTATTTCAACATTTAATTCCTTAAACCAACACGGAGAATTCGACCATTCTGCGTGGATGTCGGAGACCTCGTACCACTTCGATCACGTACCACTACAATGTCGTGCCATTCTTGGAGACTTCGAACCACCTATAGCATATATAGGGATTTATTTTCGCACCTATTAAGTACCCGCTATCGATGTCATTAATATCACAATAGACATGTAATTGGTGATTATGCGTTGATGATTGATGTTTTCGCACATATTAAGTACCCATTAATAGGCGAGTAATTGATGAGTATTGACAAGTTGCATAATCACACACATTCACACACTCTGCATAAATAATGAGCTGCATTTAACATAACTGATATACACAAACTAATATACACAAGTTGTCTAATCACACACATACACACACTCTGCATAAATATTGAGCTGCATTTAACATAACTTATATACACAAATATACACAAGTTGTCTAATCACACACATACATACAGTTCACTGTCTCATCATATTAGTCAATGACACTACTCATCTTCCAAATAGTCGTCACCCGACCTCTCCGATGGACCGAGCCCGATAATGTGGCTTGCTGTTCTCAGTAGCTGGTTGGTAGTCAGCTCGTCTTCTTCATACCTTTCCCAATTATGCAATATACCTTTTTAACGTTTTTACCTCAAAGTCTAACTTGTCATCTTTTGGCTCACTTGGGCGCAGCTTCTGGCGATGGAGATTAGCGGCGCGCGCTATGTTGTCAGGATTTAGTGGATTAGGTCGGTCTGTAGTGATGTGTTCCACCATTGCTTCTTCGACGATCTTGGAGGCTGGTAGATGAAGACGATCTCGGGCCACCTTCTTCGCCTGCGCCGTGACCTTCACCTTCGTCCTGACACCAGGATCGGCCGCATGGATGTGCCCTTGACCGCCCTCAACGAATGTCTCACCGTACTGTTTCACCCAAGCTGGACAGCGGATGGCCTTGTTGCGGATGGCGCATATCCAGTAGATGAAGTCGTCTTTGGCTCTCTGTTATAAATAAACAAATAACAATGTGTGTTAACAACTTAAATTTGCCAGTTTTATTATTATTATTATTATTATTATTATTATTATTATTACCAAGACAGTAGTGTTTATATACATACTTTCACAGTGAAGTGGTAGCCCCGGCTACTGATGAGCTTACGCGCACCACGGTCACTCACAAAGTAAGTATGATCTTGTTTTCCATTAATTTCCTTTTTGACAGTGCTTTTGGGACATGATTGCTAAAACGACCGCGGCGATCACGTCTTTTCGACTCTATTTTTGCAAACCGGATGTCACGATCACGTGGTATTTTACTATGGTCACATGGTCGGTAACATGGTGTTCAGAGGATCTACGAAATTACACGGAAAAATACGAATTTTCAGAGTCCGTAGTCTTTCATACAAATAACAACTTTACATATAATAATAATTCTGAATACTCGCTATAGTTATTATAAAGAGAACGCCATTTACCGAAATAGGACCCGTACGTTGGAAATGTGTAAATCGCGAAACTTCCGGAATTCGGAAGGCCTTGTCCATTTTCCCTCGACCATTCTCTAGCTAGAACGAAAATGTCCGAGGACATCCGCTCGCATGTACAAAATTTTTCAGCATTCCATATATAGGCGTCGCGCTCCAGCGCGTCGCCAATAATTTTACCATTACACCGGTCACATGGAGTGACCTAGTTTACTAATATTCAATATGGCTGCCATTGTTTACATCCACGAACAATAAATTGTGAAAGTGATATAACGGTTTTTGAAAGTAATTAAAAGATGAGATGTTGGTAAATAAGTTGAAGTTTTCATCTGGTGATTTTTAGTTCTTATGATTTATCGGTATCGTGGGGGGCCAGGCAACCATGTGTTGCCGAGGTGGATTTAAATCGGCTGTGTATATGTGTATGCTACCCTAAACGTGTTCTTTGGGGTGTTTCGCACGGGGTGCCTTCTTATGAATGGAAACCATGCGTAACGGTAAAGGTAGTTTTTTTTACATGGCGACCTTCACCTTCTACGGTTTCTTTTCCCACGCAATTCGGGGAAAATATAGGCAAGTATTTTAAAGTAGTCCATTTATGTTAAATTTCTTCATACTTTGCCTCTTTATTATGTTAATATACCGTAGGTGGTTATTATAAATATTGGTATTCGTAATATTTGTCTTTATGCATATCCTAGCTTCACTAGTTTCGACGCCCTTAAGCCATTTATATATTTTCTTGCAAAGTGAACCTAATTTGAAACTAACTGTCAAAACCATGTCAAGTAAGCCCTTATTTATCTAGTAGTATCAATTTTTATGCTTGTATTTAACGTTTTTGTTCATGATACCGATTGTTTACAAATAGAAGCCAGCCGTCATTACGAAACGACGCACAGGAAAAGCTGTAGGGCCCGACGGCCTAAACAATAAAGTATTAATTGAAGCATCTAAAGAATTATCTTTCTCTTTGTGTGACTTATTTAACAAATCATTACAGCTAAGTAAAGTACCCAGTAAATGGAAAGAAGCAAACATTACGCCAGTATTTAAGAAAGATGACGCCTCTTTATCTATCAACTACAGACCTATATCACTGCTTAACACACTTGAAAAGGTGTTTGAACGTCTTATGTATAAACACACATTTAGCCATCTTAAAGTCTGTCACTTCTTTACACCTCATCAATCTGGATTCTTACCAGGTGATTCACCTGTAAACCAGCTAACTTTTATCTATTATAACTGCTGCAAAGCCCTTGATGATGGACTGGAGGTAAGAACTGTATTTTTTTGATATTAGTAAGGCCTTTGACAAAATTTGGCATAAGGGTCTACTAGCCAAACTGAGTTCTGCTGGGATAAAAGGCCGGCTCTTGTCCTGATTTGCTAATTATTTGACTTTGCGGCGGCAAAGAGTTGTTCTTCCAGTGGTATTTCGGATTGGGTCACTATTAAAGCAGGTGTCCCGCAGGGATCTATATTGGGACCAATGCTTTTTCTTATTTATATTAATGATGTTGTTGATGGTATTGAGTCCAATATTAATCTCTTTGCGGACGACACAAGTCTTTATTATATTTCTCAGGATGCAGAAACTGCTGCAAAGACCATACAAAATGACATAAATAAAATAGGCGTAAGGGCTAAAAATGGCTGGTTAACTTCAACCTTTCTAAATCAGAATCACTTATAATATTCTCCGAAAAAGAAAATCAAACCATCCTCCTTTAGCAATGTACGGTCAAACCATCCCTGAGGTTACTGAGCATAAGCATCTTGGCATAATTTTGACAAAGGATTGTTCATGGAACTCTTACATTAATTATATAAAATCAAAAGCTTGGCAGCGTGTCAACATTCTACGTAAATACAAATTTACACTGGACCGCAGGGCACTAGAGACTATTTTTTTTCATATATCCGACCTATTCTCGAATATGGTGATGTTGTTTGGAGCAATTGTGTAGGATATGAATCTGAACATCTAGAAAATATCCAAAACGAATGTGATCGTATTGTTTCTGGTTCCACTAAACTTGTCAGTATAAATGCATTACACAGCGAGATCGGTTGGGATCCTCTTTCTGACAGAAGAAGAAATCACTGTTTAGTGTTGTTTTATAAGATACTGAATGACTTTACTCCTGATTACTTGTCCTCATTAATCCCTAGTAGTGTGTCGAATGCCCGATATCAGTTACGCATCAACTATAATGTTGCTGGAGTATTTGCACGAACAATAGCGGTTAGCGCTAAAGCTAACCGCCGTTATTGGAGGTCGATTATTGCTGTACACATTTTATCAAGGCATGGTGGGTAAGAGCACCGGCATGACTATGGAAATTGTCTGACTGTACAGTCTATGTATGCACCGTCTCAGCTACTTCCTTTTCCGTCCAGCATTTTAGAATTTTAGATTTTTTGTTAATTTAGTCATTAAAAGTTGTTTTTAATCGCTGATTTATAGCTGATCGATTTTATTTAGTGTTTAATTGCATTACTGCTAGTATTAATTGCATCGATGATTTAAATAGAGTGAGATTTTGAATGGATTCATAGACCTGAATACACGAGGTGTTCTTTGTGTGTGGTTGTTTCTTAAATTGTTTGTTTTTTAAGTCTATTTTTGTTTTACTGTGGATTTAGTCGAGGTGAAGTATCCATTTTGTTTTGTTCAGTCGATGTAAGGTTATTAATTGATAAGTTTGTTTATTTTGCTTTCGAGTAATTATTTATTTTTTCCAGGCGAAGTTTCAATGTAGTTGCTTAGGTGTTATTAACTTTTGTTTATTAAATATTTTGTTTGCCGAATCTTTCGTGTTGCTTTTGTGTTCGTTTAAAGAAATGCCTAAGCCTAGACGGGTCCGTCGTGCGCCTAGGGCCTGGGATGGTGAGGAGGCTGAGGCGTCTGGACAGGGCAGAGTTGGTGCAAGAAGGGGCAGGACAGTGGCGAGGGGATCTAGGGCACGTGCGACAGGCAGGAGCTTGCCGGTGTCAGAAGTTGCTGTGGGGAGCGAGCCTGTGTCGGAAGTTGGTGTGGGGATCGAGCCTGTGTTAGAAGGTGAACTGTCTGGGCCAGCGGCATCAAGTCTGCCCTATTCGCCAGAAGGTAATGTTTTTGTTTTCAACCAACCAGTAGCTTTAGTAAGTGTGCATACGGATATTGGTTTCAATGTTTCACAGGCCATGAAAAACAAAATTGTAAATGGGCAATACATAGAGCTGGCCCAGCTTCTGGAAAACCAGCCGGCTGTTGACGACAGCAGGCGCTTGGAGCTGTCCAGTTCTGGTGAATTATTATTAAGGCCAGTCCATGCTAGCAGAACTATCCACACAATAGAAGTTTGGACTGATGCGTTTTTGATTTATGCTTCGATTTTTCTGTCTGTGCATTCACATAGAACAAATGAAATTTTAAAGTACATGGCAAACATTAGATTGGCTGCTAGTCGCCACACAGGGCCTGGCTGGAAGCATTATGACCAGCAGTTTAGATTAAGGGTGGCCGCTAATCCAGCTGGCATATCTTTTGGGCAGATTGACCAAGAGCTTTGGTTGGTTTATGTTGGGGCCTCTATAAATTTAGGTACATTGTTCACTCCAACGGTTAAGAAGTGTTTTGACTTTAATTATAGGTCGTGCGTGAGGTCACAGTGCCCATTTAGACATGTTTGCATAACTTGTAATACTGCTCATCCTTACAGGCGGTGCACAGTTAGCAGGGGTTCAGGTCAGTTTGGCTGGACCAACTGGGGGCTGGACCAACTCGAGCCGCTGTTTCCCAGGGCCGAGGGTGGTTTAGACCTATGTCAAGGACTGCCTTTGGGGCCGGAGCCAGATCTGGTTCACAATTTTAACTTAAAATTGGGAGTCTCTCCAGTCAATGTAAAAGTTCTGAGTCATTTTTTAGGTTTGTATTCAAATAGAGTGGATGCGGCTTTATTAGATGTGGGGTTTAAAAATGGTTTTCGCCTTGGTTTTGAGGGTAATAGAGGTAGTCATGTAGCAAAAAATTTGAAATCTGCACGTTTAAATCCTGTAATGTTGAAGGAAAAAATTCGTAAAGAAGTGCGTTTGGGCAGGTTTGCAGGACCCTATGTTGATTCACCAATTTCTAATTTAAGAATTTCTCCAGTCGGCTTAGTCCCTAAATCTGATGGATCTTACAGGCTTATAACTCATTTGTCGTATCCTGTGGGTGACAGTGTTAATGATGGGATAAGCGATGAGCTTAGCTCTGTGACATATACTTCATTTGATTCAGTGGTTGGTATGATTTTTAACCTGGGTAGAGGCGCATATTTGGCAAAAAGAGATATTAAATCCGCTTTTCGTATATTGCCTATTTCGCCACTTGACTATTGCTTGCTGGGAATTAAGGATGAAGAGGGTTTGATATATATAGATAAGTTTTTGCCGATGGGATGTAAAATTTCTTGCTCTTTATTTGAGAAATTTGCGACATTTCTACACTGGTTGGTCAGTTACATATCTGGGCAATTTACTATGGATCATTATTTAGATGACTTCATTTTTTGTGGAACTAAGTATATGCAGGACTGCAAGTCTGACACATTTGCTATGGTTTGTGGTTGGCTCGCGGTGCCTCTGGCAGAAGAGAAGTCGGTCAGCCCAGTTCAAAAATTGTTATTTTTAGGGTATGAAGTAGATTCTGTTTCAATGTCGGTAAGAATTCCTTTGTACAAAATCAAGGAATTAAATGCAATGTTATTGGGAATGCTGGTTCGAAAAAAAGTAACATTAAAAGAATTTCAAACTTTAATTGGAAAGCTTGCATTTTTCAGTAAAGCTGTTCGGGCTAGTAGGGCCTTTCTGCGTAGATTTTATGATGCAACGATTGGTATTAAAAGACCACATCATAGGATACGGCTATCAGGTGACATTAGGCAGGACATGCTAGTGTGGGTAGTATTTTTAGAGGAATTTAATGGGTTAACATACATTTCAGATGAGAGTTGGTCAAGTAATGATAGCTTAAATATGTTTACAGACAGTGCAGGGTCAGCTGGTCTAGGTTGCGGTTGTTTACTAGGTAAGGAGTGGGCATATTTTCAGTGGCCAGAGTCGTGGTTTGGAAATGAGATTTTAAGGGACATAACATTTCTGGAAATGGTGCCCGTTTTGCTTGCACTGGTGTTGTGGGGTCATAAGTTAAGCAATCGACAGATTGTGCTTTATATTGACAACGAGGCTCTGGTAACCGTCATTAATAAGCAGTCTGCTAAATCAAAACGGCTTATGCAATTGGTAAGGCCCTTTGTGCTTTTGGCTATGGAGCAAGGTATCGTATTTAAAGCCAAACATATTCCAACATATGCTAATACCATTGCTGATTCAATTTCTCGCAAACAGTGGGTGTAGGTTTCGGAATGTGGCACCGGAAGCAGACGCGGTACCACAGGTCATACCAGAACGCTTTCGATCATGGATTTGCGATCCGAGTCTTCAAGGTTGATAAATGTAGCCCTGGCTACAAACACGACTAATGCTTATTACACAGGACTGAATAGCTTTGAAAAATTTCGAACTGAATATAGTATACTGAAAGATTGGCCCCCATCAATAGACACAATTGCCTTGTTCATTGCCTGGCTTTCTTTGCAAGGATTTAAAGATAGCACAGCTCGTTTGTATGTAAATGCTATTGGGTTTCAATGTAAAATGAGAGGCTGTCATGATATTTCAAGAAATTTTGTTGTGCAAAAGGCACTGGAGGGATTAAAGCGCTCAGTCAGACGGAATGGTTTACGTTTACCAATTACGCAAGTCTTGTTAAAGGGGGTTCTTGGGGCTTTGCAGAATGTTTGCAGAAACGAGTACGAGACACGATTGTTTACTGCAGCATATTGCTTGGCTTTCTTTGGTTTTCTGAGGGTCAGTGAATTAGTTGCTACTAATAGGAGTAACACAGAATTTGTCGTTATGATGTCGGATATTAGCACTGATGGAAGTGGCGAGTCATTATCACTAGTAATTAGACATTCTAAGAATGACCAGCATGAGCATGGTGCTCGATTAAAGCTGTGCCATACAGGTACACAAATTTGTCCAGTGCTTAGTGTTCAACGGTTCTTGCAGCAACGTCCGTTTATTAAGGGTCCGTTGTTGTGCCATCTGGATGGTGCACCTCTTACGCGGTACCAGTTCTCAGCAATTCTGAAAAGGTGTCTAAGTCGGCTAGGGCTCCAATATGACAGGTACACATCGCATTCCTTTCGCATTGGGGCTGCTACTGCAGCTGCTGTTGCAGGTTATCCTCCAGAGGTCATCCAGCGGGCAGGCAGATGGCGGTCGGATGCCTACCGCATTTATATTAGGCCAGATTCGGTGTTCACCCTTCCTAAGTTGTAAAAGCATTGTAGTTGGCGTACATTTGTCATATAGTATTTTCACTTTAGAATAAGCATGTCATAGGTTTTAATGCACAATTCCTGCTTTTAATAATGGGAACAAAGTTATTTTAGGAACTGTACGGATCTGGTGTCTGGGTTCGTCGATAGTGAAGCACGCTTTCACGGTAGCCAGGTCTCGTCCAGGTGGCATTTCCTTGGGTCTTGATTGGGCCGAAATATGGTGGCAAGGATACAGTGGGCTGTCGCTTCTGGATGTCATGGGCAAGCTACGATTGTTGAAGCAGGTTGGTGACGAGCCGTCTGTGATTCTGCTCCACTGTGGGGGCAATGACTTGGGTAAAATCTCCCTGCGGAGGATGAGGTTTTTGTTGGATGCTATTTTGTTGTTTGTACGTAGTAACTTTAATGTGAAAGTGATTTGGTCTGAAGTGCTGCCTAGGAACTGTTGGCGATATTCTAACAATTGTGCTGCGATGGAATCAGGCAGGAGACGCTTCAACAATTATGCAGCACACAAGATAGTGCAAGGTGGAGGGTTTTACATTAAGCAGGTTGACCTGCAACAGTGTATTCCAGCATTGTACAGGAATGATGGTGTGCATCTTACATTTCTAGGTAATTGCATTTTCTTGAATCAGTGGGCATCGGCACTGGAGGATTTCCATAAAGGCAATTTGGCATGCTTTCAATAAACTAGTAGTCAAATGTAAATGTTGTTGGTGATTGTTGAGATGTATTAATTTATAGGACGGGTAACATGTGGTTCTTGTCTCCATCCGGCCATTCGTTTGTAGACCCTATTATGGTATTCTGTTGGATTGTGCTGTTCCGAAAGCGATAGCTGTTTACTGTTCGTTTCGCTTTGGCGGTGGCACTGCCCAAGATTGGGCATTGCCATTTGGCAGACAGCACAGTCCGAACAGAAAAGTAATCATCAATTTAGTTAATAAGTAGGTTAAAAACAGGCATTTACTATGTCAGTGTCTGCACATCTGACATAGACATGGGATTTCGTCATTGAGCAGCCTGGCACGATTTCTGTTTCCCAGGATTAGCCATGGTTGCAGGTGGCGGAATTTCCTTTGAAAGTTGCAACTTGATTATTTTATAAATGTGAAGCCTGTTAAATTGCAGCCTATTGGGGCATATATGTTTGAGCCTATTGGGGCATAAAGTTTCAGACTATTAGAGCATACAGTTTCAGCCTTGTGGGGCATACAGTTTCAGCCTAGTTGGGCCATACATTTTCAGCCTTTTGGTGCATGCATAGTTTCAGCCTTTTGGGGCATGCATAGTTTCAGCCCTTTGGGGCATACAGTTTCAGCCTTTTGGGGCATACAGTTTCAGCCTTTTGGGGCATGCAGTTTCAGCCTTTTGGGGCATAACGAAGCGTACAGTTTCAGCCTAGTTGGGCATACGCTTGAATATGGGGGTCTATATTACGGATGGCTGTCTTCGGTCGCCCTAAACGACTATTTGTCCGGTGTACCTGCTTTGACAGTGGCTTAGCACGATGGAGACGGGAACCATGCCCATAAACTGCCATTACCGAAGTGTTATTAAATTGTATTGTGTTGTATATCTAAAGAATTTAAATAAATGTTTGTTAATTTTAAGTTGCCTTGTCATGTATGAGCTGTATGATCGGGGACGCGGCATGGGTGAACAAGCGTTATGTCTGCCTTTATTTCTCTAAAGTGAAAGCTTCTGTTAATTAAATATGGAAGAGTGGAAGCTGTTCACCCGTGGGGCGTTGTTGTTCCTTCGGACTCGAATCTCCCAATAACTTCATATTTTAATTCCTTCCTCCCTTCTGTAATACGTGATAGGAAACAATCTATTACCTGATATACGTAATGTTCCAACACTAAATTCGTTTAAAGAAAAAATAAGTACACATACAATTAAACCTCCGTCATTCTTTTACACAGGAAATAGACGAGCTAAAATTTTACACTCACGGCTACAAACGGAATGTAGTTCACTAAAACACCACCTCTTTCTTAAGGGAATTGTACCAAATCCACTGTGTATATGTGGTAGTGTAGAAACTAACCAACACTTCTTTACCGAATGTCCATTATACTCCCAACAAAGTCTAGCCATGTTCAAATCATTGGAAAACTACATCAATGTCGATACACTTTTATTTCGTAATGCTTACATGACCCTTAGTCAAAACTATGCTATTTTTCATACTGTTCAGAAATATATTTCTTATACTAAAAAGTTTGAAGTGTACGATATCAACCAGTAGACAGGGTAGACCCCTCCGTCTCTCTCTCTCTCTCTCTCTCTCTATCTCTCTCACCCCCTTTCTCTACCCCTCTCTCTCCATCTCATTTATCTGTAAACTCTATATACCTGCATACTTCTCTTATTTAAATTTAGTATATTTATATTTGTCTAAAACTGTAAATTGAAACTGTTATTCGAACGCCTAGTACTTATTTTTTTGTGCAAAAGTATACAACCTCTCTATTTACATGTTGTCTTGTATATTGATCTAAGGAAATGAACATTATAAGCTTTGCTTTCGTTCAAATCCTCTCTCTACTTGTATGTATATCCTGTGTTTGTGTACCGCAAATGTATTGTAAAATATGAGAATAAATATGTTTAAACTAAACGAAGCCCTTGATTGGCTGTTCTCGTTTGTAGTAATTTTACAATTGGAAAGAAGTAACGCGGTGTACATTTAGTCTTAGTTGTTTCGCATGCGGAATAGCAATATATAAATGATGGAAAACAAAAGAAAAACGGCATATGTCATATTTAAGTACAGTACTGAAAATCATGAAATTTACAAACGAAACGGAGTGGAAATGGAACGTTTTTCATTTCCTATTGAAACGGAAACGGAATGCTATCGAAATGGAAATGCAACGGAGCGCTAGAAACGCTTGAAACGGTGTAAACGGTATAATCTCAATAATCGGAGCGCTTGGAACGCTAGAAACGGTAGAAACGCAAAAATCGGAATGCTAGTAACGGTAGAATTATTTTCATTACCGCTTCAAACATGTCTCGGTCAGGTATATTAACGATTCGCCACATAACGATTCGCCACAGATCAATAACGATTCGCCGCAGTAGTAAAAATGATTGGCAACAGGTGTGATAAATGATTTTAAATATATACGGAAAGTACATGTTAATTGGCGCTTATTCTTTTATCACTGTATAGGGTTACACAATAACTATGTCATTCTAAATAAAAAAAAATCTAAATTTAATGTTTAATAATTATTAAAAATACTAAACATCACAACATGAGTTGAATATAATCATCGTTAAACATCTGTTATGTTTGCACTTGTCAATTTAGTGGCCGATTCCTGTTAATTAACCCCGAAAAATTCCTTTAATTAGAAACTAATGTTCTCAGTTTGTCAAATAAGGGACCGACTCCTTTTAATTATTCCCGAAGAATTCCTTTAATCAGCAAGGAATGTTTGCCGTTTGTCAATTTAATAACTTTGGTTATGACTGTTACACGTTTGTTTGTAAACAAACAAATTTGAGCAAAGTATCACGATTTTATATAAATTAACGTACAACCTCACCGGCATATCTAGAAAATGCCAGCTCCTCCGTGCATCTTCTGTTTGAGACGCATATCTAATAATTCCCATGCTGTGCATTGCGACAAATGTCACAGATGGCATCACATTAAATGTGGAAATACAGGTACAGAGGCACTTCATATGAGCATTGTACAAAATAGCTATTTAAAAATTGCACACAAATGATACATTTACATCTTAAAAATTCATTACAAAGTATATTGTTATATATACTAAACCTGACGTAAATGTTTGCGGAACACATTACACGTTTAAACATTAATTTTTTAAAATTTAACCTTTATAATCCATAAAAATTACATCTTAGCATATTTTTTCTTTATCCGGGTATCTCCAATCAGAATACGATGCGACTGTCAATAAAAGTCGAGAGCTACAATTCACTTGTATTGGGTGTCGGCTTGAAGAAGCAGATATGGAGAAAGACGAGCCATCGATGGAAACAGGTGTCTGTGGAGCATCATCCCACATTGGTGTAACTGTTAACTAGGTCACCCGATTATTTATAGTAACATTCCAACCGTTTCTTTGTACGAAATAAATTTAAACGAACTCAATAACTGGCTTCAATTTATCAACATAAACGCGCTTTTATATGTTATTTGCAGAAAGAAATTACAAATAAATCTTTATTATTTGCAAAAAATCGTACTAATCAAACTCGTACATTACAGTTCTGAAACCGCACAAGTTGTCCAAGTCATCGTGTATTCCAATGAATAGCTTAACATCCGCCTTGGATCGACATTAGTCTTAATCGTTTTGCATATGAAGATCGTGTGTACACAGCTGCCATTACACGTATGCACGCGCAATGTCGCAGCATTACCTGAGTTTGAATTTCGAATTACTTTGTAGGTGCAAGGTCCGTTCCCGGATCAACTACGCCTATCATTTTTTTGTGTGAGAGCACACTTGCTTAAAGTATTTTTCATTTACAAGAATGCATTGCGTGACACAAATTAAAGGTACTTAATGAAATTAAAGGTCAACCAAAAGAAAGTAACACATAATACACAAAAACGTAAAACAACTAAACAAAAAAACAATACTCTGCATTATTGCAAGGTGTGACCCAATCAAGAACCAATTACATTCTCCCCGGCACTCAATGACTGGTATGATCCTTAAGTTCAACATTTAAATAACCATAGATTGCCAAATAGTGCACGTATTCAATCATCGATTTACAGTTAAATGAAAAACAACCGTAATAAAAATGAACTAATATCACATCCATTATGATAATTATCAAAGAAATACACATCATAACCGCCATTAAATTCACCTGATCACACATGATCATCATCATGATCCCATATTACCTGTTTATTCACCACTAATCATCATCAGCAGCAGAGCATCACCGCCATCACGATCTACACCATAATCGTCATTAGCATCAGTATCACCGTAACCGTTATTACCATCTACATCATATCCATAAACAACATCGATTCACCGTTGTCGCAAAATTGAAATCAAGGTAAGCTTTTTTTTATTTTTAATAGGGTGTCAGGTTGTGAGTTTGTGTGTGTAGGGTGAGTCTGACAGGGATTTGTTGCTGTGAATGCAGAATGAAAAGTTTATCAAAACAAATTATTGGGGCAAAGAGGGGTCCGATCTTGAAATGGGAGTGTCTGGTTTGTGTCTGGGTCAGAGTATGTCAATGTGCATGTGAGAAGTGCGATTCCTAGTGAGAATAACATCGTTGACACGGGGTGTATGATTCCTTTGGTTGTGGGCCACATTGATGGTCAAAAGTTAGAAATGTGTCCATCGTGACAAAAGAAAGAAAGACATAAGGAAAGAGTCACATTGTGACAAAATTATTGGAGAGGAATCCTATGAGTACTGAGGTATGTGTTTTTCTGTATGTATGATCAGATTTTTGTTAATTCTTTAAAGTAGCAAGTAGTCCCAATGCTTTGCTAAGCATGGCATTTAATGTACATAGGTTTTATAGCATAAACATACCTGTAGAATTTATTGGGACAACATTATATACTATTTTGTTAATGACTTAACATTATTGCAATTAATGGTTCATATAAATAACAATATTCAGTAAATCTTTATCGAGTTTGGAATAGAGTATAAGAAGTTGTTCAATTTATTAATAGATCCACCTGGGGATAAGAAAGGGGATAGATAGACCCATGGCATGATAGATTCATCCTTGGAAGACCGAAGGGGATTATTAGATCCATAGCAGACCCATCCTGGGAAGACAGTCTAAGATAGAGGCAACCTTACCCAAATTACCTACAAATAAATGAGTACAACTTGAAAGCAGATGACATCTATTCAAGAAGAATGAAGACCCGTGTATAGTGAAGAGTTATTATATTCGTCACCTTTCTTTTAGTGATAGTAATAACAGCCATGTGTATTGATGCGAACATCATGTTTTAAAGTAACTCTTTGTGAGTGTTAAAAATATATCTTTATTTCCAATGCTGGAACACTAAATTGTGAACTATAAAATAAACTGCTATTTTATAATTTTTTCGACGACAATTGAAACGAACAGTGCTAGTTTAATTTAACTTCAATTTTCTGTAATTATAACTTTAATGTATGTATTTGTGTATTGCTGTTTTATTGTCTTATATTACTAGATCCAACGTTTACTCTGATTGACATATTAATAAAAACTGTTGTAAACCACAAAGCTGTATTAGCGCCATTTGTGTAACCCTTTTTAAAATTAATTGTCATCGCTCCATTGGAAGCGATAAAACAGAGTTCTGCAATTTGTAGAAAACGTACGCTCTGTGACAACCGTCATCATTATTAGCAGAGGCATCAGCACCACCGTCATTTCCGTCACTATCAGGGGTATTGGATGGGTACTTTATTTTATCTTGCCTCCTTGTCAAGCAAAGTTTTTATGCTTCTAATCTTAATTGTTATATATCTTATAACGAAAATCTTTGTAAATTTGGACAATGGTGTCAAAATTCCTATTTCTAAATGCATAGTTCCAATAATGCGCTTTTACGTTTATATGATACTTGCAACTATTTGAATGAGAGTCTACACGCCTGGCTACGGCTAATTTTCCCATCCATGGCTTGAATGTTCTATGCCAAAATGATGTCTAAAGTGGGCCTTACCTGGTACTTAATTTTTGTACCCATTTTAGGATAGAAATGTATTAATTTAAAATATATCGTTTTGTAAATTCATATTATGCTTCTCTATGCGCGTGGGTCCCTTTCATACCATCATATGTGGTCCGAAAATTAAAAACTATACAGCTTTGGAACGCTCTTGAAATTTATATTTTTAGAAAACAATATTTTCACAATTGATAAATGCACACAGAATTAATACACAGAAATACATAAAACTATTGGCTCATACTTAAAACAAAATGAACAGTGTATCTCTTTCGGTTGTATTTCTTTAACCTTTTAAACTATCAAAATGTAGTTTTGATATTTAAAACACTTTTTAAAAGCTGTTAAATTTGATATAAAATTCAGTAAAAGAGACTGAAAAATAAAAACACAGTAGTGAGTTTAATACAGCACATATTTCCCGATTTCGGCCTGCATTAACTTCTGCCCATCAAGATGGCTGCCTTAAACTGTCTTATCAGTGTCGATGACATCACATGGAAACTATCTATAGTAAATACTACATAACTTGTCGTTTATTTTTTTGTAAATAATGTTATCAAGAGAAGACTCATCAAGGAACACAGTCTAATGTATTTTTTATCTTGTGTTTATTGCAAATGTATTATTTCAATAGCACGCCTTTTCTTTTATAGTTAATACATGCCTTAAATATAAATAATTCATTAATAAAAGAAGTTTGTTAGGACATTTATTTAAGTAGTTAAAGTAAGTAAAAGCATGCGCAGTTTGAAATATTACTACATAGTACAGTTTCCGCCCTCCACTCTCACTCCTTTAGAACTTATCATTATGCCGCGAAGGTAAATCGTCAATAACCTTGCATATTTTTTCAAAGCTCACGCCGTTCACGTGTACATATCATTTTTAATCTCTCAACAGTATCCAACGTTCACCCCCCATATCTTCTAAATGGCGGCTTGAAGACAATGATCGATGATATCATGTTACACAGTATTGAGAGAAATAATGGGTAGGTCAATTTGAAACAAAAATATTTCTTTTCGGCGACTTCAAATGATAGTGATCGGCGATTGTTTCCCAGAATTTCCTTTGATGTTGCAGTGTTAGCCAGAGAGCCCTCCACGCCAGAAAGAACAACACACATTTGTTTTCTAAGAAAGTTGTTTGCTTTGTGCGACTTTATGTATGTGCCGGTATTCGGCAAAACAGACTGACTGAAACTAGTTTATTGAGGGTCCACTCGCCCTGTTTAGGGTTTTTTATGACCCCACCATGTTGCCCATGCATGGCTTAAATATTGTATTCCAAATATGTTGCCTAAAGTGGGCCCTAAGTAGGTACTTAGTTTATGTACCCATTTACTAAAAGGATGGTTTAATTTTGCATTTTTTGATCCTAAGAGGGCTTGAGCATGTTTTGAGTGAATTCCACTTCCTAATTTATGGCTCGCTGCCCTGACACTAGGGTCTGGTGAAGTTGGTTTTCTGGACGCCCGGGGCCCGACCGCCCACTAAACCATCTTCCACATATGTAATGTATATGTGAAGAAAGAAGTCCCCGGCTGGTGGTATAAGGTAATGCTCGCCTCTGCTTAGTAGTCAATAAAAGAGTATTAAATATGCCTAAAATATGTTAGGCGGCCATTACCTTATGGATGTCCTTACTCTATCACACACATAATCCATGCACTCAAGGGTCTCATACACTCAAGCATACTTATCACTACAAATTCTACATATTCTAATCTACGCATTTCTATACTATATACAGCAGTGGAAGGTTTTTTAAATATTTTTCCCCACTGTCCTACAGTGCATAAACAGTGTTAGAGGGGGTAGGCATGCGTGTTAACATAGTAATGATTATTACATAATGGTAGAGTGATATGCTTATTGAACCTTTGTGGGTAGCCTTTGTTTCTACGGACCCATAGTGGGCTTCCGTTTATTCAGCGTACCCTGGTTCTACTAGAGGATAATATGGTGTTGCTGTCTGTTCTTTTACTGGATCCTTTTATTTTTATTATGCTGGCGACTCCAAAATAGTAGTTTTTCTATCTATGATTGTTATTCCTAATTTAATGTTTAACTGGTGTGCTAGTTCTGCTTGCGCTTTTGCGTGCTGTCCACACTAGAAGATCACGTGTTTGAATGATACTGGTTCAGCACAGTGAGGGCACCTTCTTGGTCTAGTCTTATTTTCCGCGCCTAGGTAGCTCGATCCGACCCTTAATCTTGTGTACATCTTATTGTATTTAGTATGATGGTATATCTTGGTTTTTGTATTACGTTCTCCGTGTTCATAATTATGCGTTGTTTCGTATTTGTTAAATCTAGCTTCCGCTTTCTTTTTGTAGTGATTAGTAATGTAGCTTTAGGCCTCTGATTTACTTAGTCCTATTGGCAGTATGGTTCCATTGTGAGCACCTTTTTAGCTAACTTATAAGCTATTTCATTGCTTGTGATTCCTATATGACCGGGGATCTAGACTAGATTTATTGTAGCATTGAAATTAGACCTAATATCGGCGGTAATCCTATATATGTGATTAATTATTTCCTGTCTGTTTGTTCCTTTTATTTGTTGCAGGACTTGTAAGGCGCTGAGTAAGTCGGTGTAAAAATCTACGATACTATTGCTTTTTTTTTATTTTTATATACCCAAGAAATGGCTTCCTTAATGGCTAGTAGTTCGTAGGAGAATATTGAAATTCTGTGGTCTAATTTAATTTTTGCGTTGGCTTTAATTGATTCTCCTTAGTTTATGGCTATGCCTGCCCCTGCTATCATTTTTAGCGGATCTTTACTACCGTCGGTGTAGATTTGGATTGATGCTACAGACCTGTTTAAGTAATTTTCTGCGGCTTGTTTGATTGTAAGCGGGTTATCTGTCTTACTTATTAGTTTGCTTAGGCCTGTATCTATAGACATAGGTTCGATTCCTATGAAGTTTTGATAAGAGGGTGGTGTTAGTTGATTGGATTTGTATCTCCTCTTGAGTTGTATCTCCTCTAGTAATTCTAATATGTGTTGAGTGTATGTTTTTCTTCGGGAATTTGGGCCATTTTCCTACTCGCTTATATATTTCCTTATTAGTGCTTAAAGAGCAGCCTAACTTGGTAGAGCGGACCCAGTACTTCAAACTGAGGATATTTATTTGGTCAGTTATATGTAGTTTTCCTATCTCAGCATGTATTGCTTCAGTTCTAGAGAAGCTGGGTACTCCTATTATTGTTTTTATCGCTCTATTTTGTACTTTCTGAAGCTTATCTAAAATAGATTTGTTTGCCGACCCGTACGCTACCATTCCATATTGAATTTTTGGTTTGATCAGGGCTTGGTATAATGTATTAAGGCATTTCTTACTAGTACCCCACTCGTTTCCTCTTATTGATCTGATTAATTTCAGGTCTTTTTCGCATCTGCCTATTAGTTTTTTTTATATGTTCTTCCCATGTAAGGTTTTTATCGAGACCTAGGAATTTTATACTATCTTTGTAATCAATGCCGTTTCCGCATAGCTTTAATTTTCAAAGTGATGAGTCATTTAAAGTGTCTTTTTGTTGCGGAAAACTATTGTTTGTGTTTTATCAGGGTTTATAACGAATCCGTAGTTTGATCCCCATTTCTCTATATCTCTAAGCATTTTTTTTGTAATTTCTGGATTCCTTTTTTTGGAGAGATGCTGCATACCCAATATAGCGCTATCGTCTACAAATTGGGATACTTTAATTTGTTTACTGGTGACTCTGTATTTTTTTGCTATTATGTTTCTGTACTGTGCCATTGAAGGTGTTCATGAAAATTGTGAATAGTATCGGTGAGGGAACGCTACCTTGCGGACAGCCATTTGTTGTGGTTCTTGACGTTGAGGTATTGTTTTGATATTTTACTTTAATAGTTCGGTTGGATAAGAAGGCTGAGAGCCATTTAATCATTCTACCCTGGATGCCATATTTTAGTAGTATGGATAACTCCTTCTGACCACATTTTGTCAAAGGCAGCAGATAGGTCCAGAAATGCAGCTGTTATAAACTTTTTTCTAACCTGAGCTACTCTTATGTCGGATTCTAATCTTACTAAATTGTCGTCGCATGAATGATTGGCCTGGCATCCTGATTGGTTTTCCGAGTATAGATTGTTAATTTCTAATATCGAGCATAATCTTGTTTTAATCACTTTCTGCATTACCTTAGTGAAACAGGATGTCAAAGATATAGGTCGATAGGACGCTAGTTCATTCGAAGGTTTATTGGGTTTCAGTATTGGGATAATGATAGATTCATGCCAGGAGTCTAGGATTAAACCTTTTTCCCAGGAATTATTAAACAGAGTTAAAAGGTCCAGTTTTGATTCACGAGGGAGTTGTTTTATGATGTCATAATTAATACCATCTTCTCCTGGTGCCTCTTTTCCACATGAGCTTATGGTTGTATTGAGTTCTGTTATGGTGAAGGATTGATTATATTTTAAATTGGTATATGGCTGCTCATTTGCAATGATATTGTTGATTTTCAATGAGAATTAGTGTTTTTTAGTAATGAACTCCGGTGGGTATCCCTCATTA
This sequence comes from Sinonovacula constricta, assembly GCA_007844125.1. NCBI lineage: Eukaryota > Metazoa > Mollusca > Bivalvia > Cardiida > Solecurtidae > Sinonovacula > Sinonovacula constricta. The sequence continues at coordinate 26,939,785 of CM017556.1, read as the reverse complement.
CTACTGATTTCCGCTTTTTCTAAAGGGTCATTAATAGTGCGGCCGTTAATAATGAAGGGACGGATTTGAGGTTGGGTGACTATTTGCTTCTCTTCTTGCGTCATGCCATAGTTTTAATTTGATAGTAGATTTCTTATCCTTCTTATAATTTTTCCTACAATTTTCTCTTTTTTTTTGCCGCGGCCGTACATTCATCTGTCCACCAGGGTACTGTTTTTTTTTATTATTGTAAGAATATTTTGGCATTGTTTTGTTCAGTATTGTTGTCAGTCGTGTGTATATTTCGTTAAAATTTTCATTGACATCTGATTCTGTGATATTGCTTAAGCTGTTGGTGCATTCGTATTTAAAGGATGTACAGTTTTCGTTAGATGTTCTGCTCACTTTCCATTTTCTATTGTTTTTTTGGTGGATTTCTCTTGATGCTGAATTTGGTGTTTGTTAAAATGGGAAAGTGATCGCTTTCGCATGTGTTATCTAGAACATAGAATTCACAGGAATCGAACTTATTGGCAGAGGCCATAACAAGGTCTATTGCACTATCCGCTCTGTCTTACTCGTGCGAGATCCTAGTTGCTTGTCCATCATTTAATATGCAGAAATTTTCATCATTTAGGAATGTAAGCAGATCATCGGCCCCGCCGTTCGGCAAAACAACATGTGTTCATGTTTATATAATGATAATCATTTTAACGATGAAATGTGACTGAGGTGATTAATACATTCCTAAAATTCTTGGATATTACACGTCACTGTCAGAGAATCTGCGTTAATGGCTTTCATTTTTCATTAATTAAATTGCAAATAAGAATTCTTGTCGCAAACATGTTCTTTTGAACTAATTAATATGTTTGAACTCATGAATATGTATCCGAAAACTACGAATAATCCAATAATATAACGTTTTTATAAAGTTTACAAAAAATGTGTGTGTCATCGTCCGAATTCTAAGATTGTATCACCATTACGCTTTTTTTTGCGGATAAACACGTCACAGAGAAGTTACTTTTTAGGATACTGGATGTGTGTGGACCATATTTAACATTTATTTCTTGTTTGTTTATTCCGGGATATGAAGTCTGGCGAAAACAAGCAGATCAGGTAAGGGCTTTACGTTAAGGTGTTTAAATCAAGTCATATTGACAAAATCGTCAAAATAACTTATATCCCATCAAAATAATCAACGCGAGATTTCTCGCTAAACAATAAAAACTTCGATGGTATTGAAGTCGTACGAAATTTACAAAATATTTTGTTCGTTCTATGACTGGATCAAAAAGTTATATTTCTTCTTAAACGGTTTAGAGAGCTGTAATTTTAATTTGTGTTTTATTTGACTATCTTCGGTGTTCAGTGTTTGAACAACAAAATTGTGACAGAGTTGCAATTGTGTTTGTGAACTATTTTCGTTTATTTAGGATCAGTGTTTGGATAACAGAAATATCGTCTGTAGCAGATATGCACTTATGTTCACTTATAGACTTGTGTGCTTCCTTGTAACGGGTCTGTGGGTGGATTTTCGTCGATTTGCATTCCTTCCATCCCGATGTTCTTTATATAGGCATCTTCTCAATACTGCACTCCCTGAATTTTGAGGATTTTGTGCAGGCGCTGTTTTTAGGGTAGTTTTGTATCTGCAATTCCACCCCAACCCGCCCCCCCCCCCCCGGTGGCTGTCACTGAATATCCTCGTCGCAAACAATCTACTTTAAATTTGATGGAAGACTTTTGCCTCTCCCTAGAATGTTTACTTCTTTCGTCATTTTGCAAACACACCGGAAGTACTTTACATTTAGAAATTTATTAAACGAAATTTTTTAATCAAAATAATAACGGATCGAAATGTAACGATAGAAACGGAAGAAACGATAGAAACGGAAGAAACGCTGGAAGCGTTTGAAATGCAACGCTGGAAGCGAACAAAACGAAATGGAAACGCAACGGAAGCGGAATGGAAACGAAGCGACGAACGCTTCCAACCGAAATGGAAACGAAACGGAGTGGAAAGAGGAAAATGGTTAATTTCTTGATTTTCAGTACTGCAACATTTTACAAATAAATGTTCCGCATTCATTCACATTAAATCATATCAAGAACGCAATGTGGACACTTGACTACATTTCCCCTTCTGACTACTTTCACAGCAGATTCATAAAGTCAAATAGACCCAGTGTTTACATGTATCGAATGCAACCCATTTAACACAAGATACATACTCAAACATACATCTTCTGGTGTAAATAACCCACCAACACAATCAAAATTAAGTTTAATTTTCTTCATCCTCCTAAATGTTTCAACTGACACTGAAAAGATCGACAGTCCCTTAGTTTATGGTTTGGAAACGTGTTCTGAAGTACAAGGCTGAGTACTCGAGATAATTTCCTACTTTTGGTTTGGCTGGTCCTGATCTCATTGAACTAGGGTCAACCATCCTACCTAACTTGTGTCTCACTGACGATTCAGGTAGGCCAAACTCTCGGGCAACGGTCTTCATTTGCATCCCCATAGCTTCTTATTAGGTTTATGGCTGCCAACATCTGAGATAGGGAGTACGACAAGTATTTCTTAAGTGCCAAAAATATATATACTAACCTAATGAGAGAAGAAAATCAAGATGACATTTTGTATCTGCAATTTCTAACTTTATTCGGTACTTCAAGAGACGGCTGCTTATGTTTCAGACAGACTTACAGAATCATCGTAATTAACGCGTACATCTTACAATAGATGGTTATCGATTTTTCACCAAGATGCGCGCGCACCTGTTTGTCCGCCATCTTTGTGGTAAGGTGAATCAACATATCAGTACCGTTAAAGCGCACTTTCTTTTAATTGACCAATACAGGCAATGAAAACCATGATTAATTATTGTAGTGTTGTGAACTGTCACAAAATATATAATCCGGATCAGAAATAATTTTTTCTCATTACCAGCCTTCAGTACAAACCAAGGGAAAAGGACGAGAGAACTTTCGGACGTCAAACTCTCGCGATTGAACAGAGCATTCACTGTAGCTAAGTGCTTATTTACTTGTCCTAAATAAACTTAAAAGCTACCAACAGTATCGACAATTTCCATCAAGGTCAATTTTAGACAAAATGTCGTCATCAGTGACATAAAAATATGTATGTGCCCCTCAAGATGCTCTATGCACAGATATTTGAATTTGACCCTTGAAAATTTTGACTGAGGAGTCAATGACCATTGACGTTCAGCAATTATAGAGCGCCCTGTATTTGTTGTAATGTGGTATCCGACAGTTTGCTAATATTGTACCCATGTAACAACACATGCTACTACTATTCTGGGAAATTTATACATAATGCTCGAATAAACTTTAGTTTAAAGTGAAGACTGTTATTACACTAACTGTATTGTTCGACAGTGTGAATCTTAAAAATATCGCATTAAATGTCCATTATTTTTAGGCACGTTGATGATTTCAGGTTATCTCAGATCAGGAAAAAACCCTTTATGTAATTATGACAGGCAATGTGTTATGCTTTACTTTTTACATGGCTGTAAGAACAAAGTTGGGCGGTAAATTCAACCCCCGGTATTTACCAGTGGTATTTACTGGTATTTACCTGCTGGAAAATATTCCCCAAAGTGGCAAATACTATGATTTTTTTGTACTTAAAATACCGCAGAAATCTTAATTAAGTTAACTTGAAATAATATATACTCATATTGATAATTAAATTACTCAGATATTTTAATTAAAATTCTTTTTTAACCTTAAATACACATGAGAAAGTAATGCTAATTAAGAAGTAAATAAGAAAAGGTCCTATAAAAATTTCCACAGATATTTAAATTTTATCTACGTGTAGACAAAGGCAAAGAAGGTAAATGTAAATGTGACAAAAACACAGAGACGAGACATAACACACAAAAAGAAAAAAAAACATCAGTTACAGCCTTGGAACGGTCAGTCGGCAAAAGGGCCGACTGGGGTGCTTAAACCTGGTTTGTGGAGCGCTCCAACCTCGCACTTCCTGAAGGTTTTTCTATCAAACAAACAGTGTAAAAAAGAATATCCCGTCAAAGTAAGCACCTGCATCGGAAGTTAAAACAGATATAATGAACTTATGAACATACAAAATACCTATTAATAAAATAAACTAACAACATATGTAAGTAGATAAAAGCCTCGGCAACCTAAAGATCCAAATGAGAGAGTAGTTTCAAATAAAATAAAATAAAATAAAGCAGTACAAGCGCTTATATATTATAAGAACAATATAATGACGTCATATAATGCCATGAAGTCATATGTTAAAAGTGTCAAAGATGAAATGTAAAAAATACGAAAGAAATCTTAGAATTTTAGAAAACAACCCAAATCATCAAAATAAAATGTAGTATTGTTTTTAGTTAATACGTTATAAAATAAATAAAATAAAACACAAACAACAACAAAACAACAACAACAACAAACAAAACCCAACAAAAACATAATTGGCATATTATATGTAATAGAGGTACCAAAAAATCCCAATGTTATACCTACTGTGCAATCTCACGTAAAGGGTATGGAGACTGCTCAAGTTGTCCCACCTATTATAAGGCACGACTGGAAAGATGAAGAGACAAGAAATTCAACAGTGACTGTCCAATTATGGCTTTAAGTCACTGTTTTGATATAGTCTCAACGACCTGTCCGGTCATCGTGTTATTTTAAAGCAATGCAAGTTCTTGACTGTAAAATGGTCAATTGCAAGCAATGCAGTACATTGAAAGATTCCCGGGTTGTAACCGTCTGCAATGCAATGCAATGCATTTTCTGATAAGTATTGTAAAGTGGTCAGAAAAGTTATTGATTTTCTTTAACTTGTATAAAACATTTCCATAAAATTCAGGATGGCTTATGTCTTTCTTTATAAGTGTTTTCATACTGCTATTATAATTAGAAGCAATAAAACCATTGCGGTGAATTTTTTTGAAAACGCCTTTCTTATTTTATGAAAACGAAAGCATTGCTGTAACAGTTTAGAAGAAATAAACCGGTTTCTAGCATTGGAATCTTTTATTAAAGTACAAACTTGTGCAAACCTTTTAAGTTGTGATATGTATACCATCAAGGTATGGATAATTTAAAATACGTAAGTTGAAATCAGCTCTCTTGTCATGGATTTTAGTAGGGACGTTGTCATTGGAAATAGCGATCTCAATGTCTACAAATGCTGCATTTAAATGTCAGTTATTGGCTTCATTAAGGGTAAGTCAGATGGATCATTTGAAAAAAGAAAGGATTATCTATAGTTTAAATATCGTCCAGATAGCGTGACGTTAAATTGAAAGCCTCTATAATGTGGCTTTGGTTTGAAGGGGATAAAGTTAACATGAAATCACGTTCAAAGCAGTTTAAAAACGAAGACGTAGAGCTTCACAAACATCCGTGCACATAGTCCACATAGAAAACTTTTCCAAAAAGTGTAGGTAAAAATGCATTTCTTTCATGGCATGCAATATATAGACGTTGCTCTCGAGCAAATCAATTTGGTCTTAATTAAATCATAAGGTTAAGAAGTGTATAGCGTAGAGAAATCGCAAGTATTAACTGCAGAGCAATGAAAGTTTAAAGTAAGAAACTTGTCTAAGACTTCTGAAGAATTTTTAATAGACCAAAAATGTTAATTCCTGAATTTTCATACACTTTTTTCACATTATTTAACTTCGTGATTGCGAACGGCTGTAAGGCAAGACGTAAGTAGTTTAGATATGTGAGTGGTGGTGCTAGAGCTGGCATTAGCTATGAATCGTGACTAGTATGGTGTTTTGTTAAGCTTATGAATCCAGTACAATGAAGGAAGTTTTTCTTGCATTGATTCTATTTTGATATTGAAATTATGCAATATCTGTTGATGTTTGTCAATGGCTGTCTGAAAGTCAAGGTTGGTGCTAGAGTAAGAACTGGTGGTGGATAACTCAGCACTCAGTACATTTTTGTAATATAGTGGTCAGACAAAAAATATGTTGTTTGAAGCTTTGTCTGCAGGTACAAGTACAAACTTATCGCGAATATTCTGAAAGGACTGTTTAAGATGATTTAAGTGATAAAAAGGTTTCTAAGGTAAACTAGAAGGATGGGAGCGGTAGGATTTAACGCGATTTTTATTACCTTAAAGATGGACTTCTTCCAAGTATTGAGTGCTACTGTATCCGTGTTTTCTCACTTACACCAGCGATCGGCAAACAAATTAATTGCATCATCAATTTCTTTGCAACAAAGGTCAAAGTCTATTTCATCTGGCAGGCGTTATTTCAGACCCTTAAAGAGTAATATTCTTAATTTATAATTCTTAATTTATAGTCATCGATGATGTTTAAATCCCCAGTAATGATATGGCCAGAAGGTAAATAACAGAAAGGTGAAGTTGAACAGGTATAAGAATTTTTAGAAGGATCATTTAGGTTAAGGTTTGCTACTGTTTGGTTGTAATTAAAAATAAGACCTCTAATGGGTTTTTTGTACTTAAAACAAATCATTGGGTTTTCTTTGTTTTCGAAGTAACTGGGGATTTTATTAATGATATTTTTGTCCCGAAAGATACTAGGTAAGTCGATTAAATAAATCCCTGCATTAATGTATTTGATTTTCATGAAATGTCGTTTGTGTTGAGACTGTTTATCTGTATTGGTCTTAAAGCACGTGTAGTATACTTTTGAATGATGGAACCCACCTCATATAAAGGATGAGTACGTAAATATATTTTATCTGCCTCATTGTCCAAAATAACCAGTGATTTCAAAGGTAGATTTGTAACTGTACAAAGTATGGCGCGAATACCAGATCGAATATAAAGTGTGTTCAGATCTTGAATAGAAATAGTTTTCCTAAATCTGCGTTTAAGATTTTTTTTTCTAATTCCATGAAAGCGTTTGCGCTTGCGTAAAGATAAAATACTAAAGATGTCAATGTTCGGATTTTTATAAATATTACCCGCCTGATGACTCTCGATATAGTCTAACATTTTAGCACATGACTTTCACGTGACTTATGACATAACGAAACGGGCTTTCTTATAGAAGGACGCTTGTTATGCGGTTCATATGAAATATCATTGACAACAATATGCAAACTTTAACTTATAATGAAATAAAGAAAAATCGGAGAATATGTTAGTTTATTTGAATTTGAGATATCCTTGGAATCTCAGATTTGCCATATTGTTCTGCCTGAGCTGTCAAAATATGTATCTGTCAACAAATGTCGCGAGAAGTTACGTCAGAGAAAATACGTCACGACGAAAGTATTCGTTATTAAGGGGAGTAACGTCGCGATGTTTTGGTTTCTGTGTTTTTCTCCCTTTGACTGTTGGGTAATAAATAAATGTACATGAGGGTTCTGACATTATATTTATAGACAAATTCCTTGAAAACATTATGACACTGAATTATCGGAAAAGTTATGTGTTTCGAATAAGAATATATGACAAAGTCCTATGAGCATTGCAACATATACCAAACTCCGAAAAGGCACATAACAAAGGTATTCCACACACGCAAGCCAAGCGAAAAGTAGGAACAAATTTGTAATGAGTCATTTAACGAAAAGAGCAAACCAGACAGTTACCGCCTTGGAACGGACAGTCGGCAATATGGACCGACTAGGGTGCTTAAACCGGTTTTACAGAGCTCTAACCTCGCACTTCCTGACGAGTTTCTCAAATGCAAGCAATGAAAATAAAAAACGATCTATTTGAATACAAAATGACCAAGCGCTGATATTTTCTATAAGTTATGACGAAAGTAGTGACGTCATTGAAAAATAATGTCCACAAAATGTCAAGAAAAAAATATGTTATTATTTCTATTTAAAAAGCTACACAAAATGGTTGACTTTAAATACAATCAACTTTCTGAATCATGAACAAACATGACCAGAGACGAATAAATGGTTGTAGCATCCTGTTCATGTGAAGATGCAATTAAAGAACCGAAGTCCAATGTCCATCAAAGAAAATACACGTAACAACCCTTATAGGATGAATTAAATGACAACATAGATTACATGCACGGGAAGATTTTTTTACATCCGCCACACTGCACAAGTAACATTGTTGTGATCATGAATAAGAATATATGACAAAGTCCTATGAGCATTGCAACATATACCAAACTCCGAAAAGGCACAGAACAAAGGTATTTCATATGCAAGCCAAGCGAAAAGTAAGAACAAATTTGTGATGAGTCATTTAACGAAAAGAGCAAACCAGACAGTTACCGCCTTGGAACGGACAATCGGCAATATGGACCGACTGGGGTGCTTAAACCGGTTTTACAGAGCTCTAACCTCGCACTTCTTGACGAGTTTCTCAAATGCAAGCACTGAAAAGAAAAACGATCAATTTGAATACAAAATGACAAAGCGCTAAAATTTCTATAAGTTATGACGAAAGTAGGGACGTCATTGAAAAATAATGTCCACATAGTGTCCAGAAAAAAAAGGTATTATTTCGATTTGAAAAACTACACAAAACTGGTTGACTATAAATAAAATTAACTTTCTGAATCATGAACGAAGTTTTTGCGAGCGTTTGTTTTGAAATGGATAGAAAAGGTGCCGAATTGAGTAGCGAGTTAAAGAATGTAGCTGTATGTATGTTAAATGACGGATTATCTATTGCTGAAATTTCACGGAGATTGCAGAGATATTATAGTACAGTGCCATCAATTTTAAAGAAGTTTAGGGAAACTGGATGATCAGTTGAAAATTTACACAGAAGTGGGAGACCACGATTAGTGACAGACAGAGACTATCGCCATCTTGAAAGAACTGTCAAGTGTAATTACAGGGACTCATTATCAGAAATTACCAGTAAATTTAACGAAGGAAGAATAAACCCAGTGTGCAAAAATACTGTCCAGATACATGTACGGAAACATGGATTTTCAAAAAGAGTAAATAAGAAAAATGTTGTAGTATCTAAAGTCAATAGAGCCAAGCGACTTGTGTGGTGCAGGGAAAGGAGAAGGTGGCCTGTTTCTGGCATGCTGTGATAGTACTGATAAACGTGTACTGATTTGGAGAAAACGCGGCGAAAGCTACAGGCCGGACCTGGTAAAATCAGTGTAAGAATAAATTATTAAAAGTGATGTTATGGGGTTGTATTTGTAGGAATAGTGTAGGCACTTTAGTGAAAGTTGACGGCAATACCAATGCACATAAATACGAACAGGTTCTTGACAATCATCTATGGCCAGTGATAGCTAGACACTTTCCGGATAATTCATATTTATTCCAGGATGCATCGCGCAGGTACCATCTCTCTTTACATAGTCAGAAATAACATTAAATCAATTTCATGGCCTGCACAAAATCCCCGGATTTGAACCTAATTGAAAACCTCTGGCTGTACATTAAACGTAAGCTTTCGTGTAGGGTGTCATTTATAAACAGTGAGCAGGATTTGTTTGATGAAATTTTGAGAATCTGGATGAGCATTCCACCAGCCAATGTCCAGAACCTTTAAACATCGATTCCGAGAAGAATAATGCAAGTGATAAGATTTAAAGGTCATCTGACGAAGTATTAAGGTAAGGAATTCGTCTTAAAATGTTTGTTTATTGTTACAGTTCATTGTCATATCGATCTGATACACATGTACATTTGCCGTGACTAATCCAACATAGCGGCCAATTAATGAATACTTATTTCGTCGCACGTATAGGTGAGCGTCAAATTAGGTTCCTGGGCGATATAATCTAATTTATCTATAAAAATGGTTTTAAAGCTGTCTCCTTTGCTCCTTGCTCAAGTAGGAATGCTTAATTCTGTTAATGCATAATTAATTTCATTCTAGTGGCTTAATTTAAAGTTCTAACAGCATCGTGCTTTAGTTCATGGTTCTTTAAAATATAAGGTGTTTCTGACTAAGCCCTTAAAAAGAGAAAGAATTTTGAGAGAAGTTATGTACTCTCCAAACTTATTTTTACTTTTGCACATTTCCCGGGTAAACCACCGTTATTACTATCATAGTAGTAGGATTTATTATTATCCCTATCCCCCCCCCCTTATTTTTCGAGATAGTATAGACAGGTTAATACATGGATATTATTCTTTTATTAAACGTCGATCATGCCCTCTCACTTTTGGATGAACCCCCCCCCCCCCCCCCACACACACACACTGCGGGATGTACAATGGAATTTTTTGTCGAAGTATATTCACCTTCGTGCCTACATGTATCAGGCCCTACCAATATTCCCCAGCCCCGCACCCAGGGTTGGATCCAGGCCAGCCGGGCGTTTATATTGGCCTATGAGGCCCTACCAACTACCCTATCTATGGACCATTGTCCACCCACAGGGTCGGGGATTGATCGGGGCAAGCCAGGTCACAATATGTTATTAATGTATAATCTTGGAGTACATCCCACAAAGGGGTTCCCCTTATTAAGTTATGGTTTGGTATAGATGGATTTACCATTGCAGGGGAGGGGCTGGTATATCCTTTTATCCCAGACTAAGGTTTGTTTGTTTACTACTTGTAAAAATTAAAAGGAGTATCTTCTCATAGGGCTATATCATAAAATTCATTTTTGGAGTTAAGTATTGTTCTATAGGCTATATTTATATACCATAGAACTTGTACTATTATGAGGTATTATTGTATTTCATATTGGTACTTAATATTTTGAGAAGGCATGATGGTGGGGTGGTCGGACTTTTGTTTTTATTTTATTTTATAGTTTTTGTTTTAGTGAATAAATTCCCCCAGTGCCTTAAATATAGTTGTTTTGGTGGGTAGAGGATATTTGCCTTGTTAAACACCAAATTTTCCGAAAGTAAAACATGTTCTAGTTTTATCCTCTCCCCCTGTGATCCTCGCATTGTAGCAGCAGGTGTTAGTCGTCATTCCCGATCCCGCATGAGCAACAGTTTGGATGAAGGTTTAAAACGTATTGGCCGGTACTGCCAGGTAGAAGAGTTGAGCCAAGTCTTAATCTTTATCATGTTCACAAGTTTTTTTTTATATATTTGACGGCGTTATGAGTTCATCCAAGATTCGTGCAGGCAAACATTTTGGCTAAGTTTAGTGACTATTGGGCTATAAATGTGGCATCAAGCGTGTTCACTTTCAGTTTTCTTTATAAGACTGGATCTTATAAGACTTTAGCTCGACGTGACCCAGTCAGAAAGTCATTCAAGATTTCATGCAGTCATGAAAATTTGGACATAAATGTGATCTGTAGAGTGTTACTAAGAATTGACCTAGTTACCTACTTTTTGACTCCACGTGACCCAGTATGAACTAATCCAAGATTTCATAAAGGCAAAACATTCTGGTTAAATTTGACGAAGACTGGGCCATAAATGTGGCCTCTAACAAGGTTTTTCACAATGTTCACAAGTTTTTCTTTTCTTCAAAAATTTGACCTAGTGACCTTTTTTAACCACACGTGACCCAGTAATGAACTTTTCGAAGATTTCATGCTGGCAAACAGTCTGACCAAGGTGAAAACTGGGTCGTAACTGTCGCCTTTAGCGAGTTCACAAGGTTTTTGTTTTGTTTTTAAATAACATTTTAACGAGTCACCTTGCTTTATATTTTTTGATCCCACGTGACCCATTAACAAACTCATCCAAGATTTCTGACCAAGTAAGGTGAAGAATGGATAAAAAATGTAAACTCTAGTGAATTATTGACAACACACAATGGACAAAGGGTTATCAGAAAAGCTAACCTTGAGCACATTGTGCTCAGGTGAGCTCGTTGTGCTCAATAGAGCTGGAAATAGAGCATGCCATTCTTTCCAAAGCACGATTTTTTAGTTTGTTTGGTCCCAAACCTGGCTTATAGTATACAGTAATAATTAGTGTTACAATGAGATTTTTCTGACATATCCTTATTGCATGTCCCAAATACATCAATAATCACATATCTATACAAATAGGGTCTAAATTTTTTTTTTTCAGAAGTTGCCCTTCTAAAGGATTTTACATTGACCTTTTCTCGACAATCTAATTCTAAGGTAATTATCTTTATGAATATCAATCTGTCATGATTTTTGATAAACTATGTTTGACTTTTCCGCTACTTGTACACATTGCTCTATTTATGGATATTTTGTCCTAATTATAACATGTTCTTTATCTTTAAAGTTATTATGATATAGATTGTTATTTTATTTTATTATTTATTTATTTATTGGGTTTATCATCCCACCAACAGTATTTCAGTTATCTGGAGATGGCTATTTTATTTTAACAGTTATATTCTTTCTAACTATTTGGTAGGCTATCATCCAAAAAGATCCCAATAAATATTTATATTTTTATACAACACCCATTATCTACTTGTTATTCATAAAGTTAAATAATTACTTCGAAATCTTACATGTTGGGAATGTTATTTTGATTATAGCTTTAAATATGATATAATTCCTTGATATTTTCCCCAAATTATTTTATCAAATTTTTTTAAAGGCGAGTTTAAGCAAATAGTGTGGTTCCATTTGTAAACCATTTTCTCTGTGATTCCATTGGTAGTCCCCCATCTTTCAGTAAAGCCATTTGTAAACCATTTTCTCTGTGATTCCATTGGTAGTCCCCCATCTTTCAGTGAAGCCATTTGTAAACCATTTTCCAAGTATAAAGGAACTTAAAATTGTACTTCATAGTTCCGGTCATAATTTCTTTTTCGTTGTTATTAGCAGTACTTTTTTTTTACAATTTATGTTTCCACTTTTATAAGCTTTGTTTTTTTTGTTAATCTGTAATTAACTAAATAAAAACCTGTCATTATTTTTTTTTGCCAGCAATTTGTTCTTAATGACAAGTTAATAATCCTGTTAGTGGCTGACAATGTATCTCCTTACATTTCTAATTGTTCGCCTTGGAAAGGTCTCAGGAGGGATTATGTTCACTTCTGCCAAAAAGAACAAATCAATGGCTGGTGGCAGATTTTGCCTTGCACCATCCTCCCTCATTGTACATATCTAACTCCTGTGTCTTAATGTAGTTCCAGGACTGGTCAGCCAAACGTAAGGATAGTATGACAGGGTATCATGCCAGGCATATATCATGGTTGAATGTGCTCCAACCTTCAGTGATGGGCTGAGACAGTTGCAACTGCTTCTGTTATGTAGAGGGGGTTGTTAAATCAGTAATGCTACATAAGTTTATAACCAATGTATTCAATGTATCAAACAAAGTTTTACATGAAGAAATGTCAATTGCTGAGGGCAAATAATTAACTTACAAAAAGGACTTAGTTACACATTTTACCTTTGACAGGACATACATAGATGATGTGACAGTATATCCATACATTGTCTATACATATAAAAACATAATAATGTTACTAATAATTCTAATTATAATATGGTGAAATTGATCAATAATTATTATCACAGAAGAAAATATTATTTTAAAACAAGAAAAACAGGCTATTCACTAAAACATACCAATTTCAAACATAGGGAATCAAAAATTGTCAACAGTTTGGAGTGAAACTTCAATTTAATTGATATCCAATGCTTATTTTTTTAAAAATTGCTTTTAGAAAATTGGAATAATAGACTTAATAATCCACTTAAAATAACATGTAATGCAAATAATGTTGCAAAGTTGCATGAATGTAATGATTCACAATGCAAAATGTTTCAATGATGAGTTTTTTACATTTGATGAACTTTAAAAATACTGTAAACATCTGAGTGTACCCACACGGTGTACTTGCCATTTTGCCCCGTGACTGGAATTATCCAATACACAAATTTTCACTTCAAACTATGTACATGCATAATGCTACAAAAGTTGTCTTATTATAATTGAAACTGTATGTTTATTATAGGGAGTTGAAATGTTAAAGTGTTATTATTTAGGCCTGAACAAGATCCCATTTCATAATCATTGACATTTCATAATCACTGATTAAATTACTCTTGTTCATACATGCTACTATAGCTGAGCATACAATGCTGTTAGTTTATCTTTACCTAAAATATTCATAATCCTTCAAATTGTTTAGTACAAGACACAAAATATTAGATTGTGGTCATTAGTAGTACTATATGGTTATAGAAGTGAATAAGCAGGCTACATCTTCAAACTTCAATTACATGGCAAACCGTATGAGCAAACACAAAATGTAATGGGCAAGGATAATTTATTAAACCTTGCAATGGTTGTACCGAAGCTATTCTTTTACCACTATCAATATATGGAAGTCAACATATGTCTTTTGCTTTAGGTTATGAACTCATTCAATATAATTTAAGATGTAACTATACATAAATGTTCTAAAAGCCATCTTAAAACATGTGTTAACAACAAATTATGCAGATCAACATACAGTTACCAGATGGCCATGATGACCCTATATCACTCAGCTGAGTGCATTAGATAAAATTAGCAAGGAATATCAGCAATGTTAAAACTGACCACAATAATTATAAAACATGTACACAACATGGCCATATGTGAAAGGGGGCCATCTCTTTTGACAGATAAAAATTCTTTGAACAATTTTGATTCATGCCAAACCCAAGAAACATGTACACCAAATATCAAGGGACTAGCTCTTGCAGTGTCTGGCAAGAAGATGTTTTCATTTGTAGCCTTATATGGAAAATGGGCATAGACTTTGGCATACATGTGAACTTTCTCAGAGGCCAAAGTGGCAGATTTTCACTTGCAAATTGGAAGATTTGTTATTTTCATGTAAACAAAGAAGAAAGTTATCTGTTTTCAAGTAGGGATATTTCTGCAAATATGTAATTCACCCCTTATTTTCAAATAGTTTTAAACCTTAAAAGTAGGAGTCTCCCTCCAAAAGTGGGAGATATCACATGTATGCTCTGGTGGCTATGCTTTTTAAAAGATCAAAATTCTTTGCACAATTTTGCCCAGCGATTTCAGACAATGGGTGATCACAATAGCTTTACCCAGAACATAAGCTCAGGTGCGCTGAAAAGTAGACCCTAGTTATAACTAACACGATATAAATCATCTGTTGTATTTTAATTGACGTGGTTAAAAAAAAGTGAGGAGCAAACAAGAAATGTTGTTGTAAACAGACATATGCCCCCAAAGTCGTGTCCAGTAAAGCAAATTTTGTAAATGTCATGGAGGTATTTGAGTTAATAAAAAGACAACAGCATTAGATTTAAGAATATAACCATACTGAATCTTTAACTCCTATCATTTGTTTTCAATAGCAAAAAATACATCAGATAAAAATTAAATAAATAAAGGCTGTCCTTACAACCAAAATAAGGCGACAACCTGCAATAGTTAATTGTTTTATAAACCTAAGTGTATGTGGTTAATCACACAAGAAACTTTATTTTCTGACTATTTGTGTACAAGTTGGCAATTAACACTTAGATTTGAGACTACCTGTTGATATTGACGACAAAATGTTACCCCAAACAGAGGTTGCTTATGACAGGTTTAAGTGTGTGATTATAAATTGCGCAAGGGCAATGGATCTAGCATATATAAACAAGTTTTGTGCAAACATTTTCTTTCAATCCAGACTTAACAGTGTGTTTCTTTCTGCATGCGCTGCTGTAATATTTTTATTTTGTTAGTAAATTTTGTATTAATAGAATAATGGTCATGGAATAGGAATGTTGTATAATTAACATTGCACAAGACAGTAGATCAGTAGATATTGTGTCATCAGTTGTAAATGCAATGTTAGAAGAGGACCCTGAGGGTCCTGTTTCCCATACTATGGACTATATTTTGATCTTTGGGGCAGTATGAATTGTAAGAAACCACTAGTTAATGCTAAATATCAACTATCAAAACTGTAGACATTGTGGTTGCTGACATTTTGAAAATCTATTTTTAGGTCCTGTGATGAAATTATGGAATGGACTGGAACGTATAAGTGTGACCCTCACTTTCCAGTAACCAACATGGGTCTTATGCATGACACAGCATCTTCATGTGTTTGACATTTCTGCCAAGTTATTTCAAAATCCATCCAGAAATGACAGTAACTGAGCGTACACGAACACCAGTGTACTACCAGGGATTATGACTTTGACCTGTAACTGTGACCTTGATTTTCAAGTAACTGACCTGGGTCATGTGCACTACATGTCATCTTCATGTGTTGGACATTTCTGCCGGGTTATTTTAAAATCCCTCTAGAAATGACAGAGTTACTGAGCTGACATGACCACCAGTGCATTGACAGGGATTATGACTTTGACCTGTGTGACCTTGACATTTAAGTAACTGACCTGGATCTTGTGTGTGACACATGTCTTCATGGATTTGACATTTCAGCCACATTATTTCAAAATCCCTCCAGAAATGACAGAGTTACTGAGCAGACACAACCACCAGTGCACTACCAGGGTTTATGACTGACCTTTAAGTGTGACCTTGACCTATGAATAACCAACAGGAGACTTGTGCACGCCACATCATTTTCAGAAGTTTGACATTCTGCCAAGTTATTTTAAAATCCATGCAGGAATGATGGAGATACTGAGCTGACACGACCACCAGTGCAGTACCAGGGTTTATGATTTTGACCTTCAAGTGTGACCTTGATTTATGAATAACTACTGACATACAGATGGTTTGACTACTATATAACCGCCTTCAGGGCCATAAAAATATGGACAAAGCAATTAAATTTTAATACACAATGCAAGAAAAGCAGTCAGAAGAAAATTTTTGTCTAACATAGACAAATATGTTGAAGACAATTTGTGATAAATACAAAGTACACATAAATAATAACAATAAAAAATTATATTTTAAAACCACTCAATCATTTTCTTTGCTACTGAATTATTTCCTTGTAAAATCAAACTATTAAGATAATGTTAATGCATTTCCTACACATCTGTGATAGATGTGGGGTTGAGCTGAACCACTGCAAACCCTTGTAAACAAAGTTAACAAACAACTGCAGTTACTTTAACCATAAACATCCAAACCATACATCCACAGGAAAATTTATACTTTCCCATAAGCATATAAACAATTAAGGGCTGTGGGATTACCAATAAGAATATGCCAGCTGTATATTAATACATATATTGCAGTTACACAACCCATCTTAGTTAAAATTAAAAGTGCTTTATTTATCCTTTGGGGCTTTTTTTAGATAACCATATTTAATATCTGCAATAGTTATTAAAGTGTTTTGCTTTTGTATGAATCTTCAAGACAAAAATGTGTTGTCCAAATTTGCTTATTTACATCCCATTTGATAAAACCCTAATTTTTATTTTTAATCTACAGTAGCTGTGTTACTCCAAAATTATATGACATGTACAAAAACCAAGATGACAACATAACATTTGTGACAGTTAGGTGTAGAGCTTTGAAATGCTATAAAAGAGGTCTGGGGTTTGAATAAAAAAAAAAAGCCAAGCATTTTATTCTTTGTATGATAAGTATAATTGTAGTTAAACTACAACCTGAGCATTTAATAATGGAAATCTGTATCATATTTATGCAATTATAGTTGTTATCAACAAGGAATTTGATGGCGGTTGTTTGCAGAATTATTCTGTTGGCACTTTCACCTGGCCTGTTGTCTTATGCTCTAAATCATTTTCTGGTTTAGCTATTCTCACCTCTAAACCATTCTTACCTTTTTTATTAGGAACAAACCATCAATATTTACAGGCACCTGCATAACAGCTTTAAGCAAAATAAATATTAGATGTAAAATATGTCCCAAATAGGCAAGCGGTCCTGACTGTAGACACACCTGACCAACTTGATGTTTGTTTTGAACTGTTTGTTGTTGAGATCAGCACATGCAAAGCGGGCTTAGCCCTTTTAAAGACCTGTTGGTTGTAAACATTGAGTACATATTTTGTGAAATATTTAAATTTTATGAAATTGCTTCATATAAAATGGATATTTAGCATGAGCAAATGGGATATAAGTATGCCATTTAAGATAAAGTAAAAAAAAAGTATCTAACAGATTAAGAATTTTATAGACAAAAAGAAAAAGAAGAGTTTTTAGTATTATTTTAAACAAGAGACCATTTACAGCTGTTACTAAGTGTCTTCAGTGAAGATTCCTAGCTCTATACAGACATCTTTCAAAGGTATGTGTAAAGATTAACATACGCACATGGATCTTAGCAAATGGGACATGAAAATGTAGATATGTTGTCCCTCAGAATACCCCATAGCAGAGTCAGAAAGACAAGTCAGGTAGGGATGTGGTTAAAGTAATATGCAAGTGAGCCCTATTTGTGGGGTCATCAGTTAAATTTGTTACATTCCTTTTCATAGCAACTGTCATAATTTTACAGCTTTAGTATGTAATACATATCCAGTTTTTTATAAAGCAACAAACCTGTAAAATCAACACAATCTCTGGCATAATATATGGAAAAAAATAAGCCAACTTTAAATGGTAATTCACAAAAGATCAGGGGGTCCATGGCCGAGCGGTTGGAATCACTGACTTGTAACTCATCACCCCCTCAATGCTTGGGTTCGAGTTCCGGCTAGGCAAGAACTTTCATGTTGGGAGGTTTTCCAGTTACATGGTGGTGTACCCGTGTTTCTACCCAGGAATTAGTTGGACATTGCCAATGTGATCATAATTGTGTTGGTGTGACATAACAAAAAACAAACAAAACAAAAACATAAAAGATCCCAAAATGCAGCTGAGAATTTATCAAGAACATCCCTATGTTGGGCCAACATCATTTCAGGAAGTCAGACACTTCTTCCAGCTCTCTCTGTCTGGCCTGCTTATGAGCCCACCTGGCTTCTGCTAGTTCTGGGGTCACCTTCCATTTGTCATGAAATATACGCTTACCGCATGAAGGACAAAACTTGCCATCTGGAAAATTATATTTTAATAGTCAATACTATTTAAGCAGATAAATATTACCTAAACTTAATCATAAAAGTAATAAGCAGCCCAATAGGTGCCATGCTGTTCTTAATATGCAGTTACCACAGAATTAACACTTACAAGGTAATATACACTAATTTAGCCAGCCTAAGTACAATCCTTAACAAGAAGGCCATGATGGCCCTTAATCGCTCACCTGGCTTTTAGTAGGCTCAAATCTGGCATCATGTAATTAAGAGTTATTAACTTTGGAAATCTTAGTGAAGAATGGACCATTAGTGTGGCCACTGGGTTGATTTCGATTTCTATAATTTTACCAAGTAACCTACTGAATCCACGTAACTCACTTCTAAACATATGTAAGATTTGATACTGGCAAACATGCTGGCCAAGTTTGGTGAAGATTAGGCCATCAATGTGGCCTCTAAGGGTTTTCACAAGGTTTTACTAAAATGTGACCTAGTGACCTACTTTTTGACCCCATGTGACCCAATAATATAATCATCCAAGATTTGATACATACAAACAATCTATCAAGTTTGGTGAAGATTAGGCTATGAATGTGGACTCTAGTGTGTTCACAAACTTTTGCTTAGATTTGAAATAGTGACTTACTTTTTGACCCCACATGACCCAATAATGAACTCATCCAAGATTTCATGCAGATCAAACATTCTGATCAAATTTGGTGAAGACTGGACTATAAATGTGGTCTCCAGTGTGTTCACAAGCTTTGTCTAAGATTTGAATCACTGACCTACTTATTGACCGCACTTGACCCAGTTATGATCTCATCCAAGATTTCATGCAGGCAAACATACTGATCAAGTTTGGTGAAGTTTGGCCAATAAATGTGGCCTCTAGTGTTTTCACAAGCTTTTTCTTAGATTTGACCTAGTGACCTACTTTAAGACCCCACATGACCCAGTTATAAACTCATCCAAGATTTCATACAGGCAACAATTCTGATCAAATTTGGTGAAGATTGGGCCATAAATATGGCCTCTAGTGTGTTCACAAGCTTTTGCTAAGATTTGACCTAGTGACCTTCTTTTTGACCGTAAGTGACCCAATAATGAACTCATCCTAGATTTCATGCAGACAAACATTCTGACCAAGTTTGGTGAAGATTGGGCTATAAATGTGGTCTCTAGTGTTTTCCTAAATTTGACCTCGTGACCTACTTTATGACCCCAGGTGACCCAATAACGAATTCATCCAAGATTTCATGCAGACAAACATTCTGACCAAGTTTGATGAAGATTGGATAAAAACTGTGGTCTGCAGTGTGTTCACAAGCTAAATGTTGACGACGAACGAAGCAGTATCACAAAAGCTCCACTTGACCACGTTGTGCTCAGGTGAACTAAAATCCCGAAGATAGTCAATAGAAGTAATTTTCTTGTTTTCTTTCTTGCAATAGCATTAATTTACTTTGACATTTAAGGAGATTAAAACCAGCAGCCTTCCACTACTGTTGTAGTCTATTAAGATGGTATTGTGGCTGTCACATGTTAAATACAGCACAAAAGAGAAGGTATTGTCTTAAATATGCTGAGGGGGGGTTTCGTTTCTAGTTCTTAACAAGTGTGCATGCAAGAGGTTTCTACTGACAGATGCTTACCCTTGAAAGGTGGTGTTTTCATGTATTTAGCTAGGCAGCCATGGTGATACAAGTGACCACAGTATACTCTCTCCACCCGCTTCCTGGGCTCCCTTGTTACTGCCTGCAGGTAACAATATGCAATTGACTTTTATGGCTTGTCAATTCCAAAACAATCAGGAAATAGCGATACTGCTTTATTAGTTCTATTGTGTAATACATAACAATAACAGTGATATAGTATTGATATTAGTACTATAGTTGGAATGTATTATATATTAACTGTCTAAAAAATATTCCATTTTTATTCTTTAGCTTGCTTTGTATTCTACAAATGTATACACTTACAAGAATGTTAGATTAATACTTTTAAATGATTTAAAAGCAAAACTGATGAAAGAGCAACATCACTGCCAATTTATTTTCAGGTCAGGCCAATTGGATCTAGCATTACGTTAATGTTATAGAGACCTAGCGGAGTGAAGCACCTTATGTTAATTACAGGCCCATTTAGTTATCATGCCATGATCTAAATGGGATTTATTTCATTACCATTTACAGCTTAGTCCTGAATTGGGGTCAGTGTAGAAAGTGATTTAAGACCCTAGCCTGGGTTTTCTGCATAGTTCATTTTCTGAGAAATATAACTTGCAGTCTTACACAATACGATGTTTTAGGAATTGTCTTGTTTACAAGTTAAATGAAGAAATGTTTTAATCACTTTCTTTAGGCAAACACCCAATTTCTTCTTGATTGCATTTATAGTCATTATAAAACATTCAGCATAAAGCTTAGAATATTTGGTTTATCTACTATAACAAGATTGTAAAATAAGATTGAAAATTAAGATTTAGTAATTATTGTACTAAAACACTGGCTGCTTATGTTTTTCAGCATAGGGGAAGCACATATTTAGGGCAGTGAAGGAGTTAAAAAATTATAGGATGTAAAGTGTTACAACATATGCTACCTACTCAAAAGTTCATAGTTGTATCTATGATGCTAATTTCAAACACTGTTTCCTATGCTTGAGTACACAGCAGCACAGTTTATCATTAATGCTATGAAAAGATTATGGTGTTTGATGCATTAAAATGTAAAAAATAACAGTGGATAAAGAACTTTCATGCAGAAAATGGTTTATAGACAGATCTAAAACTGCACCAAATTTAAAAACATGCAAGTTTGATGGATAAGAAATGGTACCTCTGGATCGGGAAGCAGCACTGTTTCCTTACACACTGGACAAGGCTCCTGAGGGTATCTCTTCACACAGTCATTGATGAGGAACTCACACACTACTTTTATAGATGGCTTTGGTTTGAATGGAGGGTCTCTACAGGTGTTGGAAATCAAATGAGTTACTGTCTCCTCATACTATCAATACTGTACAAATCTATACAACAACTGTAGGTACACATTGGTAAGAATTTTATGACTATGAGCTGGTTAATCACCTTCACACAATTATGTGTAAATGCAGCTTAGTTGTGAAATTCATACTAACATGAAAATCCTCAGCTTGGAAGCAACATAATCAGAGTTTTTTTGTTACATCCTGCCAACACAATTATAGCCATATTGGAAAGGTCCACTAATTACTGGGGGAGGAAGACCTCAGAGCTATGTCTGGGTAGAATCACTGGTGCACTGCAGGTTAGCAGGAAATTCTCCCTACATTAAAGTTCTTGCCACGACTGGGACTCGAACCCACGATGTGAGGAGCTAAGGAGTTTGATGTCAGCAACTCATAACTGCTCTGCCATGGCGAACCCTACATATTAGTTGAGAACTCCATCTCCTTTAGGCACACATGTAGTATATTATTGATTTGGAATGTTCTAATATTTTATAATAAAAGGTTTATAATAAATATATTATTAATTTAAATATATAATTATTAGGGATGTCAACGTTTTACTCAAATTGAAGATTTTACTAATGTATTAAAATCACTATTTGAGTACTCAGTAAAATGGGGAAGCAGATTTGACAAAAATAACATTAAAAAACACACATTTCAAAGCAGTGTTCTCTGTAGACTGGACACGAGCCAGTTGCTGCTGTCACATGATATTACCCAGTTCCTACTTACCACGAAAGCCTTATCAATCGCTGATGCTATATTATTTAGAACATCCTGTCCCAGCAGGCACCCCATTGTCTGCCAATAATCCCTATGTCTGGTCACTTTCGCTACCCCCATTTCCCTGCACAGTTTGTGACATATTAATTAATAATTGAAGGCCATGTCTCAGCACTGCCTACAAATCATTCTGACTAGCTAATAAAATACTGATTGGTCATTACACTGACCTCTTATAGGACACGATGTGCATTCGCATCTCTTAATTGGCATAATATGAAAGGCAAGATTAAATAAATCAAATTGATCGATCAAATGTTATTTCATTGTCATCTTACGGTTACACAATGCCACAGTATTCTGATGTGTGTAATCTTCAAAAACAATGCTTCCAATTCCATCCCTTGTCAGCATTTCAACTCCGTGAAATATACACTATGCTGGTCAATATTAAAATTTTAAGTTGGGACAACAAACATGCTTTAACACTTGTTTTAGTTATCATTCCAATAAAATTCTCCAAGTATTAACAGAACAAAATCAACTTTCTTTTTTTTTTTTTTTCTTCTGCTCATTCCTTTTTTTTACTATTACCCCACTATTATTTCGACTATAGTAGCTCCAACTTGAACCACTTTCAATGAGTTATTGAATTTGAATGACATAATCAAAGCCAACAATTGCAACATTTGCTGATCTTAAAATAGAACACCTATTAGTCTGGATGGAAACACTAGCACTCTTCTCTTGTGGCAGTGGAAGTTACACAAAATCACAATGATATAGTTTGTATATGCAAACGTTTAAACATTGATCATAAATAAATTAAGTTTTAATGCATTTTAAACAAATTATTTTTTATTTGTTTTAGCAATTTTATGGGCATTTAAAACTGCTGGGCGATTTTTATACATAAACTTCCAATAAACGCATGTGCAGTGATGTTTGAATGGCAATGTCACCAGACTAGTAACTGAGTACTGGATTGGAATTATGACCAATTACTCGAGTACTTGTTGACATCCCTAAAAATCATAAATGTAGTTAACTTTGTAAATGATTGTTAGCATAATTGGCTATTAACAAATGTATCTGGTTAAAATAATACAGTTGTGCATTGTCAGTGAGGCTGCTATAGCTGCGGTCTGGAGGGGTGGGGGATTTGTTACAGCATTGTGTATAAAGGACCATTGTTGCAGTTATGCAGCAGTTTGAGCATTTTTGAAGGTCTGTTTTTTACTCCAAAATAGTAAACAAAAAAAGTGGAAGTAAAAAAAAATCTGTTTTAATTTAATGGTTTGTCTTTGGTTTGAACTAGAATATTGGACATTTTAAGCATTTAAAGTCTTAAAAAAGCAGGTAGCCATGATGGAGATATGCAGGTTCATAAAGCAGGTACACATGATGGGAGATGTGATATACAGGTTTATTAAGGTAGACATGGAGATATACAGGCTTATAAAGCAGGTATTCATTATGGAGATATTCAAGTTTTTAAAGTAGGTAGACATAATGGAGATATACAAGTTTATAAAGCAGGTAGACATGGGGATATACAGGTTTGTAAAGAATGTAGACATGATGCAAATACACAGGTTTACAAAGCAGTTAGAATGGATGGAGATACAGTTTGTAATGCAGGCAGACATGATGTAGATATACAGGTTTGTAAAGCAGGTAGACATGGAAATAGACAGGTTTATAAATCAGGTAGATATATAGGAATTCAGGTTTGTGAAGCAGGTAGACATGATGCAGATAAACAGGTTTGTAAAGCAGATAGACATGGAGATATACAGGTTTATAAAACAGGTACACATGGAGATATACAGGTTTATAAAGCAGGAAGATATGATGAAGATATACAGGAATATAAAACAGGTACATACGGAGATATACAGTATATAAAGCAGGAAGATATGATGAAGATAAACAGGTATATAAAGCAGGTAGACATGGAGATATACAGGTTTATAAAGCAGGTAGATATGATTGAGATACAGGTTTGTAAAGCAGGTAGACAAGTATGGGGATATACAGTCTTATAAAGCAGGTAGACATGGAGATATACAGTCTTATAAAGCAGGTAGACATGGAGATATACAGGTTTACAAAGCAGGTAGACATGATGGATATACAGGTTTACAAAGCAGCAAGACATGATGGATATACAGGTTTACAAAGCAGCAAAACATGATGGATATACTTGTTTAAAAGCAGCAAAACATGATGGATATACAGGTTTACAAAGCAGCAAGACATGATGGAAATACAGGTTTGCAAAGCAGGTAGACATGAAGGATATACAGGTTTACAAAGTAGCAAGACATGACAGAAACATACAGGTTTATACAAATCGACAAAATGGAAATGTGCTCTTGCTTTTGAAAGACATTGCAGCGACCATTTAAGATCATTATTTCGCCATGATGCAAGAACTCATTAGTGAAATAATTAAACTGACAGTTATAGTGCCATCACAATAGCAGATAGCGATGTTACTTGAAATAGGAAAAGAGGGCTAATTGTTTTGTTTTTGAAATACACTGCAACGACTATTTATGATCATTATAGCTCGTCCAGCTTTTTGAGGGAGGAAGACCCCAGACACATGTCCAAGTAGAACCACCGGCACACTGCTAGTCAGCAGGAAGACCTTCTCACATTAAGTTCTTCGCCTTTAACAGGTCTTGAATCCGCACAGTGAGAGGCTAAGCAGTCAGAGGAGTTACAAATCAGTGAGTACCACTATGCCAGGAGCGCCCCCAACAATAGAAATATCTTTGAGATGAGAATCATATATTCTCATCAGAAAAAGCCTATTTCATAGATCTTATACATGATATATGCTATAGATTATTTTAATGTGACAATAATGTTTTCATAAAAACTAATACTTTGATGGGCATTTTAAAACTATGTAAAATGCAAACTATTCAGAACCACACATTTATGTTGTGAATCTTTAAGCAAGTTTTTGTACTATTATTTAAAATAAAACTATGTTGAAGGCAGTATAAATTTTAATTAATATATGACATCAAGATATTAAGTATATGCCTGATTTTTTCATACTATACAATGCAATGATTTTTTTTTAAATGATTTTTTTTTCTCTATACTAAATAGTTATTATCTTATATTAACAATGTAGGTGCTTAAGGTACTGTTAAATTAATAATAGCCCACACATGCTGTTCAAAGCTCTCCTTTTACCATAAGTACTACCCTCCAGACCCCATGATTTCATTGCTAGATGATGTACTTTTTTACCACTTACCATCTTTGTCTAAATGCTCTGTTTGTTCTGTTCCATTTTCTGAATGTATTGTGCTTTGTCTTGAATTGTTTTCTGTTTATGTACTTTAAACTCTTCATACATGGAGGAATGTGTGAGTGCATGCATGCGTGCGTGCGTGCGTGCGCACGTATGTGTGCATGTTTGTGCGTGTGCATATTGTATAAAGATATAAAGTGCTTGCCAATGATATATTTACAGGTACATGTAATATCTAATATCTACAAATTAAAATTCAGTAACATTGAAAGTGGAACAATGCTGTTGATTCTGTGCAGCAATATTAAAATACTAGGGCCAAATATTAATTAATGGTAGGTTAGAATCATACTCTAAAATAAATTTTTATGAATTACTCAATCAATTTTCTAATGGCTAAAAAAGTCTCGAAACTAATCAAACAACTTTGTTAAAAAAAACGATATTTATTTTTTAAACAGAGAACATGTTTACCTATGAACACAAAGTCAACAATTAATAATTACATTAATTATTTACTGTGATTTTATAAAAGTTCTTTGTTTTGTGTAACAATAGAAAAAATGCCCACAACATCAACTTTGTCCAGGTCAGAACAATATACAGAATGTATTAAATACTTTGGGTTAGGTTGAAGAGGAGGCTGAACACATCTTCTGGCAATCTCTGTTGCTTGTCCAACAAAGAACAATTGCAGCAGGTCAGGAAAATTATTATCCTCAGCATCTATGCTGAAAAAGATAATATTTATGAGCAAATTTGAGGAAGCTTGATTTTGTCAGATGTAATGAAAATCACAAGAAAACAGACAGTGTGCTCCTTTTATCATTGCGTGACAGTTTAACCAACATTACGAAACACAGACAATTCTTTGTTGAAAAAGAGGCATAACTGTCTGATTGTTTATTGGGTTTATCATCCCACCAACAGTATTTCAGTTATCTGGAGACAGTGTCCACTTAAAGCAGATATAGTGCTGCCTTCACTGTATACAGAATGCCGTAAACAACACCTGGCATGACACCAAAAACATTCACATTTTCTGATACCAGGCAAACCAGTCATGGAAGTCCCAATATATTTGCTTGAGCATTAGCAAAGGAGCTATACCACTACCATTTTTAACAACTTTGATTGAACCTGGGCTTCCCGTTCCTGGAGCCGATGCTCTACCAATTACACTACAATGTCCGATAAAATGTCTGAGAATGAATATAAGGGTTACAGGCCCTATTGAGAACATCAACCTTAAAGTTATAAGAAAAAGGTTTGATCGTAATCACTAACAATACATGATGTATAATGGAACCATTAAAGCATTTAGAGCTGATAATGAACCACTTGAATGACATTGGTTGTTAGGTAATAACATACACTAATAAAGTGAGCTAAATAAAGTAAGCTAAATAAAAGTTGTCATATGTGAACATTTGTCCATATTTTCTGAAGCAATTCAGAAACATTTGTTTATTTACCAAATATATTTAAACAATTCCTTTTATCTAATTAGCATGCATTAATGCAATGTATAATTATAACATGTAATCAACATCTGCCCTGGAAAAACATGTTTTCTTTTTGCAAGTATAGGCACAAAAAAGAAGTGTAACTAAAAGTGACAATTTTTGGCACATGATTTTCTTGCTTAATCATTTAAAAAAAATGAGTAGTTGTGTTGCTCTGCATGTTAAGTACATCTGTCATATATGCTAACCAAATAGTTTATTAGCACTGAGCACTTACATAGTGGATATATAAGTTTATATGTGTTCTTCTACAAGAAATGACCTATGTTAAAACTTACCCAATCTGCTCCAAAGGGTAGTTGTCTGGGACAGTTATTCTAAAATTCATCAGATAATGATCTTGCTTAGCCTTGATTTGAATCTGGGAGGCATCTTGTTTCAGTTTGATTCTATCCCAGTCAGATATAAGCTCCTTCTTGATGGCTGCTATCTCCTCACTACAGACACACAGGGGATTATCTAACACAAAGTTCTTTACAAAACTAATTACCCGAAGCACCTGTGAAAACAATAAAACTATGTGTCAGTTTGCTTAACCTTTATTGTAACAGTTGTACTTCTACCAGAACTCCTAAAACTGGAATGTGTAATAATTAAACATAGACATTGTTTTAGCCATACCCTACAATCACTTTCACTAATGTAAATGCTTAGTAAGCTGTTTACTTTATCCATGTCCATGAATATTGATTGCAATACCTGTTTTCATTAATAAATATTACCTGATATACATACTGCTTCAGTTTGCACCCCAAATTCAAGCTTTATACAACAAGTAAAACAAATGTTGCTAGACAGCCTGCTCCACTTTCCTCAGCACAGGTTAGTGTAACATGAGCTGTTACAAATAAGGTAAATATTTGTGCTGCCTGTCCAGTAGAAATTGAATATGATGGTAAGTGTGCAAAATAGACCTTAACCAACACAAATACTAAGTTGAATGAAGGGCAAACTGTGCAAAATTTATTACATGGGTTACCTGTGAAATGGGTTCCACTTTTGCTAGTGAGCAAGTATTGCAACACTCTCTCACACTGTTGGTTAATTAAACCTACCTCTGTCACAGGCTCGGATTACTTACGACCAAGTGACTACCTCTGTCACAGGCTCGGATTACTTACGACCAAGTGACTACCTCTGTCACAGGCTCGGATTACTTACAACCAAGTAACAACCTCTGTCACAGGCTCAGAGTACTTTAGACCAAGTGACTACCTCTGTCACAGGCTCAGAGTACTTTAGACTAAATGACAACCTCTTTCACAGGCTCAGAGTACTTTAGACCAAGTGACTACCTCTGTCACAGGCTCAGAGTACTTTAGACCAAGTGACTACCTCTGTCACAGGCTCAGAGTACTTTAGACTAAATGACAACCTCTTTCACAGGCTCAGAGTACTTTAGACCAAGTGACTACCTCTGTCACAGGCTCAGAGTACTTTAGACTAAATGACAACCTCTTTCACAGGCTCAGAGTACTTTAGACCAAGTGACTACCTCTGTCACAGGCTCAGAAAACTTAATGCTACAAGACTCAATATGACAATAGATTAAACATTGTTTAGTAATTTGAATAAAATAATTTTAAAATTGGCCTATGAAATATTAGTTAGACTTATTCAGTGATTCATTAACTGTTTTTTTCAATCTACATGTATGTTTTTCATATGAAGCTTAATATTTTCAAAATGTGCATGGTTATCGGCCTTGCTTTCAAAGAACAGAAACACATATTAATTTCTAAATTGTTCAATTAATCTTAAGTTTACAGTTGAATAATATAAACAAATCTCCAGAAACAAAATAAATGGCTTTATCTTTGAAGAATCGAGAATCTTTTTATATTCATGGGCATGAGCATGCTACAAGGATAAACGTAAGAGTAACAAACAACACAATCTTTGAAGAAGGATGGTATTTCAAGTTTGAAATAAGTATCATTTTCAAGAAATTGGCCTGATCAAAATGTGTTTTTTCTGGGGTTTTTTTTCTTTCTCTCTATTTAAGTGGGTCAGAATTATGTTAATTTACCTTAAGATTTAAACAAAGATTACATGTAAACTATTTTCCATTCAAAAAGACCTTGTTACAGCTATAAAACTGATCCCTGAAAAAAAATGTTTGCAACAGTACATTTAGTTCATTGTTTTATTATAGTGTGGTATATCATAGCCAGAATTCACAACATCAGGTGGTACATATAGATAATGTCAGGATGGGGTATCAAAGCCAGAATTCACAAAACCTGGTGGTAGATAATGTCAGGGTGTGGTATCAGAGCCAGAATTAATACATCTGGTGGCAGATAATGTCAGGGTGTTACAGTTTTGGAACCGTAACAGTTGTCACATGATACGATTTATGTACGGTACAATTATGTTCGATGTACGATACCATGAGCAGTTTTTACACGATACCATGCACACTACGGTTCGATACCATACACGATATGCATTATGATAGAAAATATACACTTTATGATGTGATACGGTGTACGCTTTGGTACAACATACTGTACGGTTTCCGTTTATGTCACGTTTCACGAAATATCATGGCAAATGCGGCATGTTGTTAAAGTAAAGGTTCAATTAGCCTATTTATACTGTACCAACTTGGTTTAGTCCAAATCGTTCTGCCCCAATCAGCCCACTTCCAGCGCATATAGGCGGTAATGTTTTCACACCTTTCAAATGAGATAATACAACTATTTCCGTCTAAATGGTAAAATGTGTAGGCAAATGAGTAAGTAAGTGAAGCCAATATGATACCCTGCTTAAACATTGAACAAGTGTGTAAAAATGTACCATGTTAAGACAAATTAATTTAAATCTGTAATTTACTAACATTCTTACACCACTCTTCTATACACGTATATTCCAATTTTCTTCAGCCAGATCATGTGTGCTGGGATCTTCATATATGTATGACATGTCTTCAGACTGGATGCAGGTGTTTTGCACTACAGCTAAATGACCACTGCCCGCCTAATTTGAATTGAAACATGTCATAAAAGTGGCAATCTGTGTGGGGGCTTATAATGGCTCACGTGATTTGTAAGTACATGTACTGAATTACCTACATAAATGGACTAGCTGCTAGAAAATAAATAACATCAGAAACATACCATTGTCTCATCCTCAACCCTTTTTCAAGCACTATTTAAATAAAAATTCGGTAAGGTATAGGAGAATATGGGTCAATCGGGGAAAAACAAACTTGACAAACTAAAAAGATTTCAAAACAGAGCTATTAAATAATAATTATATTATTATGAGTCAAAATTGGACTAACAACTGACAAATTAACACCTCCACTTTATCCGTTCCATGTAGGGATCAAATCCATTAACATTAAAACGAATTTAGAAAACATAATTGACGTAATCAATAAGATTAAACTCAAATCAACTCAAATACTGAGCATTGAGATATCGCTACTCACATCCACATCTACACCGACGGTAGCAAGGATATAAACAAAAATGCTCTAGGAGCAGAAGTTATTATGATTGAAAGTCAGCAGAATAAATAAACAAGGCCAAAATAAAACTAGATACTAGACATTCTATATTTAGATGCGATCTGTTAATGATAACCCATAAAATGTGTTCTAATAGAACAAAATTGCCAAACAACAATAAATATTTACCCCGGCTCTATTAGTTATTTACAAGCATTTCAGACAATTTACGGAAAGAATAGACAAAAACTAATCAAAGAAATATATAGATTAAAATACTAAAATACAAATGTTAAGCAAAATCTCTAATATGAATATGGAGATTAGAACTCATCCATCATAATATAGCCTATGATTGAATATTTACTAGGACTTCAGACTCGGATCCCTACCCCGTCAACAAAGCCGAACTAATAATACGCGCTCTTAAATTTTTTAGAATAAATGCATTTCATTAAATATTTAATTAATGATAAAGTATAACACTTACATAAATTGAATTAATACAATGTCCAATCGATATCATATCCAAATCAAACAATAACTAAAGTTTCCAAACCCACAAGACACGTGATGGGGTGAAATCTCTTTAAAATGTAAACATTCCTAGTAAACCCATTCTCTGATTGGCTGGACCCCAATTTGGCGGAAGATTATGACTGCTTTTTGTTTAGAGGCATTACACCTCTTAGAAATTATTTTTTAAAATTTTTACCATTGAAATGTTTTCTAATCCTGATTAGAGCTGGCACTTTTTGAACTAAAGGTGGACATGAAATCTGATGATTATGAACAAATAACACATTAAGTTACACACTAGTTACGAGGATGTTTTAAAGTGAAAAAAGTATGGGAAAAGAGTGCAAGTAGTTAGGCTTGGGTTGGTAATTCAGTTAGTTTAGATATTGTATATGTTATATATTTTAGTAGAGAATTAAATGTATTTAATGTATTTAATATCTTCTAGGTATTAAAGTGTTGCATTTTTATTAAATCTGCCATTTTCCGCTGGTACAAAAAGCAAAGACATGTGTGAATAATATAGGTCTTTGTAGCTAATCTCTTGCTATTGTGTGCTGCCTTAACCAAAACAGCACAGGGTTAAAGTATTTCTCTATGTCACAGTAAGGACAGTTCCTATTTGTGAACTTGTATTCTTTACCAGGGTAGCTTGATCCTAGTTTTTATTAAAAAACTATTCTAAACTAATGATATTGTGGCAGTAAATATTGACCTTAGAGTCCTACCAACATATCCAAATATCTAAATTTGTGCGTTATTTATTATTATTATTTTATTAGTTATAGCTCTTTCTCCATGGCTTGGTATCCACCCTAGTTTTTTTAAGTATCCATACTGCCGTCAAGGTACATTCCGAAGTGCGCTAGTTATTTTAGGAGAGTATGTGAATGGCTTCATCTTCCTAAAAAGACTTACAAAGGACCATTTCGTTATAAGAGGAAATCGAATTAAGAACAGACCAATTAACACCTCCGGTCAACACGTTAAGGATCAAACCAATCAACATAACGAACGGCTAAAAACCCTACCTCCTTTAAGATTGGTGGTGTCATAAAAGTGTCACCAATTAATTGGAATTAACACAGGTGCATGTGATTGGCAGGGCGGGAAAATGTACGGAAATTAAGAGGGCATGATGTAAGATGTTTACTGTTATTTATGATACTAGCACATAGTTTTGACAAACACATTCACACCTTAAACATTTGATCACATCACTGGCAGAAGAATAGTGGCTTTATATTAATTTGTTTGCTACACTTGTGAACGTACTTTTATTGAATTTCCGTCGAGCACTTTATTGCTTTCAAGTTTATTTAAATTCAGCATAAATGTGTATAAAATTTACGCATTTAAAATAATTGGTGAAGAGACTATATCAGTGTTGATTGTGCCCAGTGATGACATAGGTAAGCTAGCTTTACAATTAACTAATTTGTCGGAATATCAGAGATGATTTCACACAGTCCAATTATTTATTAACAATGTTCATTGTATATGAGCCGTATCATTTGAATTCCATATTTGAGACAAACCTCTTTTCCATAACCTGATATAGAGCCAGATTGATTTTTCCAGCTGTATGTTTATTCCAATTACGTCTTACTGCTCTTTTTTTCCACTAGAACTCCCCGAGTCGGATAAGTCGCCTGACAAATATTTTGTTAGTCGACATAAAAAATGTAAATTCGTTTTTTGTTGGACAGATATTAGCGATTTATTTGCAAAAAATCACATATAAAAAAAACCTTTTAATTGTCTCATTGCAAAAAACATGCACAACAAGTTATGCCCTTTGCAAGAAATGCACTAAAAATCAATCAACTGGGTAACTAAAAAACGGAAAAGGTAGAGTTACCCATCTTGTGCACTGTACTTTGAGTCATTGCCAGAAACATGCATACCAAGTTTGGAGTCATTTGGACCTACGGTGACAAAGTTAGGCTCTGGACAAGAAATGCTCTAAAAAAATCAATCAAAGGGGAATAATTCAAAAACGGAACAAGGTAGAGTTACAGTTCTTGTGTGCTGCACTTCAAGTCATTGCCAGAAACATGCATACAAGTTTGGAGTCATTTGGACCTACGGTGACAAAGTCAGGCTCCGGACAAGAAAAGCTCTGTAAAATCGATCAAAGGGGAATAACTAAAAAACAGAAGAAGACAGAGTTACCACTCTTGTGCACTGCACTTTGAGTCATTGCCAGAAACATGCACACCAAGTTTGGAGTCATTTGGACCTACAGTGACAAAGTTACACTCTGGACAAGAAATGCTCTATAAAAATCAATAAAAGGGGAATAATTCAAAAACGGAACAAGGTAGAGTTACGTCTCTTGTGTGCTGCACTTCGAGTCATTGCCAGAAACATGCATACAAAGTTTGGAGTCATTTGGACCTACGGTGACAAAGTCAGGCTCCGGACAAGAAATGCTCTGTAAAATCAATCCAAGGGGAATAACTAAAAAGACAGAAGAAGGTAGAGTTACGGTTCTTGTGTGCTGCACTTCGAGTCATTGCCAGAAACATGCATACCAAGTTTGGAGTCATTTGGACCTATGGTGACAAAGTTAGGCTCCGGACAAGAAATGCTCTGTAAAATCAATCAAAGGGAATCTAAAAAAACAGAAGAAGGTAGAGTTACGGTTCTTGTGCACTGCACTTTGAGTCATTGCCAGAAACATGCATACCAAGTTTGGAGTCATTTGGACCTACGATGACAAAGTTACACTCCAGACAAGAAATGCTCTATAAAAAATAAAGGGGAATAATTCAAAAACGGAACAAGGTAGAGTTACTGTTCTTGTGCACTGCACTTCGAGTCATTGCCAGAAACATGCATACCAAGTTTGGAGTCATTTGGACCTACGGTGACAAAGTAAGGCTTCGGACAAGGAAATCCGGCCGCCGCCGACACAGACGACGCCGTCGACAAAGTAATCCCTATATGTCGCCTTTTCAGGCGACACAATAAAAGCGTGGGCAAACAACCAGAATTCTAGTTTTCACGAACATTTTCCTAAACGTCCATTCATATTCGATCTACGCATATTGTCATTCAAGTAGTAAGTTCGAAGGTGTGCAATATTAATTTGCTCATCGATAGTATACATGTACTGGGAATGTAATATATAGTTTAGTTTCTGTTTACAACCATAAACTCCTTTTTGTATTTGTGAAGCATTTATTATGGCGTTTAAATTTCCAGTGAACTTTTGTATGAGCATGGTAGTCATTAGAAAAATGTCACATATATGTATCTATCTATCAAAGAATTATGTGAAGGCACAATACAATTCTCCTTGTGTTACGTTACCATACTATACGTTCCGTTACGATACCACAGTCTTGTCATAAAGCGCTACGTTCCGTTATGGTACGATGTACCATTTATGATATGGCTCGTTACATTACTTTACGATAGGCCTATTACATTACATGATACGCTACTTTACCATACAATACCTTTACGATAGAAATAGGCAGGATATACGATGTTTTGCACAACTGGTACGGTGCCAGGACTGTAACAAAACCAGAATTCACCTCTGGTGGTAGATAATGTCAGGGTGTGGTAACTAAGCCAGAATTCACAACACCTGTTGGTAGATAATGTCAGTGTGTGGTATCAAAGCCAGAATTCACAACATCTGTTGGTAACATTGCCAGAATTCACATCTGGTGGTAGATAATGTCAGTGTGTGGTATATCATAGCCAGAATTCACAACATCAGGTGGTAGATAATGTCAGTGTGTGGTAACAAAGCCAGAATTCACCTCTGGTGGTAGATAATGTCAGTGTGTGGTAACAAAGCCAGAATTCACATCTGGTGGTAGATAATGTCAGTGTGTGGTAACAAAGCCAGAATTCACAACATCTGGTGGTAGATAATGTCAGTGTGTGGTATCAAAGCCAGAATTCACAACATCTGTTGGTAACATTGCCAGAATTCACACCTGGTGGTAGATAATGTCAGTGTGTGGTATCAAAGCCAGAATTCACAACACCTGGTGGTAGATAATGTCAGTGTGTGGTATCAAAGCCAGAATTCACAACATCTGTTGGTAACATTGCCAGAATTCACATCTGGTGGTAGATAATGTCAGTGTGTGGTATATCATAGCCAGAATTCACAACATCAGGTGGTAGATAATGTCAGTGTGTGGTAACAAAGCCAGAATTCACCTCTGGTGGTAGATAATGTCAGTGCGTGGTAACAAAGCCAGAATTCACATCTGGTGGTAGATAATGTCAGTGTGTGGTAACAAAGCCAGAATTCACAACATCTGGTGGTAGATAAAGTCAGTGTGTGGTAACAAAGCCAGAATTCACAACATCTGGTGGTAGATAATGTCAGTGTGTGGTAACAAAGCAAGAATTCACAACATCTGGTAATAGATAATGTCAGGGTGTGGTAACAAAGCCAGAATTCACAACATCTGGTGGTAGATAATGTCAGGGTGTGGTAACAAAGCCAGAATTCACAACATCTGGTGGTAGATAATGTCAGGATTTGGTAACCAAGCCAGAATTCACAACATCTGGTGGTAGATAATGTCAGGGTGTGGTAACCAAGCCAGAATTCACAACATCTGGTGGTAGATAATGTCAGGATGGGGTATCAAAGTCAGAATTCACAACATCTGGTGGTAGATAATGTCAGGATGGGGTATCAAAGTCAGAATTCACAACATCTGGCGGTAGATAATGTCAGGATGGGGTATCAAAGTCAGAATTCACAACATCTGGTGGCAGATCATGTCAGGGTGTGGTAACAAAGTCAGTATTTGCAACATTCTATCAAAGCAGCACTATATCTGGTTCAATTGAATAATGCCTAATATAGATAATAATTATTTGAGCCATTAATTCTAACATGCAATAAATAAAAAAGTTAAAGCAAAAAATAATCATTACCTGTTTTTGACCAATGAATTTTGTAATTTCTTCATCACACATTTTAATAAGACCATGTAGAAGTTTTTCTGAAAGAGTTTTGCTCGTCAATTCAACCAACAAAGGGGTATTTGGGTAACCTTCTGGAAACTGAAGAATCACGTTCAGGTTTTTATATTCAGTTTTCCTGAAACAGACAAAAAAGTATATAAATATTTCATTTATACTATAATTTATATGCCTGTATGCTATTTCATAGCAGGAACATAGAAAATCAAGTATGTCTGTATTGCCTGGGGAGCTGGTGTACAAATGCACCTAGAAGTACAAATAATTCTGGGCCTTATAGTATTCTCTTTGCCCCTAAACAATGAGATTAATATTTCCTTCCTACGATATTCTACAGACCTAAACAGAAACTATTCCTGTCAGTGCTGGGATTTGGATTTAGTATTTGCCGGCATTTTTGCCGATACTGTGCAGTGACATTTCTATCATTAAAGCATAGGGGCATTTATGAGGTGCCAAGGGACTGAACCTGGCCTGTCCATTATACTGACACCAACGATCAGGCGTAATGCTGTCCCCTTTCCTGTCACTTCTAGTATTTTTATCCTACATTATTCTACAGACATAGCCAGGAACTTTCCTGTCACTGTGGGTATTTCCACCCCACAGTATTCTACAAACCTAGCCAGGAATTCTGATGTCACTGCTGGTATTTCCATCCTAAGTATTCTACAGACCTTGAAATACCAGGAGTGACAGGAAAGTTCCTGCCTACTGTAGGATGGAAATATTCGGAGTGACAGGAATTCTTTGAACAATCTTGATACAAGTCCACCAAAGGAACAACAAGTATACCAGCTATCAAGGCACTTGTATTTACTGACAAGAAGAGTTTCAAAGTTTTACTATACTGTCATTTATGGAAAATGGCTGTGCCACTGATGGCTATGTTGTTTGACAGATCAAATATCTTGATGAGACACTCAAGAAAAATGATTTCCATACATCAAAGCTCAAGCTCAAGAAGATTTCCAAACTTTTCCTTGATAACCTTATATGGAAAATGGCCACACCCTAGGTGGCCATGTCTAAGGTACACAATAAGATATTTAAATCTTGTCTGGGATGTTATAAAACCATGATTTAGGGATTATCTTTCAAATAACTAGGCCTAAAAAGATGGTGTGTTGTATGGAACACGCTGCCAACCTAAAGGTCAAGGTAACACTTTGAGGTCAAAGGTAAAAAAGAAGAGCTAGTTTTGGTTATACTCCTGTTTTTAAGAGTTAAACAAAATAGCAATTTATGTAAATTAATTCTCATATACTCTTAAATTTCTTATCTTTTGCTCAGTTTTACCATTTATTTTTAAATGCTCTTTAATAATATTTGTAAACAAAAGATGCCTTTTAGATAAACTTAAGTGATACTTTATTTTTACAGTATTATGATTGGATGTACACATATTATGTGTTAATTATCAAACAATTTATAAATTGTTCTTTATCCAGGCATTTTAAAATGATAAATATTGCATTACAGACCAATCCCGCCACATTATGAAAATGGGATAATTGCTTTGAGGTTTGTTTGTTAAAATCATTTATTATAATATATTAACATTTATTTAATAATTTCAACAAGTGAATTAAGAATAAATCTCGAAACCTGATGGTAAAGGTGGCATTTAGTAGTTTGCCTATGTCATATACATGTAACAAGAAACGTCGCCACAAGATGAAACCAGCTTTTTATTTTACATTTAGATTAACAAGTTTGTTATAAACTTGCACAAACTGACCTTTGAACACTTGTGACCTTGATAATTGAGGTAGAGCCATGGTTCTTGGATGCCAATCTCTGTTTCAATGAGGGGAACATTCTTTTATGCATCTAAGCTGAAGTACTTAACTAATCTCTGGAAGCTACATTTTGGCATTTTTTTTTATATTTTTTACCCTAGGTTGACCTTTGAGGTAGGGTCATGGTTCTTAAACAAGACATTCCACCATATTAAATGAACACTTGTGTGAAGATATGTTAAATTTCAATGTTTACTGAGAAAAAGACTGAAACAAAACAAATAAATAAAAATAAATGCTAAGTAAAAAAGGGGCATGACTAGTCAAGAGTTAAACTTTTCCTGATCATTGTTACTGTAATATCAGACAACTGTGTTAAGCATAAAAGCTCTATCTTGAATGGTTACTGAGAAAAATACAACTTTCACTAAAACTTCATGAAAATTCAAAGTGAAAAAGAAGCATAACTTTTGCAAAATAGAGACAGGGGTTATGAAATTGTTCTGATAATTGCTACTGTGATGTCAGACAACTATGTTAAGTTTCAAAGCTCTATCTTGAACGGTTACTGAGAAATAGACAACTTTGAGAAACAAGAGGGCCATGATGGCCCTTAATCGCTTACCTGTGGACACAGGCTTTTAATAGGCATATCTGGCATCAAGTAACTAAGAGTTATTAACTTCGGTGAAGATTGGACCATAAGTATGGCCACTGGGCTGATAATATTTTGTAGAATTTTACCAAGTAACCTACTGAATCCATATGACCCACTTCAAAACATATAATAAGATTTTACACTGGCAAACATTCTGGCCAAGTTTGGGCCATAAATGTGTGAAATTTGACCTTGTGACCTAGCTGTTGACCCCATCTTATTACAAACTCACCCAAGATTTCTTGCAGGCAAATATTCTGGCCATGTTTAGTGAAGATTGGACTAAAAATGTGGTCTTTAGTATATTCACAAGCTGTTTCTCAGTTTGGCCTAGTGATCTACTTTTTGACCCTACAAATACTCAATAAAATACTTATCTAAGATTTCATGCAGACAAACATTCTGATCAAGTCTGGTGAAGACTGGGCTATGAATGTGGCCTCCAGTGTGTTCACAAGCTTTTTCTAAGTTTTGACATAGGGACCTCTTTTTTGACCCCACTTGATCCAAGTCATTCAAGATTTCATGCAGCCAAACATTCTGACCTGGTGTACGTTTGGCTGTTAATGTGGTCTCTAGTGTGTTCAAAAGTTTTTTTTCTTCTAAAATTTGTCCTAGTGACCTATTTTTGTCACCAGGTGATCCAATAATGAATTCATCCAAGATTTCATGCAGACAAACACTCTGACCAAGTTTGATGAAGATTGGATAAAAGCTGTGGCCGCTAACATGTTCACAAGCTAAAATGTTGACGACAGACAACTTACGGCAGACGAAGCAGTATCAGAAAAGCTCACATAGAGCATGTTGTGCTCAGGTGAACTAAAAACTTAATGACATGTTGACGCCCACCCGCCAAATGACATACCCCAATCTAATAACCAGGATTTTCCTACAGAAAACCTGGTTAAAAATATAGTATCATTGTTAGTGGAAATTTGGCTTGCTTCATTTTTGCATTACCTTTTTAGGTGGCAATAATCTGTAGTTTGTGAAAAAATAATCAGTCCAAACTGTCAAATACCACCTTTATTTGTTATATTTTTACTATATACATAATATTGTTACATTGTTTGACATTTATTCTTTCAGTCATTTAATTCACATTAAAATGTTTTAACAAAATTGTCATACTTGCAAAGTTTAATTAAAAGATGGATTGAAAGTTATTAAGTTATTTGGTGAGCTGATGTACATTTTTGGATGAATCAATCCAATACAATATAGTTACCAGTACTTAAACCCTGAACACTAAATACTTTTTGTAACAACATATATATGGTTAATTTGTAATTAACTAAACACAGTCAAATAATACCTGCTAAAATTGTTTCAACATTTTTTAGTTTTTTTACAATCAAAATACAATGTAGGAGTAAAGAAATGCAACCAAAGTGAGCAAAACCAACTGTAAATTGTACAGGAAAAAAAATAGCTATCTATTGAGTTTGAAGACAAAGATATCAATATTATTTTACAAAACGAGAAATCACTTATATTTATTTGATAAAGAATATTGTGCAAATGTCTTACTTTGATTTGACAAGGAATGTGAAATATATTAATGATAAATGAATTTGATAAGCAAAAAGTAAAATTTTCATGCACATGAACATCTAAAATCCTAAATAACTCAGGAAAATCAATGTTATTTGTACAAAACAATTCGAACAAATGAACTCATAAATGCTGTTTGAAACCTTTCAACATCATTAGGTGGGTGATCATGGTGCAATTGGAATGTAAATATTGTCCTCTTAAAGATGTATTTTAAAACTACAAAACAACAACAACCCATAAATAAACCTATAATACGGCTCAGTGATGCAGTCAGTACAGCACTGGACTGTCACTGAAAAAGTCCAGGGTTCGATTCATATTAAACAAGCATGTTTTTGTATTAATTACATTACTGTCTTATTTTTCTTTACTACATTGTGATGCTGATATAAGAAATCTGAAGCTAAGTTTCTTAACTAAAGGAGACACAACAAGACCATGAAAAATTCATTAAGAACACTGAGAGTCCAGGTTTGCCTGCAAATGATTGTTTGTAGTTCTTCTTTTGTCTTCAGCTTCATCTTTGATTTAATCAAAAAGTGCCTCAAATATCTCTGTCTGGGATACCTGTATAAAAACTTCAAATCATTACCATAAAGAGCTATAAATGGTGCAGTTTTTTTTTTGACAGATTTATTTTAAAAAATGCTGGTTTGCACACATTATATGGGCTATTAAAAAAATTAAATTTTCCCCCAAACTTACTTGACCTGCAAGTATATTGCTGACTGCCATCTGCCATTTATTATCATATTCGGCCAGTTTCCTTTAGGACCTTTTTATAATTTAGTTTAAACCTTACTCTCACAAAGATACAATGTTCTATAAGTTTTTATACTGATTAAAGTTAAAAAGAAGGACTACAGATTGATTTTCATTGTGAGTTTACTGTGCACAACGTTGAAATGTATTGAACAGGATGCAAACACTGTATTTGCATTAATTGTTAAATTTATTGATTAGAGAACTGATGTTTTGTATAGCCAATGTAACAGGTAGAAACTTTTTTTTCATGCATTTAAAAAAATAATTCTCAATACTGTTTCAAATGTTGCTCTTTAAATGTGCTAATTAAAATAACCCAACAACGCTTTAACTGTCCCACATACATTTCCATTTATTCTGCATCGCCATTGGTTATCCATTGGTAGACACTCAAAGTTTAAATTTCAGTCTGCCAGATACACCAAGCTTTAGTTTACTTGGTGTTTTTGTGTGTAAACTTGCCTCATTACATGGGCCAAGTTGACTGACTATGAGATAAGTTGTTGTCAAGGTGGTATCAATCGGGGAAGTTTGATAGTGAGGGTGTGAACAATGTGTTTTTTAAGAAGCTGTAAATTTCTTCTTGTCACCTGTAGGTACTTAATAACTTCACATAGCACTGTAAATATCACAGACCGAGTATGTTTGGTAGCAATGGAATTATAAACAAGAGGGCCAAGATGGTCCTTAACCGCTCTAGTGTGTTCATATGCTTTTTCTAAGATTTGACCTAGTGACCTACTTTTTGACCCCACGTGACCCAATAACAAACTCATTCAAGGTTTTATGCAAACATTCTGACCAAGTTTGACTAAGAGTGGACCATAAATGTGGCCTCAAGTGTGTTTTCAAGCGTATTCTAAGATTTGACCTAATGACCTACTTTTTGACCCAGGTGACAAAGATTCTGACCAAGTTTGGTGAAGATTGTGCTATAAATATGGCCTCTAGCATGTTCACAAACTTATGTTGACGCCGCCAACGGACGACTGACGATGGACTAACTGGTACCAGAAAAGCTCACTTTACGTGCTCAGGTGAGCTAAAAAGACGTGAATAATTACATCAGTCAATGGATAGGTAGGATAACTGAGTGGTAAGAACAGTACAAGTGACATTGAGAACAGCTTTAACTCGCACTCATTACACCTTAACATCTGACAAATTACCTAAACAGGGGTTGTGTACAATCTATGAGCTGTTGATTTTTTCTCAAGATTTGAAGCCCAAAGTAGGGGTGTGCACAGTACATGGATATGAACTTTGTATAGCCCTTTACAGTACTTTTTTAAAGTCATCAAATATCAACACAGGTAAAGTGCACTGAACAGCCAAGTTCCTAGTCACTGTCTCTGTATGTGTACAGAATTTCATTGTTTGATTGGCAATTTTTTCATCTGTCTGAACTTCAGTGACTTTGGCATCACAAGGAGTTTGAGTATCCATGACCCTGAAACAAATTTTTTGCAAGGGACATAATTTCAGTGACAAAATGACATTTTGTTTTGTTTTAAAGTCTGTATCATGCTTCAATATTTAATATCATTTTATATTATACCAAACTAAAATATCTCTGGTCTTATACTGGCTCAATTAAACAGGAAACATTTGATGTGTCTATGGGTATTATCCATTAGAAATTTAAATGAATATTATATTACAAAACACCCTGGATAACTACTGCATTAATCCATATTTATATTCTACATACAGTGTAAACAGTTATTCACATACAAATGGCTATGATTGACACAAGGCAACCAAAGGAATACATGAGCCAAAGCACTAGCTCTTATTGCCTCAGACAAGAAGACTTTGTTTTGAAGTTTTCTTATATAGCCATATATGGAAAATGGCCACGCTCCAGCTTCAAGCTTTTTGACGAATCAGAATTATCTGAATTATCTATTATTACAGGGCCGCCCAAGAAACATGTGTACAAAATATCAAGGCTCAGGCTCTTGTAGTTTCTGACAAGAAGATTTTTTTGTTTTCCTATATAGCTTCAAATTGAAAATGGCCATGACCCTGGTGTGTTTTTTTTTTGACGGATTAGATTATTTGAACAATCTTCATACAGTGGGGCTAAGGAACATGTGCAGACTTCTCAAAAGTTCAAAAAAAAATCTGTCTGACCAAAACATGTTACGCATAAAATAACCAAAACACAGTATGAAGGGTGTTTTTGGTTTTCTTTTAACATGTTATGTAACAACATTTAACTAAATTATTAAAATATTGATCTCACACTGATACGGTTTCACTTTTGCCGGTTTCACTAATAGTTGACCTGGTGCCTAGATGGTGTTGATTTCTTGCATATCATGTTCATTGTGTTATCACAATAGAACAGTCAGTGTCTGGACACAAGTGTTAATTTAAGTTAAACTGAACAATTGAAGATAAATTTTACCTAGAACATACTTTTACGCTGAAGCCTGGCCTTTGCTATAATCATGAAGATGTCAAGTGAATGGTATTCAGAAGGATGTCTTAGATTCTAGCCATCAGTACAGTCCGTGTCATTGTCACTGATGACAAGATTTTCAACAGTTTCAACAATATTTTCTTCAAACATTTCATCGCTCTGAATTTCAACAAGCCTCTGGAAGACAAAGGAGGAATACAATTGAAAACAAACAACACATACAGCAAATAACAAAGAAAAAATCCAAGGTAAGACATGCCAAGTAGTAACTAATGGAGGTCCATGGTTCTACCACATTTTTGCATAATAGAAAGAAGTTATGAAGCAACTCAAAGAACTTAAACAAGGGGCTCATGATCGCTAACCTGAGGACACAGGGTTTTAGTTGGCTCATATCTGAGTTATTTACTTTAGAAATCTTGGGAGAAGATTGGACCATTAGTGTGGCCAATGGGCTGATAACATTTTCAAATATTATACCAAGTAACCTACTGAATCCACATGACCCACTTCAAAACATATGTAAGATTTCATAATGGCAAACATTCTGGACAAGTATGGTATCATTACAGCACAGGAGCATTTATGAAGTGCCCAGGGACTGAACCTTGCCGGTCCTGTAAACATCAATGTTTTCACAAGCGATTCCTAAAATTTGACCTTGTTACCTAGTTGTTGACCCCACCTGACTTTGTTACAAACTCATCCAATTTTTCTTGCAGGCAAATATTCTGGCAATGTTTAGTGA
Source organism: Sinonovacula constricta (assembly GCA_007844125.1). Lineage (NCBI taxonomy): Eukaryota > Metazoa > Mollusca > Bivalvia > Cardiida > Solecurtidae > Sinonovacula > Sinonovacula constricta. Next base: position 26,895,634 of record CM017556.1, on the reverse strand, counting down.
AGACTGGGCCATCAATATGGCATCTAAGTGTTTTCACAAGGTTTTTCTAAAATGTGACCTAGTGACCGACTTTTTGACCCCACATGACCCAATAATATACTCATCCAAGATTTCATGCAGACAATCTGATCAAGATTGGTGAAGAATGGGCTATAAATGTGGCCTCTAATGTGTTCACATTCTATTTCTATATTTTGACATAGTCACCTACTTTTTGACCCCAAGTGAACCAATAAAGAACTCATCCAAGATTTCATCCAGAGACATTCTGACCAAATTTTGTGAAGATTGGGCTATAAATGTGGTCTCTAGTGTTTTCAAATGTCCTTTCTGAGATTTGACCAAGTGACCTACCTTTTGACACCACGTAACCCAATAATGACGTCATCTAAGATTTCATGCAGACAAACATTTTGACCAAGTTTGGTGAAGATTGGGCTATAAATGTGGTCTCTTAGTGTGTTCACAATCTTTTTCTAAGATTTGACCTAGTGACATACTTTTTGACCCCATGTGACCCAAGTTGATGAAGATTGACCTATAAATGTGGCATCTAGTGTATTCACAAGCTTTTTGTAAGATTTGACCTAGTGACCTACTTTCTGACCCCACATGACCCAGTTATGAACTCATCCAAGATTTCATGCAGACAAAAATTCTGACCAAGTTTTAGGGATTAGCCGGCATTTTTACCGATACTGTGCAGTGACATTTCTTTCATGATAGCACAGGGGCACTTATAAGGTGCCCAGGGACTGAACCCGGTCCAGTCCATTATACGGACACCAACGAGTCAGGCGCAACGCTGTCTCCTTAGCCCCGAACGCAAGGAGGGAAGCCACCACTACCAACTTTAAAGTCTTTGGTTTGACCTCCCGATCCACAAGCCAAGTTTGACCAAGTTTGATGAAGATTGGATAAAAACTGTGGCCTCTAGCGTGTTCACAAGCTAAAATGTTGACGACGGACGACTGACAACGGACGAAACGGTATCAGAAATGCTCCTTACCAAGATGCTTATTTCAAACGATAAACATTTGTTTATAGTTTACATCAACTAACTTGCATTTCAAAATACTTCTACATACAGTTGTCAGTCAAACATAAGTGTGTAGATCAACAATAGCCTTGAATTAATTACTTAACTCTCTAAAAGTCAATGTGTGATCGGTTCTGAATATATTCTTTTTTTTCTGTACAAATATCTACAGTCCAAAAAAGCTTTATTAGCAAATCTGCTTAACTCTATGAATTGGTATAGAATTAAATCTATTTTAGTGTCTTTCCTGAGTGCAATTAAGGGATTAAAGGTCAGTAACAAATTGAAAGCTAAATAGTTAAAAGCAATGAAACATATGTGAACATACCCATGAAGGAAATTCTTTGGTGATTCCACCCTCTGTTAGAAAAATAGATGGAAGGGTATAGTGCAATGGTCCATGGAAGATGACGAAATGTTCAATACATCAACGTTTATGATCTATCATTACTGTCCGACATAAATGAATCCTAATGCATTGCAGTTGCTTAAGAAAATCAATGTAATGAAGTTGTTCTGTTTTTGACGACTTTCCTGTGATAAACACTGTTAAATATGTATTAAAACTTTGGCGACTTTTATTTCTGTTTTGTTTCTTTATTTGGAAAACTGTCCATGTCTCTTGAAGATTATGTTTTACGTGCTGATAAAATTTCTGCTACTGCCCAAAAAGTAAAATCAGTGTGAGTTCACATTTGAAGAGTATGCATGGGCAGATAAGCTAGTTACGGATAATGGCAATAGACATAAAAAAATTTTTTAAAGTGTATCCTAGAACTAAATTGATTCTGGTAATATTATAGGCTAAAAATTTCAGTTTGATTTTCATTTATTTCAAACCATAATGTAACCTGATATGTATTCAATCTATCATTAGGCTATTTATTTTTGCTCTATTTGCTTGTATTAGAAGTAGAACAACAAAGCCTGTGAATTGTGAAATTGACATATATAACAATAACAAATAGTAAACAATTCTATTATTAATAACTCTAAAGCTGATGGGCAGTGAATCAAAAGTCTAGGACTAGCATTACCATCTATACATCACTATTATTTGTGTGAAATGGAAATTGTTTTTCATGGCTTTTAGTTATATATCATTTTGTTAAAATGTGTTTTCTTAACTTAAGAATACCATTTGCAGTCTACCTGTAGCTAGCTCTAACTTGGGCTGGAACACAGGTAATAAGTGTATATCCTTCTAGCGTTGGAATGGTTTGTTTAGCTTCTGCAAGCTCCTCTGTAAATGAGTATGCTACAGCCATCTCTCTGCAAAAAGATAAATGACAGTCTTCATGATAAATTTAAAAAAAAGATGCATTTTACTGTATAATGAATGTAACTTGAAACGAGAATCTTGGTTGATTTACGGCATTCAGATTAAAAGCAAAAATTATGACAAATTTAAGTTCAAGAATGTAACTTTAAGCAGTGTTCAAGAAGACATTGTGCATGCACTTGCTAGCTTGCACCTTGAGGGCCCTTAATCGCTCACCTGAGGACACATGCTTTTAGTAAGCTCATATCTGGCATCAAGTAATTAAGAGTTATTTACTTCTATCTATCTATATCTGGTTTATTTAAGGGTCAGCACATACATTCGTATTTTATCGTGACCCCGTCATACTGCCCTAGTATGACTAAAAGATAGTTTGACCAATGTGCCTAAAGGTGAGCTCCTATCAGGTATCCAATTTCGGTTACCTACTTATGTAGCTAATAAGCTTAGAAAGGTTTGGTGTTTTCGTGTTTTTGTCCTGGTATAAGGTGAGTGATTGAGTTTGTGAATTTCACTGCCTAACTTTTTGCCCTAAGCTCACCTTATGGTTATACGGCATAGGACCCTTTTCTCACCCCTATTGTGGGGTGTTTATTTCTGTTGGCTTTTGTATTTATAAGGTTTGGTTACTAGGTTGACATCTTCCAACTTATTGAAACGAAATTGTTATTGGAAGGGGTCTTCCTATATCCATTTCCTTTTTTTGTTATTGATTATGGGTGGGGGTGGAGTTTTAAGTGATTGGGGGTCCTGTGCTTGTTTAACCGAGTAATTATGTCTGGACGACCGAGGCCTGACTGCCCCTAAACCATTCACCTTATTGTACATGTATGTACATACAAGGAGAAAGTCCTCGGCTATGGCAGGAAAGAGAGTAAAACGTTCATGTTTACCTAGAGAGATTTTTTGTATATTATGAACGCTTTACTCTATGCTGAAAAGAAAGTACATGGGTTAGTTAATACAGTAATATAGTTAATGTATTTACATCCAGTGGGGATTTTTTTATTTTTTATATGTTTTTTTCCACGGTTAGTGTTAGTGCAGTAACAAGGTTGTGCAGGGGAGGGGGCGGTTCGGTTTTTTCTATTATATTTACATTTCGTTTTACCTGGTTTTCCCTACTTTTTACTGTCGGTGCGCATGCGCCTCTGCCCTTGAGGGGGGAGTACCGACTCTTGACTTTGGTTCCCTATTTGTTCTTAAGCGGGTGCCTTTGTTTTTACGGGGCCCTTAAGGGGCCACCGTTTATTCAGCGACCCTTATTCTAGTTCTATATGGTCCAGTGGGTACTTTTTGTTTTTGTTCGGTGGGTTCATTGGGTGCCTTTGTTTTTACGGGGTCTTTAGGAGTCCGCCGTTTATTCAGCTACCCTCCACCTACTGTTTTAATGCTTCATTTTAACCGTAACCTACTGTTCCTGTCTAGATGACGTTGATATAGTCAATTTCTTCCAAGTACTTAAACAATGCTTTTTTAATCCTATCTGCTATTGAATTAGGTGGAAAGAGTAGAGTATTGGTGTTAGTTAACCCTAGTTCTATAAGCATTGTTTTTTCTAGTCTTATATGAGCTGTGGTGTGTTGTTTGCATATGAATATTATATGGTGGAATGATTCTGTTTGGTTACAGTGCGGGCAGTTTAGCGATTTGTATTTATTCTCAGCTCCGAGGAAGCTGGCTCCTAGTCGTAACCTGGTGTATATTTTATCATAGTAGATATTGTTATGATGTATCTTTATGTTTGTGTTTCTGTCACCATATGAAAAATTGTATGACTGTTTGTATTCGTTGAACCTTTTTTCTGCTTTAAGTTTGTAATGATTCTTTATAGAGTTGTATGCTTCTTTTACGCTAATACCCATTTAGAGTTATTTACTTAAGAACCCTTTGGTGAAGACTGAACCATTAGTGTAACCACTGGGCTGATAACATTTTCTAGAATTTCACCATGTGGCCTACTGATCACACATAACCCAGTTCATAAGTCATCGAAGATTTCATGCAGGTTAACATTCTAGCCAAGTTTGGTGAACGTTGGGCCTTAAATGAGGCCTCTAGTGTGTTCACAAGCTTTTTCTAAAATTTGACCTACCGATCTACTTTTTGACACCATATGACCCAAAAATGAACTCATCCAAGATTACATGCAGGCAAAGTTTGATCTGATCAAGTTTGGTGAAGATTGGGCCTCTAGTGTTTACAAGCTTTTTTCTAAAATGTAATCTAGAGCAGCAGGAGGGTAGACCGGACTTTTTTGCTGTATCTTTTAGCACCCCAAACCAACCAAAAAGCCCCCCAACCCCCCACAAGGGAACAGGCCCTTTGTTGGATCTTTTAGCCAATAGAACTAAGAAAAAAAAGTCCACAATCCTGGCCATAGGGGACGGCCCACCACCCTCGCCGGCCCAGAGGGGCTCTGTTAAGACAACCATCCATTTAGAGATTGGGTATATATAACAAATACCCACCAAGTACAAGCAATCACAAACCAAAGTAAACACTGTAACCATCGAGATAATAGATACAGAGACTGGCACTATGGCTTGGGCGTCTAATGACAGGACACTCTGTCAATACCACGCCTGGTATCCAACCCCTACCATTCCTATGAAATGGGTGCAGCAACAGAGAAAATGAAGACGCAGAGCTCCAGGAAGTAAGGGAGGCAGTGTACCAGGCCACAGGCAAATCTGCACTTATGACCTTAGATGAGCTTGACTACTACCAAAAACTGTTAAGTTACGTCATGTATGAAGTGGAAATGATGGAAGATACTGGAGAGTGGAAGCTGTGGTGGCTGAACTGTGTAACCGGATGGCATTTATTTTGAGCCTGATCTCACTGCATCAACCAGGGAAGGAGGTGCTTGAGGGACTCGAAGACTGGCTGAGAGGCTTACCGCTATATAGCCTGGAGCCCCCGAGCTATGACGATGATTATAAAAAAAGAGTTTGAGGAGGCATTGAATCAGATTTACATCCCAGAAGAAGAGCTTGAGGAGGAATTTGAACATCTATATGTTGTTGACATCGCTGAAGAGGAAGAAGAGCTTGAGGAGGAATTTGATCATCTATATGTTGTTGACATTTCAGAAGAAGAAGAATATAAAGTGACAGTGAGCCCTGCAGCCTAAAAAGTAGAGCAGGGGCTTACTGAAGTTCTGTAACCACAGGAACACATTTTTTCCTTGTAAACCTTAATCATGCCCAGCTCGGGAGGTAGATGTACAAGAGGATTGAGCACAGCTCTGGAGGGAGAGAAATCTATTCCTGGTATGCTGGAGAGGGTCACCGTGTGTACTACACACGCAGCTCAGAGAGAGGCAGTATTCAACTTTTTGGAAAGCTCCGCTAGCACTTCTTTGCGACCTTCTTCTAGGAATTTGTTTTGAAACTCCTCCATGTTCTCCTGAGGTGCCGTTTCGGCAGGGACCTCCCGTTTTAAGTCTTCAAACTTCTGGAGCTCATCTAGAAGAAGCCTGTACTCGATGTCATAAATATTCCCATCTGCCAGGGCTTTGCTCACGACATCGGAGATAGTATTCAGCTTTGCTCAGGCCATCGCTTGATGCGCCGGTGCTTAACGAGTTTATGGGATAGGCGCCTCCCAGCCACCTTGCCAATAACAGACGAGCCCTACAGTGATCGAGAGGACTACGACCGTCAAAATGAGCAGGGCTTTCCCCAGGCAATTATGGCATACCGGCGCCGGGATGCCTTAATTTCTAAACTGTCATTTGCGGGACGCTTACAATCTGCCGGTATGCCATAAATCTTGGCCGGGATGCTTTCAAGATTCAATAAACAAGGTCAATAAACATGTCCAATTATGTAATTTTCTCGCTGATATCACGTGTTCTCCGATATTGTTAAGTGTCTGCTGATAAAGATCACTCTTTACAATATTTAATGAGCGTCTGCTGCATTCTATACATAGATGATGACGTCACTCCGTAAAAGTCATCTCTGTACTAGGACCAGGATTCACCCCTGTTTAGGGTAATAGTGCTTCCGCAAAATAGTTCCGTGTAGGATTGACGATATGTGAAAATGACTTCAAATATGCGTATACGATGTAAAGTTAACTGTATAATATCACTTAAAATGTATATCCGCATATTAAGTTTATTTTATTTTACAAAAAGCAATTGTTAAGAGCAGGTCGATCTTTCTACTTTCACTTTCTCTAGTAGCGTAAGTGCACATGTCAGTAAGACAGGTGCGTACACATTGGCTTCTGCTGCGTATCAGAAGTCGGATACAATATTAAATGAGTGTCTGTTGAAAACTGAGAATCAACCAATTAAGAACAGATTATCTCGGCAGTTATGAAATGAGATTAAAATCAGTATATTGATTACCTGCTAACTGTGAAGAGGTGTGAGCGATGATCAGGTAAGAAAGTGGTAATTGATATTCTTATCACTTTAATTAACAGGTGATTAAAGAAGTTTTATAACAAATTATACCCAAATAAAAAACTATATTAAAGTAATTTAATGTAATTAAAGTGCTAACTGTTGGTTTTTAGATGCATATAAAGCATGTGTTGAAGTGTGGCATGATGGCAAAAGCAGAAGGTCTGCAATCTAGACCTATCTATGTGGACTAATGTTAGATATTTTGCAGCAATTGTGGCCTGTTTTATTGACTGACTCTGTTAGTTTTGTGAAGTGTGCTTTAAAAATGTGCTGCATTCTAATAATACAATAAAAACTTAGAATACTATATTGCTTTGTGCTAAATATGTATTAATACATTTGTAAGATGAAACATATCAACCATGTAAATTTTGCGCGAATTTGCATGTCGCGCTTGGTTGCCAGGATGCCTTAAAAAATTTCTGTGGAAGGCCCTGATGAGATATACACCTCTGATTCCAAGCCCAGCGCCAACGGTCGCTAAAGCAGCATCGGTGCTATGTACGGAATTCAATGCATTCTTGTATTTCTTGCCGACGCTTGCCCTTGCTGAGGCTTGCCCTTCTTCGGCTGTAGACGGTCAGCGTGCCCATAACCCTCAGTTGGCAGGGTAGGGTATATTGGTGGGCTGTTGGAATCACTCCGTCTTTCATGTCTTGGTTTGATCTCCTCACATCTCTAGTTCAATTAGCAGAGCAACCACTCCCGAAGCATTATTCCAAGTCGATGCCAGCGACTGAAAGTTGATAACATCAACTTTATCAATTTCTACTGGATATTGGAAAGTTTTCCCAATGGAATAATAGTCTGAATTAATAGATATATTATTGCGGATAGATAGATCATAACCAGTTTGATACTTTCCTGCTACTGTAACGCCCACAATCACTATCTCGTCCAACTTTTCAGTAGTATGTTAAGCCGCAGACAAAGACATAGCCAGTAGCTTTCCTGTTTTCATCATGACGTAGCTCACATGATTATGGCTATTACCATCTATGTTTGATCTGAACAACAATTGAAATTTGCCGTCTACCAATGGCCCACACTCTTCCGCCACGATGGTTATTATGGGCTTGGGTCTTTGCCCGTCAATGTATTTTTTGTTTGCAGCATCGTTCGAATGAACTGGAAAAGCCAAATTCACTTTCCAGTGATTAATAAGATTGAGGTGACCTTTCATAACCATGTCATCATTTTTCAGGTCTTCTTCCTTTACGCGCTTCCACCATTCCATGGCTTTTTTTGCCGAAACGGCATCTGTAAGTACTTTGACGTCGCCGAGGTTCATGATCTGACCTCTCATTAGGTCTACATCACCATTCTGGTCCTTTTTTATGTAGTGGGTCAGATCTGGCACACTCTGTAGCGAAGCTACCACATCGACGTAAGCCCGAGAAGCGTAGTCTACACAGGGTTTCCACCCCCCACCATGCCCACCAAAGATACTCATTTTACTGTAAGGACGACACTCACATGGTTTTCTATTCTGTTACCACGCTCGTCTCTCTGTGAGCGAACGACGATACTGTTCGAAGCCTAGAAGCTCCTGCAACCCTTTCAAGATTCGAACCGACCCTGTCGAAGAATGAACATCAGGATTGTGTATTTCAAAAGTTTCATTAAGATTTAGAGTTAGGCCACTCTATGAGGCTCTGAGATATTCTTGCAGCTGCAGAAAGGTCCATAGGCCTGGGGACACAAAGGTTATCTCATTGGATGAGGTTACATACTTGGTGTTCATAATGTTATACCAGCCAACTGTGTACGTGATCGACCGCAGACCGATCTTCAAACTTCTATCCCTGCTATCTATGGGCTGTTGAAGACAGGTCGGGCCTGTAGTGATATCAGTGATAGTTTGAAACATCTTGCACGATCTACATGGAGGCCTTTACCTTCAATAGCAGCATAAAGTATAAAGCCGGACGGTACCCACCGCACCTTAACGTCGGAACTATGTCCAAGTTAAAGATCACGGCAGGCCCCAACCAGTCATTCTCCACCAGCCTTGAAACTGTACGGACTGCCCAAGATCACAACAGAGGCCACGCTTTAAGGTTGGACCAATAGCCCAATGAAGTTCAGACAGAACCAGCTGAAATTTGCCATGTGGTGCGCAACGGCAGGCTGCGGGATCTCATTCAACGACCACCTGGTCGCGCACCTTTTGTCTTGTAGTCAGTATGAGGTTACCTGGCTTCCTTGCATCCACAAACAGATCCCATCCGAGGTAGCTGGGGAGGGCCTTTCGCATCCCTTGGCACTGGTCTTTGTCTGGCCGGAGACGGATTTTTCGTTTCAGGTCCCTGAAGGCGTGGTCCTTCATTCTGTTTTGTTTATTGGGTTTATCGTCCCACCAACAGTATTTAAGTTATCTGGAGACGGTTCTTTGCTCTTTGGTCGACCTCGACCTCCTCATAGTGGTCCGCCTCTGCCACAGCCAGTAGTGCGGCATCTTTTTGCGATTGACGGCAGCTGCCCCAGATCGCCGCACCAGACTACCTGGATGTCTTTTTGATCAAGCCAATCGAGAAAGATCTCGAGGTTAGGCCGGGGTACGGTACAGATCTTGTCCCAGATGATCATCCTCGGGATGAACTTCTGTCACATCCTATCTGGGGTCCACTCCGTTTGTCCGCTCCAGCGGAAAAAGCTTTGATAGGTTTGAGCCTTGACATCCCAGGTCGGCATCTCTATGGCCAGGAGATGGGTCGGAGTGAAGACTAAGGTGTCTCTGGGTCCGAAGACCTCAATGGCTCGATTGGTTTTACCTGAGCCTCATCCGCTGTTGACATAGCTTCACTTGTACCTTGACAGTGGATCAATATGACTTGGTGCTGTATATGGTGGCAGGTCTTTAGCTTGTGCAATATATATGCCGGGTTTGGGGTGTATGAAGCGTGCTCTTCTGGCATGTTTATTTCCACGCTTTTGTCTCTTCATTGAGCTGGGGTGACAGGGGGAAGGGTTTCTATTTCTAAGAGGCAACTAGGGCAACAGTCCTCCATGCAGTCACATTTTTTGGGAGCAGCAAAAGCCCGACCCCTTGCAGCTTGGGCAGGGCTACTTTCTTCACGTAGATGGAATCGGTTGCCACTCGGACAGCCTCGTCCGGCGAAGCATCTCCAGGAGGTTAATGTGGGCATAGGCCAGGTGCCATTGGGTGCCATTGATGGTTATGCGAGCCTGGTGGTGACCTGGATGCCCGAACCTTTGAAAAAAAGGCTTCGCCTCACTGTGCCCCAGGAAGCTTGAGGGGTAGAAGCCCTACATGTAGATAGAAGTAACTTCCTCCGTGTCGTAGCACATCGAGTTCCAAATCCCACCCTGGCCTTGCTTCACGCAATCCTTCTTGGTGTCCGGGAGGAGGTTTACTGAGATTGGCTTTCAGCTGTTGGGCTCTTTGGTCAATGCTGAGCTGCCTGTCTTGTAATCCTAGCAGCCAGACGGCCATCGGCTCACCCTGGGTTGCTTGTTGAATGGCTTCCCAGATGTCGACCTCAAACATGTAAACCTCTCTTACAGCCGGGAAGTGGAGGTTCATGGACCAGGTGTGGCCAGTATGGCAGATGAGCTCTACTAGTTTATGGAAGCTCTGCTGGTACTTGCCACTGCTGTAGATGACCTCCGCAGCGATGTCCACAGGACAATTGCTCTTTTGAGGATCTTTTCTAATCTTGCCACATCTTCCACTGTAGGTCCTGTTTCATGGACCTGCTCTTCCCAGTTCTAAATTTTCAGGCGCCTTAAGGGCATTAGTCCCTGATCTCTCAACATACCTTGGAAGTGCTCTACCACCCGCTGAGCCACGCAGTTAAGGTCACCTTCCTTCAGTGAGGATAAGTTGGTGGGGTCAGGGTCTCTGAGGCTGTAGAGCCCGTACACCACCGCGGTGACAGGATAGGCTTTCTGATAAAATACACTGTCAACCCTAACAAGGGCGCCCGGCTTTGTGACTCGGAAAATCTCAACTACAGCGTACCCCTTCATCCTCCCTTCACAAACTGGATCAAATTTGTCTATCCAGTTGTCTTCAGTCCCCTTCCTCAAGAATTTGATTCGCAAGAGGAAACAACCCTCTGGAAGAGATGCGAGGAGCTGCATCGTTCTTGCATAAGTCATGCGGGCGTCTAAGGCCTGTCGGCCGGCCCTAGCGTACATACCCTCAGCAATCTTAATGTCGCCAATATGAAGTGGGTCCTTGGACTCCATCTCCATTTACTTCAAACTCATCTTTGGCGTCAATCATCATCTCGACCCATGGGTCGGCTGGAAATTTCATCGGGTGTGGGACCTTGCAATGCAGACTGATGAACCGCCGGGGGCCTGCATGCCCTATCTCCTGGGGAGGGCTGACGGGGGTTTTGTTGATCATCAGGTCGATGACAGCCAGGCGAAGAAATTCATCGGCAAGGACCCTTTCCTCGATTTGTTGATTAGCCTCTCATGAGCGGCAGCGGACGGCAGAAAATGCGGTAACTCACCTGTCAGCCCAAAGTATGCCTCCTGCACCTTCCGCGCTCGTCTGTGGTGTTGCTTTACCATTTTGAATGAGTATATCTATGGCCATCCCATTGTCTTGGGAATTTCAATGGCTGCAAGACGACGGACCTCTCTGGCAAAGGCGCGTCGCCTGCGCCTGTTAAATTTCGACTCTACCCCCCTAGAGACACAGTGTATGCAAAGCCCCAGGACTATTTTGACACCTACCCCACAGAATTTGAAGGGGCTCGTGCCGCCACCTTTGCGAAATCTCATGAGGTAAATTTTGCAATAGCTATTGAGACAGGACTGGCCGCAGAGCTCCGTGGAGCCAAGCAAAGGCCAAGAGCAATTTTCTGTCCTCTTCATAGCACCCTGTATGTGATATATGTACCAATTTATCTAAATAGAAGAGAAGGCTCACAGCCACTCTAGGCTGTCCCAGCCGCCAAACACCAAATATGAAGAAACTGGTGCCTGGTAGATACAGCGATGGCCTCTTCCACTGCATAGCATGAGGAACCGAGGGACAGAGAAGAGGAGGAGCGCAGCATCCAGAGGGAACCGTCTGCCCTGGCCATCTGCGTCTAACGCCCCATGCCTCACCCGCGTCTGGCACTCTGTACCGCGCTGAATCAAGAGGTGGTCCTGGCGCAGGCTTCGTCACTAGCCGGCCGCCCGCACCAAAGGATCTGGCCCGAGCTGGCATGCCTCGCTCTAGGAGGACATCCTTTATCCTCCTCCATCTTCTCCATCGACACCATTCCCCGCAGTTTCGGCTGTAAAGGTACCAAGGAATTTGGGCCTGTACTGTCGTTTTTATTAGAGACCGACGAGAGAGAGCACCTGATGATCCGAATTTCGGATGAACTCCATGTTGGCCAGATCTTCCCTTTCGATAAGGACGAGTTGCACCGCGTGAACGAGGGCCTGTTGGCAAAACTGCATCCCAACCGTGAACGTGCAAAAATACACAGCCCACCTTGTGGATGGCGAGCCATTGCCTCCAACGTCAGTGTACCAAGAGATGATCAGCTACTTGGAAGAATACTTCTTGTATGGGATTGAAAATGCATTTCCGCCTCCGAGATCATTACCGAAGATGATGAAGATGAGGGCGGAGACGTGTTGCTCGTGGCCTGCGATTGCCTTATTCCACTCATCCAGAGGACTGTTTCAAGCTCTGCCGCTTTTAACTCCGACCTAAAACTGGATAACCCAATCACCTGTATTACTTTGAAGTTCAACGACGTCGGAAAGTCCATTAAGACCAAGTACTACAACTGGAGCCAGCCATTCATCATACAGGTGGCAAGAAAATGGCAAGCTCCATGGGCAGCCCGTAGACGCCCACAACGTCCACCTCATCATGTCCCATTCTAAGATGTCTGGAGTGATCGTCTTAGGGAGCGTCTGTCTATCAAACATGGGTATCTCCATGCTCGCCGATGCGGAAATACTGTGCATCAAGCTCCCAGTGCTCCAAGAATTTAAAAGCGATGCCGCATTTGACTTCCATGAGTAATCCTCTGAAGTTGGCGTGCTCGGCCCAGAGGTGGACCCCTAGAGCCAGCATTGTGGCCCTTTTTTTCCTTCGATCTAATGGCTAAAAGGTCTGACGAAGGGCCTGTTCCCTGTGGGGGTCGTTTTGGTTGGTTTGGGGCGCTAAAAAATGCGGCAAAAAAGTCCGGTCACCCCTTCTGCTGCTCCTTTTGACTCCACTTGACCCAGTTATGAAATTATTCAAGATTTCATGCCAGCAAACATTCTGGCCAAGTTTAGTAACGATTAGTTAGCACATTGAGCTCAGGTGAGCTAAAAATGTTGACACACAGAATACTGGTTAGTGGGCGCTCACTCAAGAGCAAATGCTAAGGTGAGGTAAAAAGTAGGGATGTCAACAGATATCCAGATATTCGTTCGAATCATTGGATATCCGAAACAGCTTTTGTATCCGGATATTCGCTTAAAAATGTAAAATTTTAAACATTTAATTAAATGTTTTGGCTATTTTGCTAAGTTATCTTTCTGCTTTCATGTCAGTGTGCATTCACGCATACGCAGGTGTAACAGATTATCAACAGGTGGTGACACGCAGTATCGTATATTTGGCTTCACAGTTTTAGAAATGTGCTAAAGCATGATGGTATGTATAACAACATGCTTATTAATCGCCAATGTTTGAAGCTTCTACTGATCCATTTTGTTTAGCGAATACTAACTTTAATTTTGTTGATGAACTTCACATGTTTTAGAAATGTGCTAAAGCTTATGTAAAACAATTTGCCAATTAACAACCATTGTTTGAAGCTATTACTTATCCATTTTGATTAAGGATAATTATCTTTCATTTCGTTTGTTAGGTTTTATTAAGAAGAGATAGAGCTTCAATTATGTAGACAATTACCAGGTTTGTCGGCAAAGATCAGTTACTCATGTTTAATTAAGTCCGTTTGGATTGTATAAATGAATGGATAAATTTATTGTTTCATTCGATCACGGTGATCTTGACTCAATCACATCCACTTCCTAAACAAATCATTAGTTATGCCTTCCAATCTCCTGTCCGATGTTTGGCGACATTTTGTGAGGTCCGTAGACAAATCCAACGCAAAATGTAATTACTGCAGCGTAGAGCTAGCGTATGCGGCGGGACATCCAACCTCCGCAACCACTTGAAGAATAAGCACTCGTCTATGGTATCAATAATTTGTAACGTTTTCAAATAAATGTGCTTCGCATGTACACTTGTTTTCTTTGATCAGATATATGTTTGATTTATTCATTTTACTGTGCATTAAAATTACCAAATGTTTTTTATTGTTCGTATTTCATTAATTATTAAAATGATGAAGTGCCTATGCCTATGGAAATGTTGATTTAATTATTTCCATTGAAATGACGATTTAATTATGTCAATGGAAACGTTAGTAACCCCGCACACATACGACTGCAACATCAGAATTAACTAAGATTTGTATCCGGATATCTGTTCGGATTAAAAAAAAAAGCTTCAGTCAAATCAGATTTTTCAAATTTGATCACTACACCTTTAACTGTAGCATCACTGTGTTTTCTTCAATGGTTCAAATAATTGATCATAATGAAATTAAAGCACTGATAAATAATATAGAGAAATCATTGTTTACAAAGTACGAAGTGTGAAAGTGTTGGGTACAAACGGGAAATCCCCCATGAAATTGCTTATTCAAGTGTCTTTTTAAGAAAAATTTGTATGAAAATTAGAGTAAACAAACATGTGGTCCCCTTTTGTTTTTGTCACATTTACCTACTAATTTGGATGACTGCACGCTTTAATTTTTGTGGACACCTTCCAATTTGTTCTTGGTTAAAAAAAAAAGGAATAAACCGTATCTAGATATTGTCACACAGAACTCTTTGGCCTTGTTTTAATGATTTTATTGACCTCACCTTAACATTTAAGCAGCTTGCATATGATAAGCATCTACAACGATGTAGGGCTTTTGTGGTACAGGCCTTTCTGCTCCAGACCATTTCGGTTATGGTTTGTTTTGGTATTGGGCATTTTCGGTTTTGGGACTCTTTGTTCCCAATTGGTTATTGTTCTGAGCACATCCATTAATAAGGGTGCACTTGTAAAAAAAAGGGTTACATTTAATGGCATTTACACACACACAAAATGTAAAAATAATGGGAGGTATCTTATTTACCATATGTTGATAAACTCTCAGAAAACTCGCTATGTTACATAAATTCGACGTTCTCCTCGATTCGGCGATGAATTACGCGAGATTTCGCGAGTTTTCAGAGGTGAAGGTCGTTAAGTAAGTGTTCCCACGGTTTATTTTGCGGACCCTCTTGGTCCAGTTTTCAAAAAAGGGAGTTAAGACACTTAAATCTACTATTTTTCTGCATAAATGATCTTTTAATTGCACAGACTAAGTGGTTAATTATGTTAAACTTGAAGGTCACAATCTTCGAAAATGCTCTTGTAAATTGTAATTTTTGCAGACACCGTAGACCTTTGCATTTTACGCGAATCTGAAAATGACAATGGGTGCTACGTAATTCCTGGAAAGCTTAATTATTGCTTGAATACAATAAACTTTATAGTCAGTGATGCATCAAATATCAGAAAGTATATTTGGAGCCTCAAGGCGCGCTGTTTCAATGTGGTCATTTTCAAAAGTAAAAGTTTACGATTATTTTTAAACATAAGAATGTATCTTTAAAATATCCGAAGGGATATAAACATTAAACACAGTTGATCTCACTCTTTTAATGACGTTTCGGCCTTATGGCCTTTCTCAAATAATACAAATCGCATAAGCTTCTACATTTTCTAAGTATCCATATAAGCCATTACTGGAAATAATAAATACAACAACAGTTGTTGACGTTGACGTCAACGGCTCTATCACATCATGACGCGCCAAAACCGTATCTTATTTAACATTAACATTAATACTAGAATTATGTACATATGTGTGCTCCTGTGCATATAAATTCGTTTGTGTGTGCTTACGTAGGTGCATATGTGTGTGTGCGTGGGGTCGTGTGTGTGCGTGCGTGTGCGTGTGTTTGTGTGTGTGTAGGTGTGTGTGCGTGTGTGTGTGCATGTGTGTGTTTGCGTGCTTGTGCGTGCGTGCGTGCGTGTGTGTGTGTGTGCGTATGTATGTAAATGTGACCATGTGTATATACATGTATAAATGTTTTTTAGCATGCGTGTGACCGTTCATGTATGTGTACACTCTTGTGCTGTGTGCACAAGTTCGAACGTCTTAAAGCGCTATTTGTACTTGATAATTTATGTCTGTGTGCATATGCGCGCGTGTTTGAGTTCATTAGTACATAGGTGTTTGCAAGTGTATTTACGAGATTTCGCGTGTAACCGAAATTGCATTTCCGTGCTAAACATGTCCGTATGTTCATGCACGTGCGTGCATGTATATGCGTGTGTAGGCGCATGCGTGTGTGTGTCTTATAGGGTTATGTATACAGGATAGTTCATGTGCGTCTCTGCGCCTGTACATGTGTTCGAGCGCGCGTGGGTGGTTTTGAGCTTTTGTGTGTGTTAATGCTCGCAAATGTATATGTGCATGTATTTGTCTATTTTATGAGTATGTGTGTAAGTGAATTTGTGTGGTTTATGTAACATTTGTGAATGTACTAATGTGTACGTGTGCGTGTATGTAGCTACATGTGTGTATGTGCATATGTGTGCATCTGCATGTATCTGACTTATAGGTTTTATGGGTTCATGATTATATGTACGCGTGTGCATGTGTTTGCATGCTAGTTTGCTTAAAATTAGTGTGTGCTCCTGCATGTGCGTGTGTATGTGTTTGTGTCTGTTTGCATATTTGCTCGTTCATATACGTGTGTATGTGTGCATGCGTATGCGTGTGTGCGAGTGCGTGTAATTGCCTGTTCATGATTTAATGTGTATATGTATTTTGTTATGATCCATTAAATTATATAAAACGATTGGTTGTTACCTCTTCTATAACAATAATCCAATGATTGGAACTATAAATTAAACCTAAAGCGATTAAACTGAGAATGTTTATAGTGTCTTGCAGAAATATTATCACTAATATTCTAGTGTATTGCAGAACTATTATTCATAATATTCCAGTGTTCGATCTGCTTTATTAAAGTTCACAATAATCATCTTTTTTTTTCAAAACTAACATTTCTTTAAATCGACTCTTTCCTAATATATAGTTAAAAGCGACTTTAAAAAATAACTTTAAATTCCATTTCTTTTATAACGTACCAATAGCCTGTAATGGAACCGGATTACTGATAATAAATTTGATAGGAAAAAAAACCACCTCATAATTGTTGATAAGGATGTAAGAAGTCACCGACTGAGCAAAGTGTTAGTAACGCTTTTGCGGCCGGTTATTCTATTTTTAGCGCGAACTCTTTTGGCTAGGGACTCCGATTCCTTTTCGACACATGCGCAGCGAAGCGCAGCTGTGTAAATGGATCGTCAGAAGAAAAACGGACAGGAGGAAGAAGATAGTCAATCTAAGTTTAAGACACATGTTGTTGATCGATCTGATTTTGTCTGTCCGTGCTGTCGTTTAAAAGTTATTAAAGGGATAGTGACACAGGGGTCCCAACTCTGCAGTGTTTGCAGACTGGTATTGAGTGCTTTAGAGCAATAGGGTACCTTATGTTGTGATTTATAAGAATTTTAGATCACGTTTCTGTGCTTCTAGGGGCCTCTATACCCATTTTATTTAGGTTTAAGACGATTTCATGGAGAACTGCTTCACTTTAGGACAGTTTCATGGAGCGTCACAAAAGAATTGGACACTGATTTGTTACAGAGGCAGTTTTCTTAAATTTGCGAAATAAGTCTTAGACATCTGACATTGACGACATATTTTCCAATTGTCAATCGTATAAGACATGAACGGTTGGCACAAGCCCGACATCCAGTATTAGTAGTAGGAGTCCAGTATTTTCTGTAAAAAAACTTTTCTACGGTACGGTATTGCAAATAATCTTAATAATAAAAGTGCTACTTCTGTAGCATTCTATCTATAAGGTGCAAATGCATTATTAACAAATGAAATAAGCTAATTAAAAACCTTGTCAAACGATGTGATTTTCCGGTAATGTTTTTATTGACTGATCAAAGGCTGCATGATAGCTCATTCCTTAAATGTTGTTTTTAATTTCAGTAATTAATTTTAAAACCATAAAAAACTAGACGTGGTCATGTACTAGTAAATCTACACTATCCAAGTCGTGCACCGACTGCATGTGACATAGACACGCATTTGACTCAGAGGATTAGTTGTGCTTTAGCCAATAAGAAAAGTTTTTATGGGGATTTTAGTTTTTCCCACTTATTTATTTAAACCTAAATAAAATGGACATATAGCCCCCTAGAAGCACAGAAACATGATCTAAAATTCTTATAAATCATTTCGAACCTGAAAAACACAACATAAGGTACCCTATTGCTCTAAAGCACTCAATATCAGTCTGCAAACACTGCAGAGTTGGGACCCCTGTGTCACTATCCCTGTAGTAACTTTTAAACGACAGCACGGACAGACAAAATCAGATCGATCAACAACATGTGTCTTAAACTTACCGCGGTGGTTATCGCATATACAATACATAAAATACACGAAAATGTACTTACTTTACAGAATTTATAGTCCAAATTTGACAAAATCCGTTGTATATGCCGCCATTGGCACCGCTCTCCATGAAATCATCGACTTAAAGCACCGATCTCCGCACTTTAGGTTAGACCCCCTGTCAACGTTATTTTGACGTTCACTGTCTTAGGGGATTTTTTAGTGTTCGGGATTGTTACACCCATTGCGCTTTATTAAAAGTTGGTATTGCATCGGCACACAAAAGAAACACATAACGGGTAAACAAGGACAACAGAATACGTTTATGTGGTCAGATGCTGAGCCATTAAGCTTCTTAGCTGTCGAAATCTGATTTAAATATGGATCGACCGAAATCAATACTGAAAAGTTTTCCTGACTAAGCTAGATTGCACAACTAGACTGTTCACAAAGAGCACATGCATTCATAAACAATAATTTGTTTATTGTGAATGGCTTAAAAAGGCTCATTTAAGAGTGCTGTGTGATCTAACAAATATAACAGACACAATTAAACATATCCTGTTATATATTGATAATTTTTACAACACAATGTCAGTTTAGGATAATCTTACACAATGAGATTCACCCTGAATGTCATCTATTACACCGTTGCATATCACAACACAAATAGAATACTGCAGTAGGCAATGACACCAAATGTAAAAGAGAGGGAAAAGTGTGCCTACCCAGGTTTCAAAACACAGACATTTTGTGAATTAACTACCAGTGAAATTGCTTCTTCATACTGAGATTTTACTGAGGCTCTATCTCCACTCCTGGTGGATAATTATTTCGTCTCACTATAAAGCATTAAAATAAACAACATAACAGAAATTATATTGTTATGTTATCATAAGTACCATACTTTAAAAAAGACAGTGTGCATGTAAGAACATAAACATGTTTTCTAATATTTCAATGAGTGGCTTTGCAATAAAAGGCTAGTTCTAAAATAATCTATACATGTTATAACTTATATTCATGTATAATTTAACGTTATAATTGTCATTTACATTTTAATATACCAGTATTTAAGTGACAAATCACACATCTAGTTGAGAGTAACATACATTTCAACCCTGATGAAGGTTGATGAGTCATTTTTGCTCAAGTATTGAGTTGAAACTATTTGAAGGTATATTTTTTCATCATTTTGAATGTTTTGCTTTTGTTATAAATGTTTCTTTCTCTGGATTCAGTACTTATTTGCAAACCAGATTTGTTAAGCGAGATTGATACCCTAAATTGTCCTTTTCAGTATGCACTTTTTTGGAACATAAATCATTTCAGCAGGCTTTAAACAAAGGTTTAGGTCCAGTGAAAAGCTGTAATGATCCATTTGTTAATAAATACAAATTATTATTCAAATAATTATGAAACCTTAATTTTTGTTCAAAATGATCATAAATAAATACAATCTGCTTTAATATAAGGTATTCACCAACACTTGTATGGTTGTGTCCATTTTTTGGTGGTAGAGCGTCGGCTTGCGGATCGGGAGGTCATGGGTTTGAACCCCGGCCGGGTCAAACCAAAGACTTTAAAGTTGGTAGTAGTGGCTTCCCTCCTAACGCTCGGGGCTAAGGGGACAGCATTACACCTGACTTGTCGGTGTCAGTATGATGGACCGGCCGGGTTCAGTCCCTGGGCACCTCATAAGTGCCCCTGTGCTATAATGATAGAAATGTCGCTGCGCAGCATCGGCAAAAATGCCGCCTAATCCCATCCCATCCCATCCTATACATGTCACCCTATGGGATTTTTGGTCTTCCGTATGGCTTTAGGTGATTGATCATAAAGCTCTCCATGTTTAGGGTTGAAAACACAATTAACCGTTGGATTATCGGGGTAAGACACGAGTTTAATTATATACTGCAAAGAAAGTCTCTCGCGACGCAAGAATAATGATGGTTCATTGGCTTCATCGTAAAGGCTCTGCACTGGCGAAGTCCTGAAAGCTCCTAGAGCTAGACGAAGTCCCTGGTTGTGAACGACGTCCAGCATCTGGAGAAAGGACCTCCTGGCAGAACCATAGACTATGCTTCCCAAATCTAATTTAGACCGAATTAGGGAACGGTACAGAAGTAACAATGTTTTCCTATCGGCTCCCCAGTCTGTATGGGATAAATATTTAAGCAATTTAAGAGCCTTGAGACATTTCTTCTTGATGTAATTGATATGTGGAAGAAAAGTCAGTTTCCTGTCAAAAATGATTCCAAGAAACTTAGTTTAGGGAATGCGAAGGTTATTTAAAAAAAAAAATCTGGGTCAACATGACGACCACGTTACTGACAGAAATGTATACAGTTGGGTTTGGTTGAAAACTTATATCCGTTGGTGTTGCTCCATTTTTTGCAAGTTATTAAGACATTGTTGTAATTGTCTTTCAATTGTGCTCATATCTTTAGAGCGGTAACAAATTACGAAATCGTCTACAAAAAGTGAACAGTCAACCCCTTCATGAAGGGTTTTTACAGTATTATTTATTTTTATTTTAAAAAGGGTAACAAATAGAATACTACCCTGGGGACACCTTGTTCCTGTTTATGAACAGTTGACAGGGTGAACCCAATCTTGACCTGAAAATTTCTGTCAGAAAGGAAGCTGTCAATGAATATTGGTAAACGACCCATGAGACCAAGGTCACCTCAATCCTTTAAAATCCCATGTTTCCAAGCCGTGACATAATCCTTTTCAAGATAAAAAAACACTTCTACAAGATGTTCCTTCTTGATAAAGGCATCACGAATGAGTGTTTCTAAACGAACAAGATGATCGACTGTGCTACATGGTGTCGGTATCCACTTTGATATTCTGAAATTAAGTTGTTGGACTCAAGATACCAGACAAGTCTATTATTGATTATCGTTCTAAGGTTTTACAAATACAGCTCGTCAAAGCAATAGGTCTATATCTTTGAGGATCTGTTGAGTCCTTGCCTTGTTTATAAAGTGGAATAATGAATGCATTTTTCCAAGAATCCAGTACTTTACCGGATATTCAAATTTCATTAAAGATTGACAGAAGTCAGTTTGGAGATCGAATTGGTAAATGTTTTAAGAATATGACGGTATGACGTCTGGACCAGCAACGGTATCATGCAATTATTTAGTGCATCTTTAAGCTCTTTCAATGAAAAGGATTGATTGTAAGTTTCGTTATTATTAGATTTAAAATTAACCTTTTCCCTTTCAGCAGAGTGTTTAAAGGTTCGAAATTGAGGCGTGTAGTTGGCCGATGAGGAACTTTTGGCAAAATTTTCAGCCAATGTGTTCGAAATGTTTTTTTTTTAAAATACGGTCCTATTTGTTTTAAGGTGGTTAACTGTTGAATATGATGGTTTACCGCTAATCTTTTTAATAGCAGACCAAACGTTTTTTTTTAATGGAAGCCATTTATTTTTTAAACATACTTTTGCCAAGATGATTTTTGGCATGTTTAATAGTCCGGCGACTTCTAGCCCGTTCTTTTGTAAGGTTATTCAGATTTGTATCGGTAGGTCGAACATCAAATTGTTTTAATGCCGCCATATGTTTACGAACAGATGTTTTACACTCTTCATTAAACCAAGGCTTATTATGGTTTGATTTAGTCGAGGTCTTAGGTATACACCTTTCTCCAATATTGTGCAAAGTGTTTGAAAATGCGACAATTTTGTCATCTACATTTTCTATTAAAGTTGGAACAAGTTCTGCAGAACAAAGTGCTGAGAACAGGTCCCAGTTTGCTCTGTCCATCTTCCATCGGGGATTATCGTCGCCTATTGGCGAAGTATAGTTTGTAAGAATTATAGAAAAGTGATAACTTCTTTAAAGGTCATCGTGGACATCCCAAGTGTAATCTAAATATACAGAGGGGTGACACAATGTTTGGTCTAACGATGAATAATGCCCAATTGCGGGGTGCAAGTTTGTTTGCTTTTTGTTATTGGCCGGACATACGTCATTATGGGCAATAAAGTTTTCTATCGTTTTGCCCATATTATTAAAGTCACAACATCCCCATAGCGGGTTATGACCATTGAAGTCTCCAACGAGTATATAGAGAGTAGGCAACTGGTTAATAAGATTATCTAAATCATCTTTAGATACATTTGGATTCGGTAGAAGATAGACAGAGCAAATAGTTACAACTTTATGTAGTGTTACACGAATAGCAACAGCTTGTATGTTTGTGTCAAGTTCGACTTGAGAGTGTAACAATTTGTAGTTGACAATTATTGTCGATCTTCCAGATGCCCTCTCGCAAGCTGTATGTATATGATTATAACAGGTATAGCCCTTAAAATCAAATTTATCAGAGTCTTTAAAAAGGTTTCTTGAAGACAAAGCACAGCAGGATTTAGCGTAGATAACAAAATAAGTATTTCATTGTAATTGGCCTTAAGACCTCGAGAGTTCCACTGAATGATTCTATTATTTATGGGATTATTTTACTTAATTCTTGTAGGCTGTATTTTAGGTGCTTTTACAGGTGACCTTGGTGGTTTTCTAGTGTCCTGATGGAGACTCCATTAGACACTCGAATTTGTTTTGATGGGGGTTTATCCCCCGAGTGTTTGGAGCAGTGGGAGAACTCTGTCCTCTCTTCTGCCCCGAAGGACCAGGGGTCTCCTTAAAGGAGACATGGTCCTTTGTTGCAGGCTTGTTTTGTGCCTTTGTGTTTTTCCTCACAGAATTACTTGAAGAGGAAGTGGTTTTGGTTGAAGCAGAAGTCTGAGTTTCAGAAGATTCCGATACCTTGTATTTGGAGGGAATGATGCTTTTGTCAGCAGTTTGGTCGCCAGTCGGGACCTCATACTGGGTGAAATTGTCCTTGTGTTCTGAGGAGCTTTTTTTTGGTTGCTGAGACATATGTTGCGCCTCTAGCAGGAGTTGCCTTGTCTTTTGCCAACTTCCTGGCTTCATGAAAGGAGATGTTATTTGTGTACTTTATTTATAGTACTTCTTTTTCCAGTTTTCAGGCAGGGCAATCCCTGGATTTGGTCTCATGTGGTCCAAAACAATTATGAATTACACATTTAAGTTAGTTGGGACATACGTCTTCCCTGTGCTGGGCGGACACTTCACCGCAACGTGGGCAATGGTCGTCGTCCTTGCACTGGCACTCGTGGTGGCCAAACTTATGACAATTAAAACACCTAAGTGGGTTTTGAATGTACACCTGTACTTTCACGTTGAGGTAACCGACCTTAATAGAAGTAGGAGTGATGGGTTGGCGAATGTTAAAACAAAAGTATTTGTCGGAAGCTCGCCGGCCGTCCCTCAGGAATGAAATCCTGCGAACACCACACGCCTCCTGGGGCGTGAGTTCCCCGAGGATATCCTCCTCAGAGACACCAGCAAGGTCAGGGCATCGAATTACGCCTTTCGACGAGTTCAGAGAAGAGTGGGGTTAAGTTTTTACTTTTAAAGAACAAAAGTCTCTGAGTTTTAGTGGTTTATCTGAGTAGGTTTTACGATAAGTTCAATTAGTAAGCAGTCATTGTTTTAGTTTTTTGACTGATACAACACTGCCAATAAGACCTTTGATGGATTTTTCAATGACAAAAGGGGATATTTTGGTTATCGTTTTTTTCACGGTCGATTCAACAACAATGAAGTGAGGAAAGCACGTGCATGTAGGTGTTTCGATATCGGAATCTTCTGACGATAAAGTAGGGATCGGGTCTTTGCATTTACGTTTTCGTTCCGTAAGAGTTTAATATAATAATTCAGCATCCTGGCTCACAACCCACCGCGGAGCCCAACAAGGGGACGCCTTATGGGATTGGATCTCCGACCTCTCAACGCCAGTGATACCAGGATGCGATACTCCGACATAAAATATACAATAAAGCATACAAAATGCCAGATTAATCTGTTAAGGGGGTGTCGGCAGCTGGGTTATAGTAAATAGGGGAAACATGATAGAATGAGTTAAAGGAACACGGTATATTTGAAGAAAGAAAGAGGAGAAAAGGAGTGGAAAGTCGGAGGCAAGAAAGTGGGACGAAAGGGAGTAGAAGATAACCCATCACCGGCCGAGGGGTTAGCCGATTGGGGATACAGGACCAGCACCCCGCCAGTCTACCCCATAACTTAGGGCCAAAGTGGTGTGTTGGTCAGGGTCGACTTTTATGTCAATATCCTGACAAGCCAACAAAGACCTCAACCACCAGGATCCCCTCGTCGTAGAGATACAGGGTCGCCACCCACGGCAACCAGGTGGGCTACCTTTGGAGGGTTCTTACCCCGCTACAGGTAGCGGCAGCCGGAGAATGCTAAGGCCCCTACCGGCAGGGCCGATATACACATATAAAGTGCAGAAATATCATGAGTTGTCTTGCACATTTAAACACGTATCTCTGAATGTACAGCAAATTAATGCAGCATCCGATAAAGGCACCAGGGCAGAGATGAATTTACAAGCCTGAACAAGTCATTGATTAAGACTGCTTCCAGTAGAGACTGACACTGTCTGGAAATGGTATCATGGATTAATCGTGAAAAGGACACAAAACCAAATTTACCGATATACATGTACAACAGGATGAGTTTCTCTCTTTCACAATAGTTCTTATGACAAAACAACAGCTTATGCTCCGTCAGGTTTGTTGTTATCAACGAAAAAAAAGTTACATTCTAAGGGAATTGTCTAGAAATTAGATTACCCACGGCACCCATAAGTGTCCGACATAATATAGGCACGTAAATTCCCGTCTTGTATAATGGGGAACACTGTCCTGGCAGCACAATATTGGGCCTCAACCACTCGCCTCTAACAAGCCTGTCAGCAATAACATTAAAGGACTGGTCTTCAACGTATTCTTTCATAAAACGTTTCCACGCACTTTTGGACGGGAAAGTTCTGTTGTTTAGAAAGTCAAAAACACAATTTGACAACTGATATTTTGACAGTTTTGACAGTATTCTTACAATGTCTGGAATAAAGCCGAGGCATTGATTATCTATGTAAAATGAATAAACACCTTTTTCGGAAGATATTTGTCATACAATCTACATAACTGTTAAAAAAGATTAGCTTTCTTCTATCAACTATTGTCTCCACATCTAACATGCCTACGGCTAACAGAACAAATATTGAATACGTAGACATTCGAAGTCCTTGCAGGGTTTTAAGCAGAAAATATGGTCCCGTTGTAAAGCGTTTACTAGTATATCATATATATTGTGTGTATAAAGTGATCACAGTTCACAGCCGTTCAAAGCCATTGGCAACACTACCGTACGGTACAAAAACACACAGAGTTTCCGGATTAACGGTTCCCAAGTCAATCTCATTGTTGTAGAGGTACAATAGCGTATCACGAAGCATAAAACCTGCGTCCTTCGTGCACACATGGTTCGACAGAGTTTTGTCACAAATGACTCCGAGATGACAGAAAGAAGAGCATTCCGGCAAGACTTCAGAACAAAGAGAGTCAGATGGCCTCACGGTTCAGGCTAGACGCAGGGGGGCCAAGTGGCCTTAAAGGGACACACCAGGCGTGTGTTCAGTAAGCCAAGCTGTTCGTATGTCGCAACCTACCACACTGAACGACCCGTTAGCCGCAAACCGTTTTCTACATGGCGGACAGCGATGGTGTGGGGAATTAATTTTACTTAAATTTATGTGTGATAGTGTTGTAAGACACATGATACATGTTTTTTTTTATTGATTTTAGAGTAGAAAATGACGTGACATCTATTTTGTTGTCCTTGTAGCAAACGCCATTTCATTTGACCATAAATTTGTCGTTAAGTAATGTATGAAGTGACCAAAATCATAAATGAAAACGAAAGAAGGCCATAAGTCGTTAATGATTTCCATACTGATTGTTTAGACCATTTGGAGCAATGTTACACTTCAACTCCTCCTTGTTTAAACAGATACAATGCTGACTTCACTCTGATAGCATGACAAATGTATTTGCCATGTTCCTTACTCTGTCAAGTTATGCAAAAAATAAAACAACGTATGAAATGACAGTATAGTACAATACACTTTAAATTTTGACATTATAAAACCAATTGAAACATGTTGACAAGATACCTAATGTATGATCCCACATTACCTAATGAACCAGTTGTGTTGTTGTTTCTTTAACAATTTTTACACTTCAAGAGAATACAATGTACGTCCCATCTCTTAAAAGTTTGATTGGAATGACATCTAGATTCTATAGTTCAACTGGAAGAACGCCTTGTTTCTCTTCTGAGATAGAGGGAATATGAGTTCAGTTCTCAGAATGAGCAGCAAGATAATTCCTTTTTTAATTTTACAATTTATGTATAATATTGATTTAAATCATCCACAATATGATTGAAAAAGATATCCAATGACACTCAGATTAAACCTTTAAAACAATGGTTAGGCTTTTTTCATCAAAATGGTATGCTCTTATACTCATATTTATTTTTATTTTATTTTACAAATTAAAATGTACAATTGTATCTTTTACATTTCCAAAGCAGTCACTGTTACATTTATAAAAATAATACATTTTTTTCTCCAGAAAATTATTTGGAGTGTGCAAATTATGTCATTGGTTCGTTTTGCGGAAGCATCATTTCTATGCCAGATAAAATAAATGATGATTTCTTTTTTAAAATATTGTCATTTCTAAATTCTCTTAACAGCCTTATATTCTCATGACAACATGAAATAAAATGAAAATTTTACTTCTTTCTTTATAATTTAATAATATCACGGCTATGCCTTAAACATGATACACGTCATTTATGTCGTGAAATCTAGCATTGTGGTGTAATATCAATTTGTGCTTTTAGTAAGGCTCCATAACCACTAGGTTTCTTTGGGGTTCACTGTGACCTTATGCTTATTAAACATAACATTTGCCTCTGTATTTCTAAATTAATTGCTGCAACTAAATATAATTCAATAACTTCTGACATGTTGTCATGTAAAAAAGCAAGACTTAGTATAAGTAAGGTACTTAGAAAAACAACAAAATGTTTTCTTCAAATTTATTTTGATAAGAACAATAAAAGTACATGCATTTGTAATAATATGCTGTACTTAGCAAACATAGTATGAAAATCTGAGCTAATGACTGTCATATATAAAAATTCATACTGAATAGATATCTAGTGAAGTGGATAAAAATGAGTTGATATCATTTGAACACAAAGCAAACACAATTTAACAGGTTAAGTAAAATCTGACAAAGCTTTAGTGTTCTTCGTCTACAAAAAGCTATAATAAACAAAACAAAAGAAAAAGACTCTACCAAGAAAATATAAAGGAACTCTATATTTATATGTTTTCTTGACAAGTGTAGTCTTATGACTAGAAAGAAACTTAGAAACTAACAGTAACAGTCTCAACAAAATTCCTTTATATCAACTACAAACTGTTTTTAACTGTTCTTATCAGATGCGCGCAAATAAAAACTAGCCAAGATTTATTTCTTTAGACTAATTTAAATAATAACTAGGTTCATTGCTTTGTAGAACTTGCGATCAACTTCAGGCATGTATTTTAACATGCTTGTTATGTCTCTATTCTTCTCGATTGAAATGACTGGAATTTTACTAATTACTTATGGTACTGGTAGAAACTTGCATGGTCCTGTCACACGAGTAGTTCTATTTACAATAGTTGCTTGTATGAAAATGGCATCCTCAAATGACAATTTTAATTCTACAAGCAGTGTCTGTGTTTTTGTATATTTCAAACACTTAACTTTTGAAAAGGGTATTCCATTAAAATTGAGACCTAGGATTGATTTCTTATAGTCATGAAAGTCATGCTTCTGCATTTGGATGATATTAAATGGGTTCCTTCTGCGAGTGTTCCTATTGTCTACCTCCTGATTACAAGAGTGTCCTGGGCAACCAAACTTTTGAATTATAGTGTCAATATTACTGTCGATCATAAATCTTTTCAAAGCAAAGCACATTACAGAATTCTTATTTTGAGGGACACACGAGTCTGACCAAAGTACGAATAATTTTATTTCAGGACATTTTGATTTGATATCTTTCAATATCGTCACAACTGGCACTTGCAATTTCATTTGCACCTCTTCCACTCAACGCTTCATTTCAAAGTGCATGGTATGCCGATCCATCACTTGACAAATGCGCAGTTAGTTATAGGCGCAGAGCTTTCTTTTATAGTAAAAGTTGCTGACATTCGTCATAGGCAAAACAGTCACGTTCTGGAGGCCAAAGCAGACTACAAGCCTGCGTTTTGTCATTTCGGTACTTTCTCTTTCTGCTTTTGTGTGTGTCTTGTCAGCTTCATTTGTGTAGTATTTCTCTTATAATGTATCATCTACAGTATGTACTGTTTGAGCTTTCTTAAATTCTTCAAACAGATCGCATCTACCCTTTTTAGAAACATGGAAGCCGATGTTGAATTGACCACACTTTCTGTTACATTTACTCTGGCAAATCTTTATTTAGTTTCATTATTTTTTTTGGAACAAGATTGCCTCTGGTATTTGTGTATTCCTCACCACCTTGTCTTCGTCGTTTTCTTATATCCTTCTGCCAGGATGATGGATATCTGACCCCCTTTCTTCCACGATGCCTTTGTCTATCTAACACTTCTGAATCATTCTTATTTCTATCACTACTATTCTCACTAACAATTGTTTGTTCCATTATATTGTCACTGCTGTTGTGATTCGTATGCGTAACTTCATCCTCAATAAGAGAGTATTCTAAAGACTGTCTAAATTCGTGATTTTTCTCATTTGATTCACAGTTACTATTCACAATAGTGTTGTTATTGTAGTCCGACTCTGTATCTTCACCACTCAAAGGTGTGTTCTTGTCAATCTCCTTGTGTTTAACATCATAGTTAAGTTGTGAACTTGTGAAAATAACTTTGTCTAGAGTATCATTTCTGTTTGTATCATGCAAATTTACATAAACATCAATGTTATTTTCTGACACTAGGCAAATATTTTGATTTTCTAGTAATTCACCGTTAAGCTCTTCCAGAAAAGAGTGCTACTATCAAAGATATTCAAGGGCACTGTTTCTTCATTGTTATTGTCTCTAAGTTCTGGAAATACTGTGGGAAAACTGTCAGTGTCTGGAATTTCACTATCAGAGTCACTATTATTTAACATGTTCAACACCTTACTTAGGCTGATATTACTCATTGTTGAAAACTCTGACGGACGTATCCAAATACTGATATAAAATCTACCGTTTACAGATAACTGAAAAACTGTTGGTGGGACGATAAACCCAAATAAATAAATAAATATAAAATCTGCGATTTGTAGTTTTCAAATAAAACGCTCGTATGCAAAGAAATATGGAGGTAGACTATGTGTCCAGCAGTGTTTTCTAGAATATTTCTACCGTGGTCTATTTGCAGGTAAATCTCGCATGCATCCACAACACTTAATGCCTTATTCCGACAGACTGTTTCCAGGGTTTCAGCATTCTCATATGTAAAACTAAGCTAAATCTGCTCCAGTTTTGGCATGATTTTAACACGTACAAATCTTCATCTATCAAGTGTTTGCATCCAGACAAATCCAGAATCATGAGGTTGGTGCTCCGTACAAAAATCACAGTGTTGAAATAGGTGCTTCAGCTAAATTGAGCCACACTTCAGAATTGAAGTTCGCTCGAGTAAATGCCTAGTCTGTTTCTGGAAGGCTGCATGTACATGTTGTATATGGCAAAAGGAGATCATTTATCTTCCTTGAGTGACACAGAATATATTGTTAATGTAAAATCAACACTCTTCCAAAGCACTGATGTAGAACTGATAAGTTCATAAAATCTTTTACACACTCTATTTACTCTGGTAAGAAGATCTTCAAGGTGAATGGAATGAGAATATTAAAGTCAGCAGATAATTAGGAAAATCTGACTGGGCATTGCTGAAATAAATAAAAAAAGTGATTATTAAGAGAGCGACTTCATTTTCAAATCAAATTCCAGTATACACATGACTATTTTTAAGGCTACTGTTCAATTTAGTGCATCTGTATATACAGTATGTCATGTATAATGGTCCAAATGAAAGTTAAACAGGTACTCATAATATATATTGTGTGTCCCTGCAAAAAATCCAAAATAACAAAACAGAGTATGTGTAAACAGCATGCTTTAAGGTATAGTTCAAGTAATATATGTATTTTAATTTACATTCAAATGCTACAAGAATAACTTTAAGATGAGTTTCCACAACGAATTCTGTGTATCCGAAATGTACATTAAATGTATCCAAAACACGTACTTCTAAGAAACGTGACAAATCACACAGATCAAAGTATCGTGCCGCCGCCTTCGCGAAATGTCAAGAGACCGATCTGGTTGGTATGCTGCCCCGCTCGGCCCTCAAAAAGTGGGGCTGAACCCCCCAACCAAGAGGTTAAATCGGGTAATGCGGCCCCAAGGCCGCGAATCCGGAAGGTATGCTTACCCTCCCTGCTTGTTACGCTTGCGGACTCGGGATTGAAGAGTTCTTTGTTCAAACACTAGACCTGATATGAGAATTTGTTCTTTTCCAAAGACTTTATTACAAGACCATTTTGTAAAATTATAATATGCTCAGTATAAATATTGCTTCCTTACACCCAGATTTAATAAATTAAATAGCAGTATCCGCCTTGGATACTAATAAAAAATTGGTTTCCACAATAAGTCATTTGATATTTTATAGTATTTCAATCCTATATCGAATGACATACTACCATACAACACATTTTGTTAAGTTGTATTCTTAATTTCAGTTCAGTGTATAATTATAAACGACCGTAGCACGCACATACTTACGTGATAGCATTGCTTTGTTACAACATTAGTTCCATCGGGATTAAGGACACACACCAGATCGTTCTGTTTTTTTCTGTTTCTCTCTGTTTATCATCATCCATTCCACTTAATATGTGTGAAGTAGGTTAATTTTAGGAAATAATTAACATTGATCTTTGCATACATAATCCAGATACAAAACTTCTTTCATACAAAAGAACTTTGAAAATAAAAATTAAGATACCGAGAAAGAAAACATATCTTGTTCCCGACAAATACTACATACACAATAATGATTTGTGTTATGTGTGGCTGCTGTACATGTACATTTTCTGTGTGTACGCTTCAGTTTTACAGTTAATTGTAATGATGCTGGCAACTTGTTTCTTTTTTTATTCATATGTAACATTTTGAACAAACTATTAAATTGTGTGAGGTTTTGATTATTATCTTGATTAAAACCATTCTATGGTCTCGATAATTATCATTATACATACTTACATAATAGGAAGAATTTTATTAAACATTTTATACCTATTATATTATTTTGCATTTTAACTCGTAGACTAACTTTGAAATTAACTACTACCACTTACAGCCCCTGTGATCTGAATCTAAAAGAAATCCATAGTGCTCCATTACCTTCATGAGAATATGTCATTACATAATTAGAATATATATAACAGTCATATGAGCATTGCAACATATACAAAAAATTGAAGGTATTCACATGCAAGCCTAATGTAAAAGTAAGAACAAATCTGTGATGCGTCATTTAACATAAAGAGCAAACCCGACAGTTACCGCCTTGGGACGGTCAGTCGGCAATAAGGACCGACTGGGGTGCATAATCCGGTTTTGCGAAGTTCTAACCTCGCACTTCCTGGTGGGTTTCTTATATGCAAGTAATGAAAAGGCAAACGATCCATTTGGATAAATGTCCAAGCGCTGACGTTTTGTTTGACAAGTTATGACGAAAGTAATGACGTCATTGAAAATAATGTCAACATAGTGTTAGAAGGGGAATAGGTATTAGTTCGATTAGAAGACTGACAAAAATGTCGATAGTTTTTGAATCAAGAAAAAATATCAGAGAAGAGGAATTAATGATTGTAGCATCCAGTTCATGTGAAGATGGAATTGAAAAACCAAAGTCCAATTTCCATATAAGGAATTTGTATTTGGGGTTTTTACGACACACCGACGCTTGATAGATCATACGGCGCCGAATACATTAAAGTTTAAAGACAATAGAATACAATCAGGTTAAAATTAATATACGCGAGTAGAAATATAAAAATCAATCCGGTTAAAAATGTGAATTATAATTGAAAACAGGTTAACAAATAAAACAGTTAAAATATTTAACGTTAGCTTGATAAACCGTTAACCTTTTATGCCTTATTAAGAATACCAATCTCGTTCAGGAACTAAACAAGCTAAGAATCGGATAGTGGCTTAAACTAGTTCGTATATGTTATTGGCATTTAAATACTTCTGGCTGTGTCTATACAATGTAACAAACTATTATTAACTGTAAGAGGTTCCTGGCATAAACACAGTCAGGTTAAACTTTTCTTTTTAAAAGATATGAATACTTTAATCTAGTATGTCCAATGCGCCAGTGGGTAAGCGCTGCATCTTCCCACTATTGTCTCTGCAAACAGACATATTGGCATCGACGTTAGGTTTAATTACGTGTAATTTGTTATGCACAGTATTGTCCCAACTTGTTTGCCATTTGGTTAAAATATATCGATTGATAAGTGGTTTAAAATCTGTGTGTGGGATGCAAAGATCTGTCCCAGTAAGGACTGAAGCAGATTTTCAACGTTTATCGGCATCCTCGTTTCCTCTGATGCCTACATGACCAGGTAGCCAACAGAAAACAATATGCTTATTAAGAATAAGGTTCATTAAAATAAAAATTAAAAAATCTCTAATATGAGGGGGTTGAAAAAAAATGAGTTTTTTTTATGGACTGTAATACTGACAAAGAGTCAGTAAAAGCTACACATTTATCGCCAGGATGATTTGAAGTGCTGTCAGGAGAAAGCTTAACTTCCTGAATTTCGGCTGTTAAAATGGACAATTCGGAAGGTAATTTTTGTTTAATACAATAAATCTTACTTACGGAAGCACAGTCGAGAAATGAATCTGCTTTTGAGCCATCAGTATATATTTCGAGGTAGTACGAGTATTTCTTTTCACGCAGTTCGATGCAATTTGAGCGAAGTACGAGAGGGTCTGTTGTACATCCCAGCTATAATCGATATATATATATATATATATATATATATATATATATATATATATATATATATATATATATATATATATATATATATATATATATATATATATATATATAATGATGGCATAAAGAAACGTCAAGAGATGATTAACGTTAGCATGTAAGTAAGTTGCCTTTTTTATTATTCATTAGGCATATATCATTTTGGACAATAAAGTCCTCTAACCTTTTATCCATATTATTATAACCAGAACATCCCCAATACTGTGTTTTGTCCATTAAAGACACCTACAAGAATATAAGGGGAAAGTAATTGATTTATTAAGTCATTTTTATTTTGGAATATCTGAATTAGGTGGAAGATAAAGAGAGCAGACTGTAATGACTTTATGGACTGTTAAACGAAGGGCTACAGCTTGTAAATCAGTGAATGTGATTGTATATAGGATAACCTTTAAAGTCAACAAAATAGTATCATTGGAATTGTCGAGGTTTTAGAGACAATTTTAATGAAATTCTATCTTTATTGACCTCTTTAAACCCTGCTGCGCTTTGCCTTCAGAAGACATTCCTGAAAGAAAGTGATAACATTGGCTTTAAATTCTAAATATGAACACTTGTACGAGCGTAAACCAAAGGCAATAAAGCTGTTTGGCTTACAAATGCTAGAAATTATACAATCATCACATTTGAATTTAAAACAAATTACCGAAAATAATGTATTGAACTTTACAACATTAAAAAACTCAATTTTTCAAGCCCCCTCATCAAATCTGCTTTTGTCTTTACGGAGACAGATTGTTGCATCCCTCACACAGATTTTAAACAACTTTAACCACATAACACGCAATTAAACCTAACGTAGGAACCAATATCTCTACTTGCAGAGAAAATAGGCGGAAAGACATAGCACTTATCAACTGTCGCATTGGACATACTAGACTAACTCATTTATATATCTTTAAAAGAGAAGTTCAACCTGAATGTGTTTCCTGCCAGGAACCACTGACAGTCATATTTTATTACATTGTATTGACACTGGCATTTAAAACAGTGTCCTATTCCATGCTTGTTTGCTTCCTGAACGAGATTGGTATTCTTAATAGGTTATACATTTTTAAGCTGTTTATTGTGCAAACGTTAAACCTTTTAACTGTTTAATATGTTAACCTGTTTTTTCACTTATAATTCACATTTTTAACCTGATAGATTTTTATTTCTACTCACTTATTTTAGTTTCAACCTTATTATATTCTATTGTCGTTAAACTTCAATGTATTCGGCGCCGTATGAACTATCAAGTGTCGGTTTGCCGTAAACCCCAATATACACATACATAAACAGGAACAGGGTGTCCCTCAGGGCAGTACATTTTCAGTTACTCTCTTTAACATCAAAATAAATAGCATTGTAAAAACTCTAAAATAATGAGTTGATTGTTCACTTTGGGCCCGTCTTACTATCATTTCTTAACTTAAGCACGAACGTAAGTTACGTTTACAAGATACGATTTAACGTTAGTCTGTCTTACTAAAGTTGCGTAAGTTCGTCACTTTTCGTACGTTTGCAATCGCTAGTCACGGGCAACGGAAGTGAGACGCATACTCTTCAAAATTGTTGTCAAATTTTGACAGACGACATTTAGTGTTTTCAGCCACTGGATTTATGAAGTAGAAGAGAGAGGGAAAAATAGAAGAAAAAAAAGAAAGAGCAACTGGAGTGAGCTGGAAACTAAACTGCTAATAGAATTAGTATCTGCCGCTCCAACTGCACTTTATTCTGATGGCCGTGCAGGGGCCACAAATGCCTTTTGGCGAGATTGTGCCAACCAGTAAGTACAGAGCGACCAGATGTCTTACGTGTCCTAACCTTTTATGAGTATTAATATTACTACTGAGATGAAGCAATTTTATAAAAAAAAAGTGAAAAATTGTCTTTATAAAAAATAACAATCTATATTCAGTTACGGTAAGTACAGTTTGTATGGAGACTGTGACGTTAAGTTTTATTTATGAACTACACATAATATACATGAAGAAGGAATCATAACTATTTATTTATGGTGAGGGCTATTTAAACTATTTTCATGGAGTTACTTGATGGATAAATACACATGAAATCTACTATAACCACACTGACTATTAAATAGCTAAGTTTGTAAATATGAAAAATATTGGTAAAGTGACTGACTTTGTCATATATTCTTACTTTCTTATGGCAATCCCTGTTTCAACGTGTTTTATTTATAATGTAAACAATTCAGTTAGAAATAGTTATTGGATTAATTATAAATGATTTCAGAATAAGCAGCATCAGTTTGGTTGGAAGGACATGGCAGGAGGCCAAGAAAAAAGGTCTGACCTTAAGGCAAGTTTCATCCTCAATTCTATGAATAAGATCTATGAAAATACCATTAATGGGTTGGGGGGAAAACATTTTTTTTTGGATCAAGTTCAATGCCTATAGTAATATTGATTTAAAAGATAAATTTGAAATGTTACACATAACAACAGTATGCCACAAGATTATTTGTTGGTGTTTATGCATAATGAGTTCTTGAAAGATGCAAAACATTTAAAATGATGCACTGTTAAATTTTAAATAAAAATGAATTGTTAACAGTGTGTTACAAAGAGGAAGGCCATCCAAATAATAACCCATGCCCAACTGACAGGCGGAGGGGCCTCCTGCTGGTTTTTTGAGGGGTTATGAAGAGAAGGTCAGATACTTACTATAAACATTGAGATGGCATCGTATAGAAGATATAGTTGTGTTTTTTTTATAGTTTTCTGTTGTTGTGATTATATGTTAAAATAACCTTACATATTCAGATAATGACGTGCATCCCAGGGCCAGCAATTGATGGCATCATACCAGACGGGGACCTGTTTTTTGGTTGGTTTTAAATTTTAAATACATCTACTTGGTCAGTGTTTAATATATTTTTATTGAAGTAAATACTGATGACCAGATTAATTTAAGTAACAAACTGTATCAATTTACTTAAGTAAAAAGCACTGAAGAAGCGTTTATCTAATATATATTGTGGGGATTTTCCAGCTAACCTGCCGTGTGCCAGTGGTTCTACCAAGACAATTTTTTGGGTCTTCCTCCATCAATAATAAGCTTGACAATATGACCAACACATCATTGTACAAATTTTCTTTTCATGTGTTTTTGTTTGTATAATTTGTCTAAAGAATGTTTTGATCTTTGTGCATTATTATCTTTTATTATTAACGGATAGACACCTGTGCTACAGAGATGAAAGGACACGAAAAAGAACCTGAAGATGGTAAGTTAATCTTTGTAATTTTTTAAACAAAATTATACAACCTCTGTGAATTCAGCACACTTGAAAGGATATTATAATCACAAAATAGAATGTTTCCAATACAGTTATCTATGCCAAATACAACAAATTAATAAAAATAGTTATATGCCAAATACAACAAATTTATAAAATTATAAAACACAAACAACAGGGAAATGTTAATAGAAGGGACAATAAAAAAGACAATACATAATATTATATAATGTCTACAAAAGGTAACAAATACAAACTCTTCTTATTTTCAGAGACCCCATTGCCGTCTATAAGTCATGGTATGATATTTACATTAAAATCAAAGAATAATTCCAAATTGAGTATACTGTAACATTAAACAAATCAATTTAAAAAAGATGAAACAATTTATGCATATAAAAATCGGGTTAAAATAAATCGTTAATATAATCAACAATTTTGCATAAGTAAGTTTTGAACATAGTCCGTATAGTGTATAGTTTTTAAACTTATTAAGAAGATACTATTATCTGCATCTTTTTATGTTTTACTTCACAAGAAAACTGTTTTCTAACAGATTTAGTGGCAGATAAACGTCATTCATCTATCTTCAAAGGTAAGACAATGAAAATGTGTATACATTTTACAACATAATACTTCTAGTCCAACATAGTATGTAGATATAATATTGTAAAGCTGTTCCAGTGTATCTCTTAATGACATTCATGTACTTATAAAGATACAAATGACTAGCGCTAAATTGAAATTTGTTATTTATTGTTGAAAGAAATAATATCTTTCAAAAATTAGTGTTTACAATGCTGCCTTTCAATAAGTGTTGCATTTGATGTTTGTTTTTGGAACAGAATCTGCATACAAAAGAACACCCAGGAAGAGACAAAGTCAGTCTTGTAAAGAGAAAGATTGTTTTATTTAAAAAATGTTTTCTTATGTGTTGAAAAGTATTTACACAATTATGTTCATTATATTGAAGTCGAGTCGAAATATATGAAGGAATATCATTTTAAGTGACTAGGTAGGATCACTTTCAAACTGCATACCATAAGGCAGATGTACCTACTGAAAAATATTTGTACAGGCTAGGATGCAAACACAAATAGATAATTGAAAATGATGAATTTCACCAGATGTTGCTTTGCAATCGGTTTTGTACCTATGTCAGTCAGGCTTTACATTTCATGTATCGAACATTACATGCAAGCATATGTGCAACTACAATTTGTTCATATAGTTCATAAAAACCTGTTGTTTCATAAAGAATCTGACTAGAAATGACCCACATATATCCAAGAAATTGGTCATTATAATCTTGTCTACAAGCTGAACTGCGAACAAAATTACCAATGTAATGCCTCATTATGCCATCACATATTTAATATGCAAGAGTGTAACAGCAAAATCCATTGACAAATCTTGTGTATTAGATGTTCATTACACATATTTAACATGTAGTACATATATTTACATAGTTACTTTATATTTACAAATGATTCTGTTATTAAACATGGCTAATGCAGTATAATCTTTACAAAGATAAAATGAAGATGTATATATAAATGACTATAAAGATAACACATAATTCATATAACGCAATTTGACATAGTTCTATATAAAACTCATCAGCATTTACTAAGGATGTAATAATCATTTCCTTTCAGAAACAACAGACTACTCGGATAACATTATTAAGTTTATGTAGAAAAAAATTGGAATGAAGGAAAAGTACCGAGAAAAACATCTTGAAATCTTAGGAGAGAAAAACACCCTTATTAAGGAAGCAAACTCTTTGGCACAAAAACAATTATTTGAAGTGAAGAAATTAAATATCTCATTACAAATGTTGACAGAACTTGATAACAATATATTTTCTGTTTCACCAGTAATTAAGCTTTAACCAAACAAATATAGATTTGAAACGTCAAGACATGGTTCTGTGATTTTAAGGTAGTATCTAATAACTTACCTGCAACAAATAGATTTTACTAAATCGTTTTCTTTAGATACTTGTTTGTTTTTGAAATGCAGCTTCAAAATTTAAGTCATTATAGACCAGGGCTTGAACCCGCGTGGTCAGAGGCTGAGTTGTCAGGGGAGTTACAAGTTGACTACTCTACCATTATGTCACGTAGACGTTTATGAACAGTAATGTAAAATGCTTTCTATTTTAACTAAATAAACAATTATCAAACTATTGTTTTTTTCCATCTCCGCATGCACAGGATGCTACAACCATTTACCTTTCTATGGTCATTTTCTTTCTTGATTAGAAAAGTTAATTTCATTTACTATAATCGTTTTCTGCAGGTTTTCTAGTCGAAATAATACCTATCTCTCTTCTAAACACTATGTGGACATTATCTTTCAATGACGTCACTGCTTTCGTCATGTCATAAATAAGACATAGTCGCTTGGAAACTTATTCAAATGGATCAGTTTTCTTATCATTTCTTACATTCGGAAAAGTCATCAGGAAGTGCGAGGTTAGAGCTCTGTAAAACCAGTTTAAGCACTCCAGTCGGTCCATATTGCCGACTGACCGTTCCAAGGCGGTAACTGTCGGGTTTGCTCTTATTGTAAAATGACTCATCACATTCACATTTCGCGTGCATGTGGAATACCTTGGTCTTGTGTTTTTTCAATTTTTGTATATGTTGCAATGCTCAAATGACTTTGTCTTATATATTCTTATTCAATTAATATAGTTATTTTCTAAATCAAACACCTACAATTAAGCAACATTTTACATATATTAAAATTGTGAGCATTTATTTCTTTACAATAAGAATATATGACAAAGTCCTATGAGCATTGCAACATATACTAAACTCCGAAAAGGCACAGAACAAAGGAATTTCACATGCAAGTCAAGCAAAAAGTAAGAACAAATTTGTGATGAGTCATTTAACGAAAAGCGCAAACCCGACAGTTACCGCCTTGGAACGGTCAGTCGGCAATATGGACCGACTGAAGATGCTTAAACCGGTTTTACAGAGCTTTAACCTCGCATTTCCTGACGAATTTCTCAAATGCAAGCAACGAAAAGAAAAACGATCTATTTGTATACAAAATGTCCAAGCGCTGATATTTTCTATGTTATGACGAAAGTAGTGACGTCATTGAAAAATAATGTCGACATAGTGTTTAGAAAATAATATGGTACTATTTCGATTTGAAAAACTACACAAAAAAGGTTGACTATAAATAAAAACAACTTTCTGAATCATGAACGAACGTGACCAGAGACGAATAAATGGTTGTAGCATCCTGTTCATGTGAAGATGGAATTGAAGAACCAAAGTCCAATGTCCATCAAAGTAAATACACATAACAGTCCTTATAGGATGAATTAAATGACTGACAACATAGATAACATGCACGGGGATATTCTTTACGCCCGCCACACTGCACAAGTAACATTGTTGTGATCATGAATAAGAATATATGACAAAGTCCTATGAGCATTGCAACATATACCAAACTCCGAAAAGGCACAGAACAAAGGTATTTCACATGCAAGACAAGCAAAAAGTAAGAACAAATTTCTGATGAGTCATTTAACGAAAAGTGCAAGTCATAATGGTTGTTATTCATCATGACTGGAGATTAACACTTTAACTTATGTCACATAATCTCACATGAGAAGTATCAGAAACCGGCAGAAATTAAACTTTTCAGTTGTAAGTTGGTTGTAAATAAGAATATATGACAAAGTCCTATGAGTATTGCAACATATACCAAACTCCGAAAAGGCACAGAACAAAGGTATTTAACATGCAAGCCAAGCGAAAAGTGAGATCAAATCTGTGATGAGTCACTCAAGGATAAGAGCAAACCCGACAGTTACCGCCTTGGAACGGTCAGTCGGCAATTTGGACCGACTGGGGTGCTTAAACCGGTTTTACAGAGCTCTAACCTCTCACTTCCTGACGAGTTTCTCAAATGCAAGCAACAAAAAGAAAAACAAAATGTCCATGCGCTTTTTTTCTATACGTTATGACGAAAGTAGTGACGTCATCGAAAAAAAATGTCCACATAGTGTTTAGAAAAGGAATATGGTATTATTTCGATTTGAAAAAACAACACAAAAATGGTTGACCACAAATAAAATTAACTTTCTGAATCATAAACAAACATGACTAGAGACGAATAAATGGTTGTAGCATCCTGTTCATTTGAAGATGGAATTCAAGCACCAAAGTTCAATGTCCATCAAAGGAAATACACGTAACAATCCTTATAGGATGAATTAAATGACAACATAGATTACATGCACGGGGAGATTTTTTACGACCGCCACACTGCACAAGTAACATTGTTGTGATCATGAATAAGAATATATGACAAAGTCCTATGAGTATTGCACATAATCCAAACTTCGAAAAGGCACAGAACAAAAGTATTTCACATGCTCGTTTGAGCTTATGTTACTTGTTAAAAAACTTGTTAAAAAGCAGACTCAAAAGAAATGTTATCCTAACCTATCGTTATTTAACCCAATCTATTAATAAATGATTTCCTTATTATTTGACCTGGATTATTGTTGTTGTCTTCCACAATGTCAGTATTGCAAATTTTATTGGACATTTCACAGTCATCTGGTATAGGAATGTTTTGGTCAATACACATGTTGTGTAGTCTCATGCAAGCTTTCACGACATGAATGCCTTATCTGGGCTAAAGGGAAGACAACCGCCTGGCTTGTGTAGGCATCCGAAAAAAATAAATGCATTAATTTCTAGATTTCCAACTTGAAAGCATTTTAGATGACTATGGAAATCAAATCATTAATAAAAATGAAGTATAAATGTTTGGATAAATTTGCTGTCAAAATTGCAAAAAAGTAAGGTATTTACAAGTTTGATGTTGTTGGAGATATTAATGGTAGTATACAATGGTTTGAGGTGCTGGATGGTTTGAACCAACATTTTTATAAGTCTTTTTAGGACAAATGTTTTTGAAGAATTTTCATATCTCAATTGGTGAGCTAGTTGTTCTATCTAGACATATGTATAGAGTATTCCTCGCCAAACATCCACTTTTTGGTCATCTTATACACTGTACTCACCATAATTGAATATAGTTTTTATAAAGATAACTTCATTTTTTGTTGTTGAGAATAACAACAAAAGATACTATCAGTTATTCTATTAATTTTAAACGGTTACCTAAATCTTGATTTCAACACCCCGAATGCCCTTTCCACCACTACCCGTGTCTTGGCATGCTTGACATCGTACCGTTCTTCTGCCTGGTATTGGGCATTTAGTACAGGTGTCATAACGTAGTACCCACTGGTATACTGGTACCTTGCATTATGCATGTTGTTTCATGTGAATAACTTCAATGTTAAATTGCAATTATTGCATGGCTTATGCTGGTTATAATAGACACATTAAACAAAAAATGTTCACTATAAATTATTTTCATACCTTTATATATGTATATATATATATATATATATATATATATATATATATATATATATATATATATATATATATATATATATATATATATATATATTTGTGTGTTTGTGTGTGTGTGTGTGTGTGTGTGTATATGTGTGTGTGCTTTAATTGACAACTTTAACACTGAAATTATATATATTAAATTACGAGGCTAATTATTTAATCTATTAAGTTTGAAAAGTTTATTAAATGTTACTAATTGTATAATTGTAAGAAAGAAAGAAAGAGAGAGAGAGAGAAGGAGAGAGAGATAAAGAAAGAGAGAGATATATAGTTTTGTGTTACTGTAATTTAAAATGTTTGCACATATATAATTAAGCAGATTAAATTATGTTCTACTATACTGTAATATATGCTGTTCAATGGTTGCCTTAGTTAATTTAAAGACAAGGCATAAGATGTGATTTTAAAAATTATATGAGAATGTTTATTTAATGATAAATATAATGTGTTTTTTTTCAACAAAGATTTATATCATTTGCTTGCAATTTACTTTCAGTGCACATGAATTCAATATTGCAGCATCGTGCTGTGATCCTGGCCTCTGGCAACCACATCAGTAAACCTGATGAAAGTAAACATGTGCATAATGCTTCATGTAGGCATCCGAGAAAACGATTGTTTGTTGGATATCAGGTATGAATTAGTGTTTGGTTGAAAACGTTCTAACATCCTCCGAGTCACTAAAAATTGTTCGTTTACCGTAATCGAATGTATATGTAGGATTTGTTTAAATGGCATTTTACGACGATAAAGTCTAAATAAAATTATTTTATGTTCTGCAGTTATTCTTTGCTTTTCTTCTATTGGGTCCCTGGCTTAATTTGGTTTTGGCCATTGTTTGTTATTATTATTTGTATTCTAATTACCAGCTATTGACTGTGTGGGTATAAAATATCTGTAATTACGGTATCCGTTTTTTATGTTACTGTATCGTTACAATTAATAGAGTTGTTGAATTGCAGACCTGTTTTATAGTTTAGCCGTCCATTATTACTCTATGTTCTAATAGAAACTTTAACCATCTCCTTTGTTTTGTAAATAGACAATTCATTCCTGTTTGGTGTACTTTTAAAATAAAGAACTATTTGTCGTTAATCTAGTTTCTCATAATACATTGTATGTAGTAAACATCTATTTAAATTTTATTTACCATTCCTGCAAATCAGTATACCTTCTTTTTGGAATGCATTCGTATGGGGCCAAGAGGGTGGTAGGCAATAACAGAAATCGCAGCTGCACTGTAAAACCGTTTTCAAAGAAAAAAAGAAATCACGTTTACCAGCTTAGCTTGCGGCAATTAAATAGCTTTCAAAAAGGCATTAATAAGCATTTTGTCGTATCCTTGTTTCACAAAAGAACCCGAGTATGGTGGGATTCACAATGCAGTTTGCAATTGCAAATGATGAACAGCAGTAAAAACGTAAAGGAGCAGAGAGGGCCCTGCCTGTAGAGGCCTTAAAATTATCCGGCTGCAGCAACCTGTAGCGGGATGAGAACCCTCCAAAGGTAGCAAAACCTGTTTGCCGTGGGTGGCGACCTAGTATCTCTGCGACGAGGGGACACTGGTGGTTGATGTCTTGTCAGGATAATGACACATAAGTCGACCCCGACCAACACACTACTTTGGCCCTTAGTTGTGGGGTAGACGGGCGGGGTACTGGTCCTGTATCCTCAATCGGCTAACCCTCGGCCAGTGCTGGGTTAGCTTTTACTCCCTTTCATCCCACTTTCTTGCCTCTGGCTTACTTCTCCTTTTCTCCTTTTTCTGTCTTCAAATATACGGTGTTCCGCAAACTCCTTTTCTCACATTTTCCCTATTCCTGTCGTCCAGGAAAATAAGTTTCTTGGAGTCATTTTTGAAAGAAAACTGACTTTTTTTCCACATAGCAATTACATCAAGAAGAAATATCTCAAGGCTCTTAACTTGCTTAAATATTTATCCCATGCAGACTGG
Organism: Sinonovacula constricta; assembly: GCA_007844125.1. NCBI lineage: Eukaryota > Metazoa > Mollusca > Bivalvia > Cardiida > Solecurtidae > Sinonovacula > Sinonovacula constricta. The sequence continues at coordinate 26,851,558 of CM017556.1, read as the reverse complement.
GAAGCCGATTGGAAAACATTGTAACTTCTGTACCGTTCCCTAATTCGGTCTAAATTGGATTAGGAAAGCATAGTCTATGATTCTACCAGGAGGTCCTGTCTACAGATGCTGGACGTCGTTCACAACCAGGGACTTCGTCTAGCTCTAGGATTGTTCAGGACCTCACCAGTTACGTTGAAATTATACTTCGCGTCGCGTGTAACTTTCTTTGCAGTATATAGTTAAACACATGTCTACCCCTGATAACCCAACGTTTAATTGCGTTTTCAACCCTAAACATGAAAAGTTTTATTATCGATCACCTAAAGTCATCAGACCTCTTGGTTTAAGGCTTAAAGGTAGCATGGGCACGCCGGGTGTAAAACTCGATAGCATTTCTGAAAGACGCACAACTGAACATCCACCATGGCAACTCCGTTCCCCTGATGTGAATTTAGAACTCTGTAAAAATAATAAGTCGGACACAGATCCTTTGATTTTACTATCTGAAATTCTCAAACTCCGTGACAAGTATTCTGATCACCTTCAGATATATATACTGATGTTTCAAAGACGGACACTCACGTTGGCTGAGCCTCCGTAAGTAAAAACCACTGCATTAAACAAAGTCTTCCTAACAACTCGTCTATCTTCGCCGCTGAAATCTAGGCTATAAATCTAAGCCTTGATTTTATTTCTGAACATTCCGGTGAAAAATATGTTATATTTTTAGACTCATTATCTGTATTGCAAAGCATAAAGTCAGTGAATTATTCAAGACCACATGTTCGCACTGTTCTTGTCAAACTCCAGTGTTTATATGACACTGAAGAAATCTCCTTCTGTTGGCTTCCTAGTCATGTAGGCATCCGAGGAAACGAAGATGCAGAAAGGGGTGCTAAACCTGCCTCAGCCCTCACTGAGACAGATCTTTGCATCCCACACACTGATTTTAAATCCCTTAGACACAGACTACATTCAGTCGAAGTATTTTAATGTCAATAACATTTTCGGTGGCACTGCCCAAGATTGGAGCACAGTCCGAACAGAAAAGTAGTTCTCAATTTAGTTAATAAGTAGGGTTAAAAACAGACATTTACTATGTCAGTGTCTGCACATCTGACATAGACCTGGGATTTCGTCATTGAGCAGCCTGGCACGATTTCTGTTTCCCAGGATTAGCCATGGTTGCAGGTGGCAATTTCCTTTGAAAGTTGCAACTTGATTATTTAATGAATGTGAAGCCTGTTAAATTATATGGTTGACACCTTATGGGGCAAGGATTTCAGCCTATTGGGGCATATATGTTTAGCCTAATGGGGCATACAGTTTCAGCCTAGTTGGGCATACAGTTTCAGCCTTTCGGGGCATACAGTTTCAGTCTTTTGAGGCATAACGAAGCGTACAGTTTCAGCCTTTTGGGGCATACAATTTCAGCCTTTTTACAGCATAACGAAGCGTACAGTTTCAACCTTTTGGGGCATACGCTTGAATATTGGGGTCTATATTACGGATAGCTGTCTTCGGTCGCCCTAAACGACTATCTGTCCGGTGTATCTGCTTTGACAGTGGCTTAGCACGATGAAGACGGGAACCATGCCCATAAACTTCCATTACCCAAGTGTCTTTAAATTGTAATGTGTTGTATTCCTAAAGAATTAAAATAAATGTTTGTTAATTTTAGGTTGTCTTGTCATGTATGAGCTGTCTGAACGGGGACGCGGCATGGGTGAACAAGCGTTATGACTGCCTTCATTTCTCTAAGGTGAAAGCTTACTGTTTAATTAGATATGAAAGATAAAAATTGTTAACCCGTGGGGCGTTGTTGTTCCTTCAGACTCGAATCTCCCAACATGTACGAACTTTTTAGGACAGTGTCGGATTCTAAACTTGTTTGCTTCTTGAACGAGATAAGTATACTTAATAAGTTACAACTGTTTATTTACCAACAGTTATATATTTCTTAACCGTTTAATATATTGACCTGTTTTCATTTTCTTTATTTTTACCTTGATAGTTTGTTTTTTCTATATTTTAATTGTATAGTTTAGTTTTAACCTTATTATGCCCTATTCACATTAAACTTTGTATTCGGCGTTGTATGACCTGTTAAGTGTCGGTGTGCCTCAGAACCCTAATAAATAAATAAAGAAAGAAAGAAGCAGATACGTATCACGCTCTTATTTTAGTAGAGCAGCAGAGAGATGGTGTGTCTGTGTGACGTTATCTTGGCATTACCTTAAGTTGACAAACATGTTGGAGATTTCACTATTTAACAGAAAATATTTTGAAATTCGTGAAATATTATAAATGTCTAACATGTCTGTTGCATCTGTCATCCTTGTATCAAAATATTAACCTATATTATGAACACTTATTTATACCTTTTAGAGTTTAAAATCATGTATAAAGCGCGGAATTAATTTGAGTTTTTTAGCGTCGAGTTTTTTTGTTAGTTAACCGTTTTTTGTTCAAATTTTATTTGTTTATCCTTTGTGATTAGAAGCAGGTTGTAATCAAACTTGAAATTGGAAACAACAATAATTTACTTTCTCTATTTGTACACACTTTAACCGATGAGTATCTTTTGTATTCAGTGTTGTGTGGATGCAATGATGAATGGGACTGTTACAATCACGAATTTGGTAGTGCAAACGAACTAAATCAGGTGTATGACGGGAAAATTTTATACTACAGTGTATCTTTTACACACTTTTTAATATCAACAAGAAGTTGCTGTTGTTTGGATGGGTTCAAAATTAGACAAAATGTACAATTGTTGAAAAGTATGTCGACGGCGACCTTTCATGTTTTCTTGTTAATATTGTTTGTCGCCAAAATTCCAGTGAACGGTGTTCAGGAAAGGTTTTACAACATTTACTGATAGTCGTTTTTCGTCAGGTCCAACATTCAATGAAATGTTCATATATCGCGCCAAATCGTCACTGTTTTGTTTGTCATTCATTGAATGATCTATGGGAAATTAAGTTACTTTTATATAAGACGAGTTTTTATTTTAACTTCAATTAGTACTTTATGTATACTTTATTCTGCGAAAATTTACACAGCTACTTATTATCGAACATGCAAAAGAAAATCAATAACGAAGGCTAACACAGGTATTCTAAATTTATTTCAACTGTAAAAAATCAACAATTAACATAAATAGGAAATCGGCAACTGAAAAACGATCTAAACAAAACACGTTATATTGCACACTAATAATTGGCTGACATTTGCGAGTTTACTAATGTACACGCATGAAAGCATGTTAACACTTATAAATATTCTATATATCTCTATATACCAACACAACATTCAGGTAAAGTTAGCAATACAAAATACATGATTTACGGGCTTTATACTAATAAACGATAGTAAGCAAAAATGCACACAAATAAAACAACAACAATATATTTGTTTGTATTTGACAATCTACAATTCTAATTGTTATAGACTGCCTTTAAACAAATACATTATGCAATATATCAGTTTGGCACATGAACCAGAACTACTCCGATGATACAATCAACAGGCATCATAATGGAATAAATTTTTATCACCGTGGAATTCTATATACACGTACCAAAATTTATAGAACATATTATATTAAACTAGTTCACATTCGACCGTGCACAAGATAATTGTAAATATCATTCTGCATCTACAGACATGTGCATTATAATAGTTCTTACAATAAGCAACCACTGTACTTTATTGTGATTGCTTTTCTTACATGAGCCGCGAGAAAACATGAAATCAACATAAAAATACGCAGTGAACAAATAATAAATGTACTGTATGTTTTCGGTGTATATCGTCACGTAATAAAACGGAGCTCGAGGACTAGACCCCTCTAATCTATCCAACTGCTTCCTAGAAATTTGGTAAAACATGGCCCTGCCACATAATCTGTTGTATTGTCGGGAACAAAGCCTTGTTGACGTTCTTTCAAACTCGAACCAGGCAGACGGACTTAGCTGACGTGAACACAATGTTTACTATAAGGCCCAGTATGTACGGACACAGCATACAACAAGAGATCACTGATGCAAAGTATCAAAGGTCGCTGACGCGGTCTTGCTCAACAATGAAAGATTTTTGCCAAACAACAAACCGACCTAGAAACAGCAAAACCTTGTTGATTATTTATGCAACTTATTTTTTAAATCATACATACCCATTTGAAACAGTATTCACCATTTCAAGTGGCATGTAGTGATGTAGCAACGTTTTAAAATACAATCTTACTCAATAATGTTATTCACCAAAGTTGAATAATAACCGAAATTCAATGCATGAAAGCGTCGCACTTCACTTGCTTATAGAACAACATGGCGTCATCTATACAACTTTTCTAGGAACGATTACATATAGGTTACATGACACTAAATGAATTTGTTCTATACTCTATAGTAAATGTCACAACTTTGAAAGCAATTTAACAGCAACCCGTTTCTTTTGGGAACAACAAAACTATATATTGTGAGAAAGACCAATGCATTATCTGACTTAACCGGGACTATGCGAAGGAAAGTCATGTGTCACGAAGACGGTTATCCTCCCCTGAGAACATACATCGTAATTTATGCGTACACCCGCACATTTTCAATGAATTGATCAGTTCCGGTCTAAATGGATCAGCCCATTATTGAACATAGGAGTGTAGTTATTTTGCATTTTCATAACTCTACAATGTTTCGGTTTTGTTTTGCTCAAAATTTGCATGAGAATACTTTTATTATAGCAAGTACTGTCACAAAACAAAAATATATACGTATTTAAAAAAACTACTCCGATAGTACACATTGCTTGCGCGGCGATAATAACAGTCAATTGTCTGATAATACACTTAATTGCATATGATATCTTATGAACAGATACTTCGAAATATCATAACAAAAAGCACATATAATTTTAGCCTGCTGCCATGATTGTCAGTCCGCTCATAGAAGACAGACGTCACATTAGTATATCCTTAGATAACGCATTAAATACTTACTCGACACACAATGAAACTCTCATTTGACACAAAACTAGATATATATGGGGTGAGAAAGAGGTTATCAAAAGCGGTTAAGATATCAATACAAACTTCCAAGGTCTTAATGGGGAATTATCGCAGAATGGTCATACATGTACGGTGAATTTGCAAACAACCTGTGCAGTGTTTAAAACTACTGATTTCTCCAGAAAACTTTAATCGGATATCAGTAACTAAATTAACATGCTTAACGCATCAATAGGTGTGATGTGTCCCTTCTGTAATTTTCACACTTGCTAACATTTTTGACAGCCAACCCCTTTACATCAAATGCCGGCATTCTATTACAGCATGACATATTTTTGTAACATCAAAGAAAGTATGGGGTCAAGTACGACCTATATGTAAAATGTATTGTTTTCTTCACCAATATTTCTTGCATGGTGCCAATCAGCTGGTTCAGACATGTAAATTTTGTTTTAAAACAATATTAAAGCTAACAAAATTGCCGTACACAATATTAAAGGTCCTATATGATAAAAATCACTTATAGTATATATTCGTAAATCACTTGTCATCGGCCAAAACATGTGGTGCTAGGAAGTCATCTGCATGGTACCCAATTATATTTGTTTCGCTCAAGCAAAAATGCGGTGTGTTTTGCACTACTGAAAGATATTTATTGTTTAACGCGCCAAATTGCCAATATCTCCACTCTTTGTTCAAAACACTAAAACACAGGTTTAAATGTTCAATGTTGAATATCAATTTAAATGTCCAACTATTATGCTTGTTTTGTTATAAAACAAAAGAATTACGCCATTACCCAAACAATACACTCGAAAAGCGAAACATATCATACGCTTAGAAGATACACAGTTGTTAAATGTTTTGAAGACTAATATACACGAAAAAACTTATATTAACAAGATGCCAGTAAACAGATGACAAAAAAGTTAACGCTTTCACAAATTCTAGTATCTTATAATTTAACATAGAAAAGGTATGAACCAACTGAATATAAGAAAATTAAAGTTAAATTGAGCACTATTGACTAAACCGTTGTGTGTGTGTGTGTGGGGGGGGGGGGGGGGAGTACCTCTAATTAAATACAGAGTGTGGTCATAGCATTATAATATGCTATCTATAATTACAATGTTCAACTAATATTGTTTATGAGGAGTAAGTCATTAAAATGTGGTATTTACGGTCCAGAATGGTAAATATCAAGCAAAAAAATGCTCTTTTAATTGTTACCAATACCAGGTGACCACTGTACTGGTACAGGCATTGCAAGACTAACACCACCCAAACAGCGTTTTCAGCGCTTTCATTTTTTTTCTAGGAAGTCATTTCAAATGCCTTTAACAAGTATTGACCACCAACCCGGTCAATAATCAAAAGGCAGGCTTACATGCCAACCCAGAAAAAAACACATTGAATAGGATATAGTATGACTTGAAACATTAAAGTGAACTCGGAAATACCTGAACTTTTACATTAATGATCTTTTATTTCAACTATCGATACTGTGAAGTATTCATTAATTGTTAAAACAAATGGCATAGGCATAATTAAATACAATTAATTTGAAACGATGATAATTAATGAGTGAAAGTATCCGTCGACAATGATCTCGTAGTCTAACTCAGTATTTATATATGTCACTAGTGAGAGGTTACAACTCTATTAACAAGAAAGAGCACGGATGTAATACATGCACAGCGCCGTAGAGAGCATGTAGAGAGCATACGTTTCAAACAAGAAAATGAATATCATAAGAGCTAATCACTCACTTACACTGTCGGTTCAATACATACATGTAACTATTTATGAGTAACGAACCGTAACTTTGCTTTTGACTTTGCCTTATTCCTTGTTGTCTGCTACATCTTTTTTTAGTTGCAAGCTTTTTATGTAGCAAGACCTCTATAATAATGCCTGCTACTCTCTGCTTTTTAAAACTGCAAGCTACATTTTTAATAACGACAAACTCTTGTTTCCGGATAAAACTGTCACACCGGGCGATTTCCTGTAATGGCCTGCTACAATTCTGTCCCCATTAAACATTGTGTTCCATTAGAAGCACTGCTTTTCAGAGCGGCGCCAATAATAGAACTTCTCACCCATAAGGCTGGAAAAAAAGCAGGAATACTAATTACCTGTTTGTTGTATATCCATATTTTATGCCTCATTGTTTTGTTGGTGCAAAGACAGACATCCGCGACGATTAGACCGCGTGACGTAGGGCTGACGCGTTATACCGGTATATTGCGATACTGTACCGCGATACGCAATGGTTGTACCGGTTGTTGTTGTGTTGTTTTTTTTGCACTATTTTGTATAATTTAGTTGCTGCCATCACTTTGTGCATTCAAAGTTAAAGATGTTTGTATTGATAAGATGATTGTATTGATGGAATGCGATCGCAAGCTACGGACTGAAAATGTAGTCGGGCGTTAAAATCAATATCGGGGGGGGGGGGGGGGGGGGGGGGGGGGGGTAATTCTAAACAGCCTGCTGGGAAATGCGGCCTACTCTATTTGCATTTGCGGTATTCCTAACAATAAGAGTTTTAAATAAGGTTTTTACTTTATTAGCACAATTTTGGCAGAATAAATTTAATTTTTCGATTTAAGAAAAACGAATATTGGATGGAAGCATGAAATTCATTGAGCATACAGTTCACTGTAATTACCATATTGCTATAAGGATAGAGCGTTGCAGAATGTTCGGCAATATGATCGAAAGAGACTGTTGCAATTTGTAAACAATATGGCCGAGCTGATTGATTTTTTTGAAAGAACGCCGAATTACATGTCAAAAGCGATACTGTCGGACTACGTCGGCTGAAGGAGAACAGACAGATCAACAAGGAAAATTGTTAAAGAAGTCACACTGTGTGAACATTTAATGCGTCTGTAAAATATGGTTGGGGCCACCTAACTTTAATATATCGTCTTCACCGGAATGTATTGGGAGCATCATATTTCACTGTTCTGAAGCTTATACAGCTATGTATATTTTACTCAGGTATTTATATTGAGTGCAAAAGTGAAATATATTGTCGTACGTTTTGCAATCCGGTTTTTCTATATCGTAATATATCTAGGTACGATTCAAGCATATCGTAACAGCCCTAGCGTTACATGTACTCGATTGAGATTGTTCTATGTCCATACATTATTATGTACAAACATGTCTGTAGTAGACGTGTCAAGGGCTTGATTGCCCCGATGTCAAAGGTCCCGTCTGCTATTAGGTTTATAAACCAAAAACGAACATCAAAAGAAAACCCCTCTCCGCTGTAAAGGACGCCTTAATTTCAGTAAAACTTAATGTCTTCGCATAAGTTTTACCTGTTTGTTTTTTCACGATTAAATATACTTCTTCAGCAATTCTGTCACGAAAATGTCAGCTGTTCTAATTTAAATAAGTTAAATAAATAAAAGTTCATGAGGTCAGGCAGCATCTCTATGCATGATTACATGATTGGCTCGCAAACATGAGGTCGCACACTTTGAAAGCCCACTTGCTATTATTTTAAACTTTCCATTTTCAATTTTTAGTAAAATTGCGTTTGTAATTTTATCTAAAATATTTGCAAAAATAAAGATAAATTTATATGAACTTAACATGACGACATACTGACGGAAAAACTTGAAAGGTGGTATCTGACACTTTTGGCAAAACATATGCCACAAGTAGATGATGGCTTATCCTGTTTACGAGTATTTGACCTTCGGTTTGGCTGCTCAAAGCTTATTTGAAAAGCCAAACTTAGCGTAAACATCTCTTTTGTGAATTATTTCAGTACCATATATAATATATTTTAAGCATGTAAAGTACATCATTTTAATGAAGATCTTTGTTTTTATCGATTAATTGTTGAGAACAGCATACGTGCGTGTGTCCTGCATTTACAGGTATGTCAATAATATTTAAACCACAAAAAGAGCGGAAAAAATAATTCTATCATTTTTGTCACATTTGTTTTTCCTTTAATATATCCGGAAAGTTGTAAAGTAAACATCACAACTATATTAATAACTTTATCCAATAACCTTGCAGGTAATGTCATGTTAAAAGAAAAGACAACAAGATAACAAGATGACAAAGACATAATTAAGGATAGACATTGCCCACTATTCCGTACTATGTCACTACCAATACACTAAAAAAAAAAAAACAAAATGGTTAAGTGCACAATTTGTATTCCCTTTTTATCCACTTGTCCGCGAAAGACGAATCACAACACAACTAGATTTTTTGTGTTTTAGACGGCCTATCGCTCGCGGATCGGTAGGTCGCTGGTTCCTGGTAGGCCGGGTCAAACCAAAGACTTGAAAGTTGGTAGAAGTGGCCTCAGTTCAAACTTAGTACAACTGGCACAACTGCCTTATGTTCAAACTTGGCACAACTATCATAATTTGATAAACAAGTCCCAAGTTAAAGTTTGACACACTTGTCCTGTGCTTAAAATTAAACTGTCCTAAGTTCAAACTTGGTACACTTGTGCTAAGTTCAAACTTGATACAACTGTTCTAAGTTCAAACTTGTTACAATTGTCCTACATTCAGACTTGTAACAATTAACCTCAGTTCAAACTTGGTACGACTGTCCTAAGATGAAACGTGGTACAATTATCGTAAATTCAAACTTGACACAACTATCCTATGTTCAAACTTCGCACAACTGCCGTATGTTAAAATGTGGCACAACTGCCTAATGTTAAAACTTGGTACAATTGCCTTATGTTAAAACTTGGCACAACTATCCTAAATTCAAACTTGGTACACCTGTCCTATATTCAATCTTGACACAACTGTCCTAGTTCCAACTTGGTAAAACTGTCCTAATTTCACACTCGTTACAACTAACTTCGGTTCAAACTTGGTACAACTAACATGAATTCAAACTTGACACAACTGTCACCAGCCCAAATCTAACACAACTGTCCTTGGATCAAACCTGATACAAATGTCTTCACGACAAGCCTGTTTTTCTGCAATTGTCCCCTGTCAAAACTTGATGTAACTGTCCTCATGACAAACCTGGTATAATTGTCCTCGGGTATAACGATCCACTGTCCACCAGCCAATCAACAGCATTAATGTACTTTTAAAAAATGGCCACATGACCTCCTCTAACATCGACGATATAAACATTTTTCAAGGTAGTAAGACCTCTGATTTCAGTCCGCGTTGGGACTTTGTTTGGATATACATACCCTTTTCGCGTATGAACACAAAATCGCATCATCACTTAACTTAAATAAATTGTCACAAAAATGTTGTCGCATCGGCTGGCACTCACGGAATGGTGGTGGAAAGGCTGGTGATATACAACTAGTCGACTCTAACTGATCGGTTATATAAGACAACAGGTGGACGGACGGCAACAACCCTATGTCGTTATTTAGACAGAGACTAATAGAGTTCATTAATAACACATTTTGCATTAGAAATAACGATTTCTTTTTGTCAGCGCTTAATTTTGTACCTTCTCTCTAGAGAGGGCGAGTATTGGTATTCCAGGATTTCAAATTCCTCCATGGCCTTTCTATTTCCAGGCCCTTTCTGATTCGAATACGACCGCAAGGTGGCGGACCGACGATCCCCGGTGTAGCTGGTGTAGGGAACCTTCAAAGGGAGATAACCGTCATTTAAACAACATGGGTACAGTTGCCTTTCATTATGATCTCTAACAATGTTGTGTTTGTTGTTGTTGTTGTTGTTTTTAAACAACAACAACACACACACACACACAAAAAAACAACAAAAACAACAACAACCACAACAACAGAAAAACAACAACGTTTAACAATGCGACTGCATTTGTGCTTGAGGAATCTGCTCAATCAAATTGGAAAGAAAAGTGACAAAAAGGATTTATGACAATAAGACAAATGTGCTGGGTGGAATGCAATGTTGGCAAGTAACGCATTTTCAACTTGATTTGCATATCTTCCGAAAACCTTAATACTTTTCCGTTCATGTATAATCAAACAACAGACTTAGCGAGAGAGGCTTGTTTTAGGCAAGGATGAACTTAGAGGGGCCATGGGTAACATTATGCGTTTTATATCGGGTGATTGATGAAATAAAGGGGCATTTTATTCACTAAGTTTAAGTTACTGCTTTACTCAAGAAGCAATGGCCAATACAATTTTACGGCGCCTGTCACACAGTTAAAATCCCCTGGCAAATTTAAATAGCCAAATGTCATAAATATGTCAAGCCTGTTTAAACAGACACAAATGTAACCCTACCGATACGCAAGGACATTGCGGCAAGTGTTACCTAAACAAAACGATACGATACTGTACCTGTTTAACGGCGATTAGTGGTGAGTCTGGACTGCAGTCTGGTGTGTTAACGGGGGTCTGTGAGGCTGTAAGAGGCCGGATCGTGGACGACACAGAGATACTAGACAGACGAGAGGAAACGGAAATCGCCCGGCGGCGAAATGGTCGCCGCGGCAGGTCAAACTCGTCATCCTCTTCCTGCAGAATATACAACAGATTGTTGTACAAATACCATAAAGTAATGTTGTAATTCATATCACACCGACTTTCTTCAAACGCTTTTAGACATTTTAACGTTGTTGTTTTTTTTTGTTATATAATTACCGGCTGCCTCTGATAAGACCGATACCAACATCACTGTTTTTGAATGCAGTGCATATTAAATACATGTAGACTAAAGTGACTAACTTTGGATTTGCCCTAAAGGGTCATCAAATCATTATACGTTTTTAATCGAAAACGTTGTTGAGGACAGCTGGTACTGCATCTGAAGAGGCTTATCTTCCATTTATTTAATAACAAATATAAGGAAATCCCAAGACACCTGGGTTTGAATTGCTTATAAAATATTTATGAGAAGGTACATGTACGCGAACAGCGATAACCACTTTTCAATTGCAAGGCAAATGTTAGGGGTCCATTTTTCATCATAAAAAGCTTTAAAAGAATAATTACTGAAAACTTCCTGTGCGCCTTGCAGGTTCACGTTACAAAGCAACTAATAAAATAATATCTAATCAATGATCATGCAGTTCACGAATTCACTCACATTGCTGTCGTCATCAAACGCAATGGCGGATTCTACTTCCGCTGCCCTCCTTTGTCTCAACTCGACTAGATACTCTCGGAACTGTTCCTTGAGACTTTCGATCTTTTTCATGATCTTGTGGTCCTGGTCAGTCTCCTCGTGGCGCCTGGCGTCCAGCTTGTGCTTCAGGTTCTGGACCTCCTGATGGATCATCGACATTTTCTTTTGGATCTGACAGGTGGCCAGACAATATACACATAGTCATATACAGGATGCTAGTAGACATAAGCAGTGTTACATACGTAGTACAACTTTAAAATGCATATGTTTTTAAGCGGGTCTCAAAATTGTTAAGGTGGAGTCTAAATTTCAAATAACAAATAGAACAGTGGCAAAATGCAATGTATAAAATGTTCAGTTAAAATGACAAAGTACAAACGTATATGAAAGTTCTCGTAAGTATAAGGCTAGCCTTAATTCGGGTGGTTAAATATTAAACGATGTACCTCCTCGACGGTTTCGCCTGGCCTAATCTCATTGTTGAGGAGGGTGAGATCGACCTTTTTACTGAGCTCCCCGGGAATACGGCGATGCCCCAGCTGCTCAAACAGGTTCTGCATCTGAATCAGACAGAGATTTGTATAACTATTCATTAATTTATTATAGTTGAAAATGTTTTATTCAAAAATTAGTATTTGAGCTACCTTTCTAGTTTGGTTGAAGTAATCAGAAAAGAAGAAATAAAAATCTACCTAAATTTAAGAAGACAAATATATCTGTAAAAAAGGTGGAAATATAAGAAATGAGAATTTAACAGTAGACGAATTGTAAGGCATTCGGGGGAAGGGATGTATGCCTTGCAGGGATACATAGACAGAAGCCTTTCAGGAGTGGGGAGGATATTATCCATGCTTATATTGTTTCAAAAATAACAAAATCGTATTATCGGTATGTAGTTAACATTGTATTGTGGTATTGCATCAACAAGGAAATGAAACTGTGACAATGTGTGGAAGTCTGACTATCGGATCGACATGCAAAGGGTCATGTGTAGTGCACATCGAATATACCTATAAAGTGCCTTATGTGTGGCTGTACCTATGAGGTGCCTTATGTGTGGCTGCACTCGGATTTGACTGTAATTATAGCTATGTGTTATGGCTATCTGACCTACCTATAAAAGACCATGCGTAGTGGCCATCTGAACTATCTGTAAAGTGCTGTACGTGTGCTGGTCATCTAACCTTCATGTGAAGTCAGAGGAGGTTACGCATGTTTAGTGTCGTGTGCAAATTACGTGATTGGAAATCCCGCCTACCGACGCCATTTATGAATGGGGCCATTAACGGTTTTATCGCTGATTTGGTAAGCGAAATGGGACCTCCTACTTTTCGTCACAGGTGAGTAAATATGTAAATGCCCTATCGAAACATGTAAACAACCACCACGTATTGGCATTGAGTCACTGTTTAGCCAATTTTTCGATAATTTAACACAGAAACGAAATGCTATATTGTTTACATTACAGTTTCACAAAATAACAGAGACACTCTTTATCAAATTGTACATTAGTTACGCAAGACTTTGTCTGTCGTTAAAAAAATAACACAACAATTTTCAATGTTTTTACTATCAGAAAATCTAAAAAGGCGCCTAAAGTCGTCTCAATTCTTTGTGTTATGTGCTAATTAACTTGGTCGAAATTAGCAATAAGTTCCTTTATTGAAAGGCAATGCACTTAATTTTAAATATAATGTGCATCGTTTTGATTGTTTGATTCTGTCATCATTTTTGTAGTTTTTAATGATACAATAAATTTTTCAATAAAAAGGTTAAATTTTTCTCTATTACTTATATTTAACCGCTTAACTACACAATGTCAGACAGCATATGCATTTTTGTTATCATGATTACATGTTTTATGTTGTTGTTGTAGGTTAATGTGATCTGAGTAAAAATGGACACCCCTATTTTGAATGTGTCTACTAGAGACTCGAGAAAGGTGTCTTTTCAAGTGGACAGAACAACATGATAAAGAAAACAATACAGGCGACTGCTTGGGAAGTCTGGAATCAAGCCGATCGTCAGCAATCAGAATACGGCGGCGTACCATTGGTTTGTTCACTGGACTAATGTGTGCAATCCGTGCAAAACGCTGATACTTGGACAGTCTCTCATTGGAATACAACACACGTCCTGTTTAACACAAAAAAACAACACAATTCGTCGAAATCTAACCATTTACTCGTCGATGTTACCACTGTGACTGCCATTTTAAAAATGACCGCTCTAACGTCCAGCGATCGATAATATAGTCCGAGGTTGCGTGCCGTGTGCAAAACGCGCAGCCTCCTCTGACTCTAGTGTAATATATCAAAATATGTATTGGGTGTATTGAACGGAAAACAAGGGGAATCATGTCATAAATAGAGGATCTGACACGGGTTGTCATTTAATACAAACATTTAGTAAACGAGTTCAGGAAAAGCGATTGTAAGCGAGCCTATGCGTGCCTACAATCAATTTTCCTGGATGAATTTTATCTTACTGTCGCTGTTGAGAAATGTTATTTCACCTTATCTTACTGTCGCTGTTGAATATTGTTATTTAACCATATCTTACTGTCACAGTTGAATATTGTTAATTTACCTTATCTTACTGTCGCTGTTAAATATTTTTAATTAACCATATCTTACTGTCCCTGTTGAATATTGTTAATTTACCATATCTTACTGTCGCTGTTTGACCGGCCGCAATAGCTCAGATGGTAGAGCGTCGGCTTGCGGATCGGGAGGTCGTGGGTTCGAACCCCGGCCGGGTCATACCAAAGACTTTAAAGTTGGTAGTAGTGGCTTCCCTCCTAACGCTCGGGGCTACGGGGACAGCATTACGCCTGACTCGTCGGTGTCAGTATAATGGACCGGCCGGGTTCAGTCCCTGGGCACCTCATAAGTGCCCCTGTGCTGTAATGATAGAAATGTCGCTGTGCAGTATCGGCAAAAATGCCGGCTAATCCCTAATCCCATCCCTGTCGCTGTTGAATATTGTTAATTTACCATATCTTACTGTCGCTGTTGAATATTGTTAATTTACCATATCTTACTACAACACACGTCCTGTTTAACACAAAAAAACAACACAATTCGTCGCAATCTAACCATTTACTCGTCGATGTTACCACTCTGACCGCCATTTAAAAAAAAATGACCGCTCTAACGCCCAGCGATCGATAATATAGTCCGAGGTTGCGTGCCGTGTGCAAAACGCACAGCCTCCTCTGATGTGAAGTATTTTATGTGTGCTGGCCAGCTGAGCTACCTGTAAAGTGCGTTATGTGTGCTGGCCATTTGACCTACATGTAAAGTGTTGTATGGGTGCTGACCATCTGACAAACGTATAAAGTGTTGTATGTGTGCTGGCCATTTGACATACCTATAAAGTGTTGTATGTGTGCTGGTCACCTGAGCTACCTGTAAAGTGCCTTAATATATGTGCTAGTCATCTGACCTACGTGTAAATTGAGGTATGTGTGCTGGCCATCTGACATACCTGTAAAGTGAGGTATGTGTGCTGGCCATCTGACAAACCTGTAAAGTGAGGTATGTGTGCTGGTCATCTGACCTAGGTGTAAAGTGAGGTATGTGGGCTGGCCATCTGACCTACCTGTAAAGTGTTGTATGTGTGCCTGTCATCTGACCTACCTGTAAAGTGCTGTATGTGTGCTGGCCTTCTGACCTACCTGTAAAGTACCTTGTGTGTGCTGGTCATCTGAGATACCTGTAAAGTGTCTTATGTTTGCTGGTCATCTGACCTACCTGTAAAGTGTCTTATGTTTGCTGGTCATCTGACCTACCTGTAAAGTGCCTTATGTGTGCTGATCATCTGACCTACTTGTGAAAGGTTGTATGTGTGCTGGCTATCTGACCTACCTGTAAAGTGTTGTATGTTTGCTGGTCATCTGACCGATCTGTAAAGTGCCTTATGTGTGATGGTCATCTGAGATAAATATAAAGTGTCTTATGTGAGCTGGTCGTCTGGCCTACCTGTAAAGTGTTGAATGTGTGCTGGTCATCTGACCTAAAGTGCCTTATGTGTGCTGGTCATACGACCGACCTGTAAAGTGCCTTGTGTATGAAGACCATCTGCGAAGTGCTTTATTTGTGCTCGCCATTCAGTAAAGTATTTTATGTATGATAGCCAACTTAGCTACATGTAATGTTCCTTCCCTTTGCTGGCCATCTGACCTACCTGTGCTAGACAAACTATTGTAATCATTTGATGATTTTGTATTGCTGTGAGACCTTTTTGTGTTACACCATATAATCTAAATACGTGGCATTGTTGCTTGTCGCGCGAGAAAGAGTTGAACTCTCTTAGGTCGGCTGCTTTTCCGTGAACGGTAACTTTAATTTAAACTTTACGCGTATATCATATATTTCATATAAACACGCCCACTAGCGATACTGTTTCTGACCAAAGTTTTTGACAATCTTGAAAGAGTGCCGGTCAATGGACGGGTATTCCAAACATCACTGCTTTAGTTTTTTAGTTTAACAAGAGGATTTTAACTGTTAAACTATATAGTCGCAAAGTAACAATGGATACAAACCTGGCTTCTATCTGTATTTTTTTCTGCGACTACACTTTAACAATCTTGATATGCGGCAACTCAACTGAACACGTGTACTGAATTTTCAAGGGTCTGTCTCTTTCAGTTTCTGACAAGAAGATTTTCAAGTAGCACGTCCTGCATGCCGTGTAGTTTGACCGTTTAAAATCCTCCGAACGACTATTTGTGATATTTCTAATAAAGTGTGGTTACATTTGAGATAGCGGTTTTAGAGCAGATGTCGTGATCTTCATATGCCCAATGGTGAAAGGTGAGGGTTAACAAAACCATTCGACGATAGTGATGACAGACGTGATCACATTGGAGTAAAGCTATTCAGTAAACGGGCCAATAAAACAGAACCATAAGAGGGCGGTGCTTTTATTGCTGACCTAGTGATTACGCACTTGGCTTAGTAATCCGAAGCCTTGGTTCGAATCGTGACCTTGGTCCGGATTTTCAGAAATGCTTCGTAGTGATTCCCATCATAGAACAGCTGATTCAGTCCCAAGATATAGTCTATTGCACCCGGATTCATGCAACTCAGACACCCGTAAAGGACGGGACAGGAGTAAAACCTAGAATCTGGTGCAAAATGGCTGACACTTTAAACCCAAGAGCTAAGCGGTGCCATATAATCGGACACCAAAAGGAACCAGGGTAGATTCTAGAAGTGCTCTGAAGCTTGCACTGTCCTATAAAAACAGCACGAGAAACTATTATCTTAAGGAGTCGATCATATGAGTAGGGACGATAACTAAATGCACGTTGCGCTCCAAAAGCAAATAATATGTATGTTTGCTTGTTTGTTTTTGCGCTCATTAACAAGAAAATTATGCCTAAAACAAAAACAAAATATGTAGGTGGTCAGATACCAGGAGCTATCAACCATATACCCATTAAAACAACTTTTGTTTGATGTAATACATATCCGCAGTCTGCGTTTATACGAACTGCATAATAAATCCAGCTGTCGTCATACGTACTTCCAACGAGGACAACATGCTTGGTTAAATGTCATTGGCAGCTACTGTAATAGTCGAAGCGAAAAGCAAATATTCGTTGCTGCCAAAGGAACTATGTAGCTTGACGGCTGGTGCAGGTTTGGATGTTTCCTTTCATTATATCAGTAAAAAAACAATTTTAAATCCGGAAAAAACAAAGTCTGGACTTATTTTCCGCAACTGTAACCACACGTCGGTATTTATTCAACTATTATATAATAAACGTTGTCAAGTATTATGATAATGTTGTTTATTTTTAACGAAATTTTGGCGGAAAAGCGTTACAAAACAAAGATACCGGGACAAATACAGCTTAACCTGTCGTCTCGTGCATGTATACCTCCGTCGACACACGTAGCCGTCTGCGTTTTAAGAATTCGAAAATCCGGGGTGGTGATTACGTGGACACGCGACATCTATGACGTAGCAGGGGGCACCATACTTTTTGGCCGCATCTTTTAACACCCCAAACCAACCGAAAAGCCTCCCACAGGGAACATGCCCTCGCCGCATCTTTTAACCCCATAAACCAACGAACAAAAAAGTATAGTCACTCCCCCCCCCCCCCCCCCCCCCCCTGCTGCTTTAGGGACGGCCCACCACCCGCGTCGGCCCAGAGGGGAACGCTAAAGACAACCATCCATTTAGAGATTGGGTATACATAACGAATACCCACCGAGTACAAGCAATTTCAAATCAGAGTAAACATGGATGATGATGAGTTTGATCGTTTAATCAATTCTCTCAGACTAGGATGAGATGATGATGATAAAGATGGAGAAGAAGAAGAGCTTGAGAAAGAATTCGATAATCTATATGTTGTTGACATCCCAGAAGAAGAAGAAGAAGAAGAAGAAAAAGAAGAAGAGCTTGAGGAGGAATTCGATCATCTATATGTTGTTGACATCCCAGAAGAAGAAGAAGAAGAAGAAAAAGAAGAAGAGCTTGAGGATGAATTCGATCATCTATATGTTGTTGATATCCCAGAAGAAGAAGAATATGAAAGACAGTAAGCCCAGCAGCCTAAAAAGTAGAGCCGGGAACTCCGGACCCTAGTCAGTTGAGGCCCCAGACGGACCAAAGAATGGTCACGGCCTATATAGGCCTATACAATCCCAAGCCTAGCAGGAATCAGCTCTCGGCTTGCTTTTTCTCTCGGAGATTATGCTGTTTTGCAGTTTCGTTAGACTGCTTAAGCCGATCGAGCCGATACATCGCGTAGACCACTAGAATAATTTCGGAGATAGGGGCAATGATCTGGAGCAGATCGAGAACGGTAGAGGGCAAATTCTTGCTGATACAAGAGACGGCGAGCCTTTAATATAAAAATTTACACCTGGTATGCAGGAGGGTCGTCGCAGCTCGCACTACACACGCAGCAGCTTAGGGAGAGGAAGAAGTCAACCTTTTGGAAGGCTCTTCTAGCCCTTCCCTGCGGCCCTCTTCCAGCAGTTTTTTTCTTAGTTCCTCCATATTCTCCTTTGGCGGTTTTTCGGAGTGCACCTTGTGTTTCTAGGACGAGCTTGTACTCGATGTCGGAGATATCCCCGTCGGCTAATGCTTTGCTCACAATGTCGGAGATCGTATTCAGCTTTGCCCGGGCCATTGCCTCGATGCGCTGATGTTTGACGACTTTGTGTGAAACGCGTCTTTCGATCACTTTCCCGACGATATATAGTCCGCCGCAGCAAAGAGAACCGATCTCGAGCCCTATGGCGATTGGAATGGCTACAACCGTTGAAATGAGGAATATGCCACCAATCCCCATTCCCGCGCCAACATTAGCCAAAGCGGCGTCGGCGCCATCAACGGTATTAAGGGTCCTCTTGTCTTTTTTACCGAGGCTAGCCCTTTTATCGGCCTCTCGTGCTAACTCAGATTGATTTCGGGTTATCTGTTATCGGCGGTAGGCGTGCCCATTGCCCTCAGTGGCAGGGTAGGATAAATTGGCGGGGCCGTTGGAACCACTTTGTCTTTCATGTCTTGTTCGATGTTTTACATCTCACATCTCTAGTTCAATTAGCAGCGCAGCCACTCCTGAAGCATGAGTCCGAGGAGCCGAATCCTCCGGCGTCACAGAGTTTCTAACATCACCTTTATTAACGTCTAGTGGTGGTTGGAAAGTTTTCTCGGTGTATTGACCTGGCTCCTTTTTTAATAGAGCAATGTGTGGAAAACCCCTATTAACTACAACAGCCACAGCCACCCCCTTCCCCGATGTCCCGCCACGTCCCTCTGCAGACAAAGACATAGCCAGTATATTTCCTTTTCTTTATCATAACGTAGCCCACATGATTAATACCCCCGCCCGAGCTTGCCCCGAACGACCATTCATATCTGCGAAGGTCCGGGTCCCAGCGCTCTTGTGCCATAATAGTAACTATGTGATTGTTATTTGCCTGTCAACGTACAGCTTGTTCGCAGCATCGTTCGAATTAATATGTTGATCCAGGTTCACTATACTGTGATTATTTAGATCAAGGTTGCCTTCAAGGGCCACATCACCTTCATCATCCTTTTATGTAGGGGGTCAGATCGGGAATTAACCCGCCAACGTATTTCTTGTTGGCAGCGTCCTTGTCGCGGACAGGGTTGTTCACTCTTACTATCTGGTTGTTGTTAAGGTTAAGGGGTCCTTCCATAGCCTTTCGCCATTTTCAGGAGGACTTCCCCAAGGTCCTCCACCCTTGCTCGACCACTTTCACCGAAATCGTATCCGTAGGAAATTCGATGTCGCCGAGGTTAATGATCCGACCCCCCCCCCCCCCCCTCCCATTAGGTCTATATCGCCATCCTGATCCTTTTTTATGTAGTGGGACATATCAGGCGCACTCTGTCGCGAAGCAAGTGAATCGACGTAAGGCTGGGTAGACTTCCACCCTTCCTCGACCACTCTTGCCGAAACCGCATCCATAAGCGCTTTGACGTCGCCGATGTTCCTAATCCGACCCCCGATTAGGTCTACATCGCCATTTTGATCCTTTTTATGTCGTGGGACAGATCAGGCGCACTCCGTCGCGATGCGACTGCATCGACGTATGCCCGGATAGCGTAGTCCACAATGGGCGCCCCCCGCTACCGTGTGAACCAAAGATACTCATTTCACTTCAAGAACAACGCTCACTGGTAGCCTGTGGTTGTCTATTCTGTGTCCGCGTTCATCTCTAACAGAGAGTGTTAACTCCGAGATCGTCCCATGTCTCAGGAGTTTAAACTCGGGGTTAGCAAATACAGATGTTATGATATCCCGTATGGCAGGTTGCCGACCGCGGCCACAGCGAGCAGACTACTGGGAGCCCCGTTCAAGGCGTTCTTGGTGGTGTTGAGTTCGTCCAGGTAGACATATAGCTGCTTTATGGGGTACAAGTCCACAGGGCGATCACCTAGGTCATATTTCGCCGAAGTAAACGTCTCGCGGTACTTTACAAATCCTAGAAGATCCTACATGTCTTCGGATCGACGTTGAGTGAAGACATGTCGGGCCTGTTGTGATATCGGTGATAGTTTGGAACATCTTTCACATGATAGACCATCTTCATGGAGGCCTTTACCTTCAATAGCAGCGCCAAGTATAGGGCCGGTGAGTACCCACGGCACCTTAACGCCGGAACTATGTCCAAGTTAAAGATCACGGCCCGCCCCAACCAGTCCTTCTCCGCCAGCCTACCCGATATCTGGCGACAATACCGACTGCCCACAGAAGATCATGGTTCAAGATTGGACCAATAGCCCGATGAAGTTCTGGCAGAACCAGCTGAACTTCGCCGTGTGGTTCGCAACGGCAGGCTGTGGGGTCTCATTCAACGACCACCTGATCAGACCAGAGGGACGTGCCACCCCCTCATTCAGTCTGTCTACCTTTTCCATGTCTACTACACCACCTGTCGCATTCTAACGGACATGAAATGCGCCCTCCCCCAGGATTCGTCCTGGGATCCTGTCAACAATACTTACGACAGGAGAGCGTATGAACGGCTTTGCCAGGTACAGACTGGCGCCAAAAAGAGTACCCCAACAGCCGCGGCCTGGGGAACGTCCACACCAGAGGACACGTTGCGTGGACCCAGACAGACGTCCGACACGACAGCGAGGAAAGACACGTCGCCAGCCAGAACGCCGGAAGTCTAGATCCCGAGCATATGACGTTCGGGTTGGAGGTCTCTGAAGGTCGTCATTGCGGGGTTTCGTCTTGCCACTGGCGGCCGCCGAAAAAGGCCCACATTGAATTCATCGAGCAAGATCCAGGAGTTGATGGCTCTTGGAGCACGTTCGTACTAGATGTCTCGAAAGGCTTCACTCAGGCCGGCATGGAGCGAATCAACGACTCGATCCGGACCTACGTGTGGGCTCTGCTAGGGGTCAGGCGCAAACCAAGTCCCGAATAGCAGGCGGCTTTGAGGCGCAAAAGCAATTCCTAGCCCTATTGGAGGATGCGATCAACTCTCCGGTCGACATCCAGGCCGCTACACCCGTTACCAAAGCGTTCTGCAGTACGCCGGGAGCGAGCTCAACGTGGTCTTCGGAACAGGATTGTACATGGCTCCGAGTGCCATGCTCCTAAACATCAATCCCGGCATTGCTGGCTACAACAACAGGATAATAATGGCTCCAGCCAACCTCCCAATCTGTGTAGTCGGCGGGGTTAACTCTCCTGCGGTGCAGCCTCAGGTACATGGCAGCTTTCATGACGGCAAAATCGCAGGGCCGCCACAGGTGGACGCGCCGGCAGCGAAACCGCCTGGCAGCAGTGAAGCAGTAGCTGCTGCGCCAGCAGGCAGCGGCGAAGATGCGAGTGCACACTCCGAGGAAAAGAAGGCTCTGGTTGTGGATGGGGTTGCCGTAGGGCTAATTGCCCTTTGGTAAGCTGAACCCACCTCGAGCCGTGTGGCCCGCTCATCCTCGATGTTTCTTATTCTCTCCGAGATTCGCCGCTTCATCTCGGGGTCATCCGTCTCTCTTAGTTTTTCATTCTCTCGATTAAGATGTCTGTCGATGTCGGAAAGTCTGGCTAGGTTGTTGACAAATTCTCTTCGTTGGGTTTTCATGGCCTTGTCGAGTCCTTTGAGTTCCCGGAACCGCATATAGAGCTCAGAACCTTCCAATTCCGATATACTTAGTGGTGGGGCCTCGATTGTTCTCAACGCGGTCTCCTCCATTTCAGAAAGGGCGGAGGCTGCTCTGTCGAAATCTGCCACCTCAATGTTTCTGCCAGCACTAGCGCGCATCATTTCGTCCAGTTCTCTATCAGTCCGCTGTATTTGGGCGACAGTTTGGGCAGGTAGAGCAGGAGGCCTATCGCGGACCCCCCACTCCGTGAAGCCGAGTTCATCCCGGACAATAGCCCGACCGCCGACCTTTCCTGCTATCGTTGATAACGCTAGTGGACGTCTTGTATGCTTATGGACCAGATCGACCTCCGGGTGGGCCCTCAGGCGGAGCTGACCACGGCTGTCGATCGTAAATTTTTGGTAGTCCCGACCCGCAGGAGGCTGACCCTCATCCAATCCGTTGTGAAAGTCATCAACGGTTCCAGTAAGTAATTCAAGTGGAGAGCGAGGTAGTTGCAATATCGTCCGTGGCCGAATCCAACGGCGCCAGCCGGTCATCGAAGTCATGCATACAAATGTTTCAAAGCGCTTACGGTCGAAAGCTCAATCCGCACCGGCGCCTGAGAGAGCCCCTAGGGGCCAAGGGAATCCGCCAGTCGGTCGTGATCACGAACAACCCATTCATGATCGACCAGAACAAGCAGCTGTTAGTGCGCTTCCCGAATCTCGGGCCCATCGATGTAATCGTCCCTGGGACCGCCAGGCTGGCTTTCCAAATCAGTCTGGTCTCAACCGACGTCGATCGCTCACTGGTCAACAATCTGGGTCGGGCGATCGTTAAGAAGACCACGATTAAGATTTCCGAAAACGAGGTCATGAGCATCGACGACAGCGACGTGTTCGGATGCTACACAGATCTCTGAAAAAAACGAAAAAAGAAGGGCCCAACGCTCAGTACCATGGAATCGACACCTCCGATGATCGAAACATAACTCGGATAAGGGTCAGCGCCGGAAACCGGGTCGACAGAGTGAAGGATGCCGCCATAGCCAATGCTTACGGCGACCGTTTCCACGCCCCGCTCTACTTCGAGCTCCTGGAGAGCCATCATGTCTTTCTTCCAGTCGGCCTTAGGGGACCGGCTGGAGTACGAGCTCACGTTCAACGACTACGGGCGGGTCGTCAGGGCGACCGACGGAGCCTCAAAATACACAATCCAGGAATCGCCTTGGAGTTCGAGATGGGGACCAACCGGGAGTTGGCCGCGACCAGTACGCAGGGAAGATGGCGATCCTTTATGACAGGATCGTAGCCAACAAGTCCGACACGCTGTGGAACATAAACCTGAACGCCCCCGCTCGTTCGATGAAGATGGTCTTAATGCTCTTCGAGGAATCGACTCAGCCCTTTGAACGCCAGAGCGAAGTTTTCTATAACCCCAAGATCACGAAAGTGGAGGTCACTGTCGAGGGCATCCCGAACTCTATGCTCAAGGCATGCGCCCTTACCAGGCATGGGACGAAGTCAGAAAACTTATGGCGGGTGAAATAAAACGGCACCCGAAGTGGCCATGGTGGCCAAGGACCTCGGGCTCCACGCCTGCAACATAGCTAAGTACCTCACAGAGGAGTCCGCTCTCTGGCTGGACTTAAGGTCCAGCGATGACAACGGCTTGCATGGCAACGGCTGCCGGATCGAAAACGCCAGCGAGGGGATCACAATTCAGCTCGCCAAGGAAGCAGAAGCTCATTGGGCATTGAACATTTACCTCTTCGTCCTTATGGACGCGCAGCTCAACTTCGAGAATGGACGTTTCGTGTCAGCTATTTACTGAAGACCCTCACTCGGCGATAATTTGCGGCATGACAGGCTGAGGGAAAACGCAATTCGCGCTTGACCTCCTCGAGGGCCCATGCCGCGGCCGTTTCGATCACATCGTAATCCTCTGTCCCACTACCAGGCATAACAGGACCTACCAGGAGCGCCTGTGGGTGTGGACAGACGATGAGGTTTATGTTCTAGATCCAGGTGAACGACTTCATGACTTCTTGCGAGCTCTCTACCGAGTGTTTTAGGGTCAGGCCGACGTTGTATGTCATTGATGACATGGCCGCCAGCAAACAACTCACCAAGAAAAAAGCCATGCCAAGCAATCGGTCTGGGAACTGGCTCAGAGGTACACTGCCGTCCTCAAAGACCTCCGAGCGAAGCTGCTGTTAAATACCTCGCAGCCAAGTAGCTATGCCGTTTTAACATGAAACGCCTATACATTTCCGCTGCCTGCGGAGGGGGAATGGCGGCTCTTCTTCTTTTCATCACAATTAGAGTCGGTGTTTACGTGACTATTGGGCAGTCCGATAACTAAGTTGTCTGCCCTTGAGTACTCTCCGAATGCGCATGCGCATTAAAACTTCCGGGGTATAAGTAGACATTTTATCAGCGTGTATAATACACACATCGAGGGACATGAAAAGTTAATTAAAGAAAGAAACAAAACCAAAATGGAAATCGCCGAAATATTGCTAAAATATTTAAAGGTGTTTATAGCGGGAAGGTGGTCGAAAACAGAACTGTTTCATGGCATCGATTTCCTCAAAACAAGCGACTGCGACGCATTTCGATGGTACTATAACACTTCGCCCTCCCTCAACTGGTAACAGTTCGCCCTTGATTGGTAACAGCTCGCCCTAGATAGCTAACAGTTCGCCCTTACTTTATAACATGTCGCCTTCGGATATAAGTGTATACATCAAGAAAAAAAGTAAATTGGTTAATTTATTTATAACCATTCACATTGTATTTGTTTTCTTCGTCTTAATATACATTATGCGCTCTTCTGATATAAGTGTATACGCCAATCTTCGCCCTTAAAAATCTTTAAGAAATTAAGTAATTAAAAAGAATGTAAACTTATTATTTTTTTATTATTTTGACAACATTCACATTAAATGTATGCTTCTTTTGTCTCCTTATTCTTTATTATTATTAACAATGTATTATTAGCATCGTAAATTATTATATTTTTATTTTTCATATTTTAAAATTGTTTTAACCAAAGAAAAAAATCTGATCCTCCAAGTACAATATGTGAGCTGTCACTGTTCCTTGATTTAAAGCAATGTTGCGACCTAAAATAAGATCATTATACTGTGTACGTGGTTTATTTATTTCATAATTTATATTTAAATAAAATTCCGCTGTTGCAAGGATTTTAATGTTACTTAGTTGCATACATATTTTGTTGCAAATACTTTAATAAGGTTGTCATACTCAAGATGACTTGAGTACGCAGTTATCTTATAATTGCACATAAAAGCGTGAACGTTAATTGGTGTTTGCCTACAGACATTATTGTGATGATACCATTAGCACTAATCTTGATAGATAACTAGTCAGTGTGATCTTGATTAATGTTTACCGACATAGACGTATATAAAAATTAAAATTAATAAATTGGTCAGTGTGTGATTGTTAATTGATTTTTGCCTAGTCATTATTATGATGATAGCGTCAGCACTAATCTTGATTGATAATCAGTCACCATGATCTTAACTGAGGCTTGCCGTCATAGACGTATATAAGTGCTTGCAATTAATAGACTAGTCAGTGATTCAATCTCGCAAAGTACGCAATACAGTATGAAGAAGTCGACTAAGACGGCAACCAACTAATTGTATGTGTATGCATATCTTATAAAATATTATATATATTATACACTATATAACAAATTAAATCAATTATAAACTTTACTTGACATCATTTCCCCCCTTCATTTAACACGTGGAAATGGTACACTTATATACGAAGTACTCATAATGCATATGAAGCCGATGAAAACAAATACAAATTGATGTGAATTGTGTCGAAATAATTATAAATAAGTTAACAAGTATACACTTTTGCTTGACGTATACACTTATATACGACGGCGACATGTTACTGATCAAGGGCGAACTGTTACCAGTTAAGGGAGGGTGAAGTGTTACTAATTCTTCTCGAGTTGGTCTCTCCTTTTCAATTCATAATTGCCAGTAATATCTAGCTTGTAAACGCCGATAATTCGCTCGATTAGCTGATATTCCCTTCAGGATCCAGCCAAACGACGATTCGCCAGGTCCTTCTTTAAATCTGTTAGCTTGAAATGGTCTAATTCTTAGTTGTTTACACAAGCTTCGTTGATTTCTTTGTCCGTGTCCGCCATCTTTTTTTTCTTTACTTAGTCCCCAGAGGCTCGGCGACGAGTAGCCTCCCTTTGAATTCAAGGGAAGTAACCGAGTTATCGGACTGCCCAATAGCAATGGAATGCGACGACATTTTTGACGAGCTTCTTGCCGACGAGCTGGCGCCGCCTGCGCGGGCCATAGCTCGCTCTGGAGGCCACGAGCACAGCGGAGATGAGCCTGCAAACGCAGAACGACAAAGGCAAAGGCAGAGGTTGGCCTCGCTCGCCATGGGGGATCAGTCAAGGCAGTACATAGGCAGAGAGATTTCTGCGGATCAGATCGATAGCCTACCCGATGAGGAGGTCGGCAAGCTCTACGCCAGATACGAAGCTCGACTGGGGGCTAGTATGACAAAGACTCTTGGCACCGCAGCGCTCTAGATTTACACTACGGTGGTTAGCCAGCTGCTCCCGATCCCGGCTGTTCGGCAGGATTTACTGATCGCTGATCTCGAGGCAGATCCGTTCGTTGGGCATGCCCTAGCTATCATCACTTGCGAGCTATACCACCGCTATGGCATGTACTTAGCACCAATTACAGCAATGCTTAGCACTTTCAAACATTGCCAAGCATCCAAGCAAGTGTCTACTGAGCAAGATAGCGGAACATACCACAGCGACGGAGGGGACACCGGGTTTTATGCTGACGGAGGAGGCGCCGCCAGAACAGAAGGATGAGGCGCCGCTAGAAAAGGTGGCTAGGAGCAAGGACCCTAAAAGGGTCGCTGCTGGGCGGGCTGGGGCTGATGCGAGAAAAAGGAAGCAACAAAAACTCCTAGATGATATGCGGCGTCTTAAAGCGGTGGAGCGGAGCGCCCGGTGAACGACCGCATGCCACCCACCCCGTAAGACGAGCACAAACCCCGTCTCCTTCAGCAAAGGCTCAATGGCTGATGATCGCTGGAGTCGTAGTAGCCTTAGCTGGAATTATTTGAGTGTTAAGGGCTCCACTGCACCCCCACACCCTGTCGGCGAATTGAAGATAGGCGCCCACAAATCTTTTAGACACGACCCCCATCGCATGGACTAACAACGTCTACCCAAGCAACTTAGACGGAAAGGAAGTAGTCAATTTGATCTATCACGGCGCCGTGGTAGCTGGACTCACAATCGGCTATGCTCGCCTAAGCAAGACATCCCTCGGAGGGGATTACCCTAAACTGGAATTCACCCACGAGACGTTGGCATGACCATTGTCGGCGTCACGGCCGCGCTCGCCACCAGAGATCTCCTCATCAAGTAAGGAATAATCCCTGCTGACATATTGAAGTAGGTCGCCTTTGTATTACAATACCATGGCCGGCATTGCAGTGACGTTGGGCGGCGCGCTCGCCAATGCGGTGGCGTTCACCGGAAGCAATTATCTGTTTAGCCTATTCAAGGACTCCGACATCGAAGAAGAACGTCGACGCCATGATCTTGCCGTAGAACAGCTTCAGACCGCTCAGGCCGCCTGGGCCCAAAAAAGGACCCAGCGCATCGATTTTTATTCAGGACGAGCTTCGCCGGCAAGGGCACGTCGTCCAAACTACCGGGATGTAGACGCTGCTATGCAGGAGTGTGCTCTGGTCATGCCAAACAAAAAGCTCAATCCCATTGGGCCCGAGCCCCAGCTGACTGACTTCTACCATCCATCCGACGACCAGCAAGCTAGAGAGATTTGATTTATCGTATTAGCGCTTGGAGCGGCCGGTCTCGCGGGTTACTTTTTAGAAAAGCAGATAAATTAATAATGTCTCCGCTTATTTTCCACTTCTTATATATATTTTTATGGATCTTCCCGAGGAGCTGTTTACTAAGATGCTGGAAGTAGGCTACGCCGCTCGATGGCACAAAGTTCCTGGGCCTTAGCTTCCACTATGATCGATGTCGTGCATAATTCACTCGATAGCTGGCGGAGGGATGAAAGGATCATGATGAGATTTGCAGAAAGGGTGCTAGCAGGCCCTACTAACCTCTGGGCAACAACTGGGCAGCTACCCGAGCCTGTGGCTTCTGCTTGTTGGAGGTTGCTCACGCTCTTGGAATATCTCCATGGATCAGAAGCTCGCAAGAATATATTACAGCCCCAGGGGCTACTGAAAGGGGATAACGGCGATTCGAAAACTGGCGGCCGCGGCTTGGGTTTCTGAGGCCAAGGCCCAGGACTTCCTTAAAAAGCAGGCAATCTGGCAAATCTACCTCGCCGCTCCGCGCCACATACCGAGGCCCAAGTTCGACATTTCAGTACCGAACGAAGTGCACCAGGCCGATCTCTTATTCTTACCACACGACATGGGTCGTCGGAAGACATACATGTATGCCCTAACTAGTGGTCGATGTGGCCAGCAGGTTCAAAGCCGCTGAACTGCTTACTACGAAGGAGGCTAAAGAGGTCGCCGCCGCCCTAGAGCGGATCTACAAGCGGGGCCGGTTGCGATGGCCGAAACTACTTCAAGTCGACCCTGGGCGGGAGTTCATGGGTTCTGTGTCCCAGCTTTTGGCGGAACACGGGGTTGAAGTCAGCGCGGCCGTGTGGACATCCACCGTGATCAGGGGATTGTAAAGCGGTTCAACTGGAAACCTTGCTGAACGCCTGTTCGGGCACCAGTATGCGGTCGAAATGCGTCTGCAAGGCGAGCGGTCAACGGAGTGGGTATGTAGGCTGCCCTCGGTTGTAGCGGCCTTGCACGGAGAAGAGACCAGGCCTATCGGTAAACGGCCAGTGGACGCCATCAAGGCCCAATCCGTGACACAAAAAAAACATCTTCAGCCGTTCCCGGCCTGTTCGGTTGGTCTCAAGGAGCAGAGGCTCCCCTCCAGTGCCAGGGTCCGCTACCTCTACCAGGACGGCGAACTGGAAGGTGGCCGCCGACGTGCGACAGACCCCGTGTGGTCCTTTGAGGTCTACCGGATAAGGCGCTCGGTTACGAAGCCTGACGAACCCGTCCTCTATTATCTAATGGATGGACCTGGGCGAGGCTTTGTGCGCGAGGAACTCCTCGTGGTGCCCCCAGACACCCAATTACCACCCGATGGGTTGCTCAAGCGTTGAGGGCTGCGGCCCTTCTTTTTCGATAGCACTCAAGACAGGTCAAGCGGACATTGTCATGGATGTGGCCTCTGGTGGTGGCCAGCCGGTCCACACTGAACTGCTGTGTGTCTTTTGTGAACCCAGAGCAGCTCAATGTTGCATGCTGCACAGCGGTTGTTTTGGGCCTCCTCGAGCTGCAGGATATGGTCGACCTTAAGGTTGAACCCCATGAGTCCCTTGGCTTGGTTCTGGCGCTTATAGGCCACGAGCTTCCTTTGGATCGCCTTGCGGAGTTGCTGCTCGGTGAGTTGCATGGCCTCGGGACCCTCTTCCGGAGGACAGACGACCCGTTCGAGTTGGTGCATGTACTCCACTCTCGACACCGCAAGGTAGGCCAGATTGGACCACTGGAGAAAGTCGTCAATAATCCATACTTTTTTCGGGCTATGAATTGCCAGAGACTGGGAGGAATGAACTGTGATGGAATACCCCAGACGCCAGTCATATGTCTGTATAGCAGCCACTGCAGCCTCGACTGAGACCTCCACCATGTCATTGAGAACTATTTCTTCCTTTCGGTCTGCACCCGGAATCGCCACCTCAATATTCTGCTTCCGACTGTTCTTTCGGGCGGTAGAGAAGAGGCACCAAGGTGTCCCGAAAGAACTCCTTGTGCCTTTGGAATAGAAGCCCCTGTGCTCGGTCGCGCACCTTTTGTCTCGAAGTCAGTATGAGGTCGTCTGACTTCCATGCATCCACAAACCGATCCCATCCGAGGCAGCCGGGTAGGGCCTTTCGCATCCCTTGGCACTGGTCTTTGTCTGGCTGGAGAGGGATTTTTCGTTTCAGGTCCCTGAGGGCGTGGTCCTTTGCCCTGTGGTCGACCTCGACCTCCTCATAGTGGTCCGCCTTCTGCCGCAGCCAGTCGTGCGGCATCTCTCCCGCGATTGGCGGCGGCTCGATGGCTCGAGTGGTTTTACCTGAGCCCCCGCCGCCGTTGAGATAGCTTAACTTGTACCTTGACAGTGGATAATTATGCCTTGGTGCCGTGGATGGTGGCAGGTCTTTGGCTTGTGCAATATATTCGGGTTTTGGAGTGTAGGCGGCGTGCTCTATCGGCATGTTCCGTTGCTCGCCCTTGTCCCGCCACTACGCCGGGACGATGCGGGGCAGGGTTTCGATTTCTAAGAGGCAAATAGGGCAACAGTACTCCATGCAGTCACATTTTTGAGGAGCAACAAACGCTCCGACCCCTTGCAGCTTGGGCAGGGCTACTTTCTTCACGTAGATGGAATCGGTTGCCACTCGGACAGCTTCGTCAGGCGTGAACCGGCAAAGCATCTCCAGGAGGTTGATGTGGGCATAGGCCAGCATGCATAGGCCATTAGGTGGGCGTACTGCGGCTGGGTGCCGTCGTAGTAGGTGAGGACATGGCCCAGCGGTCATATTGCTGGGGCCCCAACCAGCGTGCCGCTTTGGCGGGTATCGCGTACCAGGAAGTAAAGCTCTCCAGGATCGGTTACGAGCCTCCTGGTAAGCCTTTTTCCATCGGCCTTGCTGCCCTGGGTAAATTCCCGATAACACTGCAGCCCTGGTTTCGGTCTTTCGGGAGCCAGACCTCGGTTTGTTTCTCGAATGCGATGATAGCCTCTCGGACCTTGAGAGAAATCAGAAGATCACTTTCCACAAGGTAGGCGAACAGGGTCGTCGAAGCCCAACCCTTCTTTGCGAAATGCTCCCCAAACCAGGCGGGGATGACAGGGTGAACCTTTGGCGCGAAATTCCACTCCTGGACCTCGGCGAAGCCTGAGCCAATGCCTTTTGGGAGGGTTCCATTAATGGCCACACGGGCCATGCGGTGACCTGGGTGCCCGAACCTTTGGAAATAAGGCTTCGCCTCACCGTACCCCAGGAAGCAGCCCTTCATGTCGATAGAAGTAACTTCCTCCGTGTCATAGCCCATCGAGTTCCAAAGCCCGCCGTGGCCGTGCTCCACGCAAGCCTTCTCGATGTCTGAGAGGAGGTTTACTGGGGTTGGCTTCCAACCGTTGAGCTCTTTGGCCCTGATGCTGGCTGCATGGTTCTCGCCAAAGGCTCTCTTGGCTAAAGACTCATCCCCCAAGATTCTACACACTCTCTGCAATTTTTGTGGGCCTCCTGTGTTCGGTATGTGCGACCGTCCGGGAGCACAAACTGGTTGACGCTGAGCTGCCTGTCTTGTCCTCCGAGCAACCAGACGGCTATCGGCCTACCCTGGGTCGCTTGTCGAATGGCTTCCCAGACGTCGCCCTCATACGTGTAAACCTTTCCTACAGCCGGGAAGTGGAGGTCCATGGACCAGGCGTGGCTGTTATTGCATATAAGCTCTACCGCCCGCCATAGACTTTGCTGGTACTTGCCACTGTTATAGATGACGTCCCCAGCGATATCGCGCAGGACAATTGCTCTTTTGAGGATCTTTTCTAATCTCGCCACGTCTTCCACTGTAGCTCCTGTTTCATGGACCCGCTCTTCCCAGTTCTGTATTTTCAGGCGCCTTGCGGGTGTTAGTCCATGACCCCTCAACATACCTTCAAAGTGTTCTACTACCCGCTGAGCAACACAGTTAAGGTCGCGGGGCTAAGTTAGCAGGGTTTGGGGTTCTAATAGGGTAGGGTCCATACACTACCGCGGTGACCGGATAGGCGTTCTGATAAAACACACTCTCTACCCCAACAAGGGCGCCCGGCTTTTTGTCTCGGGAAATCTCAACTACCGCCTGCCCCTTCTTCCCCCCTTCACGAACTGGGTCGAATTTGTCTTCAAAGATCCAGTTGTTCTCAGTCCCCTTCCTCAAGAATTTGATTCGCAAGAGGAAACGGCCCTCTGGAAGAGATGCGACGAGCTGCGTTGCTCTTGCATCGGTCATGCGGGCGTCCAAGGCTAGTCGGCCGGCCCTAGCGCACATACCCTCGGCAACTTCAACGTCGTCGATATCAAGTGGGTCCTCGTACTCCACTCTCCACGTGGAGAATACCAAAGCGGCGCCATATACTTCAAACTCATTTTTGGCGTCGTTTAGCACATCAACCCACGGATCGGCTAGTAAAGCCACCGGCGGTGGGACCTGGTCATCCAGATCGATGAATGACCGTGCGGGAGCCCTCACCTGGGGCGGCTCGTCCGTCACGTCGATGACGGCTAGGCGAAATAATTCGTCAGCGAGGACTCTTTCCCTGGTTTGCTCGATTGGCCTCCCAAGGGCGGCGGCGGACCGCGGATATGGCGGTAACTCACCGGTCAGCCCGAAGTATGCCTCCCGCGCTTCCCGCGCTCGTAGGTGGTGCTGTTTTACCACAGTGCTATGGGTATATACATATCCATACACACCTTTCTAATAGGAAATTTCGATCGCCGCTAGGCGTCTGGCCTCCTTGGTAAAGGCTCTCTGCTTACGCATGTAATATTTTGCCTCCTCTCTCCTATAGCCACAGGTCATGCAACGGCCTAAAAAATAAATTATACCTACCCCGCAGAATTTGCAGGGTCTAGTGCCGCCACCTTTGCGAAATCTCATGAGGTGAATTTTGCAGAAGCTATTGAGGCAGGACCAGTCGCAGAGCTCCGTGGAGCCGAGCAAGAGCCAAGAGTAATTGTCTTTCCCCTTCATAGCGCCCCGAATGTGATATGTATGTACCCATTTATCTAAATAGGGAAGCTGGAGCGACAGGGGGGGGGTGACCATACTTTATAATAGCGTATTTTCCGTCACGTAGCCCAAAACATAGGATCACATAAGGTTATACAGATCCGGCAGCATGAAGATATTTAACGCCCATGCAATCGTAGCCGCCTGAGCCGCCGCCAAGGCCCGCGCAGAGGCCCAGTCCAGGTCAGCTTTCCCTGAAAACGAGGAGAAGATTGCCGAATCCTTGGAGTCCGCACATCCTTTATCCTCGATATTCTCCATCGACACCGTCCCCCGCAATTTCGGCCGTAACGGTACCAAGTACTTGGGCCTGTACTGCCGACTCTCACAGACCGACAAAAAAGAACGCCTGATGGTCCGGATTTCGGATAAGCTTCATGTCGGCCAGATCGCCCCTCTCGATGAGGACGAGTTGCTCCGCGTGAACGAGCGCCTGCTGGCTACCAACCATCCGCTCTCAAGCTGCGTGACCGGAACCCGACCATGCATGTTCAAAAATTCACAGCCCCCTTTGTGGATGGGGAGCCGTTGCCTCCAACGTCCGTGTACCACGAGATGATCGGCTACTTGGAAGAGTACTTCCTCCACGAGATTGAAAGGCGCATCCTCGACGGCGAGATCATTACCGAAGATGATGAAGAAGATTAGGCTGGCGACGCGCTGGTCGTGGCCTGCGACCGCCTTATCCCGCTCGTCCAGAGGACTGTCTCCAGATCCGCTGCCTCCAAACCGGCCTAAAGCTGGATAACCCAATCGCCCGCATAACTTTGAGGTTCACCGATGCCGGAAAGCCCATCAAGACCAAATACTAGTACTACGACTGGAGCCAGCCGTTCATCATCGAAGGCAACAAGAAAAGGCTCCCTCCCCTCGAGCTCCAAGGTCGGCCCGTAGACACCCACAACGTCCACCTCATCACGTCCCATTCTAGGATGTCTGGAGTGATCGACTTAGAAAGCGTCTGTCTGTCGAACATGGGTATCTCCGTGCTCGCCGACGCTGAAGTACTGTGCATCAAGCTCCCAGTGTTCCAAGAACTAGAAAGCGATGCCGCATTTGACTTCGACGAGTAACCCTCCGAAGTCAGCGCGCTCGTCCACCTAGGGCCGTCCTCCTAGGGCCGGCGAGGGTGGTGGGCCGTCCCTAAAGCAGCAGGGGGGGGGGGAGTGACCATACTTTTTTGTTGATTGGTTTAGGGGGTTAGAAGATGTATGGTCATCCCCCCCCCCCACACTGCTGCTCGTGCGCACATATTCTTATTACGTGCACACGCGATAGGTATTACGAGTGCACACAATCTCATTAAAATCACATCCTAACTTTCGCTTCATTACTTTCCGCTGGTTAGGATCTGATAACATCCCGATAAAGGTCGCCTCGAAGTGACCTTTAAGTTATAAATATTAATGAGCCGATGACGTCAAACTTGACCAATCAGAAACCTCGTTACACCGCGGTATCGTTGTCAGACAGCAACAAACACTTCACTACCTTTTTCATATTCTGAAGGCGTTCTTCATTGAGTCTTAGTTTTTGTTTGAACTGTTTTTGAGTGTGTTTGCTCCCACTACCCGTTATCAGAACCTCGCGATATGACATCCCGCAAAAACATCACCGATCAACTAACGAATGTAATTACTTTGGCGTTTGTTTTACTGGATCGCATATGTCAATGGGGGCTGCCGTCTTGAAAATGTGACACACCTTTAATCGGAATACCTTGGTCATTGCCGCTCAAAATGAATTTCCGTAAATAGCCGTAATCTGGCGAATATTCATGAAGTTATACCCCAACATTTTGCAGCCGACGATTTCATTGGCTAATCAAAGGTCAAATTGAGGTGACCCCTAATGCGATGTCATCAGATCCTAACCAGCGAAAAGTAATGAAGCAAAAGTTAGGATGTGATTTTAATGAGATTGGAGTGCACGCGATATTTATTACGTGGTCACTCGAAAGCTATTGCGTCCGTACGCGATATTTTTGAGGATGAAAGGCACGATATACGACATAACATGTTATACTAAAGCAATTCCTTACGTTTCAGTGTACACCTTAAGGTTTAGCCAATCAAATTTCCTGAATTAGAGATATTGGAATTAATAGTTCCACTCCAGTTTTTATGTTTAAGATTTTATAATTCAAACAAACAAACACACAAACATTAGCAAATCAATAGGTAATTACACTGGACATGAGGTAAAACGGTGAACCTCGATTACATGTTTTTTCTGTCGTGGAAAAGTATGTTACAAATGTGCTTGTATTTCATTTAAAATGGCATGACAAAAATGTGCTTTCTTGTCCCTTAAATTTTTTTTATCGGAACACATTTGTCGCACAAATGTATTTGTTTTGTTTGTTTGTGTGTGTTTTTTTGTTTTTGTTTTTTTGTTAGGCATGAAAGACAAATGCGACCGCATCGGTTTTACGTGAGACAAATGTGCCCCGAGACAAATGTGCCTCGAGACAAATGTGCCCCGAGACAAATGTGCCCAGAGACAAATGTGCTCATACAGGGCTTCAAAGGGTGAAGATGAAACAGAAAGTAAGTCAGCTTTAAAGTAGAAAAAAATGGCGAAGAAAAGTCGAACTGATAAAAGTGACATTCAGAAAGAAAGCTCGGAAGAAAAAAAAAGATTATACGTGAATAATGAGAACTGATAAGATAAACAAACACTTGAAGATGTAGAAATAGTAATAAAATATTATCACGTACTACTAGTATAACCTCTGAAACAGAAAAGGCAATACCAAGACCTTTAGTTTGTATATTAAACATTGATTGCATGAGAGGTAAGTATTATTCTTGTGAAATAAGTTATGATTTTAAATAGCGTTTATAGAAAGTGTGTTTATAGTTAAAAAAACGCGAGAATACAACATTCCACTTATAGTGGATGGGGTAGGGGATATCCATTTAATACAAAGAAGAAAGTTTTGTAAATAATCCAATTAACTACTATCAAATTACTTTTTACGGTAATAAATGGTATTCAGTGAGAATGATAGAGAATACTCGTAAATTGCACTGTATCTTTACTTAATGCACCAAATACACTTAACCATTCGAATCTCGCAAACGAGGATTGTATGAAAACCAGATGGAGAAATGTTCTATAATACAAACGATGCTCGTAAGGAACCTTACCCTAGGTAGTCTCCGAACACGACGCAAGATGTTGGGTTTGTAACCGGTTATGTTAATAGAATCTTACCTGTTACACAGCAGTCTGCAGTGTAGTGCCTACTGTAGTGCCTACATCTGTACCTGGATAGAGGTGAGCACAGGCACACTTCCAATGCTGGGGGAGGGGGGATGGTTGTGCGTCAATACATGCATTCTTGTATAGGTAAATCAAACTTCGGTACTTAGTGTTGTTTGCACAAGAAAACATGGTTTGTGAGGTATTTCGCATAGTTTTAGTAGGATTTCTATGGTACGTATGGCGGTATTTGACTGTTTCAGATATATGAACAGCAGATTAAAAGGTGGTTTGGGATTGAAGATTCCTCCAAAGATACACAAAATGCTTGTGAATGTGCTGCTGAGCTATGTGGTAGCATAAATAAAACGTACATGGGTATTTGTTTGTATGCATTGCTTAGTTGTTCGTTAAAAATAAACAAGAGGGTCATGATGGCATTAATCGCTCAGCTGAGGACTTTTAGTAGGTTCATATCTATCAAGTAATTAAGAGATATTTAATTCAGAAATCTTTGGTGAGACTGGACCATTAGTGTGACCACTGGGTTGATAACATTTTCTAGAATTTTACCTATTAACCTACTGAATCCACATGACCCACTTCAAAACGTATGTTAGATTACATACTTTCAAACATTCTGGCCAACTTTGGTGAAGACTGGGCCATCAATGTGGTCTTTAACTTACTTACTTGGACTTATTTCCGCCGTTAATTGTTAATTATTTTGGCGAGCATTAGTTTCAAGTTGGTTAAAAATAAATATCACAGAGGATTACTAATGGCGTGAGGGTTGCTCTTAGCTATGTTGTTTAAATATAAGTGTAAATAAACTTAAAAATTGATGATTATCATTTAAAATTGAAGCTTAGCTTAGAGCTATTTCCTTTTAAACATGAGGTATGATGATGATATAATGGATCTGGACATGATGTATGCGGTGGTACTAGTTAATTTCTTTTAATAAATATGGTTAATAAATTATGTGGCTTCGGTTTGTAATTATTCTACGAAATGTAGTAATAAAATGTGCATTATGTATAGTACTTTTACTGTATGTATGCAGGGTGCACAGTTACAATTCAATGTCGACTGTACCGGACCACCGGCTCCTTAACGGTCATTAGTTGAACGTATCGCCTACTCAAAAATAAAAATAATAAAAATAAAAGAATTCCGGCACCTCTTCGGGTTAAGTGTTTTAGTGTGGGAACACCACATATACATTTAATTGTTACAAATTTAAGATTCAAAAATGTTTTTAAACAAGTTTTCCAAGATTAAAAATATGTATCCAATGTGAGTTTTTCATTCTGACTGACCACAACGGCTACCTTTTTTAGGGCCTTTAAAAGTATGTGAGGTTAAAAATTTTCATCCAATGTAAATAGTATATACATTATATACATGTCCCAATAAATTGCACCTGTCTTATCCCTCTAATATTCTGATGTACCGTTTACAATAGTATTAAAATTATTGTTGAAAGAAGAGGCTGGTTAACGTGCGGCCGATGCAACTTAAATATATAAACTTGTTCCATTAATTGTGGTTTTCTTTTTCGTCCGTACGCATCATAGAAGTAGAGTTGAAGAAAAAAATAAAACACAAAGGATAGATAAAAGGAGGGAAGGGAGACCTCGTTTCAATGACTGACAATCACAAAGGTGTCTCCCATTCCCTATAGAGTATTGAAAGTAAAATTAATTTCCAAAAGCAGAGAAGAGGACATGCGATCCAAAGTAGGATGCAATAATAGCTATGACTAAGTGTATTTCAGTTTGTGTTGTTAAGTTAGGAGAGACAGGTGTAAAACCCTCAGTGGTACCGGACGGCGATAAAAAGCTGGGTGCAGGGGATAATAGACATGGAGCATACGCTCCACTGGATGCCTCTAACATCCCGACGTCCCCCTCTCGGGCCCCTTGTTTTGATCAGGGTATATGCAGTAACCCCGTACAGCCTCTTCGCAGTAAATATTTTTGTAAAATAAATAAATAAATAATAATAAAACATTATTAAGAGTGAATATAGTTATGTAAAATAGTTTTAAATAGCATATACGTCATTAAAAAAATTACTTATAGGATAATATATATATATTTTTAAAAATCATGATTTAATTTTGACTAATTAGGCGCTAGCTTTATCTTTTGTAGTTCTTTCTTTGTCCGTCATCATAAGTTGCACCATGCCACGAGATGGCAATGATTTTTAGCTGTGATTTGGCTACACGGGTGACCCTTACAGTGTAATGGGGGCCGCACGAGAGTGTCATGTGTTGGATTACGACTACCGAGTGTGCCTTTGTACGGTTGGTTGATTCCTAAATGCAGGTAGACATGGTTGTATGGAAGGCCACATGACTTCATAGTGGCCTTTAAGTGTGTTCACATGCTTTTCTCAGCTTTGACACAGTGACCTATTTTGACCCAACGTGACCCAATAACGAACTCGTCCAAGATTTCATGCAGACAAACATGTTGACCTAGTTTGGTAAAGACTGGCCTGTAAATGTGGCCTCTAGTGTGTTCACAAGCTTTTGTAAGCTTTGACCTAGTGACCTACGATTTGACCCACATGACCCAGCTTAAAAACTAATCCAAGATATCACGCAGGCAAACATTCTGATCAAGTTAGGTGACGATTGGGCCATAAATGGAGCATCTAGTG
Source organism: Sinonovacula constricta (assembly GCA_007844125.1). Taxonomy (NCBI): domain Eukaryota; kingdom Metazoa; phylum Mollusca; class Bivalvia; order Cardiida; family Solecurtidae; genus Sinonovacula; species Sinonovacula constricta. The sequence goes on along the minus strand of CM017556.1, from coordinate 26,812,076 downwards.
TGTTCATAAGCTTGTTCTAAGATTTGACCTAGTGACCTACTTTTTGACCCCGCGTGACCTAGTTATGAACTCCTCCAATATTTCATGCAGGCAAACATTCTGGTCAAGATTGGTGAAGATTGTCTATAAACTGTGGCCTCTAGCGTGTTCACAAGATAAAATGTTGACGCTGCACGACTGACGACTGACGACTGACGTCGGACGACGGACGAAACGGTATCACAAAAGCTCACCTTCAGCACGTGAGCTAAAAAAGATATAGTTGTACGAAGTTTTATGGTTGCTTGTATATATAGATATGCATTATCAATTTCTTATAAATGTAAACGGAAAACACACAAAAAGTGTACTTGTTTGTTGCATTTTAAATCAACTCCTATTTTATATGGTCATCGTAATTGCACAAGAAACTAAGTTCTGTCGAATTCTGTGGAAGTTTGACTTCTCACAGTTAGGATTTTGTAGTGTAGCTTGTATTGTAGAGTATTTTATATTGACAAAAAGAAAACATTGGTTTGGTATTTGGACTGAGATCAGCCGGTTGTCTTACATTTTCTAGTAGTTTATATGCTCAGTTTTGTTTCTAGGGTTATTACATAACCACCTGTTGTAAGTGATGTGTGTGGTCAGTGTGTAACCGCTACCTTCATGCATAAAGCATCATCACTCCATCTAACCCACGAGATGCAGGTGATGTAAAACCGTTCAGGATAGTAATCTGTTTTCATTTATATATAAGTTTGTTTATCTAAATATCTAAAGTATTGTCACCATGTTGACGTTCCCGATTTTATTTATTAGTGATCGTAATAGTTTTACTAATTGTAGTAGCAGTAGTAGTAGTAGTAGTAGAAGTATCAATAGTAGTAGTAATAGTAGTAGTAGTAGTATCAGTAGTAGTCGTAGTAGTTATAGTAGTAGCAGTAGTAGTAGTCGTCGTCGTCGTAGTAGCAGTAGTAGTAGTATCAGTAGTAGTCGTAGTAGTTATAGTAGTAGCAGTAGGTAGTAGTCGTCCTAGTAGTCACAGTAATAGTAGTAGCAGTAGTAGTAGTAGAAGAAGAAGTAGTAGTAGTAGTAGAAGTATCAGTAGTAGTAGTAGTAGTAGTAGTAGTAGTAGTAGTAGTAGTAGTAGTAGTAGTAGTAGTAGTAGTATCAGTAGTAGTAGTAGTAATAGAAGTAGTTGTAGTAGTAGTAGCAGTAGTAGTAGTAGTAGTAGTAGTAGTAGTTGTTGTTGTTGTTGTTGTTGTTGAAATAGAAGACGTAGTATTAATAGTAGTAGCAATAGTAGTAGTAGAAGTAGTAGTAGTAGTAGTAGTAGTAGTAGTAGTAGAAGTATCAGTAGTAGTAGTAGTAGTAGTAGTAGTAGCAGTAATAGTATCAGTAGAAGTGGTAATAGTAGCAGTAGTCGTAGTGGTAGTAGTAATAGTAGTAGTAGTAGTAGTAGTAGTAGTAGTAGTAGTAGTAGTAGTATCAGTAGTAGTAGTAGTAATAGAAGTAGTTGTAGTAGTAGTAGTAGTAGTAGTAGGTAGTAGTAGTAGTAGTAGTAGTAGTAGTAGTAGTAGTAGTAGTAGTAATTGTTGTTGTTGTTGTTGTTGTTGTTGTTGTTATAGAAGACGTAGTAGTAATAGTAGTAGCAATAGTAGTAGTAGTAGAAGTAGTAGTAGTAATAGTAGTAGTAGTAGTAGTAGTAGTAGTAGTAGAAGTATCAGTAGTAGTAGTAGTAGCAGTAATAGTATCAGTAGAAGTGGTAATAGTAGCAGTAGTCGTAGTGGTAGTAGTAGATATAGTAGTAGTAGTAGTAGTAGTAGCAGTAGTAGTAGTAGTAGTAGTAGTAGTAGTAGTAGAAGTAGTAATAGTAGTATCAGCAGTAATAGTAGTAGTAGGTCAGAGTGATAGTAGTAACAATAGTATCATCAGTAATAGTGGTAGTTGTAATATCAGTTCTAGTAGTAGTAGTAGTAGTAGTAGTAGTAGTAGTAGTAGTAGTAGTAGTAGTAGTAGTAGTAGTAGTAGTAGTAGTAGTAGTAGTAGTAGTAGTAGTAGTAGTAGTAGTAGTAGTAGTTATGAGAACGACCTCCAACTCGGTCAATATCAGTTGGCGACGTTGGGGACGTCACAGACCACGTAGGACATACATAGGTAACAATTCAAAATGGAGCACCCCACATGTTTGTTGTTCATTGCACGATTTTAAATCAATTTTTGCTTGTTTACCTTTTATTAACATCACATTGCTCGGAATATCAGTTCTTATCGAATTTAACGAGAAATGTTGCAACGTTGCGATTCCCCCTAAGTAATCAAAATCCACATGTAACGTTTACTGCAATCAATACTTGATACAACCCAACATGGTTAATTCCTATCAAAATAGGAAGCATCAGTTTGCAGTCTAGTTGAGCACTGGATGTTAACATACTGAGAAGAAAAAAATAAGTCAGATAACCTTGTGGTGTAAATTGTGTACTTTATTTAATATATGAATAAAAGGAGAACAAACTGTCTGTTAGGTTTTCCGATAACTCGGTTACTTTCCTTGATTTCAAAGGGAGGTTACTCGGCGCTGACCCTTTCGGGACTAATTAAAAACAGTTGAAGGAAAATGATAAAGAAATCAACGAACCGCCTGTAAACAACAAAGAATTGGGCCATTTCAAAGTAACATTTTTGAACAAGTACTTATTAGTCGTACATTGTATGCGTCAATCGGGCGAATTATCGGCGCTCACGGCCTAGCTATTACTTACAAAATGATATGAAAAGGAGAGGCCAATTAGAGAAGACGAAGAGGGGCTCGGAACGGTTTATTCTTCTCTCTGGAATTTCACCACCTTGAACATGAATTAGTAACTCTTCGTCCTTTTCACACTTCGCCTTCCATTGATTGGTTACAGTTCGCCCAAATGAAAGGAGACGAGATTCTAGGTTCGCCCCTGTTTGGCTAAAGATGTTCACACTTCGTCCGTTTTCTTAACTGTCTGTATTCATGAATGAGAACAATACTTAAATTGCTCAATTTTGTTTATTTAAAAAAAATAAATAATAATATATCTACTTAAAAAACATTTATGTCGAAAATAAATAAATACATACAGAACGACTTAGTAAATTCATGTACATGCATTATATATGCTTCACACTCAGTCTGGATCACTGATCGTATTCATTGCTGACATGAAGTTATGCGGACATATAATTTACTGACATATAGTTATTAGGCCGTATAAGGTACCTATATAAAGTAATAGTAATAGGTTACGGATATTGATCTGTTAGGCCGTACACATTGCCGACATCGACTTATTTGGTTGTAAAAAAGTACCGGAATAGAGTTTGTATGCAGTCTAAAATATGATATGAAGTTACAAGCTGTTGAAATTACATACATTCAGTTAATATGTTGCACATGGAGTTGTTAGACCGTTTAACTTAACGATGTTGAGATATTTGGCCGTATAAATTAGCGATATGGAGTTTTTCCGCTGAAAACATTGCCAACTTGGAGTTATACGGACATTAAAATGAGTTATTAGGCCGCATAAACTACCTACGTGAAGTTTAAGGTCGTATAAGCTACTGATATTGAGCCGACATAGATTTGTATGTAGAAAAAAAAATACATACAGACTTGGCCGTATGAACAGCTGAAATTAAGTATTTGACCTAGAAACTTAATGTCTGTATAATAACTGGGTAAACGGAAAAAGCAACTGATGTGCAATGCCTGTGTAAGGTGGGCATGCATTATATATATATGCTTTACATTTATACAGGACCACAAAATGGCCACAGAAGTTATATTTTGTTAAGCTTAAAATAGGCCGTATCTTTTACAGAATTTTAAATTATGTATTTTCTGCAATATAATTCTGGTCATACATTCCAGTTTCTATTTTACCATCCGACATGGGGTTAACACAGGAACAATTCTTTGACAGCAATCGGGGACATTGATTGAAATCCCTACAAACGTAGACGTCCAAATAATTTGTTTTGAGGGGGATTACAATAACTATGTGAAACGAAGATGCATTATATAGTATATATTTCACTTTCGTGACCTAGCGGAAAATTACCAATAGAGCTGTTGTTGTGCAAATGTTGAAAACAATGTCAAACATAGTAATTTTGAAAGTCGTGCTGGATGTTGTGCCCATTGTTGTGCCAGCACGACTATCAAACTTAGTCATTTGGAATATAGTGCTTGATATGGTACTGAACTTCATGCATCTATTGCAGCACACTCACCGATAGTTTCTTTTCCTAATATGTACTCTGTGCCTACACCAAGATCCTCGCATTGGCAACTCGTTGATCCAAACGTGAGAAACACACAATATGCATCACGTTTTATTGTTTTATTTCTACCCAGGAACGTAAAAAATAAAACAGGTGAAGCAGTACAATAAGCATTAAAACAGCCCGATCACTTGAGGGTGTACAAAAAAGGAAAGGCATATTATGGCTATTCAATCTAAAGAGGCCTGTATATGTCACTGATCGACAGTCTATTACTAGTGAAAAGTTCCACCGAATATATCATGCATGGAAAAAGACACGCGCATCAAACGAATATCTTAACATACACTGTGATGTTATCGTGTGGCTTAAGTTTGTTTGTGCGCATTAAAATAAATATGACACAAACATATCGTGTACACAGAAAAACAAATGTAGCAACGAATACATCACACAAGTCATCACTTTTGAAACAATCACGCATTATTGGTAATCTAATATGGCGCAAAGATTTTATGACTGACATAATGATGATGATCATGAGACAGATCGTAATGACGGTAATGACACCAACAATGATGCTGATAAAATAATTATGATCGCGATGATGGGCGTGATTATGTTGATGCAGTTGCTGATGATCTTAATGATGATAGTCATAATGGTCGTGATTGTAATTGTGGTCATGATGCTGTTTAAAGGTCGTCTTGTTATTGAATATATCTGTTGTTGATGATGGTGATGATGGGCAGAAGTACGTTGATTGCGATGATGATAATGATGGTGATGGTTATGATGTTGTTGTTGTTGATGATGAGAAGGAGGAGGAGAAGAAGGAGGAGGAGGAGGCGGGGGAGGAGGAGGAGGAGAATGTGGATGATGGAGATGAGTATTACATATTCGATTTATGACATATACTGCTCAACAAGGCCTTCATAATCTACAGCTATATTTTAGATTGCAATATATAATTTGCAGTTCATAACAAGTGTTAACATAGCTATTATTGAGAAAATTTACGATTTATTAAGATTAACATATTTTGATTTTGTCTGTTTGCTACAATATTAATTAAAGATATTTCGATAGAAAGTATAACTGATGTATCCAAAATTTAAAATGGTACCTTCGAACATCGTGTATTCTGTCCTGAATTGTGAGTGAAAATTTGCACACAGTTCCAATTGGGCTTAAGGAAATTTGTGTTCGACTAAACACATATTGTGTATAAGCTTTTTAATGTTCAGGTAGATTAATCTTTTACACGTTTGTTATTATAAAGCTAAGTTTCATAAATGTATAACAGTCATCAAAAATGTAACAAGTGCACTGTGCTACAATGGAAATTAGCGTGTTGTAATGTTTAAATATACAAGTACTGAGACAAATGCTGCAACGAAGGGGAAGTACCTTTCTTTAACATTAATATTTTGCACCATGTTTTAACATTACAATATGCAATTTATGTCACACATATATGAAATAAATTGCTATGACGATGCAGAATTACAGAAACCTATTTTATGTTGTGTGCAATAATGTCGGATTGCAATAACATATATGATAAGATTATGACATGAATTGATTATAATGTATCACGTGTATCTCATCAAAAATAGCACATACGTAACTTTGTCTGATTCGGGCTTGTATTTTCCTTTACATAAATGTAATGGTTGAAATTTAACTATAACAGTAACATGATCAGTCTTGTTTTTCACTATCAGAATAAGACAAATACATTGTACACTCAAATCTGATATTCCCTCCAACATGTGCTACAATTGGCGAGAATTAAAATCTCTAGGTTTAGACACTGAGAACAAGCTTAAGCAATAAATGTAAATTAATAAAAGAGTCCATTTTAGTAGAAAGATGCAGCAAATTTTCATCAAATCGTCACATACACGTTCAGATGAAAGCATGCAAATGTGTAAAGCGGCCATATGCATATTTGGCTTGTTTGATTATAAGGGACGAGCTTGCATTTATAAACTTTCTAAATTTCTTGACGAATTGCGCATTGGCTGAATTCTTCGTCATTCATTTTTCAACATTTGTAGCGTTTAGCTTTAACTCGGACTAAGTTTGGCTTCATTTATTGTTCTTATGATTGCAATGTAAAATAAAATTTAAAAAAAAAACACAACAAATTTCTATTTCTATTTATAAAAGGCGTTCGCTGTGGATATACTTAAAACATAGATGTGCGTGGACTATATGCGAGTAAAGATTGATGGCATATACATAATTGAAATTTTGCAGATGTGATTATTTGTACATGTATTATATTTCTTGATTTATATTATAATGCTAGTAAATTTATATTATATTGCTAGTAAATTTATATAATAATGTTAGAACATCACGGCATCCTTTTTTCAGATAAACATGTACGTAAGTTATCTTTCAAAAAGCAATATATTATGTATTGTATGATTATTGTGCATTTGATCATGATACAAAAGACAATTTCCACCGCATGGCATATTGTTTGATAATAAACATTATGAATAAGACACGCTTTTATCTAACAATTCTAACTGGTGCAAATAAACATAAAGCAATTAATTGAAATTATAGACGGCATCTATGATGTAATAATAACAATCGCATTATTCACAAATCCGCAAAAAAGGAAAGAGACGAAGTTGAACTTTTGCCAATAATAGATACTTATACAGTGTTGTGTATTTATATTTTACTCTTTGATTATAGCGCGGCAATATAATCGAGTAGTACTGACTACTATATTATATGTGAGCACGTTTTTTTTTTTCAAAAGATTATTGCTGCCGCGACGCTTTTCAACTATTTTTAAACGTTACTCACGAAATTGATTTCATAGCAAAGTTACTAGGTGTGACGGTTTAAATATTCTTATAAGAGCTCAAAGCCATAACATAAAGCATGAATCGAAAAGGTGTGGTTAAAGGAGCTCCTTTAGTATAGTAGTTATAATTCCCAATGACCGGAAATAAAACATATTCTACTTGCTGTTTTAGTAACATTAGAAATCTTCGACAACATGTATTTATATAGATCTTATGCAAATAAGCTACAAAACATGATATATGTCAGTTCAAATTAAATAACAAACAATATGTTTATGGTGATTTTAAGAATTGATCGTACCTACATGTATGAGGGACATTTTATGGATTACATATATAGATACTTTATTTATAGACTATTGACCCCTCAGTACACAGAGTGTATTAATACATAACAGAAAATGGTCAATGACTTAAGCAAATTATGAGAATAGTTGAGATGAAAATAATTTGTTATATAGCTTATCTTAATTTATAAGCTTTGTATATGTAGTCAGTAAACTTTTGTACTTCGGTATTGTTTTCCGATTTTAATAATGCAGTGAATTTTACCATGCTATGGTGGTTGTAATAGTATTGTTTGATTATATTGCTTTATTAAAATGCCATAAGCTGGACATTCAAGTATTAAGTGATAATCATCTTCTACCGCAGAACATATTTTGCATATTCTTTCATGGCGTAGGAGAGGGTTATGCCAGCTTTCTGTTTCTATATGTAGTTTGTGTGAAGAGAGTCGCCATTGTGTTGGTGCAGTTCTGAATTTTGTAACATTAAAATTATCTAGAGATGCCAAATGAACGAAAATGTTTATATGTATACGCTCGTGATGAATCTTTCTTCGCTTTTTCCCATTTTGTTCGTAGCAATCATTTAATCTTTGCTTAAATAAAGCCAAAAAAACATTAATTCTGCCAACAGCTTGGTACATCTATAGATCACTAAAAGCGGCACTGTCTAGAATCTGTTTAATCACATCTGCCCAGTTAGCTTTATTTGGGAATATTTCCATATCTTGTCATAGTATATTATATGCATGTTTTATGTATTTCGTCTCATTACATGTGGTATTTTTAGCCAATATCTTTTCATTGCTACTATTCTGTGTTGTCTATGAGGCATTCTTCCTAATTCTCCATAAATAAAATTAGTCTGTGGTTAAAGCTTTACGGGAATAAGTTCCTTACATAATTTTAACCTTTAGCTACCCGCATGTATTTATATAACTATCCGTGACCTCCCCCTACTTTTTTCTTAAGTGAATTAAACATGCATTATATTATATTAAGAATTTTACCCCTTACGCCATACCTAATTAGCTTGCACCAGAGGACACCTCGTACTACAAGACCGTAGGCCTTACTAAACTCCACCACTGTTACGTACAGTTTCTTATTTGTATTAAACACCTGACTTACGATTACATTTAAAACAAATAAGTTATCTATAGTACTCATATTTTTGCGAAAATCGGCTCGTACCTCTACATAAACATTATAGTTTTCTGTCAATGTGCTCAATCTAGTGCATACAACTCTTGTTAGGATCTTGCCAGAGTGATTAAAATGATATACCCGTCATTTTCTACATCGTTTTATTGTCCTTGTTTACTGCACAGGTATACTAACACTTTCACTCCATTTTTATGGAAAATATTTTTAATTAATGCATGAAGGTAGTATATTAAATCATGCGCCCAGTATTTAAATAACTGATTACTTAATCTCTCTGGCCCTGCTGCTCGATTGTTGTGTAATTATTTGCTTACTTTAAATATTACTGTTTGAGAATTTTCTCTATCTAGTTCTGCAAACATAATTTGAATTTCGTTATTCAAATACCTTTTATTGAAATAAATAATAACTTCATAAGGACGAAAGAATTGTGAACATGGATTGTTTATTGCCTTAAAGTACGTGTAAAAATCTTGACTCCGTATGATTGCGTTTTCGTTCCTATTTGTTGCATTGTTAGCATTTTTCCGTACTCATTTGCATTCTTACTTCTCATTTGTCCTAATTTCTCTGTTGCATTTCGGTTAAATAGGTTCCTTTTTGTGTTATTACCTTATACCCCGTTCTCGATTCGGTCATGATTTCCTTTTTTTGTCAGTATTGTTCTTTTCACATGTTCTTAAGTTCTTATAGAATATTGATCTTCTTACATGACATTTATCATGAAACAATTTACATGTATACGTTTTGGATGTTTTATTTGTAGACCTGTGCTTTTGCTCTCTATCTGTTTATTGAAGAACGAATTCTTCAAAATCCTCATATTCTCTTATTTCTGGTCTGTTATAGCGCAATTTACTTAACTTTCTTCGAACTTACCTTTTTTTTAAAAAGAAATTTATGCAAATTTGTACAAATGACCCGTTTCTCATAAGTTAAATTAAAGATTGATTCTATTAGGCAGAAGAGGGTCAGTTGAGTTACCAGTTTCAGGCTTAAAGAACGTGAATCGTACACGATGTAGTCTAAAATATGTCATTGCCAACTACGTATGTTATACATAAGAACATTAATAAAGAACAATAAGACAGAATGGTTGAGCCAGAAGTTCCAAAATTTAAACTGGGCTCTCCATACTGAAGCCCCATTACGAAACATCTCCACAGTTCGCATTTACCGTTAATAGAAAGCAATTAACTAGTACATGTGAGATAAGGGGAGTTGAAACGGTTAGATAATGACCTGCCACAACAACACAGCTGGCTTCTGATTGGTTACGCATTGCAGCCACAGTCAATGTGGTATTGAATGTTGATACAATTACTATGGCTGTTGCTGCTGCTACTACTATTACTTCTACTACTACTAGAACTACTACTACTACTTTATTATACTACTAGTACTACTGATACCATGCTTGATTTGTCATCAGCGGAATCAACCTTCTAGCCATCAAAAATATATATTTAAATGATTCTAGTTTGCGGGCTAGAATAGGAAGTAAATGAAAAATATTAAATAGCGATTTTATCGAATCACTTGTCAAAGTACCATAGTTGTGTCGTTTTCTTTTTGTGTGAGATAGACACATTTTGATAAAGACAACAACTCATGCATTTATGCTTGTAAGTATTATACATGGCTACTATGTATTTCAATAATAAAAAGTACTACAAAAGCTTCAATGAAAAAATGCTTATAGATCTATTATTTATTTTCAAATTTAGATTGATATAAAGTGTATATGATATAATATAATTCATTTATAAATATGTACATTTAAATAGTACATATCAAAATCCATTTACGTCAGCTATAACTACTGAACGTCAATGCTTTGTTAGTTTGTTTTTGGTCATTAAGTTGTTTCCTAGTACTACTCAGATTCTGTATTTGTGTATGATTGTTTAAAATATAAAGTATAAACGAGGGCCATACAGTGGCCATATGTGTGTATGAATGTTTAAAATTATTGAAGAAACTTAAGATAGACAGGGACGCGTGTGTATAAGAAATATCATGTCCAAAATCAGTGTGTATATTGTGGTCCATACCAATGTGGTAAATTGGGGATATGACGCTATTTCAGCGAATTTCACACATTATGTTTCAATGTCTGTAGGCACGGAATTCAGCAATAGTACAACCGGGGACGTCCCAGTTTGGTGGGTGTCCACGGTTGCTTTGATGTGTATTCAAACAACTGTCCCCGTTTGACACCAAATACATACACACGCACGCGCGCGCACACACACAGAGAGAGAGAGAGAGAGAGAGAGAGAGAGAGAGAGAGAGGGGGACAGAGAGACAGAGAGACAGAGACAGAGAGACAGAGAGAGACAGAGACAGAGACAGACACACACATACACAAACACATCCGCGTACCCGCACACGCGCACACGTACGCAAGCACACACACACAAACTTGAAGAGACAGGCTAATACATACTTCCCTTCCAATTGGAACATAAAATGCATCTACATGACATTTTCAGCAAGCAATCATTGCAGTAACGTCGGAATTTATGCTTAACAAAAATACATCAATATTGCCTGAATTGATATTTCTGTTAAGTGTTCGAGAACGTGTTGTGCTTAATTTCGCAGTAGAGTACTTATTTACAAAGTTGAAATTGAAGTTACAAAATTAAAACTCGTCTTACAAAAAACTCAACACATTTCTCTTGGGGCTTTCAATAAATGGTGCGACAAACAAAGCGGTACTGATTAGACGCGAAGACTTTATTCATTGTTGGACCAAAAGAAACACAACTATTAGTAAATATTGAACTTTTTCGAAAGGCCCGCCAAACAAAATATAACTAAGGTTTTTTTTCAAAGCATATCTTTTCTCTAAACGTTACATATGGGTTTATATAAAATAACTTATAAAAATATTAAGTAAAAAAATGACTACAACAAATATTATCAAATCGTCATAATTGTTCTAGTATACATATATATTTTGTACTATGGGCAACACAAATATACTGGGGGCAACAAAAATTATAATCAAATATGTCCAAATAAGTGTCCCTCACGCTTAACACATTTTTTTATAAATGCTTGCAACAGCAACATTATTAGCCAACGAAAAGTTACGAAATGTAAATTAGTATTGTTATACACGGAGCTTTCTACAACTGCAGATCACAAGATTATAAAAAATATCAGCAACGTCGCCAAATGGAAGGAGATATCCTCCAGTATACAATTTTTACTTTGCAAATTGCAACAGCGCATATGCTTAAATTTGTTATTTGTTTACACAAGCATGTTCGTTTGTACACGTATCTTATTCACATATCTCGCATACAATTTGGAAGTTCCAAACTCAAGTCACAATTCCCATGTCACAGATTGTATGTTCGCTTACAATTTACAAGTTACAAATCTCAAGTCACAATTCTCAAGTCACAAATTACTAATGTTCAAGTTAAAAAGTGATAGCATTCAGACGCTAGGTGCCGATACGACATAAGTATATACGTCAACGAGTTAAAAATAGAACTAAATGACTCCCTTCAAGGAGATAAAATACAAACAACAAACGTTATTTTGCGCCAAATTGAACGCGTGTCTTTAGCCTAGATTAGTTGTTAATACATTTATTCAAATTCTGTAAGTAATTTTACCATATAGGATCTTTTTTTCCCTGTAAAATACATTCAATTCAATATACTAATTAATAGTAATTTTCGGACGTTTCCAGAACAACATATATACTATCTAATTCGCATTTGGATTTGTTAACAATGCATTGGAACTGAACTACAACAACAGGGGGCACATTATATAGTGATTATGCTCTCCCCAGAGTCAGGTGACCATGTAGCTCAGGTGCTAAAGCACCCACTTGAACAGGAAGGCCTGGGTTCGATCCCTACCCCGGGTACTGGGATTTCTCCAGCTTACTTCAATGGCGTCTGAAGGTAGATTTCTAGCTAAAAATCAAGAAGGTTAGACGCCGTCTGCCCTGGTATACCAGGAGGCAGAGCATATGATTACGAAGAAAGAGGTCACGGATTCGAACTCCATCCAAAGTACCGGTAATAGACTTTTGCCAGCTTGGATCACTTCAGTTCAATCAGGATGTATGCGGTTAAATGAAAGAGGATGGTACCATAGAGGTTGAAACTCGGGGCATGGGCTGTCAGACCTGAGAGATAAAAGTATACAAACAACAACGAACCGTTTCGTACAGTTTGAGGGAAAAGTGGATACGTGTAAATATGGACCAACTTTGATTGATGCATGTCATGAATTATTATAAATACATGCATCGTGCATTTTCCTTAATGTGCAACTAACACTGAATTACCACTTACTAAAAGATCTTCAATAATCATACATATATTTATGATTACGAAAGATCTAGTGATAATTCAGTGTTAGTGGCACATTAAGAAAAATATACGTACATATAGTCATATCAAAAGTACAGCATAATATCCTTAAAATTATATAACACAAATAAATAATATATGTGTCTAATTCTGTCGGAAAGAAACTCAAACTTGAAAGTAAACACGAACGCGGAGCCCCTTTGCGTCCTAGTGTTGAACGAGTGTTATACAGTGTATATTTTACATTAGAGATTTGCGTCTCTAGATTTGTAACTTGTAAATTGTATTTGCAGGAAATTGTTCAAATGTAATGATCAAATGAGAAGTAAGGATGTAATTAGATAGCGGTATTTAGCATATGCGGTGTTGCAATTTACAAATTGACAGGTGAAGTAACAAAACCGTGCATTGGAATTTAGAAATAGTAATTAGAATATTGGCGGATATCCCCTTCCATATAGCCATATATACTCCCTTTTATTCCAACTTGATACATAATTCTGTAAACCATGGGATATAGCTAAAAACGGAAAACGGACAAAATATTCCAGAACAAAATTCCTTCTGTTTATTTTAGCCAACGTGGACAAACACCCTCTAGTAAATTTTCCAATGCGAATTAATCCCCTCCTGTAAATTTTCCACAAACTGCATTTTTTTTTATTTGGATCGACCCCAGGTGATCCAAAAATGAACTCATGCAAGATTTCATGCAAATATTCTGAGCAAGATTGATGAAGATTGGATAAAAACTGTAGCCTCTAGCGTGTTCACAAGCTTAATTGTTGACGATGGACGAAGCGGTATCAGAAAAACTCATCGTAAGCGCGTTTTGCTCAGGTGAGCTAAAAAAAACAAACAATAAAGGTTCTTGTTCGCATCTTTTAACCATTTGGTCATGACCAGAAAAAGTTAGCTATAAGTATATTGAAAATCATTGGGATGCAAGTTGACAACTGAAACAAACGGAAAACCTCGGTTAATGCCGTCACTTTGAATCACCGCCAAGGAGTGCCGATGAGGCTCTTTAGGTGGGGCAGTTGTCAGCGGATTTTGCAAACGAACTAGATGGCATCAGTCCTCTGGGTAGCAGCAGGTGGGCCCAAGTGCCCTTAATTACAGCTAGAGCGACTAAGTACATGACAGAATGGGACATGAGAGTGATTATCTCTACACGGTCTCAAAATGTGTGCGGTCGTGCTTTTTCTAAAGAAAATTAGTCGAGAAAAATTGTATGTCGGGAGTAGCTGGGGTGGGTAGGTGGAGGCGGAGGGAAGCATGACAAAACACACCAAAAGTACAGGAAAGGAAGCTTCGGCTAGAACCATTGATATACTCAACAGTATCTAAAAATAGTGGGTAGAGAACAGCGGCGTTTACACCCAACAACAACTACTTCGTCGCTATCCAAACATGAACAGACATTTCAACACGACAAAGGGACGCCTTTAACATAAACTGTATTTGCAGTTTGTGTACAGTTGACACATTGGACTTGTGCAAAACTAAATATGATATATCCTGTACATATATAATAATGATGAGTGTACATATTATATAACGAAATATCGTATTCGATGTACCTGATATTATACAATTTCACATTAAAATTTGTTTTTAAGTTTATGGAACGTTTAACAGAATATTGAGACAATCGTCAATAATCTTATTTATTGTAATTCGCATTTGATTGCAATGTTACGAGAATAATTATCACCATCGTCTTCATCATATTCATATTATCGATTTAATGCACCACTTTTGCCTAATGTGTGGGATGTTTACAGCGTAATTTTAACTAAATAATGTTAAATTCCATTAAAAGTTCTATTGGGTTCGGATTCGTCTCGGACCTTGACATCACTGTGGGCAAGTCTTTACGACAAAGTGCTTTTATTCTAGTAACTTCTTAATCATATTTTACCGGTAAAGATAAATAAGTTAACAACACTTCTTAAAACCGGCAAATGCCGCTAAAGTATGAGGCTCTAAGGAGTTCTATTCGTTGACTAATGACGCACGCATCTATAAAAAAAAGTTACAACCTTTGATATATAATAAAGACACCTATGTCCGTTGAGACGCATCGTGTTGAGCTCTGGTGGCAGTATACAACGTAACAAATATGTTTCAACTTAGTCTCCTAGTAGAGAACAGTAAAATGAAAGCTCAAAAAGGCATTTAGTGAAACTATTTAAATATTAAGGGGCAAGTTTGCGATAACTTTTGTGTCAATAACATTTCAAGATTATCACATTTTATGTAGCTGTTACGGAAACCATTTGTATATTATGTAACACCGATTATTTAACTTACAAACAGCTAACATAAAACATCCATAATCTTAAGAAAAAAGTAAAGAAAATAACATTGAAACAAATGTGAAAATTATGGTTTGAAGAGCACATTAAAATTAAAGTGTTTTTTTTTGTGCATTTTTTAAGGTTATTGGGAAATAATTACTGTTTAATGTTTCCAAAATGGAAATATGGTTTGAAGTTTTCACTAGGATGACTAATGGTGGGACGTTAAACAAAATAACAAAAGGCAACAATACCTGATATATGAAGTCGTTTGTCAGTATCTCTGGATTGGGCAGTACATTCCGATCTGACGACACGGCCATCTGAATCTCGTCGCCGTAGGTGAAGAACGAGATGGCTAGCGCCACCCTGTGGACGGGAGGAAACCAGTAAAAGATAGTCTTGATCTGCTTCGATGACAGTCTGAGGGAGATTTCTGGGCCCGGCAATGATGAGATGATACAAGTGCAGTTCTTGTGAACATTCATCCATACGCGACTCCATAGAGGCTCTAAAAGTATGTGATGGGACAGATTAAAGAGCCTCGTAGTCAATGAAAACAAGGCTGATTGACGCACCTGTGCCATAAAAGCTTTCATTTCCCAAAGTCTAGGCACTACGCCTTCCGTATTCGTTGGAATCGTAACATTTATAAGAACCATGTTGTTCCCGATGCCGGACGCGTGCTTGTGTGTTCCACATTGTACCGGAATGCTACTTTTGATGTTAAAGGGGTTTTCGACTCCGTTTAAAATAAGATAATTTCGAATACTTCCAGCTGCAACTGACATAAGTACCTCGTTCAGAGTACTCCGAGTCACCTGCTTTATCTTAACCGCCGCAGGAAGACTAAATGGCTGCGACCATGTGATCACTTTTTTACCTGATAAATGAATATGTTTACCATGAAGAAAGTTGAAGTCATTTTTGGCACAGAGAAACTTATGAAAGAAAACAAGCGGACCGTAAAACAATGATTTTAAAGATTGTAGACACCTCGGGTTTCCTAGCCTCGGTGGAACTGTAGTCGTGGAATCTACATCAGCTATAGATTTATACAATATCTTCACCATAGAAACCCCATCAGTTAGACATGGATGCATTCTGAAAAGCATCACTGTATCCCTTGCATCACCAAAATCAGAAAGCACGTGTACTTCCCAAAGTGGTTTACCAAACTCTATCGGTTTTGAGGCCATATCCGATATATAATCTTGCAGATCCTCTAAAGATTCAATTCCTTTTGGCATAGAAAACACGTGATTATGAATAAAGAATCCCGGATCGTCCGACCACACATATTCTGAGCATGTTTGCACAATTTTCTGTGTGAAGCGTGGATACAGGCGCTGGCCATCATCACCTTTCACCAGAATAAGGCGGGTGTTTATCAGATTCACAATTTGTGCAACACTTAATCCGTACTCAACAATCACAAGGCTTTGAACGATGTATGGACTGCGTTTTTCATTCTGGATCCAGTATTTTTCAGTGATTGACACACGCTGTCCGCACATACAACATATACACGTCTCGCCTTGGCCACGCCGACAACAGCAACAACAACAATATTTAAGGACCATCTTGACAATCACACATATGGGGAAGAAAATGATGAGCAAGGCAATCACCGGACAAAAGACAACAAATGCCACAAAACTATATAGGATAAAACCAATGATTTTTAACCATGTTCGTTGTATCACTGGTGGCTTTAATCTTACAAAAGGGGCACTTGGAAATTCACACTTTTTACCATGTTCATGATACCCTTGTCCCGTCGGAAACTGATGATCGAGTTCATCATCACTTTCTGGAAAGTCGATAGTTACACTCCCCACCCGCGTTTGATGGGATTTAGGTTGAGATTTGATGGAACTTCTAGGGGATCTATCATACGACAACACTTCAGTAGGAACTAGTCTGGCATTTGAATGTAACCTTTTGTCCCTTTCAGGCAAACTAGAACTGGAATGTCGTTTTTGCGGCAGCGGCGTCGGGAAAGTAATTTGTGTATTGCTGTTGTTATGAGACAACTTTAAAGAATTTGGTCTATTTTCAATACTACCGCTTCGGATTTTCTGAAGACTTTCGTCTTTAAGGCTTGTCTGTGACGGGGCCAATAACGATTCTTTATCAATGCGATTTTTCTTTCGTTTCGTCTTCTTTTTCCTATTAAGTTCACCCACATCAATAGAAGCGCATCGTCTGATAGGAATTCTCACATGCTTTGCCACAGACACATCTCTACCATTGTCATTCGCCTTTACGGAGTCTCGGTTACTACTTGACCTGTCAATACCGTTAAGTTCCTGGCGTTTTGTCGGTTCTAGAACTGCTTTTTCGGTGTTGCTGTTTGCATTATCGTGCCTGTGTCTCGACCTGTCACACTTTGGTTTTGTTACTTGCACTACAACACTACTGAAGTTTGTCGTGCTTTCTTGAATTAATTTTGGCTTCTTTTCATTCTTCGTGATTTCTTTGCCAGTCTTATGACCCTGGGATCGACCATGATAAAGGGGTTCAGGCACATGAAGAGTGTTGTTGGAAGTAATGCCGTCAGCAGGGGGCTTTTTCTTTGAGTGTTTGTCATCTTTTTCGCGTTTACTTGGTGTACCGCCTTTCCTATTATTGTGGGCAGTTTCCATTTCACACAGTAGGGAGTTGTTTTGACTTCAGTCACATGTTTAGCATGCCGTTCTGAAAAAAAAGAAAGGAAAGTAATATATCGCGTAAAATAAGTGTTTAGCCGATGTTATCTAGCATATAGTATTAACTCTGTGGTATGTTGTAAAAATAGACAACACATCGACAGTATGCGAATCAAACATTTAATAGGCATTTTAAAGGTGATCTCACAATCTGCTTTAGAATTGTCAAAACAGCTACCTCTTTTCCCACGCTTTTGTTGTCGACGCCGCCAGCCCTCATACAATGTATCTATGCACATTGATGCAGCCGCCCCATACAATGTATCTATTCACATTGATGCAGCCGCCCCATACAATGTATCTATGCACAATGATGCAGCCGCCCCATACAATGTATCTATGCACAATGATGCAGCCGCCTCATACAATGTATTTATGGATAATGACGCCGCCACCCCATACCATGTATCCAAACACAATGACGCCGCCACCTTATACCATGTATCCAAACACAATGACGCCGCCACCCCATACCATGTATCCAAACACAATGACGCCGCCGCCCCATACCTTGTATCCAAACACAATGACGCCGCTACCCCATACCATGTATCCAAACACAATGACGCCGCCACCTCATACCATATATCCAAACACAATGACGCCGCCACCTCATACCATGTATCCAAACACAACGACGCCGCCACCTCATACCATGTATCCAAACACAATGACGCCGCCACTCCATACCATGTATCCAAACACAATGACGCCGCCACCTCATACCATGTATCCAAACACAATGACGCCGCCACCTCATACCATGTATCCAAACACAATGACGCCGCCACCCCATACCATGTATCCAAACACAATGATGCCGCCACCTCATACCATGTAATCCAAACACAATGACGCCGCCACCTCATACCATGTATCCAAACACAATGAAGCCGCCACCTCATACCATGTATCCAAACACAATGACGCCGCCACCCCATACCATGTATCAAAACACAATGACGCCACCACCCCATACCATGTATCCAAACACAATGACGCCGCCACCTCATACCATGTATCCAAACACAATGACGCCGTCACCTCATACCATGTATCCAAACACAATGACGCCGCCACCTCATACCATGTATCAAAACACAATGACGCCGTCACCTCATACCATGTATCAAAACACAATGACGCCACCACCCCATACCATGTATCCAAACACAATGACGCCGTCACCTCATACCATGTATCCAAACACAATGACGCCGCCACCCCATACCATGTATCCCAACACAATGACGCCGCCACCTCATACCATGTATAATAACACAATGACGCCGCCACCCCATACCATGTATCCAAACACAATGACGCCGCCACCCCATACCATGTATCCAAACACAATGATGCCGCCACCTCCTCCCATGTATAATAACACAATGACGCCGCCACCCCATACCATGTATCCAAACACTATGACGCCGCCACCCCATACCATGTATCCCAACACAATGACGCCGCCACCTCATACCATGTATAATAACACAATGACGCCGCCACCCTCATACCATGTATCCAAACACTATGACACCGCCACCCCATTCCATGTATCCAAACACAATGACGCCGCCACCCCATACCATGTATCCAAACACAATGACGCCGCCACCTCATACCATGTATCCAAACACAATGACGCCGCCACCTCATACCATGTATCCAAACACAATGACGCCGCCACCCCATACCATGTATCCCAACACTATGACGCCGCCACCTCATACCATGTATCAAAACACAATGACGCCACCACCCCATACCATGTATCCAAACACAATGACGCCGCCACCTCATACCATGTATCCAAACACAATGACGCTGCCACCCCATTCCATGTATCCAAACACAATGACGCTGCCAACCCATACCATGTATTCCAAACACAATGAAGCCGCCACCTCATACCATGTATCCAAACACAATGACGCTGCCACCCCATTCCATGTATCCAAACACAATGACGCCGCCAACCCATACCATGTATCCCAACACAATGACGCCGCCACCTCTCATACATTATATCTATGTACACTGAATTCTCTCTACTTTCTATATATACATCACGCACACTAAAGCATTTTAGTACACATTTGAATAGCTTGCTTATGAAAACGTGTTCTAGAATGCTGCATAAAAGTATTCTGAAATCTTCCTTAGCATTATTAACTACTAGACCACCACCAACATCATCATTATCGTCCTCAACAAAATCGTCATATTTACTCATCAACAGCAACAATAGCACGTCCATATATCTATAGACTTAAGGGTCAATTGGCGAAGCGGGTTTTTATGTTGTGTTAGTCTGAGCGCACTTAAGGGCCCAATGGTTTGCTCTGTGGTGTATGATTATTTGCACTTCTGTAAGCGCCTTAAACCTCCAGGACAATATTTACTTCATTCTGTTTAAGGACGCTAAGTTGAATAGTTAAGATAAATATTCCTGTCACTGCTTTTATTAGGTCGCCGAGAACGGCGATCCTTATATTTATAATTTGGAAATATTATTATTGAACGGTGATATTTATGCCATTTCAGCAGTAAAATAACCATATTGTTATAATCTATTATAGTGTTTGGTTTCTTTTGTTTTTCCTGTTAAGTTAAAAACAATAAACGTAAGAACTGGGGACAAAATTCACAATTTAAATCTTACGAAAATCAATTGTTGATTCTTATTTTTATACTACGTGACTGCACTTATTCGTATGCAAGGGCAGACTGTACTAATTATCACAGACTAATACAGAGACATTATTCACAGACCCCGCCCCCCCCCCCCCCCTGGATAATTGCCTCCAGGACGTTTGCCACACTGTAAGTGCAGACCGGACGTTTGCCCCCCCCCCCCCCCCCCCCCCCCCCCCATCACCCCTCCCACTATCACATATGAAGGTCGGACGTTTACCCCACTTGTCAAAACGAAATACGGATGTTGCCCGCTCCCATACCTGTTAATAGCGGTTTTGATTTTTTTCCTCACGCTGTCAGTAACGTGTAATATACACGAATTTTAGGAAAGTATTACTCACTACAATCACATGTCATCGTTAAAGTGATTATCTCACATAATCATCACCACACGCTGTTTTGCTGGAAAGAGGCACATAAATAAAGTCCCATAAAACAACTTTCTTGTAAAACAAGTGTGTATTTTTTCGGTTTGTATTAACACGCCGAGTCGCTAATTAAATCACAAACTGTGATTTTATTTTTTCGAAGTTTGTAGCCAATAAATGCTATGTTAGTTTATTTTTAAAATTATATTTAATTATTTATGGCGGCTTCTTTGAGTGGCTGCTTAAGATAGTGAGGGTGTGAACGTTGGGTACTGTTGAGAGGTTAAAAATAATAAGTACACGTGAACGGCGATTTACCATCGCGGCATAATGAGTCATTCTAAGGAGACAAACAATAGCAAAAAAAAGCGTCGCTTACATTGAAACGTGTGCAAAAGTAAAAGCATTTTGCAATTGGGTTTTTACCTGCTTAAATGCATTAAAGGCATTGAAAATGGCTTTCTTTCGTGTCATCCCAATGGCCCCAAATCCCAAAGATAACACCATACTGTGAGATCACAGCTGGACGCTGGATTAGTTTATTATACACAGATGAGTCCCAGGGGAAGAGGTCATTAATCAATTAGTCACACTTTGCGCACCTGGACTTACTGCACTGACATTGGTCAATAACAAACGCTCTTTAATTCCCACCTTCTTCTTAACTATGCAGACTGAGATTGTACCTGGTCGGGTAGACCAATTCATCCCGACTACTTTCCCCCAACCCATTAACCCCTCACTGTGCTCACAGTGTAAAGCCAGATAAGGCAACATTCCTATTTTCTGTCCAATCGGACTGAATTTTATGTAGACCGAAAGCATGTTGTTGTTGTTGTTTTTTTTTGTTGTTTTTTGCATTGTATCATATTGGATATTGAGGATGACAAGAATGTCAATATTAGAAATGCTATTTTCAACATATGATCCCCATTTTTTTACTCCATGCCTCATAATTGTAAGATTGACGTAGGAAAATTTCAGAAAGCATGACAGCGTGAATCCATGTGTCGATAATTACGGGAAAACGCAAAAATACAATATTTAAAGAGAGAGAGTGGGAGAGAGAGAGAGAGATAGAGAGAGAGAGAGAGAGAGAGAGAGAGAGAGACAGACAGACAGAGAGAGAGAGAGAGAGACAGAGAGACAGAGACAGAGACAGAGACAGAGAGACAGAGACAGAGAGAGACAGAGACACAGAGAGAGAGAGAAAACAAACAATCATCTCAGAAATGATGTACGTTTCGTGCATTTTCTTAACATGAACAGCAACAATCTAAGCGCAATAACGGTGCATCCAATGCACAAATATACTTGCACTACACTATTAAAAACATCTAAAATGGGTAAAACAAAAGCGCAATTGTAATTGATGACAAGTTTAGCAACACACCATAAGTAGTAGGGATGGAAACAAAATGAATACAGGAAATGCACATTTTCACCATATGATCCTCCAATATTCGCTCTATATCTCATTACTTTAAAATTTACACATGCAATTGTCAGAAAACACGACAGCATGAGTTTACGTTTTACTGTGATTTAAAAGAAATCTTAAAACTAGTCTTTTTAATGTAGTGAGAACATTAAGTTGTCTTTACGTGTAACGCATCAATATTTGTGCAATAAGTGTTCATCAAATGCACTAGATGCAGGTATGATATTCCCAAATAACATTTAAATATCGTTGATACGTTTTTATTTGTTTTGAAACATTTATTATGTGTAACGAAATATCCACCGCCTCCCTAACAACAGTTTAAACTTGGGCTGGCCATCGCGAACACGTCGGGGAAATATCGTTAACTGATTGGCTAAAGGGACCATTCCTCAATTTACCATCATTGAAATATGAGAAGCAGTATATTCCCCAAAATTATTTTTTAATGTCACGGAACAGAAATGTTGAATGCTGAGGCTTCTAAACATTTTTTAAATGATATATACGTGTTATCTAGCTTTACATGTAATAATAAAATCTGTACTGAAGCATTTTCCCAAAGTCATGGAGTGAAGGAATTATTGTCTCTATATTTAAAAGAAGAACTCATTAGACACGCAAACATTTAATGAGGGATTACGCTTATACAATATTATCTCGAAAATATATTCAAATTTACTTATAAATGACCTACCAAATGAACAGATAATGACAATAATAAGCAATTTATATCAATATAATCAATATTGCATAATCGATATAGACTTCAAACGAATGACTGTATAATCTATATTTATATTACATGCAATAATTAATAAGACTTAATTTGAGGGAATTAAACTTTTTGCAGCCTTTCTGGTCTGGAAAAAGTGTACGACAAAATAGACAGATTTCCCCCTAGGGATTATCTTATTTAAGAAAATGTCAGTTTAAAAATTATCAATGCACTGAAATGAACGTATAACCAATTAGCATATGCTAAATAGAATTGTCTGAAGTAGGAGCCAATAACATCTAAAGTAGGTGTGAAGCAAATGGACACTGCAAGCAGCATATTGTGTTTGTTCTATCCTAATGACATATGTACTATCAACCAAAATATAAATGGACTAGTAAAACATGCCGACTTAAATCTCTCTCTCTCTCTCTCTCTGTGTGTGTGTGTGTGTGTGTGTGTGTGTGTGTGTGTGTGTGTGTGTGTGTGTGTGTGTGTGTGTGTGTGTGTGTGTGTGTGTGTGTGTGTGGTGTGTGTGTGAGTGTGTGTGTGTGCGTGTGTTTGTGTGTGTGCAAACGATGACATATTGCTGCCGTAAGCATTACAATCCATATTCAAAGATATTGAACGATACTGTTTAACATGGAAATTAAAGTTTAACGTCAACAAGGCCAAAATAATGATCTTCGGAAAGGAACGACATACAACGTACGATTTTATCATTGATTGCACAAACCTTAAATTCGTTTATTCGATTAAATACCTAGGTATTTACTTTAACAAAAATGGCAACTTTCAACATAGTCAAAAACAATTTCAGTCCAAAACGCACGCTCATGACATTTTTATAACACTTTAAGAAGTCGATATCTCCACGTACTTTTACTTTTTTAAATAGTCTCGAAAAAAACTGTCTTTTCAAACTCTCGTATTACTTTCAACGATATCTTGACATTTACAAGATTGAGATTATCATCGCACAATTTAGATATTGAACGAGGAAGATATGATATACTGAAAGAAACTGTAATCTAGGTCAACTTGAAACGGAGTATCAATTTATCCAAACTTGCCCTACATAGACAACTAAGAACAAAATACCTAAAAAGATACTATTGTTCATGGCCAACTTAACGAAGATTTTACACTTTAATGCTTTCTTTGTTACGAACTATTGTAAGAAGTCTATCAAATGAACAACATGTAGTTACTGTAAGGAATAAATGGCAATTACATGTTTATTGTCCCTAACAAAAGTCGAGCCAAAATATGTTGACTCTTGATGCTTTATTGTGCATTTATCTTAAAACATGATGTGCTCTCTGTCCGAACTTGCACTTGTACATGCCTCGCAAGACAATTTTACATACGAGAAAGACTTGCTTGCCTCTGAAAAAAACAACATTTTCTCCGCAAAGACGGCGGGTTTCTTCCATACTTGTTTTTACGTTCATCTGGATTGACATTCAAACGCTTACTTCAATGTTTGATTTTATGGGACCTTACGGGATGCAAAGAGTTATCCCCGAAAATTCGTTAGATTATCTAACATCGCAACACGCACATGCTCTCCCGGTCGTTCCGGTTTATCGGGAAAATTATACATTCAAGAGATAATGCCAGAAATATTTGCCAACCGGTGCGTGTTTTATGTATTGTGTAAGGGTAACACGGCATATTTTGCAAATAAAAAAATTCTCTTACGCAAAACTGAAGTTTAGTGGTAAAATTATTTACCCCATTTACTTCATTATGTGGTGCCAATACATAAATGCATGGACACTTCATTGAATAAACGCATCGATAAAAGAACAATGTTTTATTTTTCCTCGAATCGATCATACTACCTGTTTGAGTTACCGGTAACATATTTGTATATACATGTACATTACCAATGCTTTACCACATGGACACTTGTCTTAAACAGCATATTTTCTTCTGGCGCAATTCAAGTTGTTTTCGTAAATAACACGATTACATAAAGTATACAAGTGTATGAACGTTAAGTTAAAGTTTTCTGATCTTTATATTGCACTTTGAACCGCCAGAGATGGTAAGGTCAATGCAGCAACGATCATAAAAGGATTTTAAACACCCATAGGAACTACATGTATTTAATATTCATTAACATTTATTAAAATATTTTAAATGTCTTTTTTTACATTCATTTTGTCTAAAGTATAAACATACAATGGTATTGCCATAATGCGATTATGGCGAACTGGCTTAAAATAAAGAGAGAGAAAAAACTATCATTATATAACAGTAAACTTTATTCATTTTGGTACAGCTAACCAGGGGAAATCAAAGAAACCTTGATAAATCGATTAATATTATAACTTTTGTTAAATGCTGCGTGATCAGCTGTGGTTTCTCAATGAAAATGACACCTCACATTTAAACAATAAAGACATGTTGCTTTCATTGCCAAAGTTAAAATTCATTAACAAAAACAATTATCGACATCGAATCGAAGATGTAAGATGCCACGTGTCTAACACACGTGTAACACGATGATTATGCTGATATAAAATAAAAGTTATCTATTTTTGGCGCTGTCGGGTGCGGCAGCATCCAGAGTTATGAGAAAGTTGAAATTTCGAAAGTACGAAGGATTGACCCTGTATGATCTTGACTACCGTGGCCAGTAAATGGCTGGGAAAAAGGCAGTGCATGCACAGCAACAAATGCAGGTATATATGTCGAAGGAGACTAGACGCCTCAATAGTGTCCATGCTTCAGATGTTTGCATTAATATTGTAATATTGTAATCTGCTTTAGGTGAATATATTGTTAAATGCAGATATACATGAAATGCAGGTTTATGAATAAACAACGCGGCGCAAGAATCTTACTCACTGAACTAAGGGGCAAAGGGAGGGAGAAAAATGTTATTAGAACGAGTGTTCCGCTGGCCATGCATTGTATATTGGGGCCGAAATAGTACAATATACTGCGCGGGGCCTCACTCAATCGGAACTCCTCGGGTAATTCCGTCCTCGGGACAATCATCCCTCGGATGTATCTGGTGCAATAACATTAATGAAATCACGATCGTTTTGTTCGCCGGAAGTCGGGAGAAGAACATGCCTAAGTAGTTCGCACAAAACATAGACGCTGCCATCGTTTGACAGCTGCGTGTCTGCTGCGCTTGGTAAATTAAAATAGAATGATTTAAATTTGAAGTCGCCGCAAATTGAAGTTTTACTGGTATCGTACTATAGTGAGCTGTCATCCGAGCTGCCATCTTTGTTTTGACGTCTGTCACAAAAGAAGTCCCATTTAGGGAAATGATAGAGGTAATCCGACTATCTACATACATCCGAGAGATGATTCGTGAATTATCCGAGGTGTTCCGATTGGGCCTCACTGTCTTCTGCGGGTACCAGCCAGGTTTGCTATCGGGATTTAGATTCATATCACAGGGGTGTAGTGTTGACAAATACATCAATGCGATTGTCGCAGAGCCGTTTACTACAGTTGGTCGGTAACAATTGGTTAACCGACCAACTAATAACTGACAGTTACTTTTAAACTCAGTGTATTTTGAGCGCGTCCGGTAGCACTTAATATGAGCAATTATTTTAGACATGATTGGAGTTAAATACTTGCCGGCTTTCCAATGCGTTGCTCATTCGATTTTTAAAAAATGTCAATGCAAAACGTCAGCGTTTGGACACTTATTCAAATGAGTCAGTTTACTTACCATTGCTAGCATTCGAGTAACGCATCAGGAAGTGCGAGGTTAAAGCTCTGTATAACCGGTTTAAGCACCCCAGTCGGTCCATATTGCCGACTGACCGTTCCAAGGCGGTAACTGTCGTGTTTGCTCTTATTGTTAAATGACTCATCACAGATTTGTTCTCACATTTACAATTGGCGTGCATGTGGATACCTTGGTCCTGTGTATTTTCAACTTTTGTATGTGTTGCAATGTTCATCGGACTTTGTCTTATATATTCTTATTCATGATCACAACAATGTTACTTGTGCAGTGTGACGGTCGTAAAAAATCTCCCCGTGCATGTTATCTATGTTTTCATTTAATTCATCCTTTAAGGATTGTTACGTGTATTTCCTTTGATGGACATTGGACTTTGGTTCCTCAATTCCAACTCCGCATGAACAGGATGCTACAACCATTTACTCTTCTCTTGTCAATGTTTTTTCTTGATTCGAAAAGTTAATTTCATTTACTTTTAACGTTTTCTGTAGGTTTTCTAATCGAAATAATACCCATCTCTATTCTAAACATTATGTGGACATTATTTTTCAATGCCGTCACTGCTTTCGTCCTAAATTGTCAAACAAAACGTCAGCGTTTGGACACTTATTCAAATGGATCAGTTTTCTTATCATTTCTTACATTCGAGAAACCAACCAGAAAGTGCGAGGTTAGAGCTCTGTGAAACCAGTTTAAGCACCCCAGTCGGTCCATATTGCCGACTGACCGTTCCAAGGCGGTAACTGTCGGGCTTGCTGTTATTGTTAAATGAATCATCACAGATTTGTTCTCACATTTACAATTGTCGTGCATGTGGATACCTTGGTCCTGTGTCTTTTCAATTTTTGTATATGTTGCAATGCTCATAGGACTTTGTCTTATATAGTCTTATTCATGATCACAACAATGTTACTTGTGCAGTGTGGCGGTCGTAAAAAATCTCCCCGTGCATGTAATCTATGTTGTCTTTTAATTCATCCTATAAGGATTGTTGCGTATATTTCCTTTGATGGACATTGGACCTTGGTTCCTCAAATTCATCTCCTCATGAACAGGATGCTACAACCATTTACTCTTCTCTGGCCATTTGTTTTCTTGATTCAAAAAGTTAATTTCATTTAGTATTAGCGTTTTCTGTAGGTTTTCTAATCGAAATAATACCTATCTCTATTCTAAACAATATGTGGACATTATTTTTCAATGCCGTCACTGCTTTCGTCATAACTTGTCAAACAAAACGTCAGCGTTTAGACACTTATTCAAATGGATGAGTTTTCTTACCATTGCTTGCATTCGAGAAACCCATTAGGAAGTACGAGGTTAGAGCTCTATAAAACCGGTTTAAGAACCCCTGTCGGTCCATATTGCCGACTGACCGTTCCAATGCGGTAACTGACGGGTTTGCTCTTATTGTTAAATGACTCATCGCAGATTTGTTCTCACATTTACAATTGGCGTGCATGTGCATACCTTGGTCCTGTGTCTTTTCCATTTTTGTATATGTTGCAATGCTTATAGGACTTTGTCTTATATATTCTTACACAGCACGAATAATTCCTTTTCAGGGTGTTTATTAGGCTATTCACTGATCAAAAAGTATGCAAATCGTTCATTTACTTATGTTCTGATAATGTTCCCTGTCTCTTTGTTTACAACTGTTCAAAAAGCACACCAAACTTACAAGGTACATAACTCTACAAGCTAGGTAACTTTGTACATCAGTTGGAAACCATAGTTGAATGTATGAATGAATGAATGATTAATAGATTGATGTATGGATTTTCTTTACGAATCCATGTTTTTTTTTTTTATTTGCATAGGATGGACCTTCTAAGTTTGCAACGAGACATGTCATATATTGGCATTTAAAACCATTGGTTTACTTTAATATAATTTAATATCGTATGCTAAAATACTTTGTAAAATTACAGTATTTTATAACTTGGTAATAATAACGCATTTCAATTAAACATACATTTTAACGCATTTTAATTAAACATAAATTTAAGTCGTGTATGCAGATCTAGCAATATATACAATGTGCACATCGATGCATGTTATATCATACGTGAACTACAAATGAACATTAAATTGCCCTTTGTTTGGTCTTAGTTACATCGCACTGACACAGTTAATGTCATATTGGCGACGTCCAGCTAATTATTGGCGGGAGAAGGCCCCAGACTTACATCTGGGTAGAACCACCGACGCACCACAGGTTAGCTGGAAATCCTCCCAACGTGAAAGTTCTCGCCTCGACCGGGACTTGGACCCACGCGGAGAGGGGCCGAAGAGTTTCAAGTCAGCGACTCTAACCGCTCGGCCACGACGCCCTTTAAAGCCAAGAAATGATGGACTGGAAGGTTGATTTTTGTATACATTTCCTTCTGAGGAGGTCAAAATTGAATTCTGGAATGACGGAGATATGGTCTGACGTGTATTTAGGCCTAACCCGACACAACGAACTAGATTTGTTAAAAGTTTCAATGTAATTGATTTAATTTCAAGTATATTCCGGCAAGTTTTAGAAGGATTGTGCCTCTCCCCCTTAATCCGCAATTGAAATTCCTGATTTACCACACACTACTACACACACTACTACTCAGGTATTTAGTACTTGGTATTATGCGTTGTTATTAATCCAATCCAGAGTCCATCGCCCTAAACATTATATAAAAGATTCTTTGATGTTACTCATTGGTTCAGTGTATATTTCAATATCATGGATAATGAGGATGTCTTGCTGACCTCGCAGCGAGACAAAAACTCGTCGAAATAAGGATTTAATGTAGAATAGACATGTATATTTATGCTCCTGAATAAAGAATTTATATTCCATACATCACAATATCGTTTTTCTTTGGGGACCATGTATCAGACCGCTATAGAAAGAATTGTGTATTAAAGATCAGCCATTCAATCTATGCTTTCTGGGCTATAAGGGGTCTTTTATATGTCTTTTACAATATATACAATAAATGGCATATTCAGCATGACATGCACTCATCATATAGAGAGATAGAGTTAACAAGCTTATAAGAATTCTAGATCATGCCCTGATAGTGAACCATAGGGAACAAGTACAAAGCCTAAATGTTCTGTCATGTTATATAATTTGAAAAATATTATTAGAAAAGTAAAAAACTTATATTGCTAAATCAGCATACTGTTCTCCTCCATTGCACATACCAGCATATCAGTAACTGGACTCTTTCCAGGCTGAATAATTCTAGAAAATGTCGCAGTTATGGAATGTTGTCTCGGACACATGTTAAGCCAATACTAGTTAAATATTCGCGCTTAAATATTGATGTGTTTTTTTAACATTCAAATTTAAATTATATTTATTAACAAGGTGATATTACATAAAAAATTAAAATGGTTTGCTCCAATGTTTCTTCTCATTATAATATCGATGCCCTGAGTGTGGCTTACATTTTGTATGTTTAGAGACATTATCTATACCCTTTTGGAATCTAAATGAATAGTTTCATGATAATTAAATGGATTTATCATAGGTATAATAAAAACATATAATAGGATTGAATTTTAAAGATGGGTACATGCATATTAACCTTCAACATTGAACAGAAGTACCAAAAACTCGTCTGAAAACTAAAATTCGAAATCAAAACCAATAAATACATAGAGAGGTCAGATCTAGGGTTAAGTTGAACTATATTCTAATTGCACAAACATTGCCATCATTTACTAAATCACACAGGTATTCCAATGCTTCTATTATTCCTATGTAGCATATCATGTCAAAGAATTGACGTTCTCAGTACATCCTGTATGGATGATAGCCAAGAGAATGGAATGCATTAGCCTACTACCAGCCGACATTATGCACCTACATGTACATTCCCACCGAGGGTGCCAACGATACACCATAGCACACGTTATTTTAAAAAAAATCAGGAAAGTGTCGGCCATATTGACTGCTCTTACTAATGGTGGTTGATGTTTATATCAGAGATGTCATTATATGTCATTATAAGCAAAAATGTAACGAGAAAGAATGTGAACCATTCACTGCGCTGCACAGAGCGCGTGCTTTAAGGAGAGAAATAGCAAACATTTACGGTCAATGTAGTAAGTATAAGTTGTTGTTTTTTCATTCTAAAGGTTGTATCTCCTGCTATTCTGCTTTGCTTTCATTTTTCTCTGCTGCATTGATAGTGGTGAAATCTCCAAAGCAAGTGTTATAATCTGAATCATGTCTTAGATGTGATGGAATGAAATAAAGGCTAAACGTACGCGGAAAACAAATTAAATAGAAAGTGGGTTTCTTAATCTTTTGAATAAAAATACCGGCAATTCTTGTTTAGAACAGTCGCTAATAAGCATAGGAGCAGACAATTACACGTGATTTATGGCAAGAAAAGCTTTAAACTAAGCAAGTAGCGGAGTAAAATAGTCGAGGTAAAATATTTCTAACTAGATTAGATAGAATAAAGACGAAAGGAGTAAGAAGGTGCAATGGAGAAAGAGAGAGAGAGAGAGAATGAGAGAGGAGAGAGAGAGAAAGAGAGAGAGAGAGAGAGAGAGAGAGAGAGAGAGGCATAGGCGGAGACAGAAAGTACTAGTACTATTACAGTATGCACACAAAACTTTTACCAGAACCCAGTCAATGCTGACATTGTACTATCATTAGATGAGATGACAAAGATCGTTTACTGACCGTTTCAACAGCGGCTGTCGTTTTCATGTATGTCATCTCTAATATATTAATGACTAAAATACATTACACTGATGCCGCGGCGTGCCGCTGTTTGTAGTTAGATTCAGCTTGGCAGGACTGTCGAATGTTGCTATTATAAGACACCTATCCCTATCAGATGTAATCGCAGGTGCAGCAATATTGAAGAAATATTGGCAAGAGGTAGAATTCACTTTCAGGAATTCTGTCAAGGATTGTTGATATTTCTTCAACATGAACCAGCTTCAGTTGTTTTACCCATACAAATACGTATACACATATCCTGGGCTTCAGGTAAAGGAGGCCCCGGGTTTGATCCCGGGCTGCGACATACCGAAGTCGTTAAAATGGTAGTGGTATAGATCCCTTGCTAACGCTCAAGCAAATATAAGGGTAGTTCCACGACTGGTTGGCCCGGCATCAGGATAATGTGACTGGGTGTGGTATCATGCCAGGTGTTCACGGCATGCTATACACAGTGAAGGCAGCACTATATTTACTTCAAGTGGACACCGTCTCGAGATAACTGAAATACTTGCGTTGGGACAATAAACCCAATAAACTTAAACATTTCCTGGGATAATATTATGTGTCTGGGGTCACTTGTGCTTATGAATCAAGGGAGGGAGGGAGAAAAATGTTATTAGAACGAGTGTTCCGCTGGCCATGCATTGTATATTGGGGCCGAAATAGTACAATATACTGCGCGGGGCCTCACTCAATCGGAACTCCTCGGGTAATTCCGTCCTCGGGACAATCATTCCTCGCATGTATCTGGTGCAATGATACTTACTGAAATCACGATCGTTTTGTTCGCCGGAAGTCGGAAGAAGTATAGGCCTAAAGTGTAGTCCGCACAAAACAGGAACAATGACACCGTTTGACAGCTGCATGCCTGATGCGCTGTCTAAATCAAGCTTGGGTGATTTAAAATTGAAATCTCCACAAAATGAAGTTTTACAGGCTTCATATTGCAGTGAGCTGTCATCTGAGCTGCCATCTTTGTTTTGACTTCTGTCATAAAAGCAGTCCCATTTAGAGAAATGGCCGAGGCGATCCGACAACACACACACAAACACACACATCCGAGAGATGATTCGTGAATTATCCGAGGTGTTCCGATTGCCTATGAATGATACCTTTTCTGAAGTCGAACAAATCGCGATATTTGGTCATTTTCTATAGAGTATCTTCGTCGTTGTTTGTGCGTCTTAAAGGGAAGTTCCCTACAGTTTTAGTTGTTCTAGAACTCTGTAACATAGTCAGTCTTAACTTTATGTTTTGGATTTTTGTTTGCAATTTTAACAAGTTAACTAGACGGTTTATGTGTTTAATGGTCCGCGACATTATATGGCTAGCCTCATCTCGACGTCGCTTGTTGACGTGATTTTAAATTTCGGTTAGTGACAACGCTGTTCAAAATGCTCATATCTTCCCACCAGTTGCTCTGGAGACTGATCATTCAGTGAATGACATATAAAACTGCATTTCAAGTTCAAGCTGGTTGGACTAATGTTTATCTTATCATTGTTTATTTTCAGTTTTGTTTTAAAGTGAACGTTAATATGGCCGGTATACGGATAGCCTATGGACTTCGAGATCAACCCATGTACATACACCTGCAGGTATGTTCATGATAACTGGTGTACCGAGTTTGTGGCTATACTGGCATTTATGAACAACAATGCAGCGCGTCACATCATAAAGCATACGTTTGATTTGTTTTGCGTCTTCGACTGGATAATTACGGATTACTTCTCGTCTTTGTAAAACCGGCAAACAGCCCATGTTTTTTGCAGACCTGTATCCGGATTCTATGTACAGTTTAATTGATAGACCACATGTGCCCAAATGATTGGTCCCAGTGACAGATGATAGTCAGCCTATATGTAGGTATAGGGAAGACATGTCCCCTTATCAAAGAATGACCCGAGTAAAATATGTAGTTATAGTAGTAATAATAATAATAACAACAACAAATATCTTCATATACTATAAGCGGATTCTATGTGTGTAGTGTGTCGGCTACGTGACGTATACTAACCAAAACTTTAGCACATTTTTTGATAGGTTATATTTACAGAAAATAAGTTTGTAAAGGTCAATTAAAGTTTGCCTTTTTTGTTTAGATTATTTTTCATAGCATCTTAAAACGAAGTTTAATGTCTTATGCAAAATACATATGCTTTAAAAAGTCAAAGCAAAAATGTAATTTATACACTGTACTTCTTATAACCCAAACGAAGTTGTAATTTGATCAAACATGATCTACGTAATTAAAAGTTTTCTGTTTACAAACCACATCAGTGGAGTGGTGAGACAGTCGAAGCCGAGAAGTTGCGAATGCTGCTGCGAAAGAAATTATCAAAGAGAGAGAAAGAGAGAGCCCAAATAGTAGGTAGATCCTTTTAGTTTGAATTCTTGAACTTAAAAGTATTTTCTTTTGCAGATGGTGCAATTAAAAACACTGATATTTCTTACTTCTGCATAAATTTAAGCTTTAAATCCATTGAAATATTTATAGAGATATGTTATTTAAAATAGGAAATGGAGGCGTCTGTTGATGATAGTTTACTATTGTATCACAAAAACGGCATAAAAGACAACATATTCGCCAGAGAGTACAATAATAGAAATAGAGAACAGAAAACGAGTTATTTTAATGAAAGGGCCTACTTGCATATATGGATTATTCAGGGATGACTCTTCAATAATGTCTATCATTGCTGCCAATGCTTGAGCATCCCTAATTAGGTCAAAAGTGAGGTTCGACAGCTGCGCCAAAAACAAGACTAACAGACAATTAAAGAGAAACGTTACATGCTAATATGAATCAGTTAGGAAATAACGAAAATATCTCTTACGAAGCCGAAATAGTCCATTGTATGTATCCGTTAGAAGTCGCCTACATTTGTATCCAATCAGAAGCTACAAAAATTCAAATTCCTCAGCGACTTATTTCAATAGAAAACTCCTTTCTTTTTTCTATTTTACAATAAACAAAAAAAGATCGATCTATTTTACTAAATGGGTTTATTTTTAACTGCGCATGGGGAAAACAAACCACGCATTCTAGCTGACTCAATTTATACGTATCTTATTAATACACCTAGACCATTTACCATGGACAACATGAACGCATAAAAGTCGTTAGGTGCATATATTTTTTATAAGTGGATGGTTCCAAACATACTTTAACAAGAAAAGTGACAGTGGATTTTCCACGATTGCTGGAAAAGTGAACCTGTCTAAAGCCGTAACAGATACACCACATCAAGCCTGGGTTAGGCTCTACCAGAAAGACGGAACCATACAGCATGGCTAGGTATGAAAGTTTCATTTCACATAGTATTTATTAACCTTAATCACTTTTCACATAATATTTATAAACCTTAAAGAAGTACTAGTCCCACCTAACACTTTGTTGAAACTTCGGCCCATTCGGCATTTTAACAATTAAAAAAACAAACACCATTAAAGATATTCCCTATCGGAATAAGATTTACTGCTAGTTAAACTACCATGTACTTTCACAAATTCATTTTGTTTTTGTACAGATCCATTCTAAAATGATTTTCTTTTTTATAATACCAATCTGCTTGTAGTGTTTGAATGATCACAAACTATTATGTATCATATATTATCTGTTGGTGTAATGCTTTAATGTTGTTTTGCTCTTATCAGGTTGAAGGGGGTGGGGGTGGGGGAGTGGAGGTTTGTTTACATGTCGCGGCCATATTTAAAGTGGAGTGCAACACAAGACTAGGACATAATAAGCAGTCCTGTACATCGTTGCCATGTCAATGGAACCAGACATCTATAAAAAGGTATAATGTGCTTCTTGTAAGTTAATCTAAAAGCTGTTTTAAAAATTTAAATTAAAAAAGAATTGTCTGAGTAAGTGTATATTGGTACAAAGTGAAGAAATTTCACAACAGTTCTATTTGACTGGTATTTACAATAATGCACAAGCTAAACATCCAGGCGAGTAGTAGATCATAATATGTTTGTGCAGGGTGGAAAACAGAACACATGAGTGCCATGAATGCATATACTTGTATGAATTTTTGAATTCCACAAAGCCAAATGAATTTCACTAGCCCATCCGACATGCGCAGATGTCAAACACACTCATTATTTAATGTATTTTTTACTAAGGGAGTTGGGAGTATTTGACTAGTAACATTTACATTAATTATGGTTAGTTTGTTTCTAGATGGAGCCAGCACTGGTCGCCGACACCAATTTCGGCAAATCAAACAGACAAGGAGAGAATCCATGTATGCACCTCCCACTCAGGAAGATAAAGAGATTGTGGATCCGATGGCTTTGTTAAATGCATTAAAAATAACCCTTCTCTGAACGCTGTGATCTTTACTATAGTGAATCCAAAGATGTCAGAAGTGTAAACACAAAATATCGAAAGCCATTGACAAATCTTTACAAGGATGAATATGCAAGCATTGAAGTTAATGAGTTTACAGATCGTTGTGACGCTAGATTCTGTTCCCTTTCGACCACTTCCGATGAATTTGATTAATTAGAACAGGTCACGAGAAGCGAATCAAAGAGTGGACTATGGCATGGATATAGACAAGGTCGGATGACATCAAAAATATCTGATGATGTACATTCAAAATGGGCAGACCTGTAGTAAGGGAAATAGAGTATGAGAAAACATTTCACAGTGCAGTTACAAGCTGGGGTGTGCAGAATAAGGCAGTCGCTATTGACAAATACTTGAAAAATAATTCCAAGAAACACAGTAAATTAAAACTTCAGGAATGTTGGCCCTTCATTCGTAGCGAAATGTCATATTTAGGAGTCATACCTGATCCACACCTGATGAAATAGTTAAATGAAACTGTTGTGGACATAGTTGTGTCCACAATTTCTATTTTTTATTTTGTCATAGTTTGTAATACTATGTGAACATATAAAAATAAGCCAGAGGTCGTAAAGAAATAGGCAAATTCAAGCAATACTGCATATAGATATCTAGCATGCATAGTCCTATAAATGCGTGCTGCAATATTATTCACTGAATAAATAATAAAGTGAGCGAATACAGCTAACAATTTTGATATAATGGTGAAAATTAATATGGAAATAGGCATTTTTCCACTGACCTGGATCTGGGACACTGAGTCACATGCATGAATAAACAACAACAACAACAACAATAAAAAAAAAACGTCCCATTTTTTATAATCAATATCAATCAATGGAATAATCACTTGAGAAAAGTAACTACAAAATACACTTTGCATAAACCATCAAATATTATACAGG
Source organism: Sinonovacula constricta (assembly GCA_007844125.1). Lineage (NCBI taxonomy): Eukaryota > Metazoa > Mollusca > Bivalvia > Cardiida > Solecurtidae > Sinonovacula > Sinonovacula constricta. Next base: position 26,775,241 of record CM017556.1, on the reverse strand, counting down.
GAAATACTGTATAAATGTTGGGGTATGTAATAGCTATGTACTTTGACCTTAAAGGTGGTATCCGACAGTTTGGACCAACACTATTTTCATTTAATATCTTAGTACGCCATAGTTATCTGAACAGATCTCGCAAAATGATGTTAATCGATGTCCTTCATCTGTCTGAAAATGAACGATAATGATAATCGTCATTACAAACATGTATTTCCTATTTAAGCCACGCTGCACAGTTAGCTATTTTTAAACCAGGAAAACCACTTGACCACTTATGTGATAGCTCATACACGTCACCCACAGTGACGTCGATGACTGTTTTAGCAGGATTCCAATCTTTCTTATATAAAAATGTGACAGTAATGAAATTTTAAGTGTTAATTAACGAGTTTTACTGTCCTAAAATTGAGATTCTGTTGAAAATCGTCAAGGCTGAGATAAAAGTATGATTTTTCTGCAAAAATTATGCACACTATTTCAAACAGAGGTCAGATATTGTTACATATATTAGATATAGGCAAACTGTTGGATACCACCTTTCAGGTACAGTAGGTGTAATTAAAATAATACATACATTTGAAAAGGAGCTCAACGGATTTGTTGTATATTTTAATATAGACGTGCATATTAAATTTTAAGAAGATTTTTAATCCAATTTTGAATTTGTGGATATTTTTCTTCTTAAATTGATATTTAATGTCTTTTTAAATACATAAGAAAACTCCAAATATTATGTTGTTTCTTCTTAAGGAGAAGTGTTAGTACTATTGAGTATAGTTTGGAAACAAATTATAGCATTAGCCAAACCAACCAAACATGTTACTTGTTTGTTTTGACCCAAACTATCCTAAGTATGTACTTTCTTTTAACAAACCCGACACGTTCAAGACTGCTTTTCCCATTTTTTTTTCTGCTGACTGATTTTGTAGAACAAATCGTACAATTAAAATTAATTTGCAATATTAAAATTTAAAACTACATATGTTATTTTCCTAATCTGGTAGAGTGATGCAGAAATAATTGTCAAAGTAATAAAGTAGGAACTTTATTGCAAGTTCTCTACAGAATTGGTATGTGCAGATTGATATTGCCTCTTACAACTGATAGCACTTTCTTACAGGTATCTTTTCCTTATACAAAAGAAAATGGTATGGTTCCGCTAATAATTTTGCAGTCTTTAAGTCGGCCAATGACCCTTTCAACATGCATACGGGCTCTTGATAGTTTACGGCCAGTTTCTACCTCTTTTGCTGATAGTTATTTCTTTTCCTAATGTAAAAGGGGATACAACTAGCTTTACATTTCTTTAGGCAAATTCATATTTAATTATAAAACCGCGATCTTTAATTACAATGTCTCCAGACACAAGTTCGTCCATGATTCCACTTCGAAGGGTAGTCTTTTTGTCACCGGCTCTGCCTCCCCAGCAATCCGAAAGAAATGTAACTGCGCCTGAGGGACTGATTCCAACTAACAGTAGCACTTAGCCACTGATGGAAGTTTTGGTTGATAATGCCCTTGCCAGTACCAAATCGGATTGCTAGGTCCACGAATTTAACGTTGTGGCGAAGCTTTACCAATGCCATGAATAGGCCGTCTCTTCCATCCTGTTTTGACCTCTTTTTGTCGTAACTTCGATGCAGTGTTGGAAAATGGTTTCATATGCTTTGCAATTAAGTAAACCTGTACAGTACATGGTCTTTTCGTCTTTGTTTTCCGAAACCGAGACTCAGTTTGACATTCTGTTTTAGTACTTCATTTTCTTTTGTTAGTGTGTCAACTTTGGTTTTTGTTTCGTCTAATGCATTCCTCATACTGTCAGTTTGTCTCTAAAGATTTTGTATACAAGAAGCAGGTAACTTGTAAGTTTAGCCTGTTTTATTTTAATTGTCAACACATGTCCTCATTTATCTTCAACAACTTTTTCAAATCTTTTTTTTCCAATGTCTGTTTGTGCAGTTTTACACAAGCTGGTTTGTGAACTTACACCAGGCACTATATTTTCTTAACTAGACACTAAACTGAATAAAGTCGTTGCAACAGCTGACTTTAATGTCCTTTCTTCCCGACCTCTTATACGAATTTGTCTGTCTTTCCTCATCTGAAGGGCTTCTGGCATATTGTGTTGAAAGGTTTTGTGGCAAAAGATGGGCGGAACAAAGTTTACATCTGACTCATCTTGACTTGGTTTCTCTGTTAACAAACAGATACATCATATTTATTTAGTGTTAGATACAATGTACTCAGGTCACAATTGGCTAATGGCTCAGCTGTATAGTTCCAGGACGTTTTCTTTCCGGGTTGTACAAGTTCAAGCCTTAAATTGGGCACACGCATGTTAATATTTAACTCTTGTTTAGGCTACTATTGTATACCAGTTGGCCTCTTATAACCGGATATAACACACTTCCAAAGTAGGAATTCTGTTTGAGGTAACAACCGAAAGGTGTCACTCAACACAGTGCTGGCTGACAAACTGAATCAGATACTTATGTTATATGACAACTGTAGATTAGTATCCGCGATGAAATGCACCCTCATCATGTGCTTTAAATAGAAATATTTGTGGTATTGTATGTGGCGGTCTATAATGCAATGAATTAAGTCAAACGATCTACAATGCCATGAACATGAAATGCAATATGGTTTGTACTTCAGTGCAAAATAGGTGGATAGGGTAAACTTTTTGTTCTTGGTCTGATAATAAAGCGAGAAAAATAACTTAGCGTTTAATTTATGACACTTACCGTAAAAAAAAATGAGTGCTGCATAATCAATCGTGATTTTCTGGCTCTAGGAGACCGTTATTCCTAGTCGGCTTGACACCAGTCGCGAACTATCCATCTGGTTCGCCGACCAGGCTCCTGCGGCAAGCGAAACATCTTCACTTCAGAACATTTCTCCAGCCGATTTGAATAGCCTGTGGCCCAACAAGACGATACCATCGTTTGTGTGTAATCGTTTTGCTATTCATGTAACTTCTATTGTCAGCAAATAGCGATGTTTGCCCAATGTTGACCGAGCATGAGCGAAAAAAAGCAATATCCGGTTAAACAACAGGGCAACCAATCGCGAGTTAAACAAATCTGTTGCATATTTGCACATCAATGTCTTCTACATACAATTCTTTGTTAATTATTGACTGCTCACAGTCATTAAATGCCTGTGAAATAATTCAGAAACAAAGATTTAGAACCATGTCGAATGGGAATTGACAAGTCAATGCATGCTTCATATCTTAATATTGCAATCTCTTTCAACTAGATGTTCAAGTATTTATATTTTGTAATTCATGTAAACATTTAATGCAGATTTATGAATGAACACTTCCGCACAGGAATATCACCCAGTGACTTCACTGACTATGTATCGCTTACTAAGCCTAGATATTTGTCGAACTCACGCGGGGTCTCACTGCACTCTGCAATTATGACTGACAATGATTATTTGCATCATCTGTGGTCCGACTATGGTATATTGTTAGCTCACAGCATCTCAGTTTTAAGTTACAGAACGCGATCGGAAAAAGAATGGTGTAATCAGTATTTAGATTCGGATCACAAAGGTGTAGTGTTTACAAAATAAATAAATGGGAGTTAATTTTGAAATAAGTGGTGCAGCTGAGGACTGGCCTGCTTTCCAATACGCTGACATTTGATTTACAAAGAAATAATTTTGACAATTATTTGCCCACTTTAATCGCTGACATGGTAAAACATATACAACCCAAACAGCGCTTTTCAGCGCTTTGTTATTATTTGAACCTTTTTAGCAGAATATTGGTTGCCTATTACACTTTTAAATAGGCCGAATGAACTTGACTTTTTGTCCGGAATATTTGCCCTGAGGCTTACCAACCATTGTAGACGATAGTGTAGCAGACACTAACAGGAACTCGCAGCTGTTCTGTGAGACCTTTTTTCGGAGAGAACTAAGTATTTTGCTTTCAACTTTGTAGTCTGCAACGATAAACGGTAATATGCAATAATAAAAAGGTAGCATGCATTAATACGAATTAGCAGCTGGTTGGCGAGGTCATGTTTAACAAAAGAATCCGAGTATGCCGATTTTAACCATGCAGATGTAGCAGACAAGAAGGAAGAAAGCAAAATAGCTGTAGACTTCCCATCGAAGTTTCACTACAATCGGTCTTGGTCCTCGACCCTTAACCTACTGCTTATCTTTTGTCCACTATATTAATCGAACGAGGATTTGTATATTCTAAATAAGATCGGGTTATCTGTCACATATATACTATGTAAGACACTTCATCTACACTGGCTTTTATTGTCTTAAAATGTGATTACATTACAGAAACAGTGAATACTTCCGTGCATCGCTCTCGTAATATATAACAGCCCACCTATTTTCAGTTATCCAGTGATGGTGACCTTTAGCCATTGTTCACACGAAACAAATTAAGTGGTGACTTTATTGTAGTTTATTGAATGTAAAGGTGTGTAAATAATGGTCAAAATAGCTCCGTGGTAAATCAAATAATTGTACAACACATTGAAAAGCTTGCATGTCGCTGCCTGTACAAACAGCTCTTCCAAAATATAGATTAACATAGGGACAAACGTTACAACACAATGCTGCCGTCTGATAATAATAACTATTTTATTTAACATACCGCACTGCCTATATGATTGTATTTTTACTAAAATTAGGTTCAAAATAAAGGCTCATAGGCGCTACCGGACGCGACCAAAATACCCCCAATTCAGAATGAACTCTCGGTTATTTATTACGTCATCACAACATCCCTATGTTCTGAATCTAAAAGTCCGGAGTGCGCCATTCTTTTTCAATGAGTGTGGTGATTGAAATGTTGGGGTGATACGAATGGCCTCTTTCATAAATAACCTGATGCAGAGCCGAAGAAGGCAGTTAGGCCCCGCGTGGGATATCTCAAATGTCTCGACCTATTAGATAATGCATAGTCAATGGAACGTTCTAATAACAGCTCGCTTCCCGTTTCGATCCTTTCCTCTAGTTACAAAGTAATATTCATGTGCAGTATTCTTCTTTCATAAATCTATATTTCAGGCATATCTGCATAACACAAAATAATCACCTCACCTGTACTTCTAATTTGAACAGATAACAACATTAATGTAAACTTTTGAAGCACAGTTGACCTATCTAGTCTCCTTTCACATACATACTTATTTTCGTACATGCACTTCTTCTTCCCAAGGACTGACCGCGAGAAGCCAGATTCATGCAGCTTCATGCATTGGAAAATTAGCTTTCTCGTAAATCTGGAAGGTGTCGCTAATTAAATATATAGTCCTATAATTTTTGATTATGTATAAAGGTATATTCTTCCACTTGGAGTTTGATGCAGTCAATTCATTTGACTGTTCAATCGTAGGGTCACTTCTTTATCTCTAAAATATTTTCGTAACCACGCGAGTTCGCAACTAAGTATAAGAGGTGAAGGAGTACCAAACAGATGCTGATCGTAGGCACTGCCAACTGATACATTGGCACATCTACTTTTGACGCAAGGCGGTCATCCTAAAAGCTAGTCAACTGTGATCTTAGGTTCATGTTAAGTGTTTGAATAACAATGAATTTCGCTGTAAGTGGTCAACAAGGTCATTGACTGAGCTTACTTAAACCTGAAGCTCAATTAGATTTCTTACGTAATTGCTTTGGGTTTCTCAGTTACTAGTATTTATATATGAGATAGAAGCGGTGTGTATTAACTGTTGCTTCATAATAGTTTTAACTATATGCAGCCACTTAGCCCATCAGCGGCCATAAAGAATGATTGCACAAAGTCGCTGTTCATATAAATAATATGGTATGCATTCGTGACCGATGAGACTCCGTCAGATAATGTTTTCATTTATCCATAAAAGTAGATGCAGTTTTAAATTGTAATATGTGACGTAGAGAACCTGAAGAAACTGTGGTTTATCAAGTTTAATGATTAGATGAAATCATATGCATCTATCTAAAGATGATCTTCAAATGTAGGGCGCTTTTCTCGCGGACTTACAAGCCAAATTAAGTTAATTTTATGCATAGGAATGATATTACTGGGCACTGAACACAATTAAGAAAAATCGCCGCTAAACTATTACTGCGTACTTGACACTGCCTAAATATAAGACGTTATTATGAACGTTTTCAGTTCTAAGATATCGCTCTTCACGTAGTTGTATATATTTTTCTAGGTTAAAATCTACTTTGATAGTAACGCATCAAATGTCAAAAGTGCTTCTTGGGCAATATTATTGACAAAAGTAGCCGAGGTTGTCTGAATGAATCAACAGTGCAACAATAGACAATTGGTCGGAGTCGCTTGAAGGCAGCATCCAAAGTTATGAGAAAGCTGAATTTCGGAAGCACGAGGGATTGGCCCTGCATGCCTACCCGAGGTCAGTAAATGCATGGGAAACAGTAATTAATGAGTGTACAGAAACAAATTTATGTTGAAGGAGACTACACGCGACAATAGTGAATAACGCAGCGCAGAAATATCTCTCAGTGACTTAGGGGGCAAAAGAATTGAGAAAATATTATTAGAATGAGTGTTATACTAGGCCGAGATCTTTGCAATATACCGGGCGGGGCCTCGCTATCTTCAGCGGCTCTCTACTAGGTTTGCAACCGGGATTTAGATTAAAATAATGTGGGTGCAGTGTTGAGGAAATATACCAAAGCGATTGTGGCAAAGTCATTTACTTAAGTTGGTCTACCGACCAACAAATAATTTACCATTTGGATTGTCAGCCAGCAAAAGACCGACATGGGTGCTTAAACCTTGTTTATGGAGCGCTATAACCTCGCACTTCCTGAAGGATTTTCAATAAATATATAAAAATCTCCCATCAATGTGAAACACCTAGCTGCTACCACCTGTCTGCATCGAGAGATTACAACTTTCAAAATACACTTTAAAAGCAAAGTAACACTAATTACAAAGAACTTTTAACATATGGACAATATAAAATGAATCACATCCTCGCCATTGACTCATCTAAATAAATAACCAACTACACTTCGAACCATTATCAAACACTTCACACTACAGTAACCAACGTGACCACATCATCCGAAGCTGCAGCAGCAATAACAGCATGTTGTCCAATTTTATGATAGCGCGCTTATACCTGGAGCTGATAGTCGAACCAATCGAGACCAACATATAAATATCCTACAGCGTTTCTTATTTTGTACCCGTTAGGTCGATAGCATACTGAATGCGCATCTCTGGTCCCTATTTGTTAGAATTAACTTTCATTCTTAACCGATATATGTATGTTTTCTTACCTAAACTTGAATGTTTATTTTCATTCTAATAAAAGCCAACCAGGGACATAGCTTGGCTGGAAAAACAAAGGTAGAAACTGCTTTTTACTTTAAAGAGGTTTTAAAGCCTAACTCTCTTGAGAAAAACAGTAAATTAGGCTAGGCGTCTGTGCCTTCTGTCGAGTTGAAGGCACTTATTCGTGGATAATCGATGTCGGATTTTGAGTGTGTATATGAGAAGATGTGTAGGCATGTGCTCTTATTTCTTTAAAAAGCCACTCCATATTCTCGTACATATGTAATAGATTTACTTTCAAGTACAATTGTAAGTATCGGTCTCAATAAAAATATTGGCATATTAAAATACTTAGTGGTCCACGAGTCTGAAGGTAACATTACTTTGTTGTCCTAATGACAACCCTTAAACAATAGTACGTAGACTGTGTACAAAATGTATATAACACAGACAAGGATTATAACAATATTGTAAGTAGTATGTGTACAACAAATACACACTTCAAATATTCATAATGAATGAGAAGACCTTTATCCTTGTTATTGTCTTTATTTTCATATGATATGCATCTTACCTACTTTTTACATATATCACGCTCAAAATCTCCAAGGTCAAATTTATTGTTCGCAAACAAAATACATCCACACCTTTCTGTTTATGGGATACCTCTGCTAACATATAAAACATCTAATAGTAAACCGAAAATACGTTTGAAAATTGACATACCTTGGTGTAGAAGCTTTTATATAAAACACAAAGTTAAAACATCTCCGTAATATCTCGACAAAGAAAGAATCACACGTAGAATCCATACAAAGTTCGAGTGAACTTACATCAAACACAGAACGACGACAAAGGGTTGTAAATGCTCAATGATCCTAGCGCGTTGTGTATAGAATCTTTCTCGCGAGATATTTGCCGATATTTCTCCGTTATGCTGCTGTATGAAAGAACCACCGAAGGGCGTATGTTTATTTCTGGCATCACTGGAACATTGGCTCGCCCCTGTCGGAAATAGAAGTCTACGGGCAGATGCAAAGGAAGCGAGAAAAAACAACAACAAGCTAAATGAACAAACGATGAAAAACTGCGAGCGCAGTTATGTTTTGACAATACTGCAAATGATCATGAATTTAAGCGTGTAGGAGACGTACTTTGGAATGGTGAAGGGATATGATACCGTTTAATTGCATAATAGTGTTGATGATAAGGGTAAAGGAAATTGTCAGTTCTGTAACTCGAGAATATATCGAGCGCCGAGGTTGTTTTTTTTTTCGCACGGATAACATGCAGTGATACTTTTCTGTTGATGTAATTATGCTTGTAATACATTTTATTTATTTCGCACATTTCTGCACATTCCCAACCCTTACAAATAAAGTATCTAAATTTTATTTTTAGCTAACTTTACAAAGCTATTCCGTATAAGCTAATATTAGTTAAATCTACATGCTAAGTAAAACATGGAATGATTCTTTTTATGTCATTATTTTCTACAGCGTCCAAAGTTATGAGAAAGTTGAATATCAGATGCATAAACGATTGATCCTGCATGACCTTGACTACCCGCGGCTAGTCTTCATGCCAGGGAAAAGTAGTTAGTGTATAGAAATAAATATGTATGTCGAAGGAGACTATAATAAAATAAATGTTCCAGTGAATATACTGTGTAATGAAGACATACTTGAAATGAAGTTTCGTTATTGAACAACATCGCGCAGGAATATCACTGTGACTAGAGGAAATTGGCGGAAGGTGGGAGAAAATGTACGAGTGTTCCTCTGTATTTGCATTGTTTGTTTTGTCTTAGTTTGTGTTTTATAATTTCAGTATGCCATAAATACATACTGGAATTAATATTATCTCCATTATTTAAACAACTTACACAAAAAGGTCAATGGTGCACGTGTTAGCCATATTATAAATCTATTAAAAGCGAAGCGTACAGGTATAAGATAAGACTGTTCATGCTTAATGTATTTGTTGCCATGACGTTTAAGTATGCGTTCAGCGCCATACTGCTGTCAGGAAGAAAACAAGTGATAGAGGCTCATTTGATACTGCATCAGCACGTGCGATCTTGAACCACCCAGCGAAAAACGACGTTGCAGATAATTGGTGTTAACATATATTATGATTGCATGAGCTGAGTGCTAGCTGTGTGTAAAAATAGGAGAGAGTATTCCGATGCACATGCTTGTGTAATCTCAATAATTTGTGTTTCTTTAGTAAGGAAGGTCCAGATTTTTCATATATATGAACTGAAGCAAAAAGGGCATGGATGTAAGATAAAGCTCTGTTTTATAGCTGTAGAATATTCCACCAGCTGGCCCGGACAATACACTTGTTCTACCTTATATATCTTCAGAAAATGACTTGGTCGCACTTTTTTGTTGATTCGTGTAATCGAGTAATAACCGTGTTTTTCGGTTAGATAGTTTAGCCACCCGATTAGTAAATTAGGCCAATCTACCCCCACCCACCACTGTTGACCAGACCATGGGGCCATCAGGCTTGTGTACAGCATCCGCTGCGTGAATAATTTGTCTTTCAGCAAAATTATAATTAAAAAGATGAGCATATGAATACAAACGCCAGTCACACGCAATACACGTAATAATTTAATGTTGACACAAAGAAATTACCAGTCTGGGTCATTTACGACGTAAGCGTATTTATCTTGATATTAACATCTAAAAGCGAAGGCATATGGAGCAGAATTTGGGCATTTATTCGCTGTTTATCTTTCAATTTCTATTTATCTAATTTATATTCATATTCATTAAATTCTTATCTATAATCATATAAATCTATATTGATTTAAACACGTTTAATTGCTACTTTTTAATTGACAGTTAAACATCCGTATTTTGATACTGCAGAATGTAAGGATCAATTGTTTCTACTTCTTTCTTGTTTAAACTACGTGATTAAAATATTATGTTGCATACTTCTTCCTTTTCAATTTGAATATTTAGTTTTAACTAATGATCTTGAACGTCCGTTCTTTTAAGAATACAAAGTGGGTTACATAACACTAGAATAAAATCTATACCAATGCACTTAGACGAATACGAACTGCAATAACACGAATACGAAATTACGTCTGGCCGGGAACCAATATTTTCGTGAAAGTCCGTAATTTCTGACGGTGTAACCGTTGAAATATTCTCTTCAAAAAATTCCGGGAAACACTCTTTTCCATATTTTTGTAGGCCATAGTCTAGGGTTAGGGTTAGGCATTAATTTGTGTTTTTTTCTGATTTAATATGCGTAAAATAATGCGATATTTATCTTTGTCGCAAAAGCTTAACAGTGCTACATCGCATTGTCATATTTATTCGACAATAAAAAAACCCTTAGCGGTGTGAGACCTAAGCTATGGCCACAGTGACTCTGTGACCTATGGCCACAGTGACTCTGTGACCTATGGAAAAGAGTCGCACCCAAAGATTCCACGAAATCCAGGGTAACAACAAGGGTAAGCGTTTGTTCAATATGGAGCAAAATTACACAGAGTACATATATTATGTCAGTTTCAAAAGTAGAAACGACTATTATCATTTCCAATCACATGTTGTTGTTGATATGAACTTGATTTAAACTGTTGTTGTCGTTTAGAGCTCGAGTTTATTAAATCGCCGCATAACATTGTATTAACACACCTGTGTGCTCACGGGAAAAAAACCGAAGCGATACATGAGTTATCTCCCGTCAATAAGATTTTGCGCTAGAATTTTAGGTCTGGTACCAAGCTAGGACACAACAAGCAAATATTAATGATTAGAGTCTCTATTTTCAGTGTGAATCGAATGGGAATAAGAGTTGCACAAATACTTTTGATAGAAACAAGTTCGAGAAAAAACACTTTCAATTAAATAAGTAGAAATAGCACATGTTTGAATCAATAAGTAATTTATTGGTATCTAATATTAAATTAAACGAATTAAGATGAAGTACTGGCATTGGCTTTAGAATATTACAACTTACAATAAACATAGAAAGATAGAATGAATCAATATTTAAGTAAAGAATTTTGATTTACTCACAGACGAATCAAATTTGTAGGAATATAATTTATACTTAAGCAAATGAAAACAACAAGTAGTCAAATGAATAAATACCCAAATTCTGCTCCATAAAGGCAAACCGACTCGATGTCTATGTGAAGCAATGAAGGACGTAGAATCATTATGTCAGGCGATCAAGTTACAATGCGCCAATCGGAAGTTAAGTAGCACAACCTCTATGAATGATAGACGCTCCGTTTGTCTGCATCTGTTAGCATCGCTTGATCAAAAGTGAAACATTAACCGTGACAAAATCAAACGTGACAAAATCAAACTCCGAAACCGATGTCTAACGGGATTTCTGTTAGGACTGATTCACCAAACACCCGCGGCTGCAGTTTGACAGTGATAAAATGACAAGTGCAATATGAACTGCTGAGGGGAAATATAATTCATTCACCCAAGGTGTAATTTATTTCGAAAGGAGCAACTGCCCACACAAGTCCCGGCCGAATTTGCAAAGTACTGAACTACTTTTCCCAATGATCTACTGGAAGGACGAGCTACATACAGTTCATACACAACAGCAGAAGAGATGCCGGGTGATATAAGTTCTGTACTTATACAGACAAAAACTAGCATCAAGTCCATTTCTTTCAATCCTTCTTGACGAGAGTTGTGACTTACCAATTACTAAGAAACCTTTGCTATTTGCAAGAACTGCAATGCAAAGTTTTGAACAGGAGACACATTTTTGTGAATAACAAACATCAAAAACTGGAAAGGCTAAGTCCAGATTATACTTCAGTGAAAGAAACCTTATTTTCACGTGGTATGTCTCTTGACAAAGTGATTGTGGTAGGCTCATATGGAGGATACGTAATGTCAGGTCCCCAGAATGTCTTTGAGGTACAAATCCGTTGTCGGCACGACTCACCGTTTGTTCTTGGCCTCCTCTGTATAAGACATAGGCAATCGCTATGTTCCAGTCAAGCAGCAGTAGCTGAGAAGATACCATACTCTACCAAAAGATATTGTCCGGAATCTTCTACTTTTTGAAGTGATCTGCACGAAGATATGAAAAAAGTTAAACAAATTCAGAAAGTGCTTAGCCAATAGCCCAAACTTCAGTACAAGGATCTGCACAGTGTGAGGTATTGTAAGCAAATCGGTTTATCTATATGACAAATATTAATAAAAATCAAAATTACATAAAGGTGTTCATGGCATGCTATACACATTGAAGGCAGCACTATATCTGCTTCAAGTGGACACCGTATCCAGATAACTGAAATACTGTTGATGGGACGATAAACCCAACAAACAAACCATGCTATATCATACCTATACCCATACCATAACCATACCATACCAATAAACAACCAGACCCAGACCATACTCATACAATATCATACTATACCCATACATATACAATACCAATAGCCATACCATTCCCATACCCTATCCATACCATACCATAACCATACACTATCCATACCATACAATACCCATAGTCATACCAAACCCATACAATACCATATCATACAATACCATACCACACACTACCATACCCATACCTATACCATATCCCTACCCATACCATACCATACAATACCAATACAACGCCCATACCCATACCATATCGCTACTATATCCCAACTCATACCATACACAAACCATACTAATAACGGGCCACACAATACCATACCCACAGTATACCCATACAATACACACACCATTCTCATAACAGACCATACTATACCCAAACCTTACCATACCTAAACCAATACCATACCCATACAATACTGGGCCATTCCATGCCGACACAATACAATACTCATTCCATACCCATACCATACACATACTGGACCATACCATACGATTACCCATATCATACTCCACTAATACCATACGCATACCCATACCCAATCTATACCACACCCTTACCATATGCATACCATGCCCATATCATATCCATACATATCCAAACCCATACCATACCCAAACCATACCATACCATACTCAAACCATACAAAACCCATACCATACCCATACCATATCTATACCATACATATACCCACACCATACCCATACCATATTCATACCATACGCATATCATACCATAGCAATACCCATACCATATCTACACCATACCTACACCAATACCATACACATACTCATACCATATCCATACAATACGCATACCATACCATAGCAATACCCATAGCATATCCATTTCATATCCATACAATAACATACACGCACCATATCCATTACATACTCAGAAACTACCATACCCATAACATACACACACCATATACATACTGATACCATACCATACCGATAACATACCCATATAATAACCATAACCATACCATACTCGTACCACACCAATAGACATACTATACACTTACCATATTATACTATACCATGCCCATACCCATACCATACGCATATCATACCCATACCATACCATACCCAAACCAATATCGTATTTATACCCATAACCAGACCATATCAAAACCTATACCATACCATACCAATACGATACCAGTACGCATACCCATAACATACCCACGCCAATGCCATATCATTCTATACTATACCATACCTATACCATATCCTTACCCATACCAAACCATACTGATACCATCACATACCCATATCATACCATGACCATACCATACTCATACCATACCCATACTATAACAGCATACTCATAGCAAACCCATACCATACCAGACCATACTAATACCATACCATACCAATACTATATCTATACCACACCTATACCCATACCATAACATACACATAGCATACCATATCGTACCGATACCATACCATAGCCATACCCCCAAACAAATCATTCCATACCATACACATAGCATATCCATATAACATCATACCCATATCATATGAATACCCATACCATACCCATACAATATCATTAAACTCTATACCCATACCCATGCAATACAATATCATACCCATACTATACCCATATCATACCATACCCATATCATACCATACCCATAACCATGCTACACCCATACGATACTATATCATACAATACCCATAACATACCAATACCTTACCATACAATACCAAACCCATACCCACACCATATCCCTACCCATACCCTACCAGTACCATACTCTCAACGGACCATACTATGCACATACCATACCATACCCATATCATTCCAATACCCATTCCCATACCGGACTATACCATACCATACTATTACCCATATCATACCACATACATACCAAACCCATACCAACAACACACCCATACTATATCCATACCATATGCATACTATACCCATACCTTACCCATACATATCCATACAATACCCATAACATGCCCATGACATACAATACAATATCCATACACAAACCGTACCGGACCATACAATACCCACACCATACCATACCCATATGGTAACGGACCATACAATACCATTACCTATACCATACCACATCCATACCGTACAACACCCATACCTATACCATACCCATACGATAACTATACCAAACCTATACACATAATATATTTATACCATACCATATCATACACATACCATATTTATACCCATCTCCATATCCAAACTGATACCATAAAATACCCATAAAATATACATACTATATCCGTATCCATACCATACCCATACCATTTTCATACCATACCAATATCATACACATACCCTACCCATACCATTCCGGACCATACCATACCCATAAAATACACATACCATGCACATACCGGACCATACTCAAACCAATACCATATCCATTCACATACTATACCCATACCCTTACCCAACCCTTCCATAGCCATAGCATACACAAACCATATCCATGCCCAAAATATATTATTCCATACCCATATCTTACAATACCATACTGATACCATACCATACCCATACCATAATCATACCATATCTACACCCATACCATACCCATACTGTAACTTAGCATACACATAGCAAACCTATACCATACCAGACCATATTCATACCATATCAATACCAACTTCAGGTAGAAGTGATCTAGTGATGACGTCTTCACAAAAGTAATCTAGGCTCCCTGAACCTGATTCAGGAGAGCCCTATGTGATATAGGAGCCATCTTTGATAATATTACTATACTGATACTATTATTACCATTATTTTTAATACTACTAGAGTCTGACTACTCTTACTTATGTGGGAGTAGATTGCTCCTATTTGTATGAATATACTTATATGTTGTCCTAGATGTAATACAAGTGTATTAATACACGAAAAGTTTAAAAGGTGAATATATTCTGCATGGTATTTCATTCAAAATAACAACATATTAATATATCGTCGAGTGCCCCGTTTTTACGCTGCCCTGTTTCGACGCCATATTTGTTTACCTCGCTACTTTGATATAAGCGACATCCGCTGACGTCACTACTACTACTATCGGTTGTAAACGTATTTTACTATCGCCTGCAAATAATATGTGGAAAGTCAGAGATGCAAAGGTAAGATTAAGCAGTTTTGATCTTGTTTATTAGAATTTTGAGTATTTTGCTTAATGCAAAATACACTGACACTTTATCGACCATTTCTGTCGCGTTTATGAGCGTGGGAAAAAATCGATCTGCGTCTGCCTACTCGCTGCAGATCATTCATGGGTCACGTGAGCGTCATGTGACTAAACAATGCTAATAATATAGAACATTCAACACTTGTGAAAGATGTACGCGTTATACAGCTAGTTGCCGTGTAAAGCAGTATTGTCTAATTGAAATTTAATTTGAATTTGTTCACCAATGGCAAGTAAGATGTATAATTTTTCTGTCTTTTTTTTAGGCTGTCCAGAGGAAGTACAGGTGCTATTCCACCGCCTCAATGGTTAATGCCATGAAGAAAGTGAGGCAGTCAGGAGCTCCCATCAAGACCACAGCAAGGGAATATGGCATACCCGAAGCCTCTCTTAGACATAAGCTGAGTGGCAGGGTTGATCCAGAAGCTGTTCATTCTGGCCCTCAACCCATGTTTTCTCAAGAGGAGGAGCACCATTTTGCTGAACACCTCAAGTTTATGGCTCTCTGTGGATACGGGTACAGCAGAGCAGAAGTAGTTGATATGGCATCTGAATATGCAGTCTGCTTAGGAAAACGGGATGCTCAGCAACCTCTCTCACTGAAATGGTTTCGTGGCTTTATGTCACGTTGGCCGGAGCTTAAGGTCTTAAAACCCCGTGGCCTGGAGTTTCAACGAGCTAAGGCTACCACTGTAGACTGTGTGTCAAAGTATTACAGAGAACTTGGGTCCATCTTAGACAAGTACTCCCTGAAAGGCAGGCCAGAACGCATTTACAATGTGGATGAAAAGGGGCTGTCAACTTCTCATACCCCGCCATCTGTGGTTTCAGGATGTGAGTTCAAGCCTCAAGCAGTCACCTCAGCATCAAGGTCACTCGTTACTGTGATAGGGTGTGGTAATGCTCTAGGCCACAGTATACCACCATTTTTTGTGTTTCCCGGGGTAAGGATGCGACCAGATCTTTTAGAAGGTGGAAGCCCTGGGGCTGACGGAACTGTCACGGAGTCAGGCTGGAGTAACAGCATTGTGTTCCGGAGATACCTGGAACAACACCTTCTGAAATACCTCCCAGAGCGCTCTCCAGAAAATCCTGTGCTGGTAATGTACGATGGCCACAAATCTCACATCAACCTGGGTTTGATCGACTGGGCTAAGACGCAACACCTTATTCTGTTCATACTTCCGGCACACACTAGCCATTCATTGCAGCCCCTCGATGTCGGTTGTTTTGGGCCATTTGAGAGAGTCTATAATGCCATAAGTCACAAGTTCATGAGGGAGCACTGCGGACAGAGTATTACCAGGTATAATGTATGCTCACTTGCTTGCTCTGCTTATTTGAAGGCACTGTCACCTGGTAACTTACAGGCATCATTCCGCAAGACTGGAATTTTCCCATTCAACCCTAGCGCTGTTGATCCGTCCAATTTTAAGCCTTCAGAAGCCCTGCAGCAGGAGACATGTCCTGAAACGTCTGAAAAACAGTCTGTGCGTATAGAACCTTTGCAGTTCTTCGCTGAAAAAGCAGCAACAGTCACAGCAAAGAAACCAGCAACTAAAAAACGACGAGTCCTCAGCACAGTTGTTAGCGGTAGGGCCATCACTGAAGACAGTATCATCAATCAAATCAAACAGCATGAGAATGCCATGGCAAAGACGACACCCAAGTCACAGAAGAGCATATCTGAACCTCTACCTGGACCTACTGGAACAGCTAAGGCCAAGCGCACAACAGCAGTACATGAAGACAGTGATGGTTCACTTGAAGAGGACTCCAACGAAGAAGTGTGCTGTGTTTGTAATATGTTCACCCCAGTGGAATTACGGAAGAGTAGTTCCCTCATCTTTGTTAAGTGGGTGCAGTGCACAAAGTGTGGACATTGGGTACATCTAATTTTTTGTACCCCTGTGAGGGTTGTTAGAAGGGGGGATGAGTTCTTATGTCACCACTGTGTTGATGAAGAATAAATAAAGAGTAAATGTTTGTTAATGTTATGGTAAAATTGCATTAAGATGTTTATAGTATCAAAATAATAAAACATGAAAACATATTCGGTGTTAATACCTTCCAGATCCTGTTTGCTGTCACTGGTGAATAACGTAAGTACATTTTACTCCGAGTACACAATTCAACACAGTGGTAATAAGCTATCCAATCAGAGGCGTCGAATCAGGTCACGGTCAACAAACATGGCTGCCCCCATATATACCGATGAAAAAATGGATTCATAAAAAAAGATGAGAACACAATCTTAATCTTTTTCAGTTTATTGAAGTAAGGGTGTATATAAAGCAAGTAATATGTTTATTTTCGGAAAATGTTTTACTAAATAAGGAGAGGAGCAATCTGTTTCTTATGGGCGTCGAAACTGGTCACTCGAGGCTATATGGGGGTATGCTAATTCTATTCACTTTAGTTATACAAATCGGGTAGTCCGTTCATGTTTTAATTTTGATGAAAGGCCTAATTTATATGATTACAAATGTGAAAATTGTAGCCGACTGGTAAAGTAGGCGTTGTTCCATACAAGTGCAATTCTTAGTTGGATTATCAGTTCAGTACTGATGTGGAACCGTCTAGATGCACACCTGTCGACTACAGTTGTTATATTTATTATATATTTATTTTTATGGTATGGTATGTCTTTCTTCTCGGGCGTGTATTCTTTTCCAAAATAATAAAATGTTATTATTAGATCTTCCCAAGCATTTCACATTTCTTATATATTCACCAAGAGCTTGGAAGATTTGGTGTTGTAGTTTTATGATTGGGAACAATAGATTTGGTAGGGCTATTGATATGTTGATATTCCTGAATACTTCTAGAATTTTCCTTTCGTCCCGGTGGACACTACACTGCAGCAGAAAATGTGACTCATCATTAACAGTGTTGCTGGAAGAACCGGTAGGGTTTAAATTTAATATATCTTGCCCTGTGCTACCGGAAAATAGTTTTGGAGGTTCTAAGTCTAGTAATACATTTATCTATGCGTATATTCTTTGCGTAAATTGGTGGGTAGATCCAGGGTGGGTAATGGTTTACCATTATTAAGTATTATATTTCTTATTGATGTTTTATTTATTTATTTGGGTTTTACGGCACTACCGACACTTTACATGTCATACGGCTTCGAATACAAAGAAGTTTAATGTGAATAGATAATAATTAGGTACAAACTAAACTGTGTTAGTAAAATTTGTCACATCTGGTAGATTGAGGCCATCCTTGGCCTCCGCGTCAGCGCTCTCATTGCCGGAGATTTCTACGTGAGCTGGACACCATGCCATTATGACCTTGTGACCATTCTCTAGGCACTAGTTGAGAAGTATGTTAATTATGTTTAAGAAGTCAGGTCTAGATCTGCTATTATTAAATTAAATTGCTGTCAGGGAAGCCAAAGCGTCCGAAAGAATAACATATTTTGTTGCTTTTTGTCTTTGTTTTTAGCTTAGGGCATGCATTATGGCGTTTACCTCTATCGTAAAGATGGAAATCGTATCTGTAATTCTGTCTGTTTCGTTGTAGTCTTTACTAGGTATTACTAAAGCAAAGACCACAATGCATGTAGCTTTTTTTAAGATTTGACCTAGCGTCCTTCGCTTAAATGCCACGTGAGTCAATAATGAACTCATCCAAGATTTCATGGAGAACAAACATTCTGACCAAGTTTGACGAAGATTGAGCGATAAATGTGGCCTCTAGTGAGTTCACAAACTTTTTAAGATTTGTCCTAGTGACCTACTTTTTGACCCCACGTGACCCAGTTATGAGCTAATCCAAGATTTCAAACAACCAAACATTCTGATTAAGTTTGGTGAAGATTGGGCTATACATGTGGTTTCTAGTGTGTTCAACAGTTTTTTCCTTAAATTTGACCTTTTTGTCCTACTTTTTATGTATTTATTTGGGTTTTACGGCACACCAAAACTTAACAGGTCATACGGCGCCGAATAAAAAGAAGTTTTTAGTGTGAATAGAGATTAATCAGGTAAAAACTAAACTATATTAGTAAAATATAGAAAAATACAAAAATCTATCTGGTAAAAATAATGTAATGTGAACTACAATCGTTAATAGGTTAAAATATTAAACTGTTTAAAAATGTATAACGGTTCGTAAATAAACTGTTTATTATTTTATTAAACTTATTAAGAATACTAATCTCGTTCAAGAAGTTTAGAATCCGACACTGTCCTAAACAGTTCGTACATGTTACTGACATTAAAATACTTCGACCGAATGTGGTCTGTGTCAATACACTGTAATAAAATATGAATGACTGTCAGTGGTTCCTTGCAAGGAACACATACAGGTTGAACTTCTCTTATAAAAAGATATGAATGAGTATGTCTAATGCGACAGCGGGTAAGAGCTACGTCTTCCCGTATACTTTATTTGCAAGCAGAAACATTGGCACCGACGTTAGGCTTAATTACGTGAAATTTGTTACTAACAATACTGTCCCAACTCCTTCTTTTTTTGACCCCTGGTGGCACAATAATAAACTCAAGATTTCATGCAGACAAACATTCTGATCAAGTTTGGACTGAAGACTGGATAAAATTTGTGGCCTCTTGCGTGTTCACAAGCTAAAATGTTGACGCCGTACGTTGGGGGTATCAGAAAAGCTCACCTTGAGCACGTTCTGCGCAGGTGAGCTAAAGATAAGGGACATTGTCCCCTCTTACATAGGCAAGGAAACTGATCTATTGTGGCTGTTGAATCACTTTGTATGAAACATTTTTCACGTGTTTTGAACAAACATGTTTACATGCTTATAGTTAACTAGGGAGCATTAATGCTAGAAAAAAATTGAAACAAACATCTGTAAACATTATTCTTTTCAGATATTGTTTCAATTTAATTCTAGCATTTTTTAATTTAGTAAACTTATATGGCCAATCCAATTCTCACATGCACATACAGTGTTTATGTAGTCATAATGAGGTTCAGGACTTATAACATGCAGTTAAAGAGGATTAAAGATGAGTGCAAGGTTATCCTTGAACTACTCTTGTAGTTCATGAACCACTTATTTTTTGTTGCAACTTTTTCATCCACACGAAACTGCTTTCTTCTCTTCATTTTGCCTTCAGCAGTCACCAGTATAAAATATAGAATCAATTTGCCATTTTCTTTATGTTGAGACACAACCGGCCATCATCGTACCTAATAACTTCTGTGTCTGCGAAGAAAAAACAACAACATAAGTTAACGAGTTAAGTAATAATAACAAGACCCGTTGTTGTTATATAGGGTAAATCCTACATTTTAATAAAATATGTACAATGGTTGGGAGAAACCACAATTTCCATAACTGTTTGCGTTCTTTATTCTTGTTTGTTGAATTTGTTCAATTCTATAAATCACTATACACACTATAAACTATTAATTGTACCTTTAATGTTTTTTAATTTTCATTATTCATTAGTCATTATCAAATGACTTTTTACTGATAATATCTGTTCATTTTAGACACATAATTCTGGTATTTCTAGTCTTTTCAAACCTATCTTTGAGTCTACAGCATAATTGTACAAAATACAATAAACATCACAGGTTTTAATTATTCTTAGAGAGTCTAAATACTTTGTCAATCTAGTAGACGTTCTATTCTATAAGAAAGTTATGCACTTGTTTTTAATAAATGTCATATCCCGAGCTATCTAAAACTATATTTTAAGAAAACATGCAACAACAAAGTTGACGCTTCTTTTATGAACGAAGGAAGGCAGACAATCTACCTGTACAATGTTTTCTGTTGATATGGCGTTATCTGTACTCAACATTTACAGATAATTGTAGAACCAATTATTCTACGGTTATAACAATATAAATGTAGTATCAAATAATACTGCACGGGGATTACTGTACCCCATAAACACAGTGCCGTTTGAAACAAAATGAACTTGAAAATTTGAAATGCAAATGGTTCAGGGATTATTATGCTCTTTAACACAACCAAATGTCAATGTACTAATTAACCTTAAATATCAGTTGTCACATTCTAATGGACACAACTTCGTAATCGGCCTATCTATTCGCTTCCCTCCAACAACAATGGTTGCGGAACGAACATGCCCGTCAATTCCTAGATATACTTTAACGATTCGGCCAAGCGGCCACTGTCCCTAAGTGCGTCGGGTGACATGTCGTCTGGTTGCAAGTCACGCTGTTGATGAAACCATCGTTTTCGAGGTGAAAGGTTGGGCAACCACTCTTGTAGCAATCGCTGCAAAAAAAGTGTCTCATAAGTTCTTGTACATGTCTCCATCGATTAGTTGGACTAAAAGAAGTATCATCTAATGAATGTGCAGCAAACTTTCCGCCCATTTGTCCAAACAAAAAATGATATGGTATGATCGGTACACAGTCTGCAGGATTTGCCAACTGATTTGTGAGCAGTCTTGAGTTAGTTGATAAACGATTCCGCACCCACAAGTGCTGTCGTTAGTTCTTCAACAGTGATGTCTCCCCCCACGTAACGTAGCAAAGACTGCGCGCTTTGCAGACTTAATCATTATCTTATGAACAGCACCCTAGTGTGTTGCAGGTGGCGGGTTAAATTGCTAGTCTATACATTTGTCTGCCGAACTTCTCGTTATGTGTTCTTCGTCTAGTGACCTCACTAATAACTTCAATTCGTTGTCTGCCCCAATGAAATGTGTCACTTTGTCACGTAACACTTTCACTGGCAACCCTTTTCTGCTAACCATTCTGTAAAATGCTTTTAAAAAGGCATTTGTGTCTAGGCTGTATGCCATTTAATATGAACCGCTTTTGTTGCTAAACATGTAAACAAGCACATATAGCGTTTCAGACGACTTTTCACACTACCTTGTATTGTCATAAATGGCCCACCATAATCTACAGCAACATGAGCAAATGCTCTGAAAGGCATATTTAGTCTGATGTTTGGTAATGGCACCATGATTTGCATAAAAGGTTGTGCCTTTCTTCTGCTACATTCGGCGCAGTTGATCTCTACTTCACGAATCATTTTACGTGCATGTAACATCCACAATCTTGTTGACATATCTGACAATGTATGATTTGTTCCTCCATGGCCACCATTTTCATGAGCAGTTTTCACCACGAGTCTCTTGGCAGAATTATTGGAAATCTGCTGTTGTAAGACATGCATTCTGCATACTTTTACCGCGAGTTTGATCTCAGAAGTCCATCACTGTCAACTATTGGATTCCACGAAAGTAGTTTACTGCTTTTTTGGAGTTGTCTCTCTTTTACAATGTCTTTACATTCATGAAATCTGTCAATTTGTGTGTCTACTATTAATTTTTTCACTGTCTCTCAATTCATCACAGGATCACCAGATTTTCAAATTTCTTTTCAACATGACAATTGTCCTCAAATCTTTTCACCCATTATGTGATTGGTTTAAGTTTCTCCCAGCTTGAGAACCGAGTTGGTTGTAATCTCCACTCCAACTGTGAGCATGCTTCAGGATTATTCTCGCTATAAACAGGACAAATTTGTGCTGTGGAACTTCTTTTCTTAACATTTTTCTTCTTTTCATTTTTTTATTTGGATTGCATGTCTTTGGCCAAGAAATTTGTTTTCTTCAACGAGTTTGCTTATTTTTACTCCTCTTGACACAAGATCAACCGGGCTTTTCTCCCCAGGAACGTATCACCACTGACTTGGATTTGTGTATTTTTGAATATAAGCAAATCAATTTGCAACAAATGATTTAAACTCGCGATTCGTGTTTCTCAGCAAACACACTACATCAAGGCTATCTGATAAAAATACAAAGTCTTGGATATCTATTTTTAAAGCATTTTTCATTGCTAATTTCACCTGCCATGAGCTCCAACCTTGGAATACTGACTGATGCTATTGGTACAACTTTGCTTTTGGCTGCTTTAAGTCTAATGTCTCACCATTTTCATATTCACAGCGCACATACACAGCTAAGCCATATGCACTAACCGATGCATCACAGAATGTATGCAGTAAAACTGTTTTAATATTTTCTACAGTTTTCAGGCATCTAGGCACTTGTGTTTGTGAAACTTGTGACAGTTAATCAAACCAAACATTTATCTGTCTCATGATTTTTTCATTGATCTGTTCATTCCTGTCTGAACCAGAAGTCCACACTTCTTGCAATGATATTTTTTGCTAGGATTAGGAAGAGAGCTACAAATCCCAGATAATTGAATAAAGTAGATATCTTCTTCAAA
This sequence comes from Sinonovacula constricta, assembly GCA_007844125.1. Taxonomy (NCBI): domain Eukaryota; kingdom Metazoa; phylum Mollusca; class Bivalvia; order Cardiida; family Solecurtidae; genus Sinonovacula; species Sinonovacula constricta. Next base: position 26,751,168 of record CM017556.1, on the reverse strand, counting down.
TAATTACGTTTTGTCATGAGTTTGCAAGATTCTTCCATTTCGCATTTTTCACAAAACTCAAATGTAAAAATATCACTTTTAGCTAATCACATACCCCAAGTGTTTTCAGTTTGGGAAGGTTGACTTTTGTAATCAAGTTTCATGGCTATATTTTCCGCTGGAATTTTTTCAAGTTCATGTACTTGTTTTGAGTTTAAAAGCCACTTCCGAGATAACACTCATGCGTTCCCCAACAATCCAGTCAGATGTTTATACAGAATTAAAGTTTTTTCTTCATTTTCAACTGAATCCATGCTATCGTCCATGTATGTTGATTTGAGTACTGTTTTTGAAGCTAGCGGAAATTCACTTTGATGTTTATAGCATTATACTGAGACACACACGCTAGGAATGGCGAAGCATTTACACCAAAACCTAGTCTGTTAAACTGATACACTTTTGGGTTTTCATTAGGTGTTTCTGTCCACGGAAAACAATGGAATCTTCTGTCTGAAGACACAATGCCTACTCTGAGATATATTATTTAAATATCAAAACACAATGCAATATAATTATGATATCGAAATTTTAACAAGACATCAAACAAACTTTTCTGTAAGGAGGGACCCCGTTTAATCACATCAGTAAGGCTTGTTTCATGAAAACGCGCGGATGCGTCAAAGACAATTCTAACGTTTGTTGTCTCTCTATTCATTCTTACTATTGAGAAGTGAGAAAGTAGCCACATTTTCACACTTTGGTCATAAATATTTTTTTCTCAACATATCCCTTTCCAATGTAGGACTTTATTGTTTCTACATATAATTTCTTAACTTCCGGATCTTTATCTAGCCTCTTTTCTGTATTTAACAACCTACTTTTTGCCATTTCATAGTTATCTGGCAAGGTCTATTTTAGTTCTTTAGATGGTGAGGGTACTTCATATCTTTCACCACCATATTTGATTGATTTTTCAGTCATTTAAATTTTTTTACTACCTCTCTTTGAAAACCCTTTTCCACTCGTAGTCTGGAATACTTTCTAGTTAACAAAATTTTTTAAGTGTTTCTTCCTCTTGACTATGTTTTTGTTTTCCATTTTTACTTCAATTTAAGTTCGACACAATCCAATCCAATCAACAGGTCAACTTTTGACCTACTACATGTTGGAAAGTTTATGCCTTTAAGGCGAGGCCACTGTTTTGCGCACTTATTTCAGTCTATTGGTTTTAATGTTCCAGTTACATTTCTTGCGGTTTGGGCTTCCATGTTCATCTAATGTAGTTTGGGCTTTCATGTTCAATCTGATGTCTCGATCAGCACTTTGCAAGGTAAAATTCAGTCATTATATCAAATGTCTCAATTTTGCCTTTTATCACATTGATTTCAACATGATGTGTTTCACCACTGAGTCCTTATTCTGCCACAACGTCTTCGTTAATGTATGATTTTGTGCTTCGTCCAAAAGTGCGTTTATTTTCACTTCTTTATTGTTCACATTGATAACTGGAACTGTTCGTAAAGCTATGTATTTTGAGTCACTTGTATTAAAGACTTGTGGTGGTCTATTTGTAGTGATAGAATGATATTCACTAGCATTAGCATTTAGCTGAACTGTGTCTTTGTGTAAAAGCCTATTGTGAGTCTTGTCACATCCATTAATGCCACACATTCCTTTAAATAAACACACTTTTCCTGTGTGATTTTCTTTCAAGCATCTAAAGCATAAACCTGCTTCTTTGCATTTTTTTCCATCTGTCTTCCACATCCTTTTCTTTAAAGTTAGTCACAATTCCACACTTTAGGTTGGATCTTTGCAGATCTTACATTGCTTGTCCACTTTTGAATCAGTTCCACATTCAGTGACTTGAATTTCGACTTGGCTGCTTCAGACGAAAGTCCATGAATTGCTTTTTTGCTCTAATTGCAAACTCTGCCTCACAGTTGACGAAATCTCGCAGAATCTCAACCGATTCTTTTAAGTTTTGCTAATAAACCTTTCTATTGAAACGTGTCAACATGGTCTGTGGCAACTTTTCCAAAAATAATATAGTGACAGATGTCCAATAAATCAGAAAATCTTTCATTTTCTTTCACACTCTTATTTTTGATAGACATTAAACGTTCTAATTCATCAAGAAATCGTGTAATTACTTCTTTGTTCCACCAATTTCCTTTCAAGCCTCTCTTTTGACGCATAATATGCAACTGCAGAATGTCCCAAGTTTTCAATGCAATTCAAAGCATCACCACATAAACACTGCCTAAGTTGCAACAACTTAAATTCTGGTGTGGATGGTTCATTCTCTATATCATGAATAAAATGCAGCTTTCCATGCGGGTATATTTAACTTTGTCACCTGTAAAATCCGGTATCAATACACGCTTCAACTGTTTCCAGAGATCTTTGCCTATCTGATTCTTTTCGGAAGAACTTGCATCAAACTGTTCAATTTTTGCGACATCACTTCTTGTATCGTCTGTCCTCACACTTCTAGAAATTTCTTTATAATATAATACCATTGTTTCATCATACTGTTTTTCAATTGTTTCCATTTCTAACAATACCTTGTCCTTCTCTTCTGTTGTTTCGGTTATAATGTTTCGCCAGTACGTGAATTATTTTTACAGCTTTATTCATTGTTTCTCCTACTTTGTCTAATTGTTCTCCACACAGGTCACTATCAATTTTATCATCTGTGAGGGTATCTTTAACTCATTGTACCCTAATGACGCATTAAAGCGGCACGAAAAACAGCCTCCTCATGCCGGGAGACGACTTATCGCGTCGCATTTTACCTGTGTCTGGCGCCGAGCGCCGCGTTAAGGCGGCCCTGAAAATGACTCGGCTACTGCCGAACGCCGCGTTAATGCGTCCATCATATTTGCTGGTTAAAACTCATGTTTTCAATCACTTTCGAGTCTCGGCCAATCAAGTACATCACAGTATCGTAAATGATAATGTCATCGTAATCTAAATCTATCGGCTTAAATCCTTTTTTGTTTTTTCATTTATTGTATCGAGCAACAGAAAAATCGGCGACATTTTCTCTGATTGAAGTGATTCACATCTAATTTGAAACATTTCTCGGCTGAAATACGATCGTAAAAGCAGTTTTCAAATGATTAATTTATACTTCGATCTCAGCCAATCAGAAACATTGTTATATAATATATTGGAATTTCATGTAACCCGGATGTAAACACAATGAATTAATTATGTCGAGACAAAGAAAAACGGCGATGTGTCTTACTGTTAGCTTTAAAATTCCTACTTATACGCATATGTATCGGCGGATATGTAGAATTACCTACGTCAGATCCAATAATTATATGATAATTGCAGATATAAATAGATAAAAGACACAATCTAACTCTTGGAAATCGCCGAAGATTTCTATCAAATATGAAGTTTAAGAGTGTTATTTTCTCAAACTACCGGTAAATCGCAACTTTAAATCAAAGATGGCCGACTGTTTTAAAGTTACTCATTATATAAAATATTATATAAAGCAGTGTTATTTACGTTATAAACATGAAAAAGACTTGATGAGGTCAATATTCTTCACTTTAATAATTTGAACTGTGTTAATTTTGATATTGTCAATCTTACATGTTCTTCAGATTTCACTCTTTTCTGAAGTATTTCTTCTCATATCGTGTTAAAAATTACATGGTTGTGTAAAGCACTTTCTATGCTTCAAGTATGTGAAAATATCCCTTTAGAGTACTTCCAAAATGACATGTTTATTGTGTTGTGTATACACCCACCCCCAATATCTTCCACTGACCGGTAATCCACACCAGATGTGTCTCGGCATGAGGGGCAGATTAGACCCCCACCAGGTGTAGGGCATAACTGGAGAAATGCCTCTAGGGTACAACTGGTCAATTAGCTGTAGGGCACAATGAGTTAAATCTATTTCTGGCTCAGGTGTATGCTGTTTTAGTTCTTGATTTTGCCATTTTCACATCTCCCATTCTCCCACCCCCTTCCCAGTTCCATCCTTGTTTTTCTAATCACTTCGCTGCAAAAGTGTCACACAGACCGGTGTGTTACACCCCGTTTTGTAATTAAACCCGTTTTATAATTAACTTATTTTTTTGGCCCTATTCATAAGAGGAAAACGCGCTTTGTAGCCAAGTTGGTTTTCTTCAAAAGTCTTGATGATTTCTCGACAAAAGTGGCTGAAAACTCAAACCTGTCTAATATTTTCCAAATAATATTTAAAAGGGAGAAGATGTGGTATATATATGTTTTTAAAAATCTTTAACTTGTCCTGATAATATGTACTGTAATATCAGACAACTATATAAAGTTTCAATGCTCTACTTTGAATGGTTACTGAGAAAAATACTTTGACCCCAAAAATGAAAATTCAAAGTAAAATAGGGTCATAACTTTGGCATAATAGAGTCAGGGTTTATAAAACTTGTGATAATTGCTACTGTGATGTCAGGCAACTTTGTTAAGTTTCAAAGCTCTACCTTGAACGGTTACTTATAAAAATACAACTTTGACACACACACACACACACACACACACACACACACACACACACACAACGTAATGAAAAATCTAAGTGAGAAAGGGGCATAACTTTGGCATAATAGAGCCATGGGTTATAAAACTTGTGATAATTGCTACTGAGATGTCAGACAACTTTGTTAAGTTTTAAAGCTCTACCTTGAACGGTTACTAAGAAGAATACAACTTTGACACACACACACACACACACACACACACACACAAACAACGTAATGAAAATTCTAAGTGAGAAAGGGGCATAACTTTGGCATAATAGAGTCATGGGTTATGAAACTTGTCTTGTTAACTGCTACTGTGATATCAAGACAACTATGTTAATTTTCAAAGCTCTATCTTGAAGCGGTTATTTAGAAAAAACAAACAACAACGTTGAGCCCACCCAACGACAAACCCCAATCTAATAATCAGGATTTTCGTCAAGAAAACCTGGTTAACAACAAGAGGGCCATGATGGCCCTTAATCGCTCACCTGATGACACAGGCTTTTAGTAGGCTCAAATCTGGCATCAAGTAATTAAGAGTTATTTACTTTAGAAATCTTTGGTAAAGATTGGACCAGTAGTGTGGCCACTGGGTTGATAACATTTTCTAGAATTTTACCAAGTAACCTACTGAAACCACATGACTAACGTCAAAACAAATGTAAGATTTCATACTGGCAAACATTCTGGCCAAGTTTGGTGAAGATTAGGCCATCAACGTGGCATATTAAGTGTTTTTACAAGGTTTTTATAAAATGTGACCTACTTTTTGACCTCACGTGACCAGATAATATAATCATGCAAAATTTGTTGCAGACAGAAAATCTGTTCAAGTTTGGTGAAGATTAGGCTATGAGTGTGGCCTCTAGTGTGTTCACAAGCTTTTTAAAGATTTGACCTACTGATCTACTTATTGACCCCCGTGACCCAGTTTTGAACTCATCCAAGATTTCATGCAGACAAACATTCTGACCAAGTTTGATAAAGTTTGGCCTATAAATGTGGCCTATAGTTTGTTCACAAGCCTTTTCTAAGATTTGACCTAGTGACCTACTTTTTAACCCCATGTGACCAAATTAAGATAATCCAAGATTTCATGCAGACAATTATTCTGACAAAGTTTGGTGAAGATTGGACTATAAATGTGGTCTCTAGTGTGCGTTCACAAGCTTTTTCTAAAAATTGACCTAGTGACCCATTTCTTGACCCCACGTGACCCAATAACGAACTCATCCAAGATTTCATAAAGACAAATATTCTGACCAAGTTTGATGAAGATTGGCCTAAAAACATGGCCTCTAGTGTGTTCAAAGCTTTTTCTGAAATTTGAACTAGTGACCGACTTTATGACAACACGTAACCCAGTTACGACCTTCTCCAAGATTTCATGCAGACAAACATTCTGACAAAGTTTAGTGAAGATTGGGCATTAAATGTGGTCTCCAGTGTGTTCACAAGTATTTCCTAAAATCTGACCTAGTGATCTACTTTTCGACCCCAGGTGACCCCAAAATGATCTCATCCAAGATTTCATGTAGACAAACATTCTGTCCAAGCTTGATATAGATTGGATAAAAACTGTGGCCTCTAGTGTGTTCACAAGCTAAAACCCCTGTAACACCAGAGTGGCGTCCTTACAACGTTCCTGTGCTCAGTGTTATAAAAATGCAGAACGCCGGAGTGCGCGCTGTGCAGTCGCCAGCAACGCTGTGGAAACTCTGTGTGCGCGCTGTGCAATCGCCTAGAACACCATGCGGCTGCGTTTTTGGCTTGGCGTTTGCACAGCGCGCTAGACAAGCGCGCTGTGGGAACACTGTGGGGTCTTCTAGAGCGCCGTGGGCGCGCTACGGGCGCGCTGTGAAAACGCTGTGCAAACCCAGTACAGGGAAGCATCCTTTTTCCTAAAGTCTTTGTAAGAATTAAGCTTTTTGTTGTAAATAAGCTCATTAGACTCCAACCAGGACGCCATATCTTCTTCCTGTGTAATGGATAATTCTGTTACAAGCCTTTGCTTCTTTTTGGGCTAGGCACTTGGGCTATGGGCCATTGTCGTCTGTGACTAAGGCGAATCAGCTTCCTTACTGGGTGGTGATGGGATTGGGACGGTGTCTGATGGCGAAGACGGCGATTTAAAATGTTTTCGTTTTTCACGCTTTCTGGTCATGTTTGCTCTTTGAAAGCTGGCAAGCAAGTGATGAATAAAATGTTTTTCACGAAATTCCAATGTTTTTTTCCTCAAAATCTGAAACAACTGAGCGCGCTGTGGGAACGCTGTGGGAACGCAGTGTGCGCGCTGTGGGAACGCTGTGGGCGCGCTGTGCAAACACTGTGGGCGCGCTGTATAAACTTCTTGCTCGCTGTGAGAACGTCCTAAAACGCTGTAATGAACGTTGTGGTGGCGCTGTGTGAACGCCGTACAGACGCTGTTTACACGTCATGAGGGTCAAAAATATTATTTTGGACATATTTCGTGGCGATTCCACAGAGTGCTGACATATTTTCAAAACGCTGTACAAACGCTGTGGGATCGCCGTTTGGTGTGACAGGGGCTTAAAATGTTGACGACGGACGCAGACAAAGCGGTATCACAAAAGCTCCCCTTGAGCACGTTATGCTCAGGTGAGCTAAAAACAAAACAACAAAAAACAAACAAAGCAAGAAAAGCATGCAATCATACTGCATATGCCACTGTGTTATCACTGTTAACTGTATATGATAAGAGCGATTGATTCAATCTAAATGATGACATCACTTATCACAAAAAATAGACGCACAAATGGTTAAATTCTGCATAGGACGCAACGTTCTCTGTGGCAAGGCTTGCCTGAAAAAACAACACACAAGCATTTTCACCATATTTTATTATTACCTTAACCTTTATCTGTGTCACCCACATTTAAGTATTAGCACATTTGTAAGTAAATTTTAATTAAATTTTGAAGAAATAGAAAAGTTTGTACGTACAGGTATATTCAATATCTCCAAACGACTTAAGATGCTGGCAATATATGGTTGCACCCACTCTATGATAGGTGGCGTGGGTCCATGTCACCGGATGACTAATAGACGGATAGAACCTTTTCCCTATCGGCTGTGTTTAACGAGTCACTTGACCCAGGATAAGAACGATGCCGAACGTGGCAGAATCATCGATGTACAGGCGTTTCGGTAAATGGCCGGTTCAGTAAATTGATATTATTTTGTTAATGGTCTGGACGCTTCGGTAAATTGTGACTATATAGTATTTGTCAAGTGTAATACACTAATTTACAGTGAACTTGTGTCCCGAAGTAAACACTGACAGGTGCATGGACGTCTAGTTAACTTTAGCGGCACAGCTTTCGCCGTAAGATCTGAATATACGTGGACGTCAACCTTCGTGTTTATTTTGTCAGAAAAAGATTTCATCAAATTAAAAATCCACAACTACAAAACCATTTTTAATTCACGAACAGTGACGGAAGCATCAGTAAAACCTAAAAAACGCGTTCCTGTTCAAAAGAAGAATGCCTAGTCATCTTCGTCTCGGTGAGCTAGCTTATGTTGAAGAATATATCTTTGTTAACATTCAACAGAGAAGTTGGTTTAGTATAGAATTAAAAAAATACGACTGACATTCTGTAGTTGCATACTTTGGTGAACTGGGGTGATTGATTCAAAGGCAAAACGTTAACTTTCTTACTCGCGAAAAGATATTATCAATACCTTTATTCCCATTATTATTTGCTTGTTTAATAATTAACTATAGATTAAGATTTAACTACCTTTATTCCCATTATTATTTGCTTGTTTAATAATTAACTATAGATTAAGATTTAACTACACTATGACTAAATATGTTTGCACAGGGTCCATATGTTTCACTTAATCTGCATTGCTCATAAAAACATTTTGTACAGAAATATTTTTATAGTCGATTTTTTTACACTGATAATCAGAAACTACAAACCTTTAAGTTTATGTCTTGTGTTCTGAAACCAGCACTGTTTGTTGTCACGTGTTTTATTAAGATAGCCTTGGTTAAAATGTTATGGGGTGGACATGACGTAACCGGTGGGAGGTCGGGTGGGTGTGGGGTGCCATATAATACACACATCATTTTGATTGCTTAAAAATACGTGTCTAACAGCTGATCTCCGTACAAAGCATCGAGTCATGGCAGTTTCATGACCCAAACCCCTACTGTGCAGTTAACATAATAAATTCAAGCCACCAAAATATTAATACACACATATGTGTTAAAGTCTTTGCTGACAGGAAATGTGTTTAGGATAGCTTAAAAAAACATATGGCTCTTTGACAACGATTTATTTAATGTGGAGTTCTTGTCTTCGAATGACGTAGGGCAAAAAGGGATATTTCTTTTGTTAATTATGCTTTCAGGGGTACTGGATTCCTAAGCTTCACAAAACACCATACAAGTCACGATTCATAGCTTATGCCAGCTCTAGCACCAGCCACTCACATATCTAAACTATAATCCATGTGCTAGGGGGTCCCCGTGTGCAAGTGATGTGCCCTAAGTTACTGTTCATAATTTTGAACTAGGTACTGGGACACATCAGAAAAGTGAGGGTAGACATCTGGGAACCTGGCAATAACTCCGTAATTGACGTCAAAACCTCCATCCCACATGAGCCAAATGAGGCCAGAAATTAGGGGTAGGGGAAACTTAAATGCTCATATCTCCTTTATTATAAGTGATACCAAAACAAATTACCAATCAAACTGTTCGTATTCATTGACTCTATCTGATACAATAGTGTATTTTGATACAAATATGTAAATTAGGTCAACAGAGGTCAAAAGGTCACAAAATTTGACCTTTGCTCAAAATTTGACCTTTCTCGCCGAAAATTCTATTTTCAGATAGGTAGGGAAATATTTTTCAATATTGTGGGAAGTTTCCATTAGCCAAGAGACTACTGATCAAATTGATATGCACGTATTGTGCTTTAAACCTTTAGGAACCTAAATAATTACAACTGACAAATAGCCTTATTTTGAAAATACTAATTTTCAAGGTCACGAGGAGTGAAAATGTCAGGTGCAAAAAGGTATGTAAAATCTTCATTCTATGTTAACCTATCACCCATTTATTATTTGTTAATTACAATAAACACGGATTACCACTCATTCCTGTCACAAGTTTGTCCAAGTTAACCCTTAAGTTTTCATGAACCCCTCCTGGATATAAGCCGTTACATATTTACATAAAGTCCATTACAGGGAGAGAATTTTTTTAGGCCTGGGATAGATGCTGAAGGATTAGTTTCTTAAGATTATAATAGGTGGTATCATCATTACACACTGAAGGTGGCAGCACCGCATTTCCTGTCTGTCACTGAAATCACCCACCACCATTGCATTACAAAGGGAAATGAAATCAACAATCAGCTGTAAATAATCATCAGCAATAAACAAGAATCTCTTCTCAAAATATGTAATATTGGTAAGTTTATCATAATATGCAATGAATTCCATTGGAACTAAATGTGTATCTATAAAGTCACAGGTAAAAAAAAAGTAGGTCAGCTGCCCTAATGTTATGGTAGCCCCATGCATTATACACCTGGCTTGTAGGCCACACAGAAGTACACATGTAGATGTTGTGTAGGCCCTACAGTTGTGTAATCAATAGTGTAGCTGACCCTATGCATTAGTTATTAGTGCATGTACATGTATTGTCAATAGATGGCGCTAGTGGTGCTTCCAGGACAAAGGTATCACATGGTTGGCATCCTAAAAATTGTAATTAATGCATCTACTGGCCTACTTACAGTTACTATTGTCTGAGACATGTGCTCCTTATTCATTTCAGTTTGCCACCAAGATCCCAAAATGCAGGGTCAAGGCGTCCAGTTAGTGGGTGGAGATGGTACAGTTGAACACGTTGACTTAGCCAAATGTATCATTTGCCAGTCTACAACACAGTCAGCAACTACTAGTGAAACTAATGGAAGAAAGCGTATCCGTGATGCAGCTGAAATAAGAAATGACAGTGTTGCCAAAAGGCTAAGAAGTCTTGGAGAAGATGCCTTTGTGTACCACATGGACAACAACTGTTATAAAAGATACACTCTGAAAAAGACTTTGAATGCAGTAAAAGCCCGTTCAAATTCGAGTAGCACTGATGAGCCTCAAAGTGAGGAATCGTCACGTAGTCGACGCTCTAGCATCTTGCCAAGACCAGGCTCCTGCAAAGACGTTGACGTGTATAAGCTAAAGTGCGTAATCTGTGGATTTGCAAAGAAACAAGATGTATATGAAAAGTATCGCATTTCAGAGATGGATAGAGCAAAAAAAATTCTGGAGGCAACCGTATGGCTCCAGGATGATGTCTACATCCGCACATGTGACTTGCAAAGCGTTAGTGCTGTATTTGGAGCAGACTTGTATTGCCATAAGCTGTGTATTAAGAAGTACCTGCTAAAATATGAACGAAAATAAGATAGGGAAGTTGAAGAGAAACCGGTTAGTGCAAAGCAGAGGGCATGGTCATGTGTTATTCGTGACATAGAGGCTGGAGTAAATCAAGGAAGAGGCTATGAACTGAGCTATGTGAGGGATTGCATCAACAAAGTCCTTGAATCAGACTCTACAGTTGTGACAAACAGGGAGGTGACTGTTCTTTTGATGAACCACTTTGGTGATGAAATAACATTTTCTCAGCCTAAACAGGTCAACAAATCTGTACTGTTTTTTGGACAAAGTGTTAGTGCCAAAAATATGGCTGAAACAATCCGTGCTTCAGATCCGATCCGTCAGAGTGCAGAGCTCCTCCGCAAGCATCTCTTAGAGTATGACTTTCAATTACAAGATCGGTTCTGTGATGCCAATGACCTGAAAACGGCATGGGCAAGCATGAAATTCCTGAACCTTTGTTAAGTTTTTTTTTTTCCATTCTGTATAACTTTGATATGGGTTCATTCGATTATGCATGCAAATATGTAGGTCCAGGTGATGATGTAGAAGAAGGTGAACCAGAAAATGGGGTGTCTAAATCCAGGTGTAGACAAATGCTGGCACTTTTCCAGACCATGTATTATATTTTGCATAATGGCAAAAGGAGAACCCCACTTCATATTCTCAACAGTCAGTCTATCTATGATACATGTAAAAGTGCTACTCTTATCAAAAGCTTTAATCGCTTTGGTTTGTGTTCTAGTTATGAGGAAGTGATGCGCCACCACAATGATTTGGCTATGTTTAATATTCTGTCCTGTGAAAGTGAGGTTCCATTTCCCAGTCACTTTGTAGGCTCACCGTTTACGCATGCAGCTTTTGATAATTTCGACCACGAAGAGGCAACATTGTCTGGAATTGGTGGTAGCCATGACACAGTTACTGTGTTGTTCCAGAATGGCATGGACACCCAAGCTGCGAAGCCAAATGCATCAGAAACAAGAATAACCCATGGGCCTAGAACCTTTGACTTTGACCTGAAGTGCCAGGAACTAAGAAAATTCTTCAAACCATCGAAGAAGGCGGATCTTCCAGCCAGTTATCAGGTCCCAACGGAGACCATTCAAGTAGAGGAAAGGCTAATGAACAGTGTAAGGGCAAAAGATGTAGCGTGGTTGCTGGCAATATTAGATCTTGATACAGACCCATTGTACACAGTTGGAATAAGGCCACAGCAGCAGATGATGCCATCCTGGAGTGCTGCTAACTCGATCTTTACAGAAGACAAGACCAAACTGAAACGAGTTGCTTTTTCTTCCTGTACTGCCATATCCTGTAACCCAATACGACACCGTGTACACAGCTATGAAAAACCTGCAGAGCACTCTTCATCATCTTGATCAGCCAGTGTTACCAGTAACGTGCGATGAAGGTGTTTATCACATAGCACGAGAGATCCAGCTCATCCGTCCGCTCGAGTTTCAGAATATTGTACTTTGTCTTGGATCATTCCATATGGCCAAAGTTGCCCTAAGCTGCATTGGAAAGTATCTGAAAGGGAGCGGGGCAGAAAATATCTTAGTTGAGAGTAGCGTGTTTGGTGCCAATGTGGTAGAATCTGTGTTGAATGGCAAAAATTACACAAGGTCACTTAAAGGAATACAGCTTCTCAAGGAAACATTGTGTAGGCTACAATGGAGTGAATTCTTTATAACAAGATGAAAATAGAACAAAGTTCCAGGAGTTACTAAAAAAATTGGTGCAATTGAAAGCAAAAGTGGCAGTTAAGAAACGTGATGACATGCACGTCTCATAGAAGAATTTGAGGCTTCATCCCATGAGCTACTGAGTTGCTTTGATGCATTCACTTCTGAAGCTGGAGAAAGAAGTGAAACCTTCAGATACTGGGACACTTTTATTAAGCTGGCTTCCAATCTTGAAAACTTGATCAGAAGTGATCGCGAAGGAAACTGGGAGTTGCACCTTGGAGCAGTACAGGCTTTGCTTCCAATCTTTGCCGCTTTTGATTCTATAAACTATTTAACTCATTGTACCCTAATGACGCATTAAAGCGGCACGAAAAACAGCCTCCTCATGCCGGGAGACGACTTATCGCGTCGCATTTTACCTGTGTCTGGCGCCGAGCGCCGCATTAAGGCGGCCCTGAAAATGTGCCGCGTTAATGCGTCCATCATATTTGCTGGTTAAAACTCATGTTTTATATCACTTTCGAGTCTCGGCCAATCAAGTACATCACAGTATCGTAAATGCTAATGTCATCTTAATCTAAATCTAGCGGCTTAAATCCTTTTTTGTTATTTCATTTATTGTAGCGAGCAACAGAAAAATCGGCGACATTTTCTCTGATTGAAGTGATTCACATCTAATTTGAAACATTTCTCGGCTGAAATACGATCGTAAAAGCAGTTTTCCAAATGATTAATTTATACTTCGATCTCAGCCAATCAGAAACTTTGTTATATAATATATTGGAATTTCATGTAACCCGGATGTAAACACAATGAATTAATTATGTCGAGACAAAGAAAAACGGCGATGTGCCTTACTGTTAGCTTTAAGATTCCTACTTATACGCATATGTATCGGCGGGTATGTGGAATTACCTACGTCAGATCCAATAATTATATGATAATTGCAGATATCAAAAGATAAAAGACACAATCTAACTCTTGGAAATCGCCGAAGTTTTCTATCAAATATGAAGTTTAAGAGCATTATTTTCTCAAACTTCCGGTAAATCGCAACTTTAAATCAAAGATGGCCGACTGTTTTAAAGTTACTCATTATATAAAATATTATATAAAGCAGTGTTATTTACGTTATAAACATAAAAAACTTGATGGGGTCAATATTTTTTCACTTTAATAATTTAAACTGTGTCCAATTTTGATATTGTTAATCTTACGTGTTCTTCAGATTTCACTCTTTTCTGAAGTATTTCTTCTCATACCGTGTTAAAAATTACATGGTTGTGTAAAGCACTCTCTGTGCTTCGAGTATGTGAAAATATCCCTTTAGTGTACTTCCAAAATGACATGTTTATTGTGTTGTGTATACAACCATCCCCGATATCTTCCACTGACCGGTAATCCACACCAGATGTGTCTCGGCATGAGGGGCAGTTAAGACCCCCACCAGGTGTAGGGTATAACTGGAGAAATGCCTCTAGGGTACGACTGGACAATTAGCTGTAGGGCACAATGAGTTAAGATGGTGTTCGTTGTACCTAGAAGATATGAGAAAACTCCCAGAATGCGCTCCCGAAATTTACCATGCATTTCAAGATGGCGAATTTGCCATAAGGCGGTCACCTGGTAGTTTCAAAGCCGTAGGCGCCGACATGGCATTAGAACAAACGATCAATCGATCTAAAAAGAGCAGCTCGGGTATCATTGGAAGCACAAGAAAGAAGCAATACGTTGCAATGTGGGATATCATATACCATGAAATGCTGGGAATAAGTAACCTTCATCGGAAGCTAAGTGGTGTCAGATCAGGATATTACCAGCAAGGTGTCAACTCTTCCTTCAGCAAATCGGAGACAGAACTCGGGGAAAAACATCCAAGCTATTCTCACTGTGATACAGAACAAGGAAAATCCTTTCAGGAAAGATGCCCCTCAACCTAAGCTCCACAACATCATGACACAGCAAGTTATGACTGATGAGATACGTGACCAGTTACTCAGAGTGGAAATCATTGGAAGAGAATCCTATGAAAAAAAAAACGGAGAGAACGCCTCGTTGAAAAATCTGTTAGGTTTTCTCAAACTATCTACAGAACAAATCTGAAAACCTTCATGAGTATTCATGAGAAATCCAAGGGGGACAAAGTTTCAGGAAAATCAGCAAAGCAGAAGGAAGACAAACATCAGAAACAAATGATAGAAGTTGCCCGAGCGCGTGGAAGATCAATGCAAGAACTCCTCGAGTATGATTTGTCATCATCAAGTGTCCTGTTTGACAAGGAAGGGCTCATGACAAAAGCCAACAAGAGCACACTTATGTCTGAATTGGAAAGACACCTGGCAGATGATGACCCAAAGGTCCCAGAGTACGGCGAGTGTACAAAGATGGGTTATATTGCAGATGTAATGGCAAATGCAAGAAAGATCAGTTCCAAAAAGTGTACCACATTTGGAGAGCTCAGTAATGCCATTCTGGAGTATGTCCTGATATATGCAAAGAATGGTGACAGACTAGATTTAGTGTTTGACTCCTACCTAGATTTGTCAATCAAAGATTCTGACAGAAAGAGACGAGAAACACTTAGTCCGATTGAGATGAATGTGGTCAGTGGTGACACACCTTTGCCAGTCCAGATGGAGCGATTCTGGCCATCGAAAAGTAACAAGCACAAGCTTGAACTATTGCTCAGTCAGCTAGCCATTAGACAAGCTAAAGAGAAACCGTCAAATCTCCAGTTATTTGTCAGTGGTTTTTCTGGTGAATCGGGCCTGGTTCCTTGTCTTTCCTGTTGTGATGGCTCTTCCTGTGATGTTCCAGAACTCTGCATTGATATAGAAGAGGCAGATAACCGCATCATTCCTCATGCCATGCATGCTGTGGAACATGGAATGGAAAGACTACTGGTACTTTCTCCAGATACAGATGTCTTCGTTTTACTCTTGTATTACTGGGATAAACTTCATGCTAAAGGCCTTGATGAATTGTGGTTAAAATCTGGTGTTGGGGATTCAACACGACACATCCCAATTCATTCACTTGCATCCCGTATCGGCCATGATCTTTGTAAGGTGCTTCCCGCAGTTCATACACTAACTGGTTGTGACTACACTAGCAAGGTGGGGACGAAGCCTGCGGCACTTAAAGCCAATCCTTCGGTGAACTTGGAGAATTTTGGCACCAACAGAAATGGTCGAACTGATGATGATGTGGCATTTGCAGAAGCATACCTCGTTCAAGTTCTGAAGAAGGGAACGAGTCTTACCACTATTAATGACCTTCGCGACCACCTCTATCACCACAGCAAAGGGATATCACTAGAGCAGTTACCACCAACAAGCCATGCCATTGAGGTACACATCAGAAGGGCATATTATGCAACTCATGACTCATGAGATGACTACAATCCTGAATCCCCATCAAGCCTCACTCAATCCTGTCTCCTTTGGGTTTCAAGAAGAGAATGAAATCCTTGTACCAGTCACTGGTGTAAGACCAATTCCAGAAAAATGGGCCATACAATGCAATTGCCTAAAATGTGCAACAGAAAGGTGTCCCTGTCGTCAAAGCAATTTGCCTTGCTGTTCGTTTTGCAAATGCCAGGCTACACATGTCATTGAGGAGACTTGCTGTAAAAATCCTGCTGGGCAGTTATAGTCAGAATTTGATCTTTAGAGTCGTATTTAGAAATTATTTTGTGTTTTTTAATGTGCAGCAAGGAAGTTTATATCGTTACTTGTGAACTAACTTTAATTCCGATTTTTTGAAACAAGTACCACCACTTCTATATTGCTCTAGTATGTGACCTTTGTAAAAGCTGACCTCAAGGGGTTAAATCCTAGAAATGTGAGGAAAAGTGGTAATTACAACAATAAGAGTTCCTCCTGCCATTAGCAAACATAATATTTACAAGGTAGAATGTGAGTTCCTATCAAAAAGTCATAAAATGTTTTCTTTCATAACATCCCGAATATACAGCATTGGAAAATTAGTATTTTCAAAATAAGGCTATTTGTCATTTGTAATTATTTAGGTTCCTAAAGGATTAAAGTACAATATGTGCATATCAATTTGATCAGTAGTCTCTTGGCTAATGGAAACTTCCCACAATATTGAAAAATATTTCCCTACCTATCTGAAAATAGAATTTTCGGCGAGAAAGGTCAAATTTTGAGCAAAGGTCAAATTTTGTGACCTTTTGACCTCTGGTGATCTAATTTACATATCTGTATCAAAATACACTATTGTATCAGATAGAGTCAATGAATACGAACATTTTGATTGGTAATTTGTTTTGGTATCACTTATAATAAAGGAGATATGAGCATTTAAATTTCCCCTACCCCTAATTTCTGGCCCCATTTGGCTCATGCGGGATGGAGGTTGTGACGTCAATTACAGAGTTATTGACGGGTTCTAGATGTCTACCCTCACTTTTCTGATGTGTCCCAGTACCTAGTTCAAAATTATGAACAGTAACTTAGGGCACATCATTTGCATACGGGGACCCCCTAGCCAATGGACTACTACCTACGTCTTGCCTTACAGCCGTTCGCAATCACGTTGTTAAATACTGTGAAAAAGTGTATGAAAATTCAGGAATTAACATTTTTTGGTCTATTAAAAATTCTTCAGAAGTCTTAGACAAGTTTCGTACTTTACGCTTTTATTGCTCTGCAGTTAATACTTAACGATTTCTTTAAGCTGTACACTTCTTTACCTCATGATTTAATTAAGACCAAATTGATTGCTCTTATTTGCTCGAGAGCAACGGCTATTTATTGCATGTCATGATAGTAATGCATTTTTTACCAACACTTTTTTAGAAAAGTTTACTATGTGGACTTGCACGGATGTTTGTGAAGCTTTACGTTTTCTATTAGACAATATTTACATAAAATGCGGTGACACTTTATTTAGACAATTGGTATCCCTATGGGAACCAACTGTGCACCATTAATTGCAGATGTGTTTTTATACTGCTTTGAACGTGATTTCATGTTAACTTTATCCCCTTCAAACCAAAGCCACATTATAGAGGCTTTCAATTTAAAGTCACGCTATCTTGACTGATATTCTAACTATAGATAATCCTTTCTTTTCTCAAATGATCCATCTGATTTACCCTCCAGAACTTACCCTTAATTAAGCAAATAACTGACATTTAAATGCAGCATTTCTAGACATTGAGATCAATATTTCCAATGACAGCGTCTCTACTAAAATCTATGACAAGAGAGATGAATTCAACTTTAGTATTGTGAATTATCCATACCTTGATGGTGATTCACCTCGGGTTACATCCTATGGTATTTACATATCACAACTTACAAGGTTTGCACGAGTTTGTACTAAAGTAGAAGATTTAAATGCTAGAAAACCTGTTTATTTCTTCTAAACTGTTACAGCAAGGCTTTCGTTTTCATAAATTAAGAAAGGCGTTTTCAAAATTCTTTCACCGCAATGGTTTTATTGCTTCTAAGTATAATAGCAGTATGAAAACACTTATGCAGTAAGGCATAAGCCATCCTGCATTTTATGGAATTGTTTTATACAACTTAAAGAAGATCAAGGGTCTCAATAACTTTTCTGACCACTTTACAAAACTAATCAGAAAATGTATTGCAGACGGTTACAACCCGGGAATCCTTCGATATACTGTATTGCTTGCAATTGACCCTTTTACAGTCAAGAACTTGCACTTGCTTTTAAATTACACGATGACCGGACAGGTCGTTGAGACTATATGAAAACAGTGACTTAAAGCCATAACTGGACAGTCATTGTTGGATTTCTTGTCTCTTCATCTCTCCAGTCGTGCCTTATATAGGTGGGACTACTTGAGCAGACTCCATACCCTTTACGTGAGATTGCAAAGTAGGTATAACATCGGGATTTTTTGTACCTTTATCATATATAATATGTAAACTGCGGATAAATCTCCGGCTTTTATGATATGTTTTTTAAACGTATTAACTCTAAACTATACTACGTTTTATTTTGTTGATTTTCTGAAATTCTATTATTTCTTCCGTATTATTTACATTTCACTTTTGACACATGACGTCATGGCATTTATGACGTCATTATATGGTTCTTATAATATATCAGCGCTTGTACTGCTTTATTTTATTTGAAACTACTCTCTCATTTGGAATTTTTTGGTTGCCGAGGCTTTTATCTACTGTACATATGTTGTTTTATTACTAGTTATTATGTATGTACATACGTTCATTATATCTGTTTTAACTCCCGATGCAGGTGCTTACTGTTAGTTGTGTCACTTTGACGGGATATTTTTATTTACACTGTTTGATAGAAAAATCTTCAGGAAGTGCGAGGTTGGAGCGCTCCACAAACCTGATTTAAGCACCCCAGTTGGTCCTTTTGCTGACTGACTGTTCCAAGGCGGTAAGTGATGGTTTTTCTTTTTGTGTGTTATGTCTCGTCTCTGTGTTTTTGTCACATTTACATTTACCTTGTTTGCCTTTGTCTACAGGTAGATAAAATTAATATCTGTGAACATTTTTATAGGACCTTTTCTTATTTACCTTTGCATCGTTACTAGGAAACTTTATGCGCTAACAAGTATCAGTCTAATGCACATCGCACAGTTTTAATCGTCATAAAGTCGACAGAATATCGCACAATTCCGATTAACTAAATATGCCATTTAGCCCGCTCAACTTTCGTTTCGCTGCACTTTCGTTTAAGTTCCTCAGTACATGTTTTAAGTCTTTTACTTCTAAGCATGCAGTTTCTCAAAAGAAAGTGATCGATACTTTTCGATGTCGTCCAATTTCTACAGGGGTAGTTACACTAAATATCGACCGGAAGTAGAATGTGTGACATTGACTTTCTTTTTCTCTTTAGTAACAAGCTGTTTCTATGTTCTATAAAGTCTTTAACCACTATGCACAATAATGGACAGTTACGGTATGCGCATTCTATGAAGCAGAACCTTCTTACAAGTTGCAAAGGTTGCCTTATTCCAGGGTCTTTCTGATAGACAATAAATAGCTCGTTTTGACCTATATATGGTTATGGGGGTCCACCATAACTTTATCTCGGTGCAATTTGTTTTTATCGTTTCGCGATTCACTATAGAATATAGAACAAACTTATTTAGTGGCGTCTAACCTTTTAGCGACATTTCCGGAAGAATCTTTGTCTGTACCTTTGGCTTAAAACAATGGTGTTCTATCAAGGAATTTTGCGATTTGAAGACATTTCTGAAATAAATTAACTGTTTAGTCTGAATTTTGTGGTCCTGATATGAAAATGTGCCTGAAAAATGGCTAAAAAAAGACTCCAACCATCACCCAACATGTAACTTGGGTGTCAATTAGTGTAAAGATAAGGAGTTTTGATGATACTTTTCATTATTTAATTTTATTTTATGAAAAACCTGCATTTTAATGACCTTAACCTGTACCTGGATCCATTTTCATACAACAGTGGAAGGGGTCAAATGTGCTGGGAACTGAAACTGGCACATACAGTGTCACATACCAAAAGTATAGTTTTTGCATATAAATGATCATCTTGTCTACTTTTCTGAGTTATATATAATACAACAAGCACTACACTTCATGTTTAACTAACTGTGATAGTTAGAGACAAAAATTAAGTTGGAATCTGGAAATATTGCCATGAAAACAATGTGATTGTTTTTTTATGTTTTAAAACCCGTTTTGAACAGGTCAGCATCATAGTCTTAAATAAAACTAGGGGCTCCGACATATAACTGTGTGCTTTGAAGTGTCCTGCATTCACCAAGGATAGCTTTATATTCCTTAAAACCTTACAACCATGCCTTTCTGGCATGCAAATATTAAAATCGCTCTCTCAGTAAGACTAAGATGTAACACAGACCTTGGCCGGATTGTGCCGCCTTAGAGATTTGCACCTACTCTATGTGACATCTAATGACAATGCTTCTATATCCTCATTAAATGATAGAGACATGACATGTTAGAATAACAGTCTGGTACTTGGTTAAGTATTTTTTGTGACTTAGCACATACTATGCACTTTAGGATGGACTTTTCTGCATTTTTTAAAACAAATTTTCAAAAATATCAATTTTTAAATCAATAAATACAACAAGAGGGCCATGATGGCCCTTAATCGCTCACCTGATGACACGGGTTTTTAGAAGGCTCAAAACTGGTATCAAGTAATTAAGAGTTATTTACTTTAGAAATCTTTGGTGAAGATCTGACCATGGGTGGCCACTGGGTTGATAACATTTTACCAAGAAACCTACTGAATCCACACGACCCACTTCAAAACATATGTAAGATTTCATACTGGCAAACATTCTGACCATGTTTGGTGAAGATTGGGCCATCAATGCGGCCTCTAAGTGTTTTCACAAGGTTTTTCTTAAATGTGACCTAGTGACCTACTTTTTGACCCCACATGACCCAAAACAATCTGATCAAGTTTGGTGAAGATTGAGCTAGGAATGTGGCCTCTAGTGTGTTCACAAGCTTTTGCTCAGATTTGACCTCCTGACGTACTTTTTGACCCCACGTGACCCAATAATGAACTCATCCAAGATTTCATGCAGACAAACATTCTGACCAAGTTTGGTGAAGATTGGGCTATAAATGTGGCCTCTAGTGTGTTCACAAGCTTTTTCTAAGATTTGAACTAGTGACCTACTTTTTGACCCCACGTGACCCAGTTACGAACTCATCTAAGATTTCATGCAAACAAACATTCTGACCAAAGTTTTTGAAGATTGGGCTATAAATGTGGTCTCCAGTGTGTTCACAAGGTTTTTCTAAGATTTGACTTAGTGACCTACTTATTGACCCTACATGACCCAGTTATAACATTCTGATCAAGTTTGGTGAAGATTGGGCCATAAATGGGGCCTCTAGTGTGTTCACAAGCTTTTGCTCAGATTTGACCTAGTGACCTACTTTTTTATTCACGTGACCCAATAATGAACTCATCAAAGATTTTATGCAGACAAACATTCTGACCATGTTTGATGAAGATTGGTCTGTAAATGTGGCCTCTTGTGTGTTCACAAGCTTTCTCTAAGATTTGACCTAGTGACCTACTTTTTAACCCCACGTGAGCCAGTTACGAAATCATGCAAGCTTAAATGCAGGCAAACATTCTGACTAAGTTTGGTGAAGATTGGTCTATAAATGTGGCCTCTAGTGTGTTCACAAGCTTTTTCTAAGATTTGAACTAGTGACCTACTTTTTGACCCCACGTGACCCAGTTACGAACTCATCTAAGATTTCATGCAAACAAACATTCTGACCAAAGTTTTTGAAGATTGGGCTATAAATGTGGTCTCCAGTGTGTTCACAAGGTTTTTCTAAGATTTGACTTAGTGACCTACTTATTGACCCTACATGACCCAGTTATAAAATGATTCAAGATTTCATGCAGGCAAACATTCTGATCAAGTTTGGTGAAGATTGGGCCATAAATGGGGCCTCTAGTGTGTTCACAAGCTTTTGCTCAGATTTGACCTAGTGACCTACTTTTTTATTCACGTGACCCAATAATGAACTCATCAAAGATTTTATGCAGACAAACATTCTGACCATGTTTGATGAAGATTGGTCTGTAAATGTGGCCTCTTGTGTGTTCACAAGCTTTCTCTAAGATTTGACCTAGTGACCTACTTTTTAAACCCACGTGAGCCAGTTACGAAATCATGCAAGCTTAAATGCAGGCAAACATTCTGACTAAGTTTGGTGAAGATTGGTCTATAAATGTGGCCTCTAGTGTGTTCACAAGCTTTTTCTAAGATTTGACCTAGTGAAGTAATTTTTGACCCCAAGTGACCCAGTTACGAACTCATCCAAGATATGATGCAGACAAACATTCCGACCAAGTGTGGTGAAGATTGGGCTAAAAATGTGGCCTCTAGTGTGTTCACAAGTTTTTCCTAAAATTTGACCTAGTGTCCTACTTTTTGACCCCAGATGACCCAATAAAGAACTCATCCAAGATTTCATGCCGACAAACATTCTGACCAAGTTTGATGAAGATTGGATAAAACCTGTGGTCTGTCACGTTGTGCTCAGGTTTCCACCTATGGCCAACTGTTACAATTGTCGCACCAAACAATTATTGAGTTTTGTACTAGGACACGGAATTGTTGATTTGAAAAGCATTTTAATTTGCTCCAATCTAGCCAAATACAGACGCCGTAAGCCATCACGCTACAGTATTTAAATGAACCAATTAAGTAGACATATGCATGTATTATATATTTTCCCTTGGGTATTTTATTACAATCAATATGTTTACCTGAAACATGGGATTGAGCGTGTCATTGAACATACAGGAAATATTTTTGCAAATACAATATTCATGTAACATCAATATATAAAGATATATTTCCGAACACACTTATTTAGGTCACAGTAAAAATGAGTTCATTGCCGACAAGTATAGCAGCCATTGAAGTAATGACCATGGTACCATGGTAATGTAATGATAAGACAATCGGCCAGTTGCCATATGACACTTAACTCATGGACCCTACAAAGTTTTATAGCTCTGATTAATGTAGCAGCACTAAGGGATATCTACTCAAATTAGGGGACTAAATTGGTCACTTGGATGGTAGTGTGCAAAGATCTTATTAAAGGAAATTTCAAAAGAACCATGTTGTTAAAAACTAAAACTTTCAAAAGTACCATGTTGTATAAAACTAAGCAAGGTATGTGCATATTCTTTATTATTTGATACGCTTTTGCTATGAGTAATGATTTAGCATAATTTATGAAAGTATTTTTTTATCAATTGTTTATAACTATTTTATAATTTAACAAGATTAAACGACACAATTAAATATTTTAAACTGCAGTTTCTGATTGTTTTAGCAGTTGATTAATATTGTTCACAATTTATCATTAAGATCTACAATTTATAATGTGCTCACAATAAATAACATTTTGTTTAATTTCTACATATTTGATAAATTTGTTTTGGAATATATGAGAATGTAATAACTCTTTTATAAATATTCTCCAGTGTACAAAATTGTCTTTCTTAACGTAATGATTGTCATGTCTGATTTCTTTATACCATAACATTTGGTAATTCAGTTGGTTAATCGTGCATGTTTCCAAAACATGTAATTTATTTAAACACTTAACTGGCAAGCTATTTACTAAATTCAGTAGGAAATAAAACAGCTACAGCAACTTCATGACTACAATTTGAAAAAATATAAACATCAACGATAAATCGGCTTGTTTCGAAATCTTCAAGTGATTCAGATATAACACAATAATTATCGACCATAGAAATACTGAGCAATGTTTTTTCTCTTACGATGATTTAAATGAAGATTTTCTATTCTAAGAAGTTTAGTTCGAATTAGCAATTTAGAATATTAGTTTTAGACAGCATATCAAATTTTGTGCAGGAATACTTTTTTGTAGTCTTTTTAACTAATTATCAAAAGGGTAAATTATATTTAAAAGAAATATCATATATTTATACATGACCTAATTTTTCACAACATTGGGTAGTGTGTAGAGTTTACAGCAACACCCGGGTGGCTAAATGTACATTTATCCTCTATATGCGGTAAAAAGTCATGATGAAATAATTTACTTACGCCCTTTAGGCAATGTAAAACAAAATACCGCCTTATCTGATATAAAAACAAGTAAGTGTCGTATAAATCGACAAAAACATAATTTTGTTGGATTGATGACACTGTAAGTGAGACAAAGACTTTTGGATTCTAACTTCTGAGTTTATTATACATTCTACTGCAACTTTTTGCAGCATAAGCATTGTACACTCCTGCAAAGCCAGTAGCTGTACTGTGGCTGTTGTGCCAGCCATTGAATGGCGGATGGTCACGTGACAATAGAATGGCAGCCTCCATTGATGTGAAATGGTATTGTCTGTAAGAGGAAATGAGTATATGTCATGTATAGCCTCGTTTTCGATTTGCCGTTTCACATGATACCTAAAGAAATCGCTGATTGGCAAACTGGAATAGTGCCATCTGGTACACAGCACCTTCTCTGCCATTTCATCCACATAGACCCAGTCACATCACACACAGAGCTGTGGAAACAGGTGCCAACGTACAATAAAGGCATATGTCAGTCCAACGTAGGGACAATCAGCTACACACACACACAAACCTATATTGATCAATAATTCCTGATCTGAATGTTAATCCTGACACTAGCCAATCACTGTCTCTAATGGTCACTTGTGTATTTGTAACTCAATGTTGCTAAATGACATGTTATTAACTTTTTTACAATTTCACATCAGTTCGACCACTAAATAATCATGATCAATAATTGGGCACTATACTCATTTTCCTAAACTTTTGTTTGCATAATTGTCTTGATTGACATTCAATCCAGTATCACTTGCATCAGGGTTCATTTAAAAATGCCGTCTTAACATAGTAATGAAGTTTATAAGGCTAGTTTATAGAAAAAAAATGTTTGTGATAATAAATTGTATGATTTTAGTAAAATATTAAAGTTAAGTGTCGGTTAAGGCTAGTTCATAGAAAAAAATGTTTGTGATAATTAATTGTATGATTTTTGGTAAAATATTTAAGTTAAGTGTCGGTTTGTATTTATTTAACAATTTCAAATAAAATAACTATAAGGTCTTATTAAATTGATATATGTTACCATTAAACAGTACCTAAGTAGCTCCTTTAATTTAACAAGTCATTAGTTAATACAAAGTTTTTAAAGGTGAACCATGATCCTATAATAATAAGTAAATTATACATTGACGGATAACTACAGTTTTGCCTTTAAGCGTTAATTGTTCATAGTATAACTAATTGTAACAATACGATATTGTTCACACATTTACAAACATTCTCTGTTGCCCTAATAACCGCTACGCTTTTATCACACATCTACGGCCGAATATTAGAAAATCATTAGTAGGATTTGACAAATATCCCTAAGTTAAATACTAAAAGATCGATAAATGAAATTTAATTGAGGTTATGTGATGGAAGTTATGGTATGCAGACAAAACCTTCGGTTGGCTCATTCATCCAGTTTCCTCTTTGGCTTTTTCGGGTTTCTAGATCGACTCTTGGCCTTGCATAGTGGGCAGATGGGAGCATTTCTGTGGATCTGTTGATGGCATGACAGACACGCCTGACAAAGGAATATTTTAATAGTATTGATAGAACTTACACAATGACATTATCTATCAATATCACATGTACAAAAATGAAATAAAATCTATATAAAATTTAAAATGTAATACTAAAAATAGTTTACACACATTTAGACTTTTTTCAGTCTGCAATATGTGTTATCGTTTTGTTTGTATTTGAAGTACATTGCAGCAACCAATTATGGTCATTACAGAGACATCCTGCTATTTTGGTGGAGGAAGACCCAAAACAAATGTCAGAGTAGAACAACTGGTGCACCACAGGTCTGCTGGAAGACCTTCCCACATTAAGTCCTTCGCCCCAAACAGGACTCGAACCCACTCGGTGAGAGGCTAAGTGGTCAGAGGAGTTACAAGTCGGCGACTCTACCACTTACACCATGGGTGCTCCATAAATATTTGTTATAAACTTATTCATTGTTATTTCTGAACACCTATATGCAAGGGAAATTAATATTTTATTGTTACTAGAGAAAATGCAGATCCTTCCCCAATGCTCAAACTGTGGATATAAACATGATTCGGTATATAGATGGGCCACACTTCTGGGCTTATATTTCCCAGTGTAGTATAAGCGTTATATTTATATACGCATAAACATGCTTTCAATTATATTTTATAAACATGTCTATCTATCTATACATGCATGCACACATGTATGCACTCACCCACACCCCAAACACTCACATTCATAATTTATTTTAATAAATACATTATTTTAAAAAACCTGTGGTAATATCCCATGTATATGTTACAAACAGAAATATTTGCCTGAAAGAAACATCAGCCTGTGTATAGATGGACTTAGATTTCCAACCGTGCACATGTTTCCATATTAAATAAAAGAAAGATATCCTGGGTATATATGAGATTGACACTAGTCTAAAAGATAAAATCAGATTTGTATGGAGGGGTTTAAATTTCAAGCCAGGCACATTTATCCTAGGTAAAGTGTACCTAGTAATATTCTATGTATACATCTATATTGTAGAGGTAGAAAGATTGGCCTGATAGAAACATCAGTTCATATATATACATGTAGATGGGTTTATATTTCAACCCAGGCACACTTTATCCTAAGTAAATGTGTACCCAGTAATATTCTATGTATACATCTATTTGGTAGAGGTAGAAAGATTGGTCTGAAAGAAACATCAGCCCACGTATAGATGAGCTTATATTTCCACCTGGCCTATGTTTCGTATTAAGTAATATAATCACAGTATATATGTTTCCATATTTAGTAATAGCCTAGGTATATATGGTAGAGGTAGCAATATTGGCCCAATATGAACATCAGCCCCTGTATATAGGGGTGTAAGATTTCCACACAATTCCATCTTCATTTTACGAGTAATATATTGGGTTTATAAGACAGCCACAAATTGAGGACCAAGGAAACTTTTTTATCAAATAGGGGCATAGGCCAAAATTCACTGTATGTAGAGCAAGATTTGAGGTTTGTTTGCAAAACAAATAATGCTCTTCAAAAATCCAATGAGTAACTTATTCGCTTCATTAAAACTGCTGATGTCCTATACCTCATAGTCATATGTCAAAATTAAAAATATTATATATAAAGTTGTAAGTTTTGCCTTTATATTCAGAACGGTACTGCTGAAAATTGTAAAAATATTACATTTTTATAACACTGCATGGATCATATGTTCTGTTTAACAAAACTGAACTACATTTGTGTACAATTTAATTTTGATGAAAGGCACAAAAAGAACATTCAATCCTTAAAAGTATAACCTTTTTCTTTTGTGTTTACTTATTGCTTTAAAGGACATATTATAAAACTCTGTGAACTTCTTGTCAGTGCAGTTTGAATTTAAAGTTGGTTTTTAAGGTTGGGATTATATAAATGTACCTGTAATGTATATGACCATTTAGACTTGATAAATCGCTTTCTTTTTTATATTTTTTTTATCTTAATTGATAGTATGCCTTGTTTAGAACAAAAGTGATAAATAGCAATTGTCTCTTTTTTAAACATATTTTGTCTTGAATTGTTACCTTCATAGGTGGGGGTTGCTGCCTGAATGCTTGTCTTGGCTGCTGTTGTTGCTGTTGCTGCTGTTGTTCTGTCGGTGGCTTGCTGCGTGGCTGCATCTGGATAGTGGGAGGGACTATTGGAGGAGCCACACACAACTGTGTTGTCAAGGAGGTCTGGGACTCGGGACAGGAGGCAGGGTCTGGCTGGAACTCTGTCTTGGGGCGCTCAAAGTACCTGAACAACAAACATGGATATCTATCATGCTAACTATATTAGTTAAGGTGCTGTTATGAATGTACTTGTCTCTTGAAATTGAAAATCTATATAATGTAACAACACTTTAAACTGACAATATATACATATATCTATGTAGGGTTACTTATTCATACATGCATGTGCATTTATATTATCTAAAGACAGAGGCTGTTTCATTGACTCATGTGTGGGAAACGCCAAGTCGGTACCTTCTGATCAGTCGCTTGTTTTTGTTATTCGTACTGACCTTTCTGTAGACATAGACAAATCACATTCAATTTTATTGGGCCAGCACACTTGTATGCTGCAAACTGCCTTTACAAGGAAGCATAGCCAATCACATGAATTCAGGGGTGTGATTGGTCAGACACGAAAAGGGAAGAAAATTTTCAGCGACGGATTTGGCCGCTGCATTAGGCACAGGTTCAAGGGGCAAGGCCCCCTTGGGGGATCAGGGATCAAAGCCCCTGAAAAAAATATGATTATCAGCTTTAGGAAAGTGTTCTTAAATTCTTCCAGAGACCCATTTTTCAAAATCCCTAAACCATATTTTATCTTCTCTTTATTAAAACATGGGCAGTTCACCATAAGAAGATCATAGCTTTTTATCCTTCTTTATTTACTTATAACAAATAAATTATATGCTATGAGAAAAATAAAATTATCAACATATAATATATAGATATATCTGAAAAGGAACATGTTCTTTTTCAAAATTCTACTAAAATTGGCCATTAAAATAGATTTTTGCCATTGACATTTTAGGGTAAATATTTAGCTTAATACTATCAAATATAACAAGAATTCAAACATAGTTAAACCTATCTTTTGTTTTCTAAAACTTTTTAAGTACTTTAAAGCTGTTCACTGTAAGTTTAGTTTGGAACACAGGAGATGACAAGAATTAGAACACATGGACTACATAAAATTGTGGCTATATTTCAAACAGTGTCATATGAACAAGAACACAGGGAGTACATAAAAGTGTGGCTATATATTAAACAGTGTCATATGAACAAGAACACATGGTCTACATAAAATTGTGGCTATATATTAAACAGGGCATATGAACAAGAATACAGGGACAACATAAGAGTGATGATATATTTTAAACAGTGTCATAAGAACAAGAACACATGGACTACATAAAAGTGTGGCTATATATTAAACAGTGTCATATAAACAACAGAAAAGACTAGTCCATAAGTAAAAAAATGAATATTAGCATTTCTCTAAACAATCTAGCATATCTACATGGGTATGCATTATGTGAAGTCATAATACATATACAACAATGTGACTGACAAAAGATGACTAGCAAAGGCCAAACACACCCGCAAAGAAGATGCATGTATTTTTTGGATTTCGGAAGTACTTAAGTCCCCAAAAGTTTCATTTCACTAAAGTATTTTACTATAGAACCGAACTAGAGCAATACGATATGGTTTTCTCACAAAGAATACACAAACACTTTTCTGGACTGTCGATCTTTCTGAGACAGGACTACTCGAATACCATCAAGTTCAATTACACTTTCTAACCATTCCCATCAGAATTTGTTATTACATCCCGCCTCTACAAAGTGAGAATCGTCCATACGTTCAATTATCTGTGACATTTTCGGTTGTCATTTTTTTACCGCTATAATATTCTAGTTGTAAACAGTCACTATCAAAACTTAACAGGATGCGTTATCGCTGAGCTACAGCTTTTCTGATTGGATGAACAGTCGGGTAACAATAAATGTCATAGCGTGTTACAAATCGTAATTTTAATTGTGTCTACCAGTCGGTACTCCTCGGGTAATTCCGTCCTCAGGATGATTTGTGAATTATCCGAAATGTTCAGATTTGTTGTCTACACCAATCAGTTTTTCTCATATAATTCTGTCCTCTTGACTTTCGCATGTTTCCGCAAAGACAGTTTTTCTAATTGGATGAACAGTTGGGTAACAACCAATGAAACTGCACGTTACAAATTGTTCAGCTTAGTAAGTGGAATCGTGTTTTTGTCCATGCCAATTGGTGTTCCCGGGGGGATTCAGTCATCTAGTCGGTTGCTTGTCGTGCAACTGAAGAACTTCAACCGATTCCGTGGTGACCGCTTCCCCCTACCCACTAACCACTTCTCGCCCGCCCCCTAAAATTTTCTCCTCGAATTTACGCGAATTGCAGAAATGGTCCTTGGCAGACCCAAATCCACGGAAATCCGTGGAAAAATCACACCCTGTATGAATGGCATTTTGCAATGGCAATGTAGGTTCAATAAGTTCAGTAAGTGTTAGTTAAATATATATCCAGTGATAAAAACACAAGCATTGTTTAAATGGTAAATCATAAAATTAATAACATAGTATTTATGACTGTTGAATAAACAAGTAGCGAACTATCGTATGCATCACCAAAGGGTGATGTAACATATGTATTGATTGCGTGACTGCTAATCTTTGTTCAAGGAATATGACTTTCAAATGCTATTATTGTAAAGTTTCAACAACTTACAAATATTTCTGAAAACTGAATTGTTACAGTCAAATCCATTTTAGTTAGAAATACTTACCTTCTTTCAAATATACATTTTGTTATTACTAAATAGCGACCCGCAAAAAAGAGCTGTTCGTCCCCATTAAGGCCGCCAATAGACAGCACCTACCGCACATGCGCGGCTTCGTTAGTCATTGGGTAATACCGACAATGGGAGAGAACCTAGAGGAGTGGAAGGAGGGCTTCCCTTTTTTGAAAGAAAGTATTTCTAACTAAAAGGGCTTTTACTATAAAAATCAAATTTTAGTAGTAAAATACCTTACCTGCAATAAATATGCAGAATTTGAAGAAAGGAGGGAAGGTACCTAACTTGCAGGTATACAACACCGGGCATGCCCGCAGGGATGCCCTCCTCAAGGGTAGACTAGAATTGTTTGTGCTACTACTAGAAGTCCGATACAGTGCAGGTTAATAAGAGACAAAAAGCAAAAGATCAGATGTAGATAGTGGAAAAAGTCAAAGCAATTTTCCAAAAAGCAGCATTCATATTGTTATCAAGAGGGGAATAATGAAAGAGCTATTAGCTTTTATTTGATTTGCATAAAAGAAAAAAAATCAAAATATGTGAACCGAATGATAGAGGTAATCCAATCTAATACCAATTAGCAAAGTAACAGATAGGATCAACATCATAAGAGGTTTTAGAAAAGTTCAGTCCAGTGAGACATAAGTTTTCCAAATTCATTGTCATTTGACCAACATTAACCAAATTTTAATTAGTGAGACCACATAGTATGTACTTATCCTTTACTAATGATGTTTCAATGCACAACATAAATGGTATCTTAAACAGCATAAATGAAACAAGAAGGCCATGATGGCCCTTAATCGCTCACCTGAGGACACAGGTTTTCCTTAGGCTACTATCTGGCATCATGTAGGGTCTAGTGTGTTCACAAGGTTTTTCTAAGATTTGGCCTAGTGACCTACTTTTTGATCAACATGATTCAGTGACGAACTCAGTCAAGGCTTCATGTAGACAAAAATTCTGACCAAGTTTGTGAAGATTGGGCTATAAATGTGACCTCCAGTGTGTTCACAGCATTTTCCTAAGATTTGACCAAGTGACCTACTTGTTATCCCCACGTGACCCAGTTATGAACTCATCCAAGATTTTATGCAGGCAAACATTCTGATCAAGATTGATGAAGATTGGGCCATAAATGTGGCCTCTAGTGTGATCTAGGTTTTTTTTTAATTTGATCTAGTGACCTACTCTTTGAACCCACGTGACCAAATAATGAACTCCTCCAATATTTGATGCAGACAAATAATCCAACAACTGGATATGGTTACCGCCCACGCCCTCCACGCCACAAGACTTCTTTTCATGGATACCAAAATGTTTGTCAAGGTGTGGGATTGGGATTTGCTGGTTGCCTATACTGAGCAGCGATATTTCTATCATTATAGCACATGAGCACTTATCAGGGACTGAACCTGGCCGGTCCATTATACTGACACAGACAAGTCAGATGTAATGCAGTCCCCGTAGCCCTGAGCGTTAGGATGGAAGCCACCACCCAACTTTAAAGTCTTTGCTTTGACCTGGCCAGGGTTTGAATACGCAACCTCCCGACCTGCAACCCAACGCTCTACCACTTGACCTATTGCGGCCGGTCGATAGGATGTCTAGAAACAGAATAACCATAACATAGCAGAATATTTTTTAGTATCATTCCATCAAGTGGAAGCTCTCACTCAACTTAGTTTTGAAATTATTACTTATGCAAACTAGCCAACATGAATATTCATATCTTGATAAGAATCTAAAATTAGACTTTAATTTTGAAAAGTTTATTAGAATTTATTTCATTTTAAAGACATATTCAAACAAAGTGAGACACTTAATATTTTGAGAAATTAAAAGTTGCTTATGGTTGGTATATATACTTACCCACTTCTAATAGTTTTGTGAATTCTCCTGACTCTGTGAATGCAATTTAACTAAAGCGTGTTGGGATTTTGCACAATCAATTAAATGTTGTTTGTTTAGCTTTTAAATGATGGCCCTTTATTGCCCACCTTTGTGCCATCTACATCTGCCTAAAACTATCAAACATATATTTCAGGCAATAAAGTCAAGTCTCATAT
This sequence comes from Sinonovacula constricta, assembly GCA_007844125.1. Taxonomy (NCBI): domain Eukaryota; kingdom Metazoa; phylum Mollusca; class Bivalvia; order Cardiida; family Solecurtidae; genus Sinonovacula; species Sinonovacula constricta. The sequence continues at coordinate 26,718,491 of CM017556.1, read as the reverse complement.
CATCAAGCATATGTCATTGGCAGATCATGTTTACCCAATGACTGATCTGATCTGGAACAATCTAACTTAAAAACTTTCAAGGAGTCATTTTTTACCAAAATAAAACAGCAATTATTTGTGTTATGCCATCTTTTTAGTGGGGAGATTGAAACACTGAAGTATGTATACTTCATGTCTTAACCTACTTAAGCTGCAGAAATGTCTCAATGTAGTCATTATATTCAGGTGACATTGCTATATTTAAGTCAAAGGGCTGCTGAAGAAATGCTGAATGTAATATGTGATGTAACTGAGAAAGATTTAAAGCAGAAATTTGCTTCTGCTAGTGCTGATCTCTCATGTGTGAGAGAATGGGGGGAAGGGGAGGGGGTCTTAAACAAGAGCAGCAAGTGTTTATTTTAGATATAAGGCTATGTATGATACCAACAAGCTTTATATTTTAAGGTAAAACTTATGTGTTTTGTGTTTATGACCCCTCTCTTTCTGTAGGGCATCCTTTTTTAGAGTCCAAGGACCCAAAGGGCACACTCTTGAGCAAAGCAAGATTGAACACTGACTTAAAGATCATTTTTAGTGACTCAGCTGATGCTAGTAAGGACAGTTTATTTTCTTTGCTTGAACAATTATACTATTTTGTTGCTCTTAAAGTATTACAAAACAATATCAACATATGAAAAACTATCCATGTAGATATTGACGCTGCAACTTGTACAGCTACAAAAATATCACAACAATCAATTGTCCAAACGTAATACACATTTTCACAAATTCAGATCAACTGATGTTAAAAGGAATACAAACATTAATATCATTCATTCACAAGAAAACACATGAATGTGTTATAATGGAAAGTCAGATTTTAATAAATAAACACTATAATATAAATTAAAAATTGCCTGTTCATTATGAGTCAACCTGACCCAACAATTATAACAAACTAACACAACCTAATCCAACACCTACAGCTTACTAAAGCGACCTGATGCAACACCTATAACCACAGCTCCAGATAAGGGTTGTATTGTCATAAATATGATTTTTATATTAAAAACGATATAACTTTTCAATGACAGTTGCATAAAAACGAAATAAAAAAGCAATAACGAATTTCAAGATCTGACTTGGTCGTTTTATTCTCCTCTTCACTTATATATAAAGCGATCATTATCTGATCACCACCTTCTGTACAGTAACAGCTAGGCTAATTTTTAACTTTTTTTTAAAGATTCAGTCCAAAACCTTCAATGAATGGAAGGGGAAATTTCCTTGGCTGATCAATAAGACGCTAGAGAACACTCAGCGACTTAATTGTGACATGAGTTGACGAGCAGCCAACCTATGCAAACTAATTACCATCTGGGCATATGAAGGTCAGTAAAACTGGAACTCTTTCATATTGGCTTGGTTTGTATTTTCATGAAAAATATTTAAAATTTACATAAGAATAAATAGCAGAGATGTGTGTTCTATTGATCTTCTACAAATTCCCAGGACAGGCATTACATTTTATGAAAGAAATTAACAAACTATATTCCTGAAACTTGTAGAGCTAGATCTGATGTTGGATTGATCTTTTTACCAAAGGCTAATTAAATGCTATGGCTGTTTGAAATTTTGCACTCCACACACATTGAAACAACTGCACTTATTTGGCAGTTTTCTTTTAAATTTCATTTTATTATGATTTACCTTGATTGCATATTATTATTTAATGAAATTAAAATGAAAACTTCTAAAATAACTTAAATGTGTTGTCTGTTAATCTATTTTTTACAGGTCCTGGTGACATACAGATGTCAACTGTGAGGAAGCATGGCAGGTGCAATGATCATCTGAGTGCAAGTGCCTACCTAAAAAAAAAGACACACAGGTCAACACAGAACTGTCTGATGATAATGAGGTTCCAGTTCCATCTCCCTCCATCACAAATGCACTTATCAATATGTGTCCGATATGAAAAAGAAATGGAAAAGCTGTGTGCAAGTTTCTTACGAACAGTTATATTAGAGATGGCAAAGCCAATACAATAGTTAATTGTATTGCCAATGAGTTCCAAAAGTTAGGAATTAGTCTGTAGTAATGTACTAGTTTAACAACAGGAGACGCTGTCATGACTGGGAGAAAGAATGTTGGGGTGAAGATGAGATCAAAGTACTGTCCATTTGTCACTGTAACACATTGTGTAGCTGACAGATTGAATTTAGCCTGAAGTGATTCAATGAAAAAGGATGATAACCTTACCAAATTTCAGACCAAGTTCAATGACCTATACATGTTCAGGAGCAGCTCTTTTGTGAGAACTACAACTTTGAAAGAGATTCAGCGAATCCTTGATGAAGCAACTATTTCTGTAAAGAAGCCTCATTCAATTAGATGGATGGAACTGAGAAATGCAGTTTGTGTAGTTTAAAAGTCTTAAGGAGCAGTGTTGGCAACATTGAGTAAATTTGCAGCAGAATGGAATACCATTGCAAAAAACTTGTGCAAGTACTTTAATAACTATAAAACTGCATTGGTCATAGCATTTATTCGTGACATTCATGATGAATTAGCAGAACTTAGCTGTAAATTTCAGGAAGCCACTTATGTGTTCTCAGAAGTGCAGGCAGAAATAGATGGGACAGTTAAAAAACTGCAAGATTTATCATCATCAGATGGCCCCTCATTCTCTGACATGAAGGAAAGAATTGAGATCAATGAAGGCATTGGAAGAACAATGACAATGAAACTTTGGACTACAAAGGTACAATGGATAAAGAATTTAAGAGCATGAGACAAAAGTATGTTGAAAACCTGAAAAAGAACATTCGAAATAGGCTTAGAAAGGAGGATAATCATGTATTTACAGACCTGTCTAAGGTCTTAGAACCAGAAACTGTCTGTGAAACCTCAAAAGATGAAAGGGTTCAGTCTGTAGCCAGTTTAGGCCAGTTTTATGGCTATGAAAAAGAGGTTGTGGTTATCGAAGGAGACAATAATCTTGTCTAAGAAGACACTGCCAAACGTCTTTGTTTTGGCTTCAGTAGCTTTGGTCATGTCAGTCTCTAGTGTGGATTATGAAAGAAGCTTTAGTGCACGGAACAGACTGAAAGTCAAATATAGGTCTTCCTTGAGCAGTGGGAAGCTTGATGTTCTACTCAAAATGTCCATGTTGGTACCAGGAGTGGATCAGTTCAGTTGTACCAAAGCTGTGACCCAGTGGTGAAGAGAAAAGATATGGAGAAAGAAAAGACTTTTTGATCACTAACCGGCCAAGGAAAAAGTCCAAAACCTGTTAAACTGTAACTTAGTGTTGTCTGGATCTTCAACCATGAACTTCATTGAAGTCCACTGGTTAGGATAGAAAGAAACGTGAACATTGAAATTTGTGCATATGAACTAAGGTGCATATGAACTAAGGTATACGAAGCAATAACGTATGTCATTCTTATAGCAACAATATTTATCAAGTATATTTGTGATTTTAGTTGTTATTGACAATTAATCAAATGGAAAAGAATCCTGTAATTGAGTTCAATTAAAATAAAAACTAACGTATTATACAATCAAACTTTGTATTGCAAATTAACAAATGTACAGGCTATTCTTTTATGTAAAGAATTATACAATGCTTAGATTGCAATGCGTTGGATGTCCACCATCGACCAGATAATAACCATGTACCAATAAATCAATTTGTTAGTTAATTAGGCTGCAATTTTACATATGTGAAATGCGGACATTCTGCATTGTGTTTTCACACATTTTTGAGCAACCATAGCTCTCATATTAAAACTACCATTACCTTAATTGACACTTCAATCAAGTTATTTCTTTACTTTAACAGGACAAGAGAAATGAGTGGATAAGATAAAGATATAAATTAATCAGATTTGCACTGAAAATTATTATCTGTGTATGCATTCAAAATCAAGTCAGTAGACCACCATTTCGATGTTTTATTTTGGATTTTGAAATTTATTGCTGCGCCGAATTATGATCATTATAGCGACATCCAGCTATTTTGATGGAGGAAGACCGCAAACAAATGTTTAGGTAGAACCACCAGCGCACGGCAGGTCTGCCGAAAGACCTTATCACATTAAGTCCTTCGCCCTAAACCCACACGGTGATCTAGTGACCTACTTTTTGACCCCACGGACCCAGTTATGAACTCATTCGTTTTCATGCAGACAAGCATCGTTTTCATGCAGACAAGCATTCTGATTTAATTTAGCAAATACTGGACCATAAATTTGTATTCACAGGCTTTTTCTATTATCTGCCTAGTGATGTACTGTTTTTACCCCCACTTGACCACTCATCCAAGATTTCAGGCCAGTTAACATTCTGCTCAAGTTTGGTTAATATTTATTCATAAATGTGGCCTCTAGCGTGTTCATTAGTTTTTTAACATAGTGATCTCGTTTATGACCACACATGACCCAATTACGAATTCATCCAACATTTCATTCGGAAATATATTTTAAGTTTCATGATGTTTGGGCCATAAATGTGGCCTCCAGAGTGTTTTTCTTAAATTTGACCTAGTGGCCTGTCTAAAGTATAATCGTAAATGAAAAAATTAGGATGCTGATTGTATCACATTTGCTTGCATAACGGTGTTGATTGGATGCTGAAGTTCTGATATTCCCACCTGTGTGTGTGTGTGCAAAAGTAAACACAAGGACATTCTACTCACTGTGGAGTCAGTTTATCTTCCTCCTCATTTAGATCTGGTAGAGGTGGCTGGCCAATTCTTGAGCGCAACATGTCCACCTCCTCTTTCATGGGCTTATAGTCATCATACAGTTGTTTGGCACTTTCCAGGGAACGATTACGCTCCTCTTCAGCCTGCTTGATAGTGGTCTCCATCTGAACAGTCATTTTATAATCATCATACATTATTAACATTAAATGAGTTAGATGTATGTTTACTGGGTTTATTGTCCTGCCAACAGTGTTTCAGTTATCGGATAAAGTGTCCTCTTGAAGCAGATACATTGCTGCCTTCACTGTGTATAGCCACCAATACCTGGCATGATAGCACAACTAGTTGTATTATTCTGATACCGGGTCAACCTGTCTTCCCTTATATTTGCTTGAGCGTTAGCAAAACAGCTATAACACTACCATTTCAAATGACTTTGGGATCAAATATGTGTCTTCCCGTACCTGGAGCCTATGCTTTACTCGTACCTTCTGAGATCTACATGCAGATGTCAGAGGTATGATGTAGCAGAGCAAAAACTGCCATTCCTTATACTTCTTCTTTGTCCAATGTTGATTGAAAGTACACTTTCCAGGCATTTTGCTCACTTCAATAAAATAAATATTCCAATGGCTGATGTAAATTGTGTGTTCAAAAAGGCTTGCCACACTATGAACTTAGTTCATTAATTGATAAGCTGTGTTTGTAGTGCGGCAAAGTGTCGCTCATTAATATTCGGAGCCACTCGGCAAATTTCAGATAGGATGTCGACGCGTGAGAACGACAGAATATCAGAAAGCATTCTACAGCATTGTGCTATAAATAAGTGAAAAAAAAAATAAAAATTTTAGCGTCATGCGGTATTTTTAGCTCTTGTGTAGTGAAGATCAATACTATGCTTTATACATTATAGTCATTTTGAAGTGGTATGGTCTAAGAGAAGCAACTTGAATTATGTTAAAGTACACAAGTATACTGGCTAAAGTTGACATTTGTTAAAGTGTCAACATCCGTTTGCCAAAGATGGGTTAACGTGGCAAGACGTCCACCTCTGTGGGAAATTACCACCTGTTACAACAGTTCCAGCTTTCAATAATGTTCTCTCAGAACTGTACAAAGAAATTTGCATTCTATGGGTTTCAAGAAACAATCTGTAAGAAAGACTGTCAATATCTCGGATATCAACCGACGGTTGATAACCGTAGAAAGAGAAATTATTGGTGTCATACTAAATAAACATGGACTGTTGAGTCTAATTGGAAATGTGTAATTTTACTGACGAAATGATAAATTTAAAACCTGAAGAACAAGTAAAAGTTTGGAGAAAGTCCTGTGAAAAGTGGCGTCCTGAGTGCCTGGGGTATTCGCTTGCGGTGTTAACGCATACCTGAAGATCATGGTCTGGGGCTGCATCTGTTATACTGATGTTGGTATGCTTGCATTTATTTATGGAAAAATGAACACTGAGAAAAACATTTAGACATTAGATGAATATTAAAGTCCATCTGTGATAAAGCATTCTGATGATTACTCCTGGATATTCCAGGAAGACAATGCCCCTGCCCACAAGTCCCATGTTGCCAAAGAGTGGAAGGAAAAAAATAACATTCCCATCATGAACTGGCCAGTACAGTCACCAGATTTAAGTCCAATTGAAAATTTATGGCTAGTGATGAAAACAAAAATTAAATCATAGCTCCACAACATACACACCTGAAAGAGCACCTGCTGACCACTTGAAATTCAATCTTAACTACATATATCCAGGAACTACATATATCTAGGGATTTTATTCACATTTATGCCAGCACAGCAGTTCATTTATTTTTGTTATTGTCAGCCATAAAAAAGTTAACTCACTTTTGGCACGATGCTGTTTATTTGACTTGGGGCCTGCTCGGAGACGGCAATAAACAATGGAATTGTATTTTACGTCGCTTGCATGGCGGCTGACAATAAATATCCGTTCATTTACACAAATCTGCAAATCTTACTTTTTGAAGGTCCGAAACATATTGTACAAGCACTTTTTAAGAAATTTAATATGAATTTCAATGACTTTTCAAGACATTGTTGAAATTCAGCGGCTTTTTCCAATCTGTGCGAACCCTGGGTCTAGGAAGGAACCATATACAGAGTGTCAGTACAGTAGTGCTCAAAATTATGACTGGGTATCTATGTTAGTCCAACGTTCTGTCCTGATTATTCTACAGGAGAATTCTCGTACCATTCACAGCGCTATCGGTATGTTGCAATTATGCCTGCATCAGTTACTTCAGATGCAAGGAAGCACTTTCGACGTTCAGATGACAAAAAAAGAGTTGAATGCAATCTTTACAAGAGGATTACATAATCCTCCTAAGGTACAATGTGTACCTAAAGAGACCACTGTTACTATCTCATATTCTGTAGCTGTTTTTGTTTTAGTTCTAAAAGTTATTACTGAGTAATAATACAACATACTGAAAAATAAACTTTCCATAAATTGGAACACTCAGATCTTATTGCTAAAACTGTTTGGACTCATTCTTTACTATTTTTATTGTTATACGTCAAGTAAATAAGCTCAACTTTGTACTGACCAGATTAATATCTGCATGTATGAGACGCAGTTCCTCCACGTGAGCCATCTTTTCTTGAAGGAGTAGTTCCATTTCATGTTTGTACTCTGTCAAAAGTTTCTCTTCGTTTTCTGTGGTCTCAATTTCTTGTCGGAGCTTACTTTTGACTCTTTCAAGGTTGACAGTCTTTGCACTGAAACAAAGCATTGCATTTATTGTGATGGATGTTGATACTCAATTATCCTAAAGTTTGTCATGGCCATCATTATGCAATCAGCAGTTTATGATACTACTTACAATTTTTTACAGCCTGTTTTAAGATAGCTATCATTATGAATTTAGGTAACACTAAGATCTTCCTGTTTATAGCAAACATAAATATTTAAAAAATTAGCAGTGGTCTGAAAAAGGGAATAGGGTCTAGTGCCTTCTTGAATGGATAAAGTTTGTGGCGTTTTATTAAGCAAGAGGGCCCTGATGGTCCTTAATTGCTAACCTAAGAAGACAGGCTTTTAGTAGGCTCATATCTGATGCAAATTGTTAGGAGTTATTTACTTTAGAATACTTTGGTGAAGACTGGACCATTAATGTGGCCACTGGGCTGATAACATTTTCTGGAACTTTACCTAGTAACTTATTAGCACCGGTATCGTTCGGACCCAGGGTTGGAGCTTATAAGTGCCTTGCCCACTTTGTCTAAGTCACACACCCAGGGGATCATGCTCAACAGTCCCTTATAAATGCAGTCGCTTATTGGAATACAGTAATAATAAATCAACCATCTCCAATTATTTTTATCAGGTTACTACAGGCATTTTAATAAAGTTTTTTCCCAATATATGCTGGTAGTTTCAATTTTATAATCTTATATATCAATTAAGTACATGTATAGATTTGGAATCTATACCCACTATGGTTTAATAATTATATCTAATAAAAGAAATTTAAAGATACTGTGTTTATTATTCATTTTTCAGAATCTAACTTAGTAATTTTAAAACATTATTTATCAGTAATCACTGTTACTAGCTGTGTACCTAAGCATATTCTTTTTGAGCCTTGACTTTCTTAAATGAGAAACCTTAAATGAATTACCATAATAGTAATGCTCTTACCTTTTAAATCTAATATACTTCGTATACATTAAACACAGTATTCTCCGGTTGTCAGAATGTAGTGACACTCCAATCCATTGTTTATCAATGATTACAGTTACTAACTGTATTTGTCATTTTCATCTTGCTGTTAAAAATTCTCTGATCTCCAATAATTTAGTAAAACTTGAAATTCCACTCTTACCAATCTGTTACTATGTTTATTGAACTTTTTATCACATGTCTCAATTTGTTGCTTGTTTGCCAATGTTGTTTTTCTTGATGTCAGATGGTTTTATGGAGCAATGACTTTCTTGAATAAACTGTAAAAAAAATCAGTGGATCCTTTGTGTATTTTAATAATATTTCCACAAAATATATTGGATTGAAGAATGTTTCAAAGGTATTACTTATTAATTATTTCTATATTTTGACTTAAGAGTACATGATCCCCAGTTGTTGGTTTATAAGCAGTCATTACTTTGCGTATTTGTGTTGAGCTGGTGTGATGAATGTTTGGACACAAGACCAACAATATTATTTTCATAACCTTATGGGCTATGGCTAGAAAAAAACACTATCGGCGTTAGTTTTTTCTTTAGAATATGGGTTATAGTTATGTGGTACAGCTATTATTCGACACTGTGGGCAATCTGAAACCGCCGCTGGGAGGGGAGTTGGGCCCGGGACCAGGGCCCATTGCGAGATTTGGCAAATTGGAAGGATAAGCACCTCTGAGAGAAGTTTGGGTCTCCAATACTGGATGAGGTGGCAAATGGCTGAACCCAGCAGTGGTCGATTAGCACTAGCCCGACAGCAAAAAACTTGTAGATTTTCTCTTGGGCTAGTAAAAATTACAATTTGCTAGCCGGACGGCTTTTAAGATCCAGATCCTTGAACAATCATTATAATATCATTTACAATTTGTAAACAAACTTTTAAGCTGCTTATTTCATTCGACAAGCTATTGCTTGTATTGTAAACGTGTTATGCCCACTAAAACGATAATATGTTTACTGCGCAGGAACCATGTGGTATTCTGGTTCTCGCATGGTACTTAATGTTCTATACCAAATTAAAATCAGCTGGGCCACAGAACAAAATGGCAGAGAAATTGAAACTGAAATATGTTTCTGGTGTAAAACCCAGGAGAAAATACCCTGAAGCTGCCAGGCGAATGATACTTAAATGGTGTTTTGTTCTATATTTATCTTTTTTTCAGATTTATTTGTAAATTAAAACAGAATTTAATTCAGACTAGTGAATTTTCTTTCGAGCTAGTGAAAATTGCTTACTTGCTAGCTCGACGTGCTTGTAAATTTCAATCCAAATTTCTATGACTGACCCAGTATCCCAGCATAAGTCATTGAAAGTGTTTATATTAAACACTGTTAAAATATAAAATGAATGGGTATAGTACATGAATATGGGGTGAATCTATCACCCAAATAATGTTATTAATATATACATGTGCAGAATTCCAATTCTGACTACAGATTTTTAAACATTTATCTAGATTATATTTAACTTACTATTGGATGTTATAGTTATATATATCAAATGATCGTGCAAGACTTGAAGATAATTTTTTTAGTTGCTTTATTATAACACAGTGAGAACATGTACAAGTAAATTACTCCATATGACATCGATTGCATACAACATCAGTAATGTGCACAATGCTCTGGATCACAAGCTAAGAGTACTTTGAATTTCTCCAAAGATTCGGCAATGGATTCACACAAAACAAAATTGGCAAATTCTACTCTACCAATATGTGAATTCCAAATCTAAAGCCAGTCTTTTAAAAAATTTCAATTCCTATTGCAGCAATTTTTGTTGAATTCCAATTAAATTCCAATTCTAAAATGAATTGGCCCCAGCCCTGGTTAACTGTATGTCAAATGAACTCCATGCTTCCATCCAATATTTTTTTCTCTTAAATTGAGAAATTAAATTCTGCTGAAATTGTGCTGATAAAGTCAAAACTGTATTTAAACCTCCTACTGTTACGAATGCTGCAAATGCAAATCGACTTGGCCGCATTTCCGAGACAGAATGAATTCCCTTACATTGATTTAATGTTCGACAACATTATCAGTAGGTAAAATGCGATTGCATTTCATCAATACAAGCATTTTTAACTTTGGATGCACAAAGTGATGGCAGCAACAAAATTATACAAAATATTGGCAAAAAAACAACAGTATAGCCATTGTGTAATGCAGTACAGTATTGACTTCGCTCAGTATCACAATATACCGGTATACTGCGATAGCCTTACTTGTTACCAATTAAGCACATAATCTATGTATTGCGTTGGTGTAACACTACGACTGTCAAGAGGTCAAGTACTTAAACTTACAATACACAACTTATGCATAAAATAACCGCTCAGTCAGGACAATAGGTCAGGAAATTCAAGATAAAGGGGAACTTCATGTATGGGATGTCACACGGTAGTCAAACTGATAGATATAAATGGTCTAACTCGAAAGGGAAAAAAGTTATTGCTCCCAGTTAGTTGACAACAATGACCGATGGTGCTTACAATACAGTTTTCACTGCTCACAACCCCTCGTTCCACCTCTGAGTATATATATACTAGGACCGAACGAATGGTCAAATGCCTTTCCCATTTGCAAGATTCAACTGGCCAAGAATCCGCGCACGTTTTGTGTTTGGGACAAATTGTTGGACACGGAGAAATACTAGATAAGTCACTTTGTATTATTGTACTTCTGTATTTTACAAATCTGTTACATACATTGTAATATTTGTTATTATCAGAACATCGTAACTTTGTATTGATTCTGCGTAGTATTTTGTAACTAGCTAAATAATACTTGATTGTTAATTAAGATATTTACTTTGTTAATTATCACAGAATCTTACGATTTGATGAAAGCTTGTTTGCTACGAACTTACAAGAGATATTTATATTAAATAAATACTCTGCTGTTACTAATAAAAGGATTACATCTTAATTATGTATTGATTGTAATCATATATTTAACAAGATAACCTTGTTTGCTAATTATCTCAATTAGAGGAGAATTGCCGCACGAATTGATATTGTTAAACATCACTAATCAAGTGATATGGCAATTGAAGGTACGCTCTGGGTATTCTTTTATGTCTGATTAATTAACTAAGAATTGATACTAGATATAGTTATTTGATTTGATAATTGAATTTGAACATTGTAATGTATTTATTACATATTAAATATTAATGATAACAATACAATTCTGTAATCGAATGTTGTTTTAGGTCTTTATTTCTACCTTTGATAATTAATCAATTATAAGTTTTAATGAATCGCTAAAGTTATGACCCTGAATAGAAAAATCAAGTCGCAGAAAATTAATGATAAAACACAACGCAATGAGAACTAATTGAAGATTACAAAAAACTAACCACTATACGATTATGTGCAAAGGCCACCATTGTAGCCGATTGGAGAAGTAACATTAGTTAAACAGTATTTATAAATTACATTATTAAACTAAAAAAAGTTGTAGTGCTACAGTTGGCAATAGTGTTGAAGGCTTTGTACATGGTTACTGACACAACTGTTTTATTCTACACTTCAGTTTACAAACTGTGCAACAAAACAATTGATCACAATTATTTACTTTTTATCGAAGGAAGATGACATTACCTACAAATGATAATATTTCATATATTTTAATCATAAGCATAATGGCAGTGTGGCATCATAATATAAGAGTGAACAGACCTTTTATGACTGGTGTAACATAAAGAACCTACCATTAGTTGAAAACAAGGGAGTATGTTTGGGACAGAGAAGTAGCATACTGTGGACATCATGTAAACTATGAACACCTTACCACCTTTTGTATCATTTATTCTCTTGAAGGACCTACTAAATTCCAAACCATAAATTGTGACAAATATGTTTCTACAACTTAGACAGAAACCTTCATTTCAAGTTTGTACATTTTGATAAATAATGCTGGTAGATGTAGAATTATTTTTAAAAATAGTACCGTTATCTAATCAATGAGCTTTGCAGTATTTGTGTGTAAGAAAATACTAGTTATGTGAGGACATCTGATTCTGGATAGAGAATCTAAGAAAGAATTGCTTCCAAAATTGAGGAATGAAGGCAGTGGACTTAACATATTAGTCTAGTGACAGTAACGGCAGGGGAGGTAACTCTTCCTGTTGCCCTTGTCACGGCGCATTTTTTGGTTCCGAAATAGTGTGTTTGGATCACGCTGTGTTACGCTATGAAAATGCTCTGCTTTAGCAAAAAAACTTACTAAACCAGTTTAAGGAATGTTCCATGGACGTGACCAAAGATTTTGAGGGAGAACGGATCATTGCCACTTAATTAAAACTATAAGTAAATTTTTCTATATTCCTATGCTCAGTACCCTTTTTAACTATTATCAGTTGTATTTGCAACAATTTTTGATACCGTCATTCCGTATGCTAATTAATTTCAACCACACGGTAGACTCTTATATTTTTTTTCGTCCGCTAGTGTAGCCATAACTTTTGACCCAGTGATTTTGCAAAGATTTTAATTTTATGTGCGTATGTGCCTCACATTGCATATTTAGAAGGTTTCCTAGTGGAAACAATGGTTGTGAGTAAATTCTTTACTGATTTATATAACACATATATGAGTATTGAAGATGCAAACAAATGATATTATGCAAAAACTTATGATTTTTTACCGGTGTCTAGGTATCTTTTTCCCGTGAAATTTATCCCAAAATGAAAACACGTACTACTCTTGCTAATTATTAATATCTATAGAGTCAATCAATAAACTGTTACATGGAATATGTAAAAAGTTGGTTTTGGTAAATGTTTTCACAGCAGCTTTTTGTCAATGACCTGTTTGATTAATTTTAAACTTACAAAGCATCATCTCGACAACCCCCTCTCACCTATTCCCCTCCTTCCAGCTTATTTAGTTTGTTTTTATTTAGATTTATGACAGTGAAAATGATGAAAATGTGTACACAAACTTTTGGAAAAATATGTGGAGATTTAGAAATAATAGGTATTGCAGTATTTAATTTGGTATCAGGTTATTAGTTAGTAAAATTATGCTTTTATTTGTTAATAAATACATTTGAATAATAAATGTTACATTTTAAATTACTAAACTGCTTTTAACAAATTTCAGTGGATTGATGTCCAGATGTATTTAAAGGCCATTAGAAGGAAGAGGCAAGTCAGCAAGACAAATAAGACATTTCCTTACATCACAAGTTTGCAAACCTGTTAAAGGTTCACTTGTCAGTGTGAGGAAATTAACAAAAATGTACTTCTAAAATAGTTTGCATCTTTGACTTCAGTAAGAATTGAATCAGATTGGATTATTGGCTTGTATAAACCAATAAAACATGACCTGTATTAAAATACTTGTTGAAATAATGATTAGTTTCAAGAAATTACTACTAACTAATGAACTTGTGCTGAGGAGTGTTTGAGAATATTGACATGGTTTGTATTTTGACTATAATAAAACAAACTCTTAAGTGGTTGGATCAGTTCAGATCAGTTTGGATGGTGGACTTTAGTAAACCATTGAATGTGAAGAATATGTGTTGCATTAAGCTTTTCCTTGAAGCAGATGACAACTATTGACAGTTTGCATCTTTGACATAACTAGTTAAAAGAAGAAGTGTTAAACTGTTAGTGAGAGTAAAAACTTGTGTAATTGAATCTTGATAGCTTGAATCTTCGGATTAAGTATACCTGTAAACAGTGAACTTTGTGTTGAGTTTTGAAATCATTGTTGAAAATATACTTTCCCCTTGTGTAGATTTAGAAGAGTTAAGCAGTTTATATTAATGCTTATTAGGTTTATCATCCCACCAACAGTATTTCAGTTATCTGGAGACCATGTCCACTTGAAGCAGATATAGTGCTGCCTCCACTGTGTATAGCATGTCGTGAACACCTGGCATGATACCACACCCAGTCACATTATCCTGACACCGGGCCAACCAGTCGTGGAAATACCCTTATATTTGCTTGAGCGTTAGCAAGGGAGCTATACCACTACCATTTTTAACGACTTTGGTATGTCACGGCCCGGATCGAACCCAGGGCCTCCCGTACCTGGAGCCGACGATTGCGCTACCAGGTCCGGTAAAGCAGTTTATATGTTGCTGACCAGAAGCTTGTTTCATGTTGTGATATTTTATACATTATTATTTATATTTAATATATTATATATATATATATATATATTGTAGGTGATAATATTACAGAATAAAATTGGATTAATAGGAATAAAATGGTTCATAATTTGTGTTATCACAAACATGATACAAAAAATAGCAAATAACACAAATTGTTGAGAAAGAAATGTTTCTGATTGTCTTTGTGGTCATATTTTTGCTTATTTTGTGAATGATAATGATATTTGTTTCACATTTTTTTCTTAAACAAATAAATGTGTTATTTCAACTGAAATTATGAATATGCATAGCTTTCAATATAAAAACAGCCCTTCCTCATAAAACTGTATCAATTTTAATGTTGGGAACCAAATTTTCTTACTTTTTTACAAACACGTTGACAATGGCTTATATGATGGTACAGAAGTGACCATAATTTGCCATTTATTGATGGAATTTGATGAAATTTTTCTATTGAGTTTCTTACATCCATAGCTACAAAAAATGCTATAAGATCGTTGAAATTATTTTATTTTCAAAAAGTCGTTCCAATACCTAATACCTATTACAACAATAGTACATGTTTCTTCTCGAAGCGGTATGACTATTTACCGGATATGAATTCATATCCGCGGATATGAATCTGGGGTACAGATATGAATTTGAAAATCAATATTGACGAGCCATTCTTTAGATTTATTCTGTGTTTAGATGCCATTTAATGTATTTGGTGGAATATGAAATAATTTAGATTAAGTATTCTAATAATTAAATAAATATAGTCCAAAATACAGATCTTTATGTACCGTAAAGTTTTATATATAAGACGCACACAAAGATAAGACGCACCCCCTCTTCGAGGTCTAGAATCAAGGAAAAACGCAAATTCTCAAAGACAAGACGCATCCCCGATTCACTAATCCATCTGGCCGCCATTACGAAATTCCCGCGTTGCCGCATCGCTCGATTTGACTCGAGGGAACATGTTCCAATTGTTCCGTAAATCGGTGTTTGTGCCGAGTGCTTATTATTCTCTAAGTGTCTTGAATAATACGTCGCGACTGTTTGCCTAGTGAGACCGTGTGTATTGTGTTACGTCATGACACTCTACCCCAATATATCGTTTACACGCCAGACAGGATATTCTCGCGGCTATCCCAGCCCTACACATGAGAGAACATCCTGTTTCACGCGGCAGCATGTCATAAAATTAAGTTCTCGACACATGGGACAAACACACAAATGACATTTAAAATAACAACTAAAGGCTTTTATATGTTCATTTTCACACCCTGCTATTTAAGTGACCGCTTATCAACAAATTAGTTCTATGCACCTTTGTAATTACTTACGGATAATGGACGATCTATTAACATCCAAAAGAGGTGTGAAAACTTGTCTGCGCAAATAGCCGATGCACATTTTATTGTTGTTAAGTGGGTTTTTAATTTCAACCTAAAATTTATTCGTAGTTAACATTTAAAATAAAACAAATTTCAATTCAAAATTGATCAATTGAATAATACCATATTACTTAGACGATGATAATAACAGCGTCGTCAATGAATATGCCCGTTCCACTAAAACTCAATAACCGTTTCCGGATTATGAAACTTGGCCGATTTTGTTAGAATAAATTGATATTTATGCAAATATCTATTGCATATTGTTGTTTTATGTATACACAAACAAATTTAAATGTCTCTTTTTATGTTTAATGTCAAATTTTATGTAAAAACAACGTAACCTTTCCCTTAAAATAACACAATACAGTTGTCTATGGCCGATACTATCGGCGATATTCTCTGCGGTCGGATTAGTCTAAGGGTCAATTTTGGTCTGGGAAAAAAGGGAAAAACTTAAATTCGCATGTATAAGACGCACCCCCACTTTTTTATCATCATTTGGGGCAAAAAACTGCGTCTTATCTATAAAACTTTACGGTATATATCTGTATGTGATTTCATATCCGTGGGCAATAAGGGTACGGATATGAACACCGAAACTGCAAACTAGAGCATTGTTTGTTATGTTTATGTAAAGTCTTATGTAATATCATCATGTTTTAAAGTTATTTAACAACTTTAATGATAGTATGCTCATATCTACGTAATTATTGCACATAAGCATAGCCGCACCATGGATCGTTGTCAGGGCGGGGGAGGTAAGAATGTGAACGTTTAAATCATTATCTACCAATTATTTTGTAATATTTTTTTTACTTCGATACAATATTATTAATGTTAATTAATGAAATTCCTTTTATGAAAGTATACACTCATTTACATAATTATTGATATAAATATAGCCGCACCAGAGTTCATATCCGTGGTCATGTGTGGTACGGATATGAACGTTAAAATCATTACAACTTAATTTGTAATATTCTTGTTTACTTTGATGCAATATTATTATAATTAATAAATAAAACTCCTGTTCATGAAAGTTTACACACCTTTACATATTTATTGTATATAAATATAGGCCTAGCCGCACCAGAGTTCATGGTCATGTGGGGTAAGGATCCCCTGCGAAATAGAATCCGAGTTAAGTTGGAAAAGCTCGTAAAATCATGGATTCCAAGTTAATCCATGTTTACTTACTTAGACAAACTTGGAATATCTCGGACTTCAACTATTGAATCAAATTCCAAATAAATCCAAGTTATTCCGAGATAGCCAGTATTCAGAATATCATGGATTTTCTCGGACTTCTAGTCGAAGTTGGAAAAGGTTGGATTTACTCGGACTTTTAGGTTGGCTCCATAAACTATAAGTTGGAAAAACTAAGAAAAACTCGGACTTTTAAAACTAAACTAGGAAAAATTGGGAAAATCTTAGACTTTAGGCTTGAGCTGAAAATTGATTTTCATATTGTTAAAGTCCAAGAAATTCCAACTTCTGAAAAACTCAGACTTTTGGCACTCAACTCGGAAATACTGGGAACAACCTGGACTTTACCCTAGGGCTCATTTGTCACCTAAGTGTTTGTTTTTTTTAAACATATATTTTTACAGGAGCTCCAGACTCGTGACCTTCCGTTTATTTTGTTTTGCCATGTGTTTTGTTCCGGACATGATAAGATGAATTTATTCCCAATTCATATTAAGCAGGTATTTTTTTACTTTGATCACTTTAAATATGAATATTTGTGATTTGCCACTTCGTGAAAACATTGACGATTATATCGAACACAACAGTGATATCTAAATTATTCTGCACTAATAATCAAGCCAACTCTTATTCGATAGATGCAATTAATTGCACTGTGCTGATTCAACACAGGCAAAATGTGGCTTTATTTATCCGTGATCAGTATCTTGTCTATCATATCAGTGTCAGGGATCTCACTTTTTAATATCTGTGACAGCTGAGCTAGATGTCTGAAAATAAGGACAACCACTCACAACATGATTGAACTGCAAACTTTACATCATATTCCGCATGTAAAATCCTGAAGGTGATAAAGAATAAAAACAAAGCATCACAGAAATAATCACTAAAAGACTTCAAGTTTGAGTAATGCAATTTATTCTCAGAAAATATTTTCATTTGATGCAAAAATACAGAGGCAGAAAGTGTCGAAACAAAGCTTAACAAAAATATTGACTAATGAATTTTGCAAACCTGAACTTTTCCATCTTATTTTGTCTGTGTCATTAATCACGCCCCCCCCCCCCCCCCCCCCCCCCCCAAAAAAAAAATAAATAACTAGCACAGTAATACAAGGTTCTACTTATTAAGGAAAACCCACAGCTGGTGAGATCTCGTAGGTTATAGATATGGACAAGATGGTCTTCCATGCATACTTGCAATAAAATCTTTATTTCACCCCACACCAAAATGCTCGCTTGCGACAAGCTCGTCACAAGTTTGCGACAAGTTTGTGCAAGCTTGCCGCAATCTTAATAAGATTGCATTTCTTAAATATTATGGTTGCGGATGCGAGCACGCTCGCTTGATTGGAAATTAAGGTTGTCTCATCCAAGATTTTATACAGACAAACATTTTATGACATTCTGACCAGCGTCCAGGTTAAGATTGGATCAAAACGGTAGCCTTTAAAGTGTTTACGAGCAAATTGTTGATGCAGCTAGATGGACAGTTGGTTATGAGAAAAGCTCGCCTGAATGTGACATAAAATAGCTCCAAATACTAATTGCCAATTTTTTTAAACTTTATTTTGTCATTATTTATTATTAAACAGAGATCACACGTACAACCATATACAAAACAATCCCAGACTTACTCTCCCTAGAAAGTAATTTGGTAACAATACTTTACTCCTGTCTTGAGTTCCTTATAGAAAATCAAAAATATATTTTATAACATGTCTTGACGACAATTGATCCCTAAAACAATTCTAAACATATTCTTCCCATGAGATAGCTAGTTACCTACTTAACTTGATCAATCCTCAAAAAAGAAGATAATGAACAGGAACAAAATAAAATGTATTTAGTAACAGTGACTCAGTCCATCAAACTAATGGACAACAAAAACAATTCCAAACTTGGGTATCCCATAAACAAGCTAACTACCAAATTTGATATCAATATCTACATCTGATATCAATATCTAAATCCTGACTAGACATGGAAAGCAAACTGCTATTTTGAGTTACAGTGACCTTGACTTGACTGATCACAAAAGCAATATTTAACTATGTTATCATTTAAGATAGCTACAAAACATTTGGTAATAATAGCTCAGTAAAAAAATGATCCAATTCCAAAGAAGTCAGGGGTTTTTTTATAACTTTTTTGTTGTTGTCTTTCGAAAACCTGGTCAAGTAGATCTACAGTCTAATATCTAATATGACAACAAAATTACAGAACAGACAGTAGGGTATCGTGTTAAAACCACTCTAACTTTATTGGGATTGTGAATAACACCATTTAATAATAAAAGTTTGAAAGTCGCTTTTACGGTGTTTAAGTAAAAGTCAATCGTAACTTTCGGAAAATAACCGAAGAAATCGCCGGGGGTCCCGATTTACAATAGCACATGCGCAGTCTACACTTCCGGCCGCGACAATTTTCAAAACATGTGATGAAAAAGATGAAAAAGTTGACTCCGTTACTGGACTACTAAGCAGAGGTGAGACATTGATCTACTTAAACAAGTATAAGAAGCACCACATTTTAAATCAGGTTTTCTGAACGTAGTAAGTTTAGTACATTAACGGTTTAGGCTCCGGGAATATTCGTACCACTACAATCTCGTACCGTTACAATTTCGTACCGAATTGGGAATAGTCGTACCACATATAAGATATATGCGTAAATGTTTAGTTTGGAGATTGTATGTAACAACTTAAAGGATTCTATCTGCACTTAATTTTTTAAACATGTATTGATGGAAAGTGATACCTTTTTTGTAATATTGTAGTTGTTTAGACCGACGCTGTTGATTTTTTTGTTATCTTTTTTTTCATTTTACGCACTCAATATTGTAAACATGTGATATTTTTGTATGTGAGTATTAAAAATGATATTTAATTTGATGACCATTTGTTTGATTTTACTGTCCACTCAGTTTTTGGTATCTGACGATTAGCCCTTAATGAATTATGATGAGTTTTGGCAATTAGATTTAATCCATTAATGAGGATTTTGCCATGTAATTATATCAAAAACCTCAATAAATGTAATCATTTATTCATTCAATGCTGTATTTTTTCGTTTTTTATTTTGTTTAAACTAATCAGATGTGATTTACAATTCGTTTATATATCTTTCACGAAGAAAAATAACAAATTAAATATTCTGATGAATTTCAAGTGAGAAGTGACAACCATCTAATCAAATGTTAATTATCAATGGTACTACTATTCCTGTACCCAACGGTTTAGAATGCAAAATTAACTTTCAAGTATTTTCGCCATTTTTTTCAGTTCCGACATTTCACCTTTGTTTTTTCTTATCACAAACGTTTCCTGAAACCGTTGTCTTTTCTATAAACATTTGTTATCTACTGTATATTTAATTTATGCTTCAGTTAAAGTTGATATGGTTCTGACAAGTTCGAACTTAAGACATTTTTGTAATATTGTTTATTTTAGAGTGACCTGATAAACGGTAATATCAAGTGTTAAAAAATAAATTTAGGTCACCGGTAATAGATATCCAAGATAACTTGTACATGATGGTTGAGCACATCATAAACTGTCTTTGCTTGTATGGTATTGCCACTCATGTAAAGTATTTTATTTTCTGTAACAACAGCCAGATGCAAGTGAACAAAAAAAGAATCAGCATTGCAGACTGATGTCAATAAGGAAGTCAGTGAAGAGCAACGCATGGATGACAGACAAAAGGTACAAAGATAACTGCAGCATTTTGACCATTTGTACCAGTTATTGTATTAATGTATTTGCTACCTTTTAGCATTTACAGTGTTAATCATTAATTGCATGGCACAGCTGTTGGTAAATGAAGTTGTTATTGTTGGGAAATCATGTTGTTTTGATTTTGTTTGTTTATAGTTACATTGCGCTGACACATTTATGGCCATATTGGTGACGTCCAAGTAATTATTGGTGGAGGAAAACCTCCCCAAATGAAAGTTCTCGCCCTGACCAGGACTGTAACGTGGTCCATGGGTTATTTTGCTTTCTTAACCTAAACATTCAAGTTGTATTTTACTGGTTAATTTTAAACTTTACTATTGTCTACAGCAATTAATTCTCTTATAATTTCAGGAGACGCTGATGATGACACCGAATTAGCTCAGAACCAGTGTGGAGCCAGTACCAAAAGTGTTTTTTAGAATTGTAGAAAAAATTTAAATAAAAAACTATATCAAAAGTGATTGAATAGTTGTTTTTCTGTTCTGAAACAAAATTTACAAATTTTTTATGCTCTAAAGGTAGGGTCTCTAAAGAAGCTAATCCTAATGCTAATGGCAATGTGATTTAAAATTCTGAGTCGGCGGTTAGATAATGTCATTTAAAACTCACTGTGATCATTTCAGTGTGCAAATATATTTGATAGATAAATGGCAGACATCGGAATCTAAGGTTTTCAAACGAGCCATCCCTACCTTTAAAGTAAGTTTTTGAAAAATGTCTGATTCCTAGTTAATCTAAGTTTTTTCCGAGTTTTGCTAAAATGTTGGATTATGTTAGACTTCCTCAGAATTTGAATTGTCGGATTTTTGTTAGACTTTCTTGGATTCCAAGTTTATCTAAGTTTTTCCTAGAATGAGCCAGCGTCCAAATACCGCCAGATCCAAGATAATCCGAGTATGTGGGAATCCAACTTAAGTTGGATTTTCTTGGATTCCGTCTTCCATCAGAACTTGGAAAAAAGTTGGAATTCCCAGGAAATCCTAGGAATTCCTAAGAATTTTTCGCAGGGGATATGAACGCTAAAATCATTATCTACAATTAAATTTGTAATATTCTTACTTACTTTTAAACAATATTATTATTTTAATTGATGAAACTTTAATCCATGAAAGTATACACGCCTTTTCAAAATTATTGTATATAAATATAGCCGCACCAGAGTTCATATCCGTGGTCATGTGGTGCACGGATATGAATGTTAAAATCATTATCTACAATTTAATTTGTAATGTTCTTGTTTACTTTGATGCAATATTGTTATTTTCAATTAATAAAACTCCCTTCTTTGAAAGTATACACGCCTTTACATAATTATTTCATGTAAATATAGCCACACCATAGTTCATTTCCGTGATCATGTGGTGCACGGATATGAACGTTAAAATCATTATCTACAATTTAATTTGTTAGATTCTTGTTTACTTTGATACAATATTATTTTTTTTATTAATAAAACTTCTATCCATGAAGGTATACATGCCTTTACATTATTAATTATGATAATTATTTCATACAAATATAGCCACTCCAGAGTTCATAGAGGAGTACGGATATGAACGTTGTAATGTTCTTGTTTACTTAGATGCAACGCTATTATTTTTACATGGGCTAGGATGCAGTTTTAACCAATGAAGTCAAGGCGATTTGTTGTTCGAAAGGGGAAAACCACAGACAGTTTCAAGCTTGTAATCCAAAGGGAAGATATTCCTTCGTTAACGAACAACTCAGTTAAACGCCTAGGGAAGTGGTTTGACTCCCAAATTAAAGACAGTAAATACATGCAGACGGAAGAGGGGCTGCGCAGAATTGAAGTCAGACCTTCATGCACTCTGACCTTCATGGAAAGTTTAAAGGCTGGATATTTCAGCACGGACTTCTGCCCAGATTGATATGGCCATTAATGGGGAATGAAGTTATCATCAGCACGGTTGAAAAGGTAGGGCGGACAATTAGTAAACCCTTGAGAAGATAGCTAGGATTACCACCATCCTTCACAAGCTTGGGGTTCTACAGCAAATCCAACAAGCTCCAGGTGCCCTTTACCTTTCTGGTAGAGAAATTTAAAGCAGCTAAAGCCCGACTCTTCCTGGCTAGATTCTACAGACGAAAGAATCCGTGTAGCAAATATAAAAGTGAGAACAGGCAAGATCAAGCGGTGGAGCAGGCAGAGAACAATCTTTAGCATCATGAAATTGTTGGTAGCAAACAAGGGAAGAGAAGGACTGGGCACTAGACAGCACCAAAGATGGGGAGAAGCTAACAAGATAGAGAGGCGGTCCATGGTGTAGAAAGAGATAATGAGAGCAGAAAAGGAGTCAATCTCAGCTAAGTCTGTACAGTTTGGCTCGCAAGGAAACTGGACAAAATGGAATGCAATACCAGAGAGGACCCTTAAAGGCAGGAACTGTGGCCTTATGAGCCACTACAGTTAAGCTTTCTCCTTTGTTCAGTACACGATCTTTTCCCAACTGCAGCCAACCTACACCTAGGAAAACTGTCAGATGTCCCATCGTGCCAGCTGTCTGCTCGCACACTGTGTCACATACTGTCTGGTTTTCCTACCGTTTTGACTCAATGACGATATAGGTTGTGCCATGATAAAGTCCTTACGGAACTGGCACACATCCTTGAATTGGAGAGAAGGAAAAAGAGATTTAAAAAGTAAGAAAGACACAGACCTTATCAACTTTGTGAGAGAAGGGACTAAGAAACAGTCGAACACAACGCCTACCAGTATCCTTCAAGAATCAGATAGTTGGGATTTCCTGGTAGACCTTAAGAAGAGGCTCAAGCTTCCAGAGGAAGTGACCAACACAAATCTCCGACCCGGCATTGTGCTGTAGTCAAGAAATCACACACGAGTGATACTGGTTGAGCTCTCACGGTGCCCTGGGAAGAAAGAACAGAGGAAGCACATGAGATGAAGATGACCAAGTACCAGGAATTGGCAAACCAGGCAAACAGCTGCAGAGACAAGGGTTGGAAAACGTGGGCTTTCCCGGTGGAGGTCGGCTGCCGTGGATTTCCATCACGGTCAACATGGCAAATGCTAGGAGCACTGGGCATTTAGTGACAAGCCAGAATGCAGTCCGTGCTCTTAGTAAAACTGCTGAAAGGGCGTCCAGCTGGCTCTGGATACAGCATGGCAAACCAGGCTGGCCAGGTGGAAACTGATCACTTCATCCATTCCTACCATTCCGAGGGTGTTCTGAGTAAGGGGCGAAACACCTGATGACGATGGCACTCTGCGTAAGCAGTTTACCAGAATTGTATTGCTCAACTCGGTTTGCATATTTATTACAGAAATTTCATGTATTTTGGTGTGTGTACATATTCGCACCGCTGATTTTTGTGTGCCTATATTTGCATATTTCTAAACAGGGAAAAACTGGGTAAAGACGGTTATATAGTTTTTATTATACAACCTTTTTGTTCATTTATGAATTGGTTATTCTTAATAAAAAGAGCACAAATATAAGTAACAATACTGTAGACGGTCTTTTTAACGTTTATTATCCGTATTTAATGGGTCTGTAATTTGCCATGTACCTAAACTGATACATACCAATTATTATATTATAAGGAAGAGTCGTTCAAACCTTTAAACAATGGTCTGAAGAATTAAATGTAGCAATGCAAACAAAAACAATGCCGTTGATAACGATTTTCAGTGTTTAGCGTCCATGCCATATGTACAATGGTATGAATTTCGGTTTGGCTTAAGACGAAACGGATATGGCTTACCTGATAGCTTTTTTTCATTAAATATCAGTTGTATGTTATATAATAATACCCAAGTAAAATTATTGTATTGAAAAAGAATGCAATGAATGTCTAACAAACACATAAATATAACATAAATGGGTGTAAATAATGAATTTTGCGTTCATATCCATACCTTCTATGTTGGTTTGCGCGAGTTCGTTTGGCGCGAGTTGTCCTGTCACGTTCTATGTCTACGGATATGAAGTCTGGCGCGACTACGGTATATTTAATAACAACAATTATATAAAGACTCATAGAATTTCATCAAAGTGGTTAAGTGACTTAATTAAAAATAATAATATAACAACAAAATTTACAGAAAAAACAGCAGCATTTAGAGTTAAAGATAGTAAGTTTAATATTCATATCCGTACCCCGTATTTCCACGAATATGAAAGTATGTGCGGCTGTCAGTATATTTATTATTAGTAAATGTGTAAAAGTACCATTATCAAAGGATGTAAAACATTAAAACAAGTTATATTTCTTTACAATTAACAGAATTATAAAAAAGTGCTGTAGATTTAAATGTTATTGTTCATATCCGCACCCTGTTTGCACATTGATTACCATATAAAAAATGTTCGTTTAATCAAGCTCGATTGTATTTTATACGACAAAAAGTTACATTATTTTAGTTATAGATTTTTTTTCTAGAAATCACATAAATGCCAAATACATGGGTGTATATAATAATGTTTTTTACATTCATATCCGTACCCTGTATGTCTACGGATATGAACTCAGGCACGGTTATGGGTTTATGTATTGCCAACAATTCTGTAAAGATCCGTAGAATTTCACAAAATTGGTTCAATTAATTAAAAAATAATAATATAACCATAAAAATGCAAAAAATACACCAATTATGGGTGAAATGTTGCTTTTTACGTTCATATCCGTACCCCTTATGTCCATGGATATGAACTTCCATGCGGCAATCGAAGTATTTATTAACAGCAAATGTGTACAAAAGTTATACTTCTTTAAAAGGAGGTAAATTAATTAAATTAATTACATTTCGTCAAAATCAACAGAAATAAAACAAACAATGCTGCAGATGGCAATTTGATGTTCCTATACGTACCCTTTATGTCCACGGATATGAATATCCATATATCGGTTTTTATTACATCAATCACAATTACAATTAACCCTTTCACTCATACAGTTCTCCTATATAACCATATACCTAATGCATAACCAGATGGCTTATCAGGCCACCTGGCATGCATAGGTAAACTGGGGACAAAGGTACCTCAGGTTCATAGAGCATTATTGGTTTTGTGTGGGAAGCTGACAGTAGTTATGTTTAAGCTATTTTTTAAGCTAGAATGAGTTATTTAATCATATTTATGTAATTAAAAAGTTTATTCAGAAATAATTTTTCTTTCTGATGATATACTTTTCATGCATTTGAGGTTATATAAATTGTTAGAAGAAAGGTTTGAATAAAACAAAAGAAATATGTCATAGGCAATTTCTTTATTTTATGTTTGAAATATTCATTAATTGCTATTGTTTTTTATTTAAATAACAACATTTAAATCTGATTCCCCAAAACAGAAAATTCTGACTCAGTGTCACTACCAAACAAAATATCATAAGCACCAGGCATACTTCTGAAGCAAGATAAAGTGAGACTATCAAACAATTTGTGTACAAGATCTTTTTCAATAGGTGTTAACGATACAGCGATTAGAATGCTAATGAACGAGGCAATCAATTGAAGCTTAAATACCTTCCAAGTTGATCCACAGAGCAATAAAACATTTTGCCCCTTTCATTAGTCAGTGGGTTTTATGATCCAATGCTGCCCCGAAGCAACAGGGGGTTCCGGTAAGTCGGCAAAACTTTTCAACATCAAATACTTCACTTCCATTTATTGTGAAGGAAGCGGATGTTTATTACATCGGCATACTCGGTTTTTACTGTAAGGCTGACCATGTGAGAGTTGTTGCGGTTTAGAAATGGTAAGATTTGCCAGCGAGTGTAAACAATGGAAAATTCCATTTGGGTGCTCTACAAACTTAGCAAATTGTCACAATTTTTTCAGAACAACCCCCCTTTTTTATTCACTAAATGTATAAATAAAGGCTTAATCTTACTGAATAAAGATAAAAGAAAGACTTTACATGAAGTATTCACTTATGATTTTGCACTTAACTTTGAGGGCGTAAAATCGCGTATGCATGAGCCTGACGCACAACGCCAAAGATCGCCAAACTATTAGCCTGACGCACAACGCCAAAGATCGCCAATCTATTAGCCTGACGCACAACGCCAAAAATCGCCAAACCATGAGTGAAAGGGTTAATACGAGAATACCTAATGTTAATTAATTTTGTTTATAGAAAATACATTAATGTTAGTAAAAAGACTTTAATATAACATAAATGGGTGTAAATAATGTTTTTTACATTCATATCTGTACCCAGGATTCATATCCGCGGATATGAATTCATATCCGGTAAATAGTCATACTCTTCTCTAAGGGTTTAATTTTTCCTGACATAAAAGAAAAATGGTATTGGAATGGTGTTCGAGAATAAAGATGAAAATTTCCATTTATCTAGCTTATTTCGGTTCTACCAGCTAGTTGATTTTGGGAGGTACTTGTAAAAGGGTCAGGTTTCAGGCCCCTAAGAATGGTGCAAAAATAGTTTAATTGAAAAGAAAATGTAATGCATAAATTAGGCGACACCCCACCCACTTCCATACCAAAGATCACTCTAAGCGACTATTCAATTACATTATGCACGGGTTAATAATGCATTGAATCAAGGTAAACAAGTGTCTAGATAAAAATATACAAGTAAAACAAACCGGATGTCTTTTAGATGTTCTAACTTCCTCATTAAATCGGGCTCTTTGTCGTCATTCATTGTGTACTTTATGTGGTGTTGTAGATCTACTGTTGACTAAAATAAAGCTACATGCAGCAAGCAACAATGATTAACTCAGCTAGCCGAAGTATAGAGCAGCCAACATTAAGACCGGTATATATCAAGTGTGTTTTCCACACTAAATTAATTACATCGAGAAAAATGTATTATTTAAAAGTACCAAACGTAAGAATACCAAAATAAAATGACATCTTAATTTAAACTTGCACGTTAATCCAACGTTGTTTTTTTTTTTGCTTAATATATAAATAAAAAACAACAACAAATAAAACAACAACAAAAACATATAAATATATACTGTTAGTTAATGTAAATTATGAAAGATAACTGAAATTCTAGTTAAATTTTGCACAAATAATGTCAATAATACCTTGGGGATGGCCAGTGGATTTGCGCTTAGGAAATGATACGCCAATACGTTAATGGGTTAGTAAAACAAAACGCTGATAGAAGGACACAATTGAAAAGATGTCTATAGTAGTCAGGTGAATCACTGGATCTCTTACAGATAATGTAACGCATGGAACTATACATGTGTACTAAGAATTGAAATATTAGAAAAGTACAACATCAATAGTGTAGCTAGAGGTTTTGTATATATCATGTGTTAATCACAGCAAGGCAGAGCTTTAAACCACCGAAGCCGCGAAGGTAAAGCCAAAAGTGTCAATTAATATGATTGATTAGTAAAGAAATTTTACTGAAAAGATGAAACATCTGCACAATAACTTGCTTTCAAAATCATTACCCGCTCAGGAATTTCATAAGGAAAATAAAAATGAGCAAAATCTCCAGCACAAAGAATGCAATCTGATTAGCTTTAAACATCAATATCAAACATCTACATAATAACCCTTTTTTTTCTCTCTTGTGTCTGCTAGGTCCATTCTGGGCCGTGTCACTCTCTTAGTTCTGATTGCAAGACGACAAAGGGATTCAAACCGGATCATGGTCTATATCTCAATAACATGTATATATCTGTCCATGACCATGTATATATGGTTAGTATAGGCGATAATGAATGGTTGACCTGGTTAATATCTCAGAGACATGTAAGGGTATATATCTGTCCATGACCATGTATATATGGTTAATACAGGTGGGAATGAATGGTTGACATGGTCTATATCTCAATAACATGTAAATATCTGTCCATGACCATGTTTATATGGTTGGTACAGATGGGAATGGTTGACCTGGTCTATATCTCAATAACATGTATTTATCTGTCCATGACCATGTATATATGGTTGGTACAGGTGCGAATGAATGGTTGACAGGGCTCTACATTAACTTTTCAGCAAACTTGCCCTTCGGGCAAGTACTGAAAAAAAATACTTGCCCGAACCAAATTTGAACTTGCCCAAATAGTCATTTTCATATTTCTTGACTGAAAAAGCAAGATGGGGTTGTAAAATGGTGTTTTAATTACAATACACAACTCACTTTACATTCTCATGTGTTTAATAAAGATTTCCTAACAAAACAATAAACTTGGAGAAACTGCAATAAACTTTTCATTTAAAAACTTAGTCATCGTTACATACAACATGTATGTCCTAAAGTATCTGAAGTCAAAGGTTGTACAACAATTCAGTGAACATTACAATCAGTCAATTTCAATGTCAATGTCAAAATCCTCTTCCCCTGTAAACAAGGGCCGTCTGCTCCTCTGACCTCCAGTGTACCACAAATTCAGTGCTCGGGTGCAGTTATATTCGCCCACTGGTGGACCAGCAACGGAGATGGCCATGAGGCAATTTAGCATCTCAGGCTGTAGAGAGGCTCTCCAGTCAGATTTTATTCTGGCCATGGCGGAGAAACCTCTCTCACAAATAGCACTCGAGGTAGGTATGACCAACACGATTTCCACAAACATCAGGATATTCTTGTACCTGTTCTGCAAATTTTCGTCTGTGAAGAGTTTCTTGTACAAGACCTCAGTTGCACGTTCCTTGTGTCGAAACATGTGAGCCTTTAATGCAGCCCATTCTAGCTCAATGCTATCAATTTGACAACCCATTCGTTCAAGGGTGTCCCTAAAGTAGTCACAGAGTGTGACGATCTGAGCTTCTCCATATGTGGCCAGATCAGGTTCGGATTCAGGTAAGTTTACCATGAAAAATATCTGCATTGCTTTCAGGACTGGTGATGTATCAAGATCTTTGAGTCTTCCACTGATGTGGTCAATTACGCCGTCCACTAAGGAGTTCTTTTTGGTAGTAATCTGTTCTTCTGTCAGTGGAGAGCGTGACAGCTGAACTTCTTGGTACACTAGCTGCTCCGTAGTACCATCAAGAAATCTTTGAAGATTCTTGCCTGTACGTTGTTGCAGAGCCACAAGCCTTAAACAAGCAGTTTCAAGGGCATCAAGAGCATCGGGTATAGAGCACGTATCCGTTTGGAACTGAAGTGACAAATCACTAAGTATCTCGAGGACATCTTGAAGAAAGTGCATGTAGTGCATCAGCTTTTCACACTTGAGATGCTTCAAGATGTGTTTGGCACGACCCTGGACATCTGCGCTACCCTTTGCTGCCTCAACAATGTCCTCAAAATGAGTGACAAAGGCACGGTATGTGTCTGGCTTCAACAGAATGGCCAAGGAACGACTAAGGTGTGGCATCCATCGCGTGCCCTCTAGGTTTGCTGGGCGCAAAATCTTTACTTCCAGAGCTTCAGCCAAGCTTCTTAACTCGCGAAGGGCTTTTGCTGAGTAGTGGTTGTGCTTATGCAAGTGAAGAAGAACTGACTTTATGTCTGCAAAGACACCTGCATCTCGGTCCTTCAGGGCATCAAGCACTCCCAACTCTAAGCGATGATTCACACAGTGCATGGGGATAAGCTTTGGTGCTTTCCTTTTTAAGAGAGCTGTTACACTGTGGTGTTTACCGAAGTTTACACTGGCGCCGTCACTGCCAGTAGCAATGAGCCTGTCCTTCCATATGTCATAGCACATTCGATGGCTTCCAAGACACCTTCAGCATGAGCGTGCTTCACAGTCTGCATCTTGATGTAAAAACATCTAGGGACACCACCAACAACCTGGAGTGACAAATATCAGTAAAGGTAATCCAGTTGAAGTATAAGAACATGTTTAAGTAAACTTCAGGCAATAAAATTTCTTTTATATCAAATTACCAGTTGTCTATATACTATTGTATTTTGGCCTTACTGCAGTATAATAACATCATCAATTACCTATGTGTAGAGTACATGTAGAGCGACCATCATATTCTTGTAATGTTACATCTACTTTGCTTGAAATTTACCACCTGCAAATTTTGACATCAGAAATTCCTTGCTAATTTAAAACATGTGTAGATTTACGTCTCATTTAATTAGCCTTACCACTCTTGCATACACCAACTCATTCTCATAGACCGACACATCCGTTGCTCCATCGAACATGATAGAGAGTTCCCTAGCCTTCTTCACCATGTCATCCCCGATATTCTGCAGATCCTTGTGAATAAATGTCATAAACCTGAAATCAATAATGACACATTTGATTATAACACTCTTGGTTTTATTTAATTATAATACCTGATTCACTCAACCTAATTAGTTAGACTTGGTATTTCTAAATCATCAAAACAACCATTTGAGCTATACTACAATATCAATAAGCTGGACCATTACCATAGTTGATATAGACTAAGAGCTAGCGTAGATAATGTATGTACGTATTAGTTCTAACTAGAACTTACCTTCTGCAAGCATTGTCACTCTTGTAGCTTTTAGCAAGCTCGACACCATTTACTTGCTGCAGCTCAAGAACAGATGGATAAAGGGTAAAGGGAAGTTCGTTTTTTGCCACCCAATAGGCAGAATTGAAGCAAACTGAAAGCTTCTGAAGCTGTCCTTCGTTCAGTTTTCGTATGCTCAAGTCTAAACCACCAACAACATCAGCACAGCCGGGTCTATTTCCGAAACACAGCGACGTAGACGCAACATTAATGTCCCCAGTGTATGTACAAACAACAGTCTGCTGTGCCTCTTTCATTTTATGAAAGGTGTGTTTCTTGCAAGCATCTGCATGTGACGAAGAGTTTTCATGGCTTTTGATGGACTCGATACGGAAGGTGGAGTACCCGGTTACATATGACGACAACTTGTCTTCACCAAACTTTTCACAAGTCATGCAGAACATCGCGACTTTTTCTTCGTCGAACCTTAACCACGAATACTCTGACTTCCATTTTGGAAGAAAACGCCGTTTGCGCTTAAGTTCATGCTTTTTCTTGGTCTCAATGGGTTTAGATGGATTTACGGGCTCCTTTTCCTTAGATTTGTTCGAGGAAAATGTAAATCCAAACTTAAATAAATCTGACATGTTACCTGTAAGTTTTAAAAGCAGACGACAATTTCATTGTCAAAAGCCGATTCTATAAAGTCGTAAAATTTAATCATTGATTATCCCCGGTTTGTCGTAAAGTTTCGAAGATGTAGATCCAGATTTACATTATTTGAATTATTTTCAAAATTAAAAAAAAATAAAACCTAATCATCGAAATTATTGTCACATATCTAGTTATAAAATTTTATGATTCAAACATATATCTCTAATACATGTACGCAGGAGTTCAAACCGCGCTAGACGGTTATTACTTTCTGTCCAATCTAAAATTAGTAACGCCGTGGAAAACCCAAACTGGGCATGCGCATGCGTGGGATCGAATGCGCAGAAACGTGATCGGAAAACAATTGATCGACAGATGAAATGAATGATTCAACAAATGACACAAGATAAAGTCAAGACCATTCATAGTCAGGATCGGTCGTTTTCCTACTTGCCCGATCGGGCAACTAAAATAAATTTTAACTTGCCCGAAGCTACGTTTTACTTACTCCGGGCAATCGGACAACCATTAATGTCGAGCCCTGATATGTATGTATGTATGTATGTATGTATGTGTGTATATGTTTATGTGTGTGTTTGTGTGTAAGTGTGTTTGTATGTATGTATGTATGTATGTATGTATGTATATGTGTGTGTATGTGCATATGTGTGTCTGTATGTATGTCTGTATGTGTGTATCAGGGCTTTTTCAGGGATTTTGGGGAAAAAGGCCCCAGCCCAAATTGGGAATTTTTGACGCGGTAAATAGTCAAATTTGGGAAAAAAGCTTAATCTGCCTTGTTTTTGTGTCCCTGAAAGTGTTACAGAGCTCTTCCAGAGTTTGTTCATAAAGCTCTGCAGGGCCTTCAATACAGATATTCTCATTAAATTGGAGAGTTTTTCCTGGCAAAGGGAGCTTCTCAAAGAAGTGCCTAGTAGGTTCATGGTGCTGAACCCTCTCTCCACAGCTTTTGTGCTGGATGGTATTATGGTCATCATCTACAGAAGATGGTAGATTCTAGATCGCTTAGAATTTTTTTTGAACCAACATTTTTCGTCACTATATTTCGCGGGTCAGTATAAAAGCCGGTACTGAATGTACCGTTTTTGCTTCATAACTCCTTTCAGTTTTATACGCAGTCAAACAGTTATGGCGAAAATACTTTTGTTTATGAAATAAAAAATAATTCCTGTTAATTTTCAAACCATATATTGATTACAATGTTATCTGGAATGGCTCCGTGACACATCTTCAACTTGCGTTACGGTATACGGCTGGGTAAGAGTCGTATGTTTTCACCGGTTACATTCATACATAAATTCACGGGAAGTAGTTTTCACAGATCACCGATCAAAAGTAAACAAACAATTCGCTTAACTGGAAAAGTCTCTTGATTTTATGGTTTCTTGGTTATTTATTTTTAAAGGTAAAAGGCATTTCGGTTCAAATGGGAATTAATTTATGAGATTGGGATTTTTTTTTCTTGAAATTGGGAAAAATGGTCGCTATTTGTCACTGGGAACGGGGCCGAATATCGGCCCTGTGAGACAGGCTGAAAAAGCCCTGTGTATGTGTGAATGTGGGTATGTGTATGTATGTGTGTATGTTATGTGTATGCATGTGTGAATGTGAGTATGGGTATTTGTGTGTAAGTGTGAATGTGTGTATTTGTATATGCGGGTATACGTGTATGTGTGTGTGTGTGTGTATGTGCGTGCGTATGCTTGTATGTGTGTATATGTGTGTGTATGTGTATATATGTGTGTATGTGTACATGTATGTCCGTATGTATGTGTGTATGTCTGTATGTTTGTATGTGTGTGTATGTGTATATGTGAGTATGTGTGTATGCATGTGTGTGTGTATCTGTGTATGTGTATGTATGTGTGTGTATGTGTGTGTATGTGTATATGTAAATTTTTGTGTATGTTTGTATATGTGTATGTATGTGTTTGTGTATATATGTGTGTATGTGCGTATGTGTGTGCGTATGTGTGTATGTTGGTATGCGTGTGTGTATGTGTGTGTGTGTATTTATGTCTGTATGTGTGTGAATGTGTGTATGTATGTGTGTATGTCTGTATGTTTGTATGTGTGTGATTGTGTCTATGTGAGTATGTGTATATGTTTGTGAATGTGTCTATGTAGGTATGTGTGTATTTATGTGTGTGTGTGTGTGTATGTATGTGTGTAGGTGTATGTGTGTATAATTGTCATCATAGCTTGAAGTATTTAATTCTAAACATCTTGTTCCTGAATTACCTGTCCGGCCGTCATATAAGAAAAAGGCTATATATAAAACAACCTTACTTTAAACTAGGGACAGTGGCGTTTAGACCACGTTTAAAATTTGTCCCTATGGGATTCACTTCTTCAACTGCATTTAATTTAGTCTTGGTTATCAGTCGATGTGTAAAAGTATTGCATTCATCTGTGTATTTTATGCAATTTATGTTCAATCGTTCTAAATCCTATAAATCCGGGTTTGAATCTCATTTCCGGGAAGGATTTCCAATGCCACAATATGCCACTATAATTGTCATCATAGATTGCCGTAGTTATTTCTAAACATCTTGCTCCTCAATTACATGTCCGGCCGTCATATAAGAAAAAGGCTATATGTAAAAGAACCTGACTTTATAATATAAATTGTTTCTTGGAGGTTAAGTTTAAAAGTTTTGCGAATTGGATTCAATTCTTCAACTGAAATATAATCCCAAATGAAAATTCTGCTTAGTCCGCTGTATGTGTGTGTCTATGTGAGTATGGGTATATGTGTGTAAGTGTGTGTGCATGTGTGTATTTATGTATGCGGGTATACGTGTATTTGTGTATGTGTGTGCATGTGTGTGCGTATGCGTGTATTTGTATACGTGTGTATATGTGTATATATGTGTGTATGTGTGCATGTGTGTCTGTATGTATGCGTGTATGTATGTATGTTTGTTTGTGTGTGTGTGTGTATGTGTGTATATGTATATGTATATATGTATGTGTGTGTGTATGTGTATATGTGTATGTGTGTGCATGTGTGTATGTGTGCATGTGTGTATGTGAGTATGTGTGTATGTTTGTGAATGTGTGTATGTGTGTATGTCTGTATGTGTGGTGTATATGTGTGTATGTGGGTATGTGTATGTATGTGTGTATGTTATGTGTATGCATGTGTGAATGTGAGTATGGGTATTTGGGTGTTAGTGTGAATGTGTATGCGGGTATACGTGTATGTGTGTATGTGTGTATATGTGCGTGCGTATGCTTGTATGTGTGTATATGTGTGTGTATGTGTATATATGTGTGTATGTGTACATGTATGTCCGTATGTATGTGTGTATGTCTGTATGTTTGTATGTGTGTGTATTTGTATATGTATATATGTATGTGTGTATGTGAGTATGTGTGTATGTTTGTGAATGTGTCTATGTGAGTATGTGTGTATTTATGTGTGTGTGTATGTGTGTATGTGTATGTATGTGTGTCTGTGTGTGTATGTGTATATGTAAATTTGTGTGTATGTTTGTATATGTGTATGTGTGTATGTGTGTATATATGTGTGTATGTATGTTTGTGTGTGTATGTGTGTATGTGTATATATGTGTGTATGTGCGTTTGTGCGTATGTGTGTGCGTATGTGTGTATGTTGGTATGTGTGTGTATATATGTGTGTGTGTGTATTTATGTCTGTATGTGTGTGAATGTGTGTATGTGTGTGTATTTGTGTATCTATATGTGTGTATGTGTGTCTATGAGTATGTGTGTATAATTGTCATCATAGCTTGAAGTAGTTAGTTCTAAACATCTTGTTCCCGAAGTACCTGTTCGGTCGTCATATAAGAAAAAGGCTATATATATAAATGAACATGACTTTAAACTATGAACAGTGGCGTGGAGGTCACGTTTAAAAGTTGCCAGAATTGGACTCACTTCTTCTTCAATTGCATTAAATTTACTTCTGGGCTATCAGTCGATGCCGTCTTTGCGTCATATTAGAAAAAGGCTATATATAAAATACCGAATTTTCAACATTGCTAAGGCAAGTAACTAAAACTATTTGAATAATTTGTAAAATTAAGTTTCCAGTTACCTGACGATTTGTAAAATACACAGGAAACGATATGTATTGTGTGAATTTCATGAACATATGTAAAATCGTTCTGACTCCTACAAAAGCCATGTTTGAAGATCATCTCTTGGAAGGATTTCGCATCCCGCAATATGTCCTTCTAATTATCCTAATAGATTGCCATATAGTTAATTTTGAACATCTTGTTCCCGAAGTACCTGTCCGGCCGTCATATAAGAAAAAGGCTATATATATAAAAGAACCTGACTTTAAACTATGAACAGTTGCGTGGAGGTCACGTTTAAAATTTGTCCCTATGGGATTTACTTCTTCACCTTCATTAAATTTAGTTCTTGGTTATCAGTCGATCGACCTGTAAATGTATTGTATTCATCTGTGTATTTTATGCAACTTACGTACAATCGTTCTAAATCCTACAAATCCGGGTTTGAATCTCATTTCCGGGATGGATTTCCAATTCCGCAATATGCCATTATAAGTGTCATTGTAGCTTGTATATGTGTATGTGTGTATATGTATATATGTATGTGTGTATGTGTATATGTGTATGTGTGTGAATGTGTGTATGTGTGTATGTTATGTGTATGCATGTGTGAATGTAAGTATGGGTATTTGTGTGTAAGTGTGAATGTGTATGCGGATATACGTGTATGTGTGTATGTGTGTGTATGTGCGTGCGTATGCTTGTATGTGTGTATATGTGTGTGTATGTGTACATGTATGTCCGTATGTATGTGTGTATGTCTGTATGTGTGTGTATGTGTATATGTATATATGTATGTGTGTATGTGAGTATGTGTGTATGTTTGTGAATGTGTCTATGTGAGTATGTGTGTATGTATGTGTGTGTGTATGTGTTATGTGTATGTATGTGTGTATGTGTGTGTATGCGTGTGTATGTGTATATGTAAATTTGTGTGTATGTTTGTATATGTGTATGTGTGTATATATGTTTGTATGTATGTGCATGTGTGTATTTGTATATATGTGTGTATGTGCGTATGTGCGTATGTGTGTGCGTATGTGTGTATGTTGGTATGTGTGTGTGTATGTGTGTGTGGGTGTGTGTGTGTATTTTTGTCTGTATGTGTGTGAATTTGTATATGTGTGTATGTGTGTCTATGTGAATGTGTGTATAATTGTCTTCATAGCTTGAAATAGTTAATTCTAAACATGTTGTTCCCGAAGTACCTGTTCGGCCGTCATATAAGAAAAAGGCTATATATATAAATGAACCTGACTTTAAACTATCAACAGTTGCGTGGAGGTCACGTTTAAAATTTGTCCCTATGTGATTTACTTCTTCAACTGCATTAAATTTAGTTCTTGTTTATCAGTCGATCGACGTGTAAATGTATTGCATTCATCTGAGTATTTTATGCAACTTATATTCAATCGTTCTAAATCATATACATCCGGGTTTGAATCTCATTTCCGGGATGGATTTCCAATTCCGCAATATGCCATTATAATTGTCATCGTAGCTTGCCGTAGTTAATTCTAAACATCTTGTTCCTGAATTACCTGTCCGGCCGTCATATAAGAAAAAGGCTATATGTAAAAGAACCTGACTTTAAAATATGAATTGTTTCTTGGAGGTTAAGTTTAAAAGTTTTCCGAATTGGATTCAATTCTTCAACTGAAATATAATCCCATATGAAAATTCTGCTTAGTCCGCAGTATGTGTATGTCTATGTGAGTATGGATATATGTGTGTAAGTGTGTATGTGTGCATGTGTGTATTTGTGTATGCGGGTATACGTGTATTTGTGTATGTGTGTGCATGTGTGTGCGTATGCGTGTATTTGTGTATGTGAGTATATGTGTAAAGTGTGTATGTGTGCATGTGTGTCTGTATGTATGCGTGTATGTATGTATGTTTGTTTGTGTGTGTGTGTATGTGTGTATATGTATATGTATATATGTATGTGTGTATGTGTATATGGGTATGTGTGTGAATGTGTGTATGTTGGTATGTGTATGTATGTGTGTATGTTATGTGTATGCATGTGTGAATGTAAGTATGGGTATTTGTGTGTAAGTGTGAATGTGTATGCGGATATACGTGTATGTGTGTATGTGTGTGTATGTGCGTGCGTATGCTTGTATGTGTGTATATGTGTGTGTATGTGTACATGTATGTCCGTATGTATGTGTGTATGTCTGTATGTGTGTGAATGTATATGTGTGTATGTGTGTCTATGTGAATGTGTGTATAATTGTCATCATAGCTTGAAATAGTTAATTCTAAACATCTTGTTCTCGAAGTACCTGTTCGGTCGTCATATAAGAAAAAGGCTATATATATAAATGAACATGACTTTAAACTATGAACAGTGGCGTGGAGGTCACGTTTAAAAGTTGCCGGAATTGGACTCACTTCTTCTTCAATTGCATTAAATTTACTTCTGGGCTATCAGTCGATACAGTGTTTGCGTCATATTAGAAAAAGGCTATATATAAAATACCGAATTTTCAACATGTCCTAAAACTATTTGAATAATTTGCAAAATTAAGTTTTTAATTACCTGACGATTTGTAATATACACAGGAGACGATATGTATTGTGTGAATTTCATGAAAATATGTAAAATCGTTCTGACTCCTACAAAAGCCGTGTTTGAAGATCATCTCTTGGAAGGATTTAGCATCCCGCTATATGTCCTTCTAATTATCCTAATAGATTGCCATATAGTTAATTCTGAACATCTTGTTCCCGAAGTACCTGTCCGGCCGTCATATAAGAAAAAGGCTATATATAAAAGAACCTGACTTTAAACTATGAACAGTTGCGTGGAGGTCACGTTTAAAATTTGTCCCTATGGGATTTACTTCTTCAACTGCATTAAATTTAGTTCTTGGTTATCAGTCGATCGACCTGTAAATGTATTGCATTCATCTGTGTATTTTATGCAACTTATGTACAATCGTTCTAAATCCTACAAATCCAGGTTTGAATCTCATTTCCGGGATGGATTTCCAATTCCGCAATATGCCATTATAATTGTCATTGTAGCTTGCCGTAGTTAATTCTAAACATCTTGTTCCTGAATTACCTGTCCGGCCGTCATATAAGAAAAAGGCTATATATAAAAGAACCATACTTTAAACTATGGACAGTGGCGTTAAGACCACGTTTAAAATTTGTCCCTATGGGATTCACTTCTTCAATTGCATTAAATTTAGTCTTGGTTATCAGTCGATGTGTAAATGTATTGTATTCATCTGTGTATTTCATGAAACTTATGTACAATCGTTCTAAATCCTACAAAACCGGGTTTGAATCTCATTTCCGGGATGGATTTCCAATGCCACAATATGCCACTATAATTGTCATCATAGCTTGCCGTAGTTATTCCTAAACATCTTGCTCCTCAATTACCTGTCCGGCCGGCATATAAGATAAAGGCTATATGTAAAAGAACCTGACTTTAAAATATGAATTGTTTCTTGGAGGTTAAGTTTAAAAGTTTTCCGAATTTGGATTTAATTCTACAACTGAAATATAATCCCAAATGAAAATTCTGCTTAGTCCGCTGTATGTGTGTGTCTATGTGAGTATGGATATATGTGTGTAAGTGTGTATGTGTGCATGTGTGTATTTGTGTATGCGGGTATACGTGTATTTGTGTATGTGTGTGCATGTGTGTGCGTATGCGTGTATTTGTGTATGTGAGTATATGTGTAAAGTGTGTATGTGTGCATGTGTGTCTGTATGTATGCGTGTATGTATGTTTGTTTGTGTGTGTGTGTATGTGTGTATATGTATATGTATATATGTATGTGTGTATGTGTATATGTGTATGTGTGTGAATGTGTGTATGTGGGTATGTGTATGTATGTGTGTATGTTATGTGTATGCATGTGTGAATGTAAGTATGGGTATTTGTGTGTAAGTGTGAATGTGTATGCGGATATACTTGTATGTGTGTATGTGTGTGTATGTGCGTGCGTATGCTTGTATGTGTGTATATGTGTGTATGTGTACATGTATGTCCTATGTATGTGTGTATGTCTGTATGTGTGTGTATGTGTATATGTATATATGTATGTGTGTATGTGAGTATGTGTGTATGTTTGTGAATGTGTCTATGTGTGTATGTTGGTATGTGTGTGTGTATGTGTGTGTGTGTGTATTTATGTCTGTATGTGTGTGAATGTGTATATGTATGTATGTGTGTCTATGTGAATGTGTGTATAATTGTCATCATAGCTTGAAATAGTTAATTCTAAACATCTTGTTCCCGAAGTACCTGTTCGGTCGTCATATAAGAAAAAGGCTATATATATAAATGAACATGACTTTAAACTATGAACAGTGGCGTGGAGGTCACGTTTAAAAGTTGTCGGAATTGGACTCACTTCTTCTTCAATTGCATTTAATTTACTTCTAGGCTATCAGTCGATACAGTGTTTGCGTCATATTAGAAAAAGGCTATATATAAAATACCGAATTTTCAACATGTCCTAAAACTATTTGAATAATTTGTAAAATTAAGTTTTTAGTTACCTGACGATTTGTAATATACACAGGAGACAATATGTATTGTCTGAATTTCATGAAAATATGTAAAATCGTTCTGACTCATACAAAAGCCGTGTTGGAAGATCATCTCTTGGAAGGATTTCGCATCCCGCAATATGTCCTTCTAATTATCCTAATAGATTGCCATATAGTTAATTTTGAACATCTTGTTCCCGAAGTACCTGTCCGGCCGTCATATAAGAAAAAGGCTATATATAAAAGAACCTGACTTTGAAATATGAATTGTTTCTTGGAGGTCACGTTTAAAATTTGTCCCTATGGGATTTACTTCTTCAACTGCATTAAATTTAGTTCTTTGTTATCAGTCGATCGACCTGTAAATGTATTGCATTCATCTGTGTATTTAATGCAACTTATGTACAATCGTTCTAAATCCTACAAATCCGGGTTTGAATCTCATTTCCGGGATGGATTTCCAATTCCGCAATATGCCATTATAAGTGTCATTGTAGCTTGCCGTAGTTAATTCTAAACATCTTGTTCCTGAATTACCTGTCCGGCCGTCATATAAGAAAAAGACTATATGTAAAAGAACCTGACTTTAAAATATGAATTGTTTCTTGGAGGTTAAGTTTAAAAGTTTTCCGAATTGGATACAATTCTTCAACTGAAATATAATCCCAAATGAAAATTCTGCTTAGTCCGCTGTATGTGTGTGTCTATGTGAGTATGGATATATGTGTGTATTTGTGTATGCGGGTATACGTGTATTTGTGTATGTGTGTGCATGTGGGTGCGTATGCGTGTATTTGTGTATGTGAGTATATGTGTAAAGTGTGTATGTGTGCATGTGTGTCTGTATGTATGCGTGTATGTATGTATGTTTGTTTGTGTGTGTATATGTATATGTATATATGTATGTGTGTATGTGTATATGTGTATGTGTGTGAATGTGTGTTTGTGGGTATGTGTATGTATGTGTGTATGTTATGTGTATGCATGTGTACATGTATGTCCGTATGTATGTGTGTATGTCTGTATGTGTGTGAATGTATATGTGTGTATGTGTGTCTATGTGAATGTGTGTATAATTGTCATCATATCTTGAAATAGTTAATTCTAAACATCTTGTTCCCGAAGTACCTGTTCGGTCGTCATATAAGATAAAGGCTATATATATAAAAGAACATGACTTTAAACTATGAACAGTGGCGTGGAGGTCACGTTTAAAAGTTGCCAGAATTGGACTCACTTCTTCTTCAATTGCATTAAATTTACTTCTGGGCTATCAGTCGATACATTCTTTGCGTCATATTAGAAAAAGGCTATATATAAAATACCGAATTTTCAACATTGCTAAGGCAAGTAACTAAAACTATTTGAATAATTTGTAAAATTAAGTTTCCAGTTACCTGACGATTTCTAAAATACACAGGAAACGATATGTATTGTGTGAATTTCATGAAAATATGTAAAATCGTTCTGACTCATACAAAAGCCGTGTTTGAAGCTCATCTCTGGGAAGGATTTCGCATCCCGCAATATGCCCTTCTAATTATCCTAATAGATTGTCATATAGTTAATTCTGAACATCTTGTTCCCGAAGTACCTGTCCGCCCGTCATATAAGAAAAAGGCTATATATAAAAGAACCTGACTTTAAACTATGAACAGTTGCGTGGAGGACACGTTTAAAATTTGTCCCTATGGGATTTACTTCTTCAACTGCATTAAATTTAGTTCTTGGTTATCAGTCGATCGACCTGTAAATGTATTGCATTCATTTGTGTATTTTATGCAACTTATGTACAATCGTTCTAAATCCTACAAATCCAGGTTTGAATCTCATTTCCGGGATGGATTTCCAATTCCGCAATATGCCATTATAATTGTCATTGTAGCTCGCCGTAGTTACTTCTAAACATCTTGTTCCTGAATTACCTGTCCGGCCGTCATATAAGAAAAAGGCTATATATAAAAGAACCATACTTTAAACTATGGACAGTGGCGTTTAGACCACGTTTAAAATTTGTCCCTTTGGGATTCACTTCTTCAACTGCATTAAATTTAGTCTTGGTTATCAGTCGATGTGTAAATGTATTGTATTCATCTGTGTATTTCATGAAACTTATGTACAATCGTTCTAAATCCTACAAAACCGGGTTTGAATCTCATTTCCGGGAAGGATTTCCAATGCCACAATATGCCACTATAATTGTCATCATAGCTTGCCGTAGTTATTTCTAAACATCTTGTTCCTCAATTACCTCTCCGGCCGTCATATAAGATAAAGGCTATATGTAAAAGAACCTGACTTTAAAATATGAATTGTTTCTTGGAGGTTAAGTTTAAAAGTTTTCCGAATTGGATTTAATTCTTCAACTGAAATATAATCCCAAATGAAAATTCTGCTTACTCCGCTGTATGTGTGTGTGTCTATGTGAGTATGGATATATGTGTGTAAGTGTGTATGTGTGCATGTGTGTATTTGTGTATGCGGGTATACGTGTATTTGTGTATGTGTGTGCATGTGTGTGCGTATGCGTGTATTTGTGTATGTGAGTATATGTGTAAAGTGTGTATGTGTGCATGT
Source organism: Sinonovacula constricta (assembly GCA_007844125.1). NCBI lineage: Eukaryota > Metazoa > Mollusca > Bivalvia > Cardiida > Solecurtidae > Sinonovacula > Sinonovacula constricta. The sequence continues at coordinate 26,675,449 of CM017556.1, read as the reverse complement.
GTGTCTGTATGTATGCGTGTATGTATGTATGTTTGTTTGTGTGTGTGTGTATGTGTGTATATGTATATGTATATATGTATGTGTGTATGTGTATATGTGTATGTGTGTGAATGTGTGTATGTGGGTATGTGTATGTATGTGTGTATGTTATGTGTATGCATGTGTGAATGTAAGTATGGGTATTTGTGTGTAAGTGTGAATGTGTATGCGGATATACGTGTATGTGTGTATGTGTGTGTATGTGCGTGCGTATGCTTGTATGTGTGTATATGTGTGTGTATGTGTACATGTATGTCCGTATGTATGTGTGTATGTCTGTATGTGTGTGAATGTATATGTGTGTATGTGTGTCTATGTGAATGTGTGTATAATTGTCATCATAGCTTGATATAGTTAATTCTAAACATCTTGTTCCCGAAGTACCTGTTCGGTCGTCATATAAGAAAAAGGCTATATATATAAATGAACATGACTTTAAACTATGAACAGTGGCGTGGAGGTCACGTTTAAAAGTTGCCAGAATTGGACTCTCTTCTTTTTCAATTGCATTAAATTTACTAATTTACTTCTGGGCTATCAGTCGATACATTCTTTGCGTCATATTAGAAAAAAGGCTATATATAAAATACCGAATTTTCAACATTGCTAAGGCAAGTAACTAAAACTATTTGAATAATTTGTAAAATTAAGTTTCCAGTTACCTGACGATTTGTAAAATACACAGGAAACGATATGTTTTGTGTGAATTTCATGAAAATATGTAAAATCGTTCTGACTCATACAAAAGCCGTGTTTGAAGCTCATCTCTGGGAAGGATTTCGCATCCCGCAATATGCCCTTCTAATTATCCTAATAGATTGTCATATAGTTAATTCTGAACATCTTGTTCCCGAAGTACCTGTCCGCCCGTCATATAAGAAAAAGGCTATATATAAAAGAACCTGACTTTAAACTATGAACAGTTGCGTGGAGGACACGTTTAAAATTTGTCCCTATGGGATTTACTTCTTCAACTGCATTAAATTTAGTTCTTGGTTATCAGTCGATCGACCTGTAAATGTATTGCATTCATTTGTGTATTTTATGCAACTTATGTACAATCGTTCTAAATCCTACAAATCCAGGTTTGAATCTCATTTCCGGGATGGATTTCCAATTCCGCAATATGCCATTATAATTGTCATTGTAGCTCGCCGTAGTTACTTCTAAACATCTTGTTCCTGAATTACCTGTCCGGCCGTCATATAAGATAAAGGCTATATGTAAAAGAACCTGACTTTAAAATATGAATTGTTTCTTGGAGGTTAAGTTTAAAAGTTTTCCGAATTGGATTTAATTCTTCAACTAAAATATAATCCCAAATGAAAATTCTGCTTAGTCCGCTGTATGTGTGTGTCTATGTGAGTATGGATATGTGTGTGTAAGTGTGTATGTGTGCATGTGTGTATTTGTGTATGCGGGTATACGTGTATTTGTGTATGTGTGTGCATGTGTGTGCGTATGCGTGTATTTGTGTATGTGAGTATATGTGTAAAGTGTGTATGTGTGCATGTGTGTCTGTATGTATGCGTGTATGTATGTTTGTTTGTGTGTGTGTGTATGTGTGTATATGTATATGTATATATGTATGTGTGTATGTGTATATGTGTATGTGTATATGTATATATGTATGTGTGTATGTGAGTATGTGTGTATGTTTGTGAATGTGTCTATGTGAGTATGTATGTTTGTGTGTCCATGTGTGTATGTGTATATATGTGTGTATGTGCGTATGTGCGTATGTGTGTGCGTATGTGTGTATGTTGGTATGTGTGTGTGTGTGTATGTGTGTGTGTATTTATGTCTGTATATGTGTGATATGTATATGTGTGTATGTGTGTCTATGTGAATGTGTGTATAATTGTCATCTTAGCTTGAAATAGTTAATTCTAAACATCTTGTTCCCGAAGTAACTCTTCGGCCTAATAAGAAAAAGGCTATATATATAAATGAACATGACTTTAAACTATGAACAGTGGCGTGGAGGTCACGTTTAAAAGTTGCCGGAATTGGACTCACTTCTTCTTCAATTGCATTAAATTTACTTCTGGGCTATCAGTCGATACAGTGTTTGCGTCATATTAGAAAAAGGCTATATATAAAATACCGAATTTTCAACATGTCCTAAAACTATTTGAATAATTTGTAAAATTAAGATTTTAGTTACCTGACGATTTGTAATATACACAGGAGACGATATGTATTGTGTGAATTTCATGAAAATATGTAAAATCGTTCTGACTCCTACAAAAGCCGTGTTTGAAGATCATCTCTTGGAAGGATTTCGCATCCCGCAATATAACCTTCTAATTATCCTAATAGATTGCCATATAGTTAATTTTGAACATCTTGTTCCCGAAGTACCTGTCCGGCCGTCATATAAGAAAAAGGCTATATATAAAAGAACCTGACTTTGAAATATGCATTGTTTCTTGGAGGTCACGTTTAAAATTTGTCCCTATGGGATTTACTTCTTCAACTGCATTAAATTTAGTTCTTGGTTATCAGTCGATCGACCTGCCTGTAAATGTATTGCATTCATCTGTGTATTTTATGCAACTTATGTACAATCGTTCTAAATCCTACAAATCCGGGTTTGAATCTCATTTCCGGGATGGATTTCCAATTCCGCAATATGCCATTATAAGTGTCATTGTAGCTTGCCGTAGTTAATTCTAAACATCTTGTTCCTGAATTACCTGTCCGGCCGTCATATAAGAAAAAGGCTATATGTAAAAGAACCTGACTTTAAAATATGAATTGTTTCTTGGAGGTTAAGTTTAAAAGTTTTCCGAATTGGATTCAATTCTTCAACTGAAATATAATCCCAAATGAAAATTCTGCTTAGTCCGCTGTATGTGTGTGTCTATGTGAGTATGGATATATGTGTGTAAGTGTGTATGTGTGCATGTGTGTATTTGTGTATGCGGGTATATGTGTAAAGTGTGTATGCGTGCATGTGTGTCTGTATGTATGCGTGTATGTATGTATGTTTGTTTGTGTGTGTGTGTATGTGTGTATATGTATATGTATATATGTATGTGTGTATGTGTATATGTGTATGTGTGTGAATGTGTGTTTGTGGGTATGTAAATGTATGTGTGTATGTTATGTGTATGAATGTGTACATGTATGTCCGTATGTATGTGTGTATGTCTGTATGTGTGTGAATGTATATGTGTGTATGTGTGTCTATGTGAATGTGTGTTTAATTTTCATCATAGCTTGAAAAAGTTTATTCTAAACATCTTGTTCCCGAAGTACCTGTTCGATCGTCATATAAGAAAAAGGCTATATATATAAATGAACATGACTTTAAACTATGAACAGTGGCGTGGAGGTCACGTTTAAAAGTTGCCGGAATTCACTATTAAATTTACTTCTGGGCTATCAGTCGATACAGTCTCTGCGTCATATTAGAAAAAGGCTATATATAAAATACCGAATTTTCAACATTGCTAAGGCAAGTAACTAAAACTATTTGAATAATTTGTAAAATTAAGTTTCCAGTTACCTGACGATTTCTAAAATACATAGGAAACGATATGTATTGTGTGAATTTCATGAAAATATGTAAAATCGTTCTGACTCATACAAAAGCCGTGTTTGAAGCTCATCTCTGGGAAGGATTTCGCATCCCGCAATATGCCCTTCTAATTATCCTAATAGATTGCCATATAGTTAATTCTGAACATCTTGTTCCCGAAGTACCTGTCCGGCCGTCATATAAGAAAAAGGCTATATATATAAAAGAACCTGACTTTAAACTATGAACAGTTGCGTGGAGGTCACGTTTAAAATTTGTCCCTATGGGATTTACTTCTTCAACTGCATTAAATTTAGTTCTTGGTTATCAGTCGATCGACCTGTAAATGTATTGCATTCATCTGTATATTTTATGCAACTTATGTACAATCGTTCTAAATCCTACAAATCCATGTTTGAATCTCATTTCCGGGATGGATTTCCAATTCCGCAATATGCCATTATAATTGTCATTGTAGCTCGCCGTAGTTAATTCTAAACATCTTGTTCCTGAATTACCTGTCCGGCCGTCATATAAGAAAAAGGCTATATATAAAAGAACCATACTTTAAACTATGGACAGTGGCGTTTAGACCACGTTTAAAATTTGTCCCTATGGGATTCACTTCTTCAACTGCATTAAATTTAGTCTTGGTTATCAGTCGATGTGTAAATGTATTGTATTCATCTGTGTATTTCATGAAACTTAAGTACAATCGTTCTAAATCCTACAAAACCGGGTTTGAATCTCATTTCCGGGAAGGATTTCCAATGCCACAATATGCCACTATAATTTTCATTGTAGCTTGCCGTAGTTAATTCTAAACATCTTGCTCCTCATTTACCTGTCCGGCCGTCATATAAGATAAAGGCTATATGTAAAAGAACCTGACTTTAAAATATGAATTGTTTCTTGGAGGTTAAGTTTAAAAGTTTTCCGAATTGGATTTAATTCTTCAACTGAAATATAATCCCAAATGAAAATTCTGCTTAGTCCGCTGTATGTGTGTGTCTATGTGAGTATGGATATATGTGTGTAAGTGTGTATGTGTGCATGTGTGTATTTGTGTATGCGGGTATACGTGTATTTGTGTATGTGTGTGCATGTGTGTGCGTATGCGTGTATTTGTGTATGTGAGTATATGTGTAAAGTGTGTATGTGTGCATGTGTGTCTGTATGTATGCGTGTATGTATGTATGTTTGTTTGTGTGTGTGTGTATGTTTGTATATGTATATGTATATATGTATGTGTGTATGTGTATATGTGTATGTGTATATGTATATATGTATGTGTGTATGTGAGTATGTGTGTATGTTTGTGAATGTGTCTATGTGAGTATGTATGTTTGTGTGTCCATGTGTGTATGTGTATATATGTGTGTATGTGCGTATGTGTGTGCGTATGTGTGTATGTTGGTATGTGTGTGTGTGTGTATGTGTGTGTGTGTATTTATGTCTGTATATGTGTGATATGTATATGTGTGTATGTGTGTCTATGTGAATGTGTGTATAATTGTCATCTTAGCTTGAAATAGTTAATTCTAAACATCTTGTTCCCGAAGTAACTGTTCGGTCGTCATATAAGAAAAAGGCTATATATATAACATGACTTTAAACTATGAACAGTGGCGTGGAGGTCACGTTTAAAAGTTGCCGGAATTGGACTCACTTCTTCTTCAATTGCATTAAATTTACTTCTGGGCTATCAGTCGATACAGTGTTTGCGTTATATTAGAAAAAGGCTATATATAAAATACCGAATTTTCAACATGTCCTAAAACTATTTGAATAATTTGTAAAATTAAGTTTTTAGTTACCTGACGATTTGGAATATACACAGGAGACGATATGTATTGTGTGAATTTCATGAAAATATGTAAAATCGTTCTGACTCGTACAAAAGCCGTGTTTGAAGATCATCTCTTGGAAGGATTTCGCATCCCGCAATATAACCTTCTAATTATCCTAAAAGATTGCCATATAGTTAATTTTGAACATCTTGTTCCCGAAGTACCTGTCCGGCCGTCATATAAGAAAAAGGCTATATATAAAACAACCTGACTTTGAAATATGAATTGTTTCTTGGAGGTCACGTTTAAAATTTGTCCCTATGGGATTTACTTCTTCAACTGCATTAAATTTAGTTCTTGGTTATCAGTCGATCGACCTGCCTGTAAATGTATTGCATTCATCTGTGTATTTTATGCAACTTATGTACAATCGTTCTAAATCCTACAAATCCGGGTTTGAATAGGTAAATAAGAAAAGGTGAATCTCATTTCCGGGATGGATTTCCAATTCCGCAATATGCCATGATAAGTGTCATTGTAGCTTGCCGTAGTTAATTCTAAACATCTTGTTCCTGAATTACCTGTCCGGCCGTCATATAAGAAAAAGGCTATATGTAAAAGAACCTGACTTTAAAATATGAATTGTTTCTTGGAGGTTAAGTTTAAAAGTTTTCCGAATTGGATTCAATTCGTCAACTGAAATATAATCCCAAATGAAAATTCTGCTTAGTCCGCTGTATGTGTGTGTCTATGTGAGTATGGATATATGTGTGTAAGTGTGTATGCGTGCATGTGTGTATTTGTGTATGCGGGTATATGTGTAAAGTGTGTATGCGTGCATGTGTGTCTGTATGTATGCGTGTATGTATGTATGTTTGTTTGTGTGTGTGTGTATGTGTGTATATGTATATGTATATATGTATGTGTGTATGTGTATATGTGTATGTGTGTGAATGTGTGTTTGTGGGTATGTGTATGTATGTGTGTATGTTATGTGTATGCATGTGTACATGTATGTCCGTATGTATGTGTGTATGTCTGTATGTGTGTGAATGTATATGTGTGTATGTGTGTCTATGTGAATGTGGTTATAATTTTCATCATAGCTTGAAATAGTTTATTCTAAACATCTTGTTCCCGAAGTACCTGTTCGATCGTCATATAAGAAAAAGGCTATATATAAAAATGAACATGACTTTAAACTATGAACAGTGGCGTGGAGGTCACGTTTAAAAGTTGCCGGAATTCACTTCTTCTTCAATTGCATTAAATTTACTTCTGGGCTATCAGTCGATACAGTCTCTGCGTCATATTAGAAAAAGGCTATATATAAAATACCGAATTTTCAACATTGCTAAGGCAAGTTACTAAAACTATTTGAATAATTTGTAAAATTAAGTTTCCAGTTACCTGACGATTTCTAAAATACATAGGAAACGATATGTATTGTGTGAATTTCATGAAAATATGTAAAATCGTTCTGACTCATACAAAAGCCGTGTTTGAAGCTTATCTCTGGGAAGGATTTCGCATCCCGCAATATGCCCTTCTAATTATCCTAATAGATTGCCATATAGTTAATTCTGAACATCTTGTTCCCGAAGTACCTGTCCGGCCGTCATATAAGAAAAAGGCTATATATATAAAAGAACCTGACTTTAAACTATGAACAGTTGCGTGGAGGTCACGTTTAAAATTTGTCCCTATGGGATTAACTTCTTCAACTGCATTAAATTTAGTTCTTGGTTATCAGTCGATCGACCTGTAAATGTATTGCATTCATCTGTGTATTTTATGCAACTTATGTACAATCGTTCTAAATCCTACAAATCCAGGTTTGAATCTCATTTCCGGGATGGATTTCCAATTCCGCAATATGCCATTATAATTGTCATTGTAGCTCGCCGTAGTTAATTCTAAACATCTTGTTCCTGAATTCGGCCGTCATATAAGAAAAAGGCTATATATAAAAGAACCATACTTTAAACTATGGACAGTGGCGTTTAGACCACGTTTAAAATTTGTCCCTTTGGGATTCACTTCTTCAACTGCATTAAATTTAGTCTTGGTTATCAGTCGATGTGTAAATGTATTGTATTCATCTGTGTATTTCATGAAACTTATGTACAATCGTTCTAAATCCTACAAAACCGGGTTTGAATCTCATTTCCGGGAAGGATTTCCAATGCCACAATATGCCACTATAATTGTCATCATAGCTTGCCGTAGTTATTTCTAAACATCTTGTTCCTCAATTACCTCTCCGGCCGTCATATAAGATAAAGGCTATATGTAAAAGAACCTGACTTTAAAATATGAATTGTTTCTTGGAGGTTAAGTTTAAAAGTTTTCCGAATTGGATTTAATTCTTCAACTGAAATATAATCCCAAATAAAAAATTCTGCTTAGTCCGCTGTATGTGTGTGTGTCTATGTGAGTATGGATATATGTGTGTAAGTGTGTATGTGTGCATGTGTGTATTTATGTATGCGGGTATACGTGTATTTGTGTATGTGTGTGCATGTGTGTATTTGTGTATGCGGGTATACGTGTATTTGTGTATGTGTGTGCATGTGTGTGCGTATGCGTGTATTTGTGTATGTGAGTATATGTGTAAAGTGTGTATGTGTGCACGTGTGTCTGTTTGTTTGTGTGTGTGTGTATGTGTGTATATGTATATGTATATATGTATGTGTGTATGTGTATATGTGTATGTGTGTGAATGTGTGTATGTGGGTATGTGTATGTATGTGTGTATGTTATGTGTATGCATGTGTGAATGTAAGTATGGGTATTTGTGTGTAAGTGTGAATGTGTATGCGGATATACGTGTATGTGTGTATTTGTGTGTATGTGCGTGCGTATGCTTGTATGTGTGTATATGTGTGTGTATGTGTACATGTATGTCCGTATGTATGTGTGTATGTCTGTATGTGTGTGAATGTATATGTGTGTATGTGTGTCTATGTGAATGTGTGTATAATTGTCATCATAGCTTGAAATAGTTAATTCTAAACATCTTGTTCCCGAAGTACCTGTTCGGTCGTCATATAAGAAAAAGGCTATATATATAAATGAACATGACTTTAAACTATGAACAGTGGCGTGGAGGTCACGTTTAAAAGTTGCCAGAATTGGACTCACTTCTTCTTCATTTGCATTAAATTTACTTCTGGGCTATCAGTCGATACATTCTTTGCGTCATGTTAGAAAAAAGGCTATATATTAAATACCGAATTTTCAACATTGCTAAGGCAAGTAACTAAAACTATTTGAATAATTTGTAAAATTAAGTTTCCAGTTACCTGACGATTTCTAAAATACACAGGAAACGGTATGTTTTGTGTGAATTTCATGAAAATATGTAAAATCGTTCTGACTCATACAAAAGCCGTGTTTGAAGCTCATCTCTGGGAAGGATTTCGCAACCCGCAATATGCCCTTCTAATTATCCTAATAGATTGCCAAATAGTTAATTCTAAACATCTTGTTCCTGAATTACCTGTCCGGCCGTCATATAAGAAAAAGGCTAAATATAAAAGAACCATACTTTAAACTATGGACAGTGGCGTTTAGACCACGTTTAAAATTTGTCCCTATTGGATTCACTTCTTCAACTGCATTAAATTTAGTTCTTGGTTATCAGTCGATGTATAAATGTATTGTATTCATCTGTGTATTTCATGAAACTTATGTACAATCGTTCTTAATCCTACAAAACCGGGTTTGAATCTCATTTCCGGGAAGGATTTCCAATGCCACAATATGCCACTATAATTTTCATTGTAGCTTGCCGTAGTTAATTCTAAACATCTTGCTCCTCATTTACCTGTCCGGCCGTCATATAAGATAAAGGCTATATGTAAAAGAACCTGACTTTAAAATATGAATTGTTTCTTGGAGGTTAAGTTTAAAAGTTTTCCGAATTGGATTCAATTCTTCAACTGAAATATAATCCCAAATGAAAATTCTGCTTAGTCCGCTGTATGTGTGTGTCTATGTGAGTATGGATATATGTGTGTAAGTGTGTATGTGTGCATGTGTGTATTTGTGTATGCGGGTATACGTGTATTTGTGTATGTGTGTGCATGTGTGTGCGTATGCGTGTATTTGTGTATGTGAGTATATGTGTAAAAGTGTGTATGTGTGCATGTGTGTCTGTATGTATGCGTGTATGTATGTATGTTTGTTTGTGTGTGTGTGTATGTTTGTATATGTATATGTATATATGTATGTGTGTATGTGTATATGTGTATGTGTATATGTATATATGTATATGTGTATGTGAGTATGTGTGTATGTTTGTGAATGTGTCTATGTGAGTATTATGTTTGTGTGTCCATGTGTGTATGTGTATATATGTGTGTATGTGCGTATGTGTGTGCGTATGTGTGTATGTTGGTATGTGTGTGTGTGTGTATGTGTGTGTGTGTATTTATGTCTGTATATGTGTGATATGTATATGTGTGTATGTGTGTCTATGTGAATGTGTGTATAATTGTCATCTTAGCTTGAAATAGTTAATTCTAAACATCTTGTTCCCGAAGTAACTGTTCGGTCGTCATATAAGAAAAAGGCTATATATATAAATGAACATGACTTTAAACTATGAACAGTGGCGTGGAGGTCACGTTTAAAAGTTGCCGGAATTGGACTCACTTCTTCTTCAATTGCATTAAATTTACTTCTGGGCTATCAGTCGATACAGTGTTTGCGTCATATTAGAAAAAGGCTATATATAAAATACCGAATTTTCAACATGTCCTAAAACTATTTGAATAATTTGTAAAATTAAGTTTTTAGTTACCTGACGATTTGTAATATACACAGGAGACGATATGTATTGTGTGAATTTCATGAAAATATGTAAAATCGTTCTGACTCGTACAAAAGCCGTGTTTGAAGATCATCTCTTGGAAGGATTTCGCATCCCGCAATATGTCCTTCTAATTATCCTAATAGATTGCCATATAGTTAATTTTGAACATCTTGTTCCCGAAGTACCTGTCCGGCCGTCATATAAGAAAAAGGCTATATATAAAAGAACCTGACTTTGAAAGATGAATTGTTTCTTGGAGGTCACGTTTAAAATTTGTCCCTATGGGATTTACTTCTTCAACTGCATTAAATTTAGTTCTTGGTTATCAGTCGATCGACCTGTAAATGTATTGCATTCATCTGTGTATTTTATGCAACTTATGTACAATCGTTCTAAATCCTACAAATCCAGGTTTGAATCTCATTTCCGGGATGGATTTCCAATTCCGCAATATGCCATTATAATTGTCATTGTAGCTTGCCGTAGTTAATTCTAAACATCTTGTTCCTGAATTACCTGTCCGGCCGTCATATAAGAAAAAGGCTATATATAAAAGAACCATACTTTAAACTATGGACAGTGGCGTTTAGACCACGTTTAAAATTTGTCCCTATGGGATTCACTTCTTCAACTGCATTAAATTTAGTCTTGGTTATCAGTCGATGTGTAAATGTATTGTATTCATCTGTGTATTTCATGAAACTTATGTACAATCGTTCTAAATCCTACAAAACCGGGTTTGAATCTCATTTCCGGGAAGGATTTCCAATGCCACAATATGCCACTATAATTGTCATCATAGCTTGCCGTAGTTATTTCTAAACATCTTGTTCCTCAATTACCTCTCCGGCCGTCATATAAGATAAAGGCTATATGTAAAAGAACCTGACTTTAAAATATGAATTGTTTCTTGGAGGTTAAGTTTAAAAGTTTTCCGAATTGGATTTAATTCTTCAACTGAAATATAATCGCAAATAAAAAATTCTGCTTAGTCCGCTGTATGTGTGTGTGTCTATGTGAGTATGGATATATGTGTGTAAGTGTGTATGTGTGCATGTGTGTATTTGTGTATGCGGGTATACGTGTATTTGTGTATGTGTGTGCATGTGTGTGCGTATGCGTGTATTTGTGTATGTGAGTATATGTGTAAAGTGTGTATGTGTGCATGTGTGTCTGTTTGTTTGTGTGTGTGTGTATGTGTGTATATGTATATGTAAATATGTATGTGTGTATGTGTATATGTGTATGTGTGTGAATGTGTGTATGTGGGTATGTGTATGTATGTGTGTATGTTATGTGTATGCATGTGTGAATGTAAGTATGGGTATTTGTGTGTAAGTGTGAATGTGTATGCGGATATACGTGTATGTGTGTATTTGTGTGTATGTGCGTGCGTATGCTTGTATGTGTGTGTATGTGTGTGTATGTGTACATGTATGTCCGTATGTATGTGTGTATGTCTGTATGTGTGTGAATGTATATGTGTGTATGTGTGTCTATGTGAATGTGTGTATAATTGTCATCAAAGCTTGAAATAGTTAATTCTAAACATCTTGTTCCCGAAGTACCTGTTCGGTCGTCATATAAGAAAAAGGCTATATATATAAATGAACATGACTTTAAACTATGAACAGTGGCGTGGAGGTCACGTTTAAAAGTTGCCAGAATTGGACTCACTTCTTCTTCAATTGCATTAAATTTACTTCTGGGCTATCAGTCGATACATTCTTTGCGTCATGTTAGAAAAAGAGCTATATGTAAAAGAACCTGACTTTAAAATATGAATTGTTTCTTGGAGGTTAAGTTTAAAAGTTTTCCGAATTGGATTCAATTCTTCAACTGAAATATAATCCCAAATGAAAATTCTGCTTAGTCCGCTGTATGTGTGTGTCTGTGTGAGTATGGATATATGTGTATAAGTGTGTATGTGTGCATGTGTGTATTTGTGTATGCGGGTATACGTGTATTTGTGTATGTGTGTGCATGTGTGTGCGTATGCGTGTATTTGTGTATGTGAGTATATGTGTAAAAGTGTGTATGTGTGCACGTGTGTCTGTATGTATGCGTGTATGTATGTATGTTTGTTTGTGTGTGTGTGTATGTCTGTATATGTATATGTATATATGTATGTGTGTATGTGTATATGTGTATGTGTATATGTATATATGTATGTGTGTATGTGAGTATGTGTGTATGTTTGTGAATGTGTCTATGTGAGTATGTATGTTTGTGTGTCCATTGTGTATGTGTATATATGTGTGTATGTGCGTATGTGCGTATGTGTGTGCGTATGTGTGTATGTTGGTATGTGTGTGTGTGTGTGTATGTGTGTGTGTGTATTTATGTCTGTATATGTGTGATATGTATATGCGTGTATGTGTGTCTATGTGAATGTGTGTATAATTGTCATCTTAGCTTGAAATAGTTAATTCTTGTTCCCGAAGTAACTGTTCGGTCGTCATATAAGAAAAAGGCTATATATATAAATGAACATGACTTTAAACTATGAACAGTGGCGTGGAGGTCACGTTTAAAAGTTGCCGGAATTGGACTCACTCCTTCTTCAATTGCATTAAATTTACTTCTGGGCTATCAGTCGATACAGTGTTTGCGTCATATTAGAAAAAGGCTATATATAAAATACCGAATTTTCAACATGTCCTAAAACTATTTGAATAATTTGTAAAATTAAGTTTTTAGTTACTGACGATTTGTAATATACACAGGAGACGATATGTATTGTGTGAATTTCATGAAAATATGTAAAATCTTTCTGACTCGTACAAAAGCCGTGTTTGAAGATCATCTCTTGGAAGGATTTCGCATCCCGCAATATAACCTTCTAATTATCCTAATAGATTGCCATATAGTTAATTTTGAACATCTTGTTCCCGAAGTACCTGTCCGGCCGTCATATAAGAAAAAGGCTATATATAAAAGAACCTGACTTTGAAATATGAATTGTTTCTTGGAGGTCACGTTTAAAATTTGTCCCTATGGGATTTACTTCTTCAACTGCATTAAATTTAGTTCTTGGTTATCAGTCGATCGACCTGCCTGTAAATGTATTGCATTCATCTGTGTATTTTATGCAACTTATGTACAATCGTTCTAAATCCTACAAATCCGGGTTTGAATCTCATTTCCGGGAAGGATTTCCAATTCCGCAATATGCCATGATAAGTGTCATTGTAGCTTGCCGTAGTTAATTCTAAACATCTTGTTCCTGAATTACCTGTCCGGCCGTCATATAAGAAAAAGGCTATATGTAAAAGAACCTGACTTTAAAATATGAATTGTTTCTTGGAGGTTAAGTTTAAAAGTTTTCCGAATTGGATTCAATTCGTCAACTGAAATATAATCCCAAATGAAAATTCTGCTTAGTCCGCTGTATGTGTGTGTCTATGTGAGTATGGATATATGTGTGTAAGTGTGTATGTGTGCATGTGTGTATTTGTGTATGCGGGTATATGTGTAAAGTGTGTATGCGTGCATGTGTGTCTGTATGTATGCGTGTATGTATGTATGTTTGTTTGTGTGTGTGTGTATGTGTGTATATGTATATGTATATATGTATGTGTGTATGTGTGTATGTGTGTGAATGTGTGTTTGTGGGTATGTGTATGTATGTGTGTATGTTATGTGTATGCATGTGTACATGTATGTCCGTATGTATGTGTGTATGTCTGTATGTGTGTGAATGTATATGTGTGTATGTGTGTCTATGTGAATGTGGTTATAATTTTCATCATAGCTTGAAATAGTTTATTCTAAACATCTTGTTCCCGAAGTACCTGTTCGATCGTCATATAAGAAAAAGGCTATATATAAAAATGAACATGACTTTAAACTATGAACAGTGGCGTGGAGGTCACGTTTAAAAGTTGCCGGAATTCACTTCTTCTTCAATTGCATTAAATTTACTTCTGGGCTATCAGTCGATACAGTCTCTGCGTCATATTAGAAAAAGGCTATATATAAAATACCGAATTTTCAACATTGCTAAGGCAAGTTACTAAAACTATTTGAATAATTTGTAAAATTAAGTTTCCAGTTACCTGACGATTTCTAAAATACATAGGAAACGATATGTATTGTGTGAATTTCATGAAAATATGTAAAATCGTTCTGACTCATACAAAAGCCGTGTTTGAAGCTCATCTCTGGGAAGGATTTCGCATCCCGCAATATGCCCTTCTAATTATCCTAATAGATTGCCATATAGTTAATTCTGAACATCTTGTTCCCGAAGTACCTGTCCGGCCGTCATATAAGAAAAAGGCTATATATATAAAAGAACCTGACTTTAAACTATGAACAGTTGCGTGGAGGTCACGTTTAAAATTTGTCCCTATGGGATTAACTTCTTCAACTGCATTAAATTTAGTTCTTGGTTATCAGTCGATCGACCTGTAAATGTATTGCATTCATCTGTGTATTTTATGCAACTTATGTACAATCGTTCTAAATCCTACAAATCCAGGTTTGAATCTCATTTCCGGGATGGATTTCCAATTCCGCAATATGCCATTATAATTGTCATTGTAGCTCGCCGTAGTTAATTCTAAACATCTTGTTCCTGAATTCGGCCGTCATATAAGAAAAAGGCTATATATAAAAGAACCATACTTTAAACTATGGACAGTGGCGTTTAGACCACGTTTAAAATTTGTCCGTTTGGGATTCACTTCTTCAACTGCATTAAATTTAGTCTTGGTTATCAGTCGATGTGTAAATGTATTGTATTCATCTGTGTATTTCATGAAACTTATGTACAATCGTTCTAAATCCTACAAAACCGGGTTTGAATCTCATTTCCGGGAAGGATTTCCAATGCCACAATATGCCACTATAATTGTCATCATAGCTTGCCGTAGTTATTTCTAAACATCTTGTTCCTCAATTACCTCTCCGGCCGTCATATAAGATAAAGGCTATATGTAAAAGAACCTGACTTTAAAATATGAATTGTTTCTTGGAGGTTAAGTTTAAAAGTTTTCCGAATTGGATTTAATTCTTCAACTGAAATATAATCCCAAATAAAAAATTCTGCTTAGTCCGCTGTATGTGTGTGTGTCTATGTGAGTATGGATATATGTGTGTAAGTGTGTATGTGTGCATGTGTGTATTTGTGTATGCGGGTATACGTGTATTTGTGTATGTGTGTGCATGTGTGTATTTGTGTATGCGGGTATACGTGTATTTGTGTATGTGTGTGCATGTGTGTGCGTATGCGTGTATTTGTGTATGTGAGTATATGTGTAAAGTGTGTATGTGTGCACGTGTGTCTGTTTGTTTGTGTGTGTGTGTATGTGTGTATATGTATATGTATATATGTATGTGTGTATGTGTATATGTGTATGTGTGTGAATGTGTGTATGTGGGTATGTGTATGTATGTGTGTATGTTATGTGTATGCATGTGTGAATGTAAGTATGGGTATTTGTGTGTAAGTGTGAATGTGTATGCGGATATACGTGTATGTGTGTATTTGTGTGTATGTGCGTGCGTATGCTTGTATGTGTGTATATGTGTGTGTATGTGTACATGTATGTCCGTATGTATGTGTGTATGTCTGTATGTGTGTGAATGTATATGTGTGTATGTGTGTCTATGTGAATGTGTGTATAATTGTCATCATAGCTTGAAATAGTTAATTCTAAACATCTTGTTCCCGAAGTACCTGTTCGGTCGTCATATAAGAAAAAGGCTATATATATAAATGAACATGACTTTAAACTATGAACAGTGGCGTGGAGGTCACGTTTAAAAGTTGCCAGAATTGGACTCACTTCTTCTTCATTTGCATTAAATTTACTTCTGGGCTATCAGTCGATACATTCTTTGCGTCATGTTAGAAAAAAGGCTATATATTAAATACCGAATTTTCAACATTGCTAAGGCAAGTAACTAAAACTATTTGAATAATTTGTAAAATTAAGTTTCCAGTTACCTGACGATTTCTAAAATACACAGGAAACGGTATGTTTTGTGTGAATTTCATGAAAATATGTAAAATCGTTCTGACTCATACAAAAGCCGTGTTTGAAGCTCATCTCTGGGAAGGATTTCGCAACCCGCAATATGCCCTTCTAATTATCCTAATAGATTGCCAAATAGTTAATTCTAAACATCTTGTTCCTGAATTACCTGTCCGGCCGTCATATAAGAAAAAGGCTAAATATAAAAGAACCATACTTTAAACTATGGACAGTGGCGTTTAGACCACGTTTAAAATTTGTCCCTATTGGATTCACTTCTTCAACTGCATTAAATTTAGTTCTTGGTTATCAGTCGATGTATAAATGTATTGTATTCATCTGTGTATTTCATGAAACTTATGTACAATCGTTCTTAATCCTACAAAACCGGGTTTGAATCTCATTTCCGGGAAGGATTTCCAATGCCACAATATGCCACTATAATTTTCATTGTAGCTTGCCGTAGTTAATTCTAAACATCTTGCTCCTCATTTACCTGTCCGGCCGTCATATAAGATAAAGGCTATATGTAAAAGAACCTGACTTTAAAATATGAATTGTTTCTTGGAGGTTAAGTTTAAAAGTTTTCCGAATTGGATTCAATTCTTCAACTGAAATATAATCCCAAATGAAAATTCTGCTTAGTCCGCTGTATGTGTGTGTCTATGTGAGTATGGATATATGTGTGTAAGTGTGTATGTGTGCATGTGTGTATTTGTGTATGCGGGTATACGTGTATTTGTGTATGTGTGTGCATGTGTGTGCGTATGCGTGTATTTGTGTATGTGAGTATATGTGTAAAAGTGTGTATGTGTGCATGTGTGTCTGTATGTATGCGTGTATGTATGTATGTTTGTTTGTGTGTGTGTGTGTATGTTTGTATATGTATATGTATATATGTATGTGTGTATGTGTATATGTGTATGTGTATACGTATATATGTATATGTGTATGTGAGTATGTGTGTATGTTTGTGAATGTGTCTATGTGAGTATGTATGTTTGTGTGTCCATGTGTGTATGTGTATATATGTGTGTATGTGCGTATGTGTGTGCGTATGTGTGTATGTTGGTATGTGTGTGTGTGTGTATGTGTGTGTGTGTATTTATGTCTGTATATGTGTGATATGTATATGTGTGTATGTGTGTCTATGTGAATGTGTGTATAATTGTCATCTTAGCTTGAAATAGTTAATTCTAAACATCTTGTTCCCGAAGTAACTGTTCGGTCGTCATATAAGAAAAAGGCTATATATATAAATGAACATGACTTTAAACTATGAACAGTGGCGTGGAGGTCACGTTTAAAAGTTGCCGGAATTGGACTCACTTCTTCTTCAATTGCATTAAATTTACTTCTGGGCTATCAGTCGATACAGTGTTTGCGTCATATTAGAAAAAGGCTATATATAAAATACCGAATTTTCAACATGTCCTAAAACTATTTGAATAATTTGTAAAATTAAGTTTTTAGTTACCTGACGATTTGTAATATACACAGGAGACGATATGTATTGTGTGAATTTCATGAAAATATGTAAAATCGTTCTGACTCGTACAAAAGCCGTGTTTGAAGATCATCTCTTGGAAGGATTTCGCATCCCGCAATATGTCCTTCTAATTATCCTAATAGATTGCCATATAGTTAATTTTGAACATCTTGTTCCCGAAGTACCTGTCCGGCCGTCATATAAGAAAAAGGCTATATATAAAAGAACCTGACTTTGAAAGATGAATTGTTTCTTGGAGGTCACGTTTAAAATTTGTCCCTATGGGATTTACTTCTTCAACTGCATTAAATTTAGTTCTTGGTTATCAGTCGATCGACCTGTAAATGTATTGCATTCATCTGTGTATTTTATGCAACTTATGTACAATCGTTCTAAATCCTACAAATCCAGGTTTGAATCTCATTTCCGGGATGGATTTCCAATTCCGCAATATGCCATTATAATTGTCATTGTAGCTTGCCGTAGTTAATTCTAAACATCTTGTTCCTGAATTACCTGTCCGGCCGTCATATAAGAAAAAGGCTATATATAAAAGAACCATACTTTAAACTATGGACAGTGGCGTTTAGACCACGTTTAAAATTTGTCCCTTTGGGATTCACTTCTTCAACTGCATTAAATTTAGTCTTGGTTATCAGTCGATGTGTAAATGTATTGTATTCATCTGTGTATTTCATGAAACTTATGTACAATCGTTCTAAATCCTACAAAACCGGGTTTGAATCTCATTTCCGGGAAGGATTTCCAATGCCACAATATGCCACTATAATTGTCATCATAGCTTGCCGTAGTTATTTCTAAACATCTTGTTCCTCAATTACCTCTCCGGCCGTCATATAAGATAAAGGCTATATGTAAAACAACCTGACTTTAAAATATGAATTGTTTCTTGGAGGTTAAGTTTAAAAGTTTTCCGAATTGGATTTAATTCTTCAACTGAAATATAATTCCAAATAAAAAATTCTGCTTAGTCCGCTGTATGTGTGTGTGTCTATGTGAGTATGGATATATGTGTGTAAGTGTGTATGTGTGCATGTGTGTATTTGTGTATGCGGGTATACGTGTATTTGTGTATGTGTGTGCATGTGTGTGCGTATGCGTGTATTTGTGTATGTGAGTATATGTGTAAAGTGTGTATGTGTGCATGTGTGTCTGTTTGTTTGTGTGTGTGTGTATGTGTGTATATGTATATGTATATATGTATGTGTGTATGTGTATATGTGTATGTGTGTGAATGTGTGTATGTGGGTATGTGTATGTATGTGTGTATGTTATGTGTATGCATGTGTGAATGTAAGTATGGGTATTTGTGTGTAAGTGTGAATGTGTATGCGGATATACGTGTATGTGTGTATTTGTGTGTATGTGCGTGCGTATGCTTGTATGTGTGTATATGTGTGTGTATGTGTACATGTATGTCCGTATGTATGTGTGTATGTCTGTATGTGTGTGAATGTATATGTGTGTATGTGTGTCTATGTGAATGTGTGTATAATTGTCATCATAGCTTGAAATAGTTAATTCTAAACATCTTGTTCCCGAAGTACCTGTTCGGTCGTCATATAAGAAAAAGGCTATATATATAAATGAACATGACTTTAAACTATGAACAGTGGCGTGGAGGTCACGTTTAAAAGTTGCCAGAATTGGACTCACTTCTTCTTCAATTGCATTAAATTTACTTCTGGGCTATCAGTCGATACATTCTTTGCGTCATGTTAGAAAAAAAGCTATATGTAAAAGAACCTGACTTTAAAATATGAATTGTTTCTTGGAGGTTAAGTTTAAAAGTTTTCCGAATTGGATTCAATTCTTCAACTGAAATATAATCCCAAATGAAAATTCTGCTTAGTCCGCTGTATGTGTGTGTCTGTGTGAGTATGGATATATGTGTATAAGTGTGTATGTGTGCATGTGTGTATTTGTGTATGCGGGTATACGTGTATTTGTGTATGTGTGTGCATGTGTGTGCGTATGCGTGTATTTGTGTATGTGAGTATATGTGTAAAAGTGTGTATGTGTGCATGTGTGTCTGTATGTATGCGTGTATGTATGTATGTTTGTTTGTGTGTGTGTGTATGTTTGTATATGTATATGTATATATGTATGTGTGTATGTGTATATGTGTATGTGTATATGTATATATGTATGTGTGTATGTGAGTATGTGTGTATGTTTGTGAATGTGTCTATGTGAGTATGTATGTTTGTGTGTCCATGTGTGTATGTGTATATATGTGTGTATGTGCGTATGTGCGTATGTGTGTGCGTATGTGTGTATGTTGGTATGTGTGTGTGTGTGTATGTGTGTGTGTGTATTTATGTCTGTATATGTGTGATATGTATATGCGTGTATGTGTGTCTATGTGAATGTGTGTATAATTGTCATCTTAGCTTGAAATAGTTAATTCTTGTTCCCGAAGTAACTGTTCGGTCGTCATATAAGAAAAAGGCTATATATATAAATGAACATGACTTTAAACTATGAACAGTGGCGTGGAGGTCACGTTTAAAAGTTGCCGGAATTGGACTCACTCCTTCTTCAATTGCATTAAATTTACTTCTGGGCTATCAGTCGATACAGTGTTTGCGTCATATTAGAAAAAGGCTATATATAAAATACCGAATTTTCAACATGTCCTAAAACTATTTGAATAATTTGTAAAATTAAGTTTTTAGTTACTGACGATTTGTAATATACACAGGAGACGATATGTATTGTGTGAATTTCATGAAATTATGTAAAATCTTTCTGACTCCTACAAAAGCCGTGTTTGAAGATCATCTCTTGGAAGGATTTCGCATCCCGCAATATAACCTTCTAATTATCCTAATAGATTGCCATATAGTTAATTTTGAACATCTTGTTCCCGAAGTACCTGTCCGGCCGTCATATAAGAAAAAGGCTATATATAAAAGAACCTGACTTTGAAATATGAATTGTTTCTTGGAGGTCACGTTTAAAATTTGTCCCTATGGGATTTACTTCTTCAACTGCATTAAATTTAGTTCTTGGTTATCAGTCGATCGACCTGCCTGTAAATGTATTGCATTCATCTGTGTATTTTATGCAACTTATGTACAATCGTTCTAAATCCTACAAATCCGGGTTTGAATCTCATTTCCGGGATGGATTTCCAATTCCGCAATATGCCATGATAAGTGTCATTGTAGCTTGCCGTAGTTAATTCTAAACATCTTGTTCCTGAATTACCTGTCCGGCCGTCATATAAGAAAAAGGCTATATGTAAAAGAACCTGACTTTAAAATATGAATTGTTTCTTGGAGGTTAAGTTTAAAAGTTTTCCGAATTGGATTCAATTCGTCAACTGAAATATAATCCCAAATGAAAATTCTGCTTAGTCCGCTGTATGTGTGTGTCTATGTGAGTATGGATATATGTGTGTAAGTGTGTATGTGTGCATGTGTGTATTTGTGTATGCGGGTATATGTGTAAAGTGTGTATGCGTGCATGTGTGTCTGTATGTATGCGTGTATGTATGTATGTTTGTTTGTGTGTGTGTGTATGTGTGTATATGTATATGTATATATGTATGTGTGTATGTGTATATGTGTATGTGTGTGAATGTGTGTTTGTGGGTATGTGTATGTATGTGTGTATGTTATGTGTATGCATGTGTACATGTATGTCCGTATGTATGTGTGTATGTCTGTATGTGTGTGAATGTATATGTGTGTATGTGTGTCTATGTGAATGTGTGTATAATTTTCATCATAGCTTGAAATAGTTTATTCTAAACATCTTGTTCCCGAAGTAACTGTTCGGTCGTCATATAAGAAAAAGGCTATATATATAAATGAACATGACTTTAAACTATGAACAGTGGCGTGGAGGTCACGTTTAAAAGTTGCCGGAATTCACTTCTTCTTCAATTGCATTAAATTTACTTCTGGGCTATCAGTCGATACATTCTTTGCGTCATGTTAGAAAAAAGGCTATATATTAAATACCGAATTTTCAACATTGCTAAGGCAAGTAACTAAAACTATTTGAATAATTTGTAAAATTAAGTTTCCAGTTACCTGACGATTTCTAAAATACACAGGAAACGATATGTTTTGTGTGAATTTCATGAAAATATGTAAAATCGTTCTGACTCATACAAAAGCCGTGTTTGAAGCTCATCTCTGGGAAGGATTTCGCAACCCGCAATATGCCCTTCTAATTATCCTAATAGATTGCCAAATAGTTAATTCTAAACATCTTGTTCCCGAAGTACCTGTCCGGCCGTCATATAAGAAAAAGGCTATATATATAAAAGAACCTGACTTTAAACTATGAACAGTTGCGTGGAGGTCACGTTTAAAATTTGTCCCTATGGGATTTACTTCTTCAACTGCATTAAATTTAGTTCTTGGTTATCAGTCTATGGACCTGTAAATGTATTGCATTCATCTGTGTATTTTATGCAACTTATGTACAATCGTTTTAAATCCTACAAATCCAGGTTTGAATCTCATTTCCGGGATGGATTTCCAATTCCGCAATATGCCATTATAATTGTCATTGTAGCTCGCCGTAGTTAATTCTAAACATCTTGTTCCTGAATTACCTGTCCGGCCGTCATATAAGAAAAAGGCTATATATAAAAGAACCATACTTTAAACTATGGACAGTGGCGTTCAGACCACGTTTAAAATTTGTCCCTTTGGGATTCACTTCTTCAACTGCATTAAATTTAGTCTTGGTTATCAGTCGATGTGTAAATGTATTGTATTCATCTGTGTATTTCATGAAACTTAAGTACAATCGTTCTAAATCCTACAAAACCGGGTTTGAATCTCATTTCCGGGAAGGATTTCCAATGCCACAATATGCCACTATAATTGTCATCATAGCTTGCCGTAGTTATTTCTAAACATCTTGCTACTCAATTACCTGTCCGGCCGTCATATAAGATAAAGGCTATATGTAAAAGAACCTGACTTTAAAATATGAATTGTTTCTTGGAGGTTAAGTTTAAAAGTTTTCCGAATTGGATTTAATTCTTCAACTAAAATATAATCCCAAATGAAAATTCTGCTTAGTCCGCTGTATGTGTGTGTCTATGTGAGTATGGATATATGTGTGTAAGTGTGTATGTGTGCATGTGTGTATTTGTGTATGCGGGTATACGTGTATTTGTGTATGTGTGTGCATGTGTGTGCGTATGCGTGTATTTGTGTATGTGAGTATATGTGTAAAGTGTGTATGTGTGCATGTGTGTCTGTTTGTTTGTGTGTGTGTGTGTATGTGTGTATATGTATATGTATATATGTATGTGTGTATGTGTATATGTGTATGTGTATATGTATATATGTATGTGTGTATGTGAGTATGTGTGTATGTTTGTGAATGTGTCTATGTGAGTATGTATGTTTGTGTGTCCATGTGTGTATGTGTATATATGTGTGTATGTGCGTATGTGCGTATGTGTGTGCGTATGTGTGTATGTTGGTATGTGTGTGTGTGTGTATGTGTGTGTGTGTATTTATGTCTGTATATGTGTGATATGTATATGCGTGTATGTGTGTCTATGTGAATGTGTGTATAATTGTCATCTTAGCTTGAAATAGTTAATTCTTGTTCCCGAAGTAACTGTTCGGTCGTCATATAAGAAAAAGGCTATATATATAAATGAACATGACTTTAAACTATGAACAGTGACGTGGAGGTCACGTTTAAAAGTTGCCTGAATTGGACTCACTTCTTCTTCAATAGCATTAAATTTACTAATTTACTTCTGGGCTATCAGTCGATACATTCCTTGCGTCATATTAGAAAAAAGGCTATATATAAAATACCGAATTGTCAACATTGCTAAGGCAAGTAACTAAAACTATTTGAATAATTTGTAAAATTAAGTTTCCAGTTACCTGACGATTTGTAAAATACACAGGAAACGATATGTTTTGTGTGAATTTCATGAAAATATGTAAAATCGTTCTGACTCATACAAAAGCCGTGTTTGAAGCTCATCTCTGGGAAGGATTTCGCAACCCGCAATATGCCCTTCTAATTATCCTAATAGATTGCCAAATAGTTAATTCTAAACATCTTGTTCCCGAAGTACCTGTCCGGCCGTCATATAAGAAAAAGGCTATATATATAAAAGAACCTGACTTTAAACTATGAACAGTTGCGTGGAGGTCACGTTTAAAATTTGTCCCTATGGGATTTACTTCTTCAACTGCATTAAATTTAGTTCTTGGTTATCAGTCGATCGACCTGTAAATGTATTGCATTCATCTGTGTATTTTATGCAACTTATGTACAATCGTTCTAAATCCTACAAATCCAGGTTTGAATCTCATTTCCGGGATGGATTTCCAATTCCGCAATATGCCATTATAATTGTCATTGTAGCTTGCCGTAGTTAATTCTAAACATCTTGTTCCTGAATTACCTGTCCGGCCGTCATATAAGAAAAAGGCTATATATAAAAGAACCATACTTTAAACTATGGACAGTGGCGTTTAGACCACGTTTAAAATTTGTCCCTTTGGGATTCACTTCTTCAACTGCATTAAATTTAGTCTTGGTTATCAGTCGATGTGTAAATGTATTGTATTCATCTGTGTATTTCATGAAACTTAAGTACAATCGTTCTAAATCCTACAAAACCGGGTTTGAATCTCATTTCCGGGAAGGATTTCCAATGCCACAATATGCCACTATAATTGTCATCATAGCTTGCCGTAGTTATTTCTAAACATCTTGCTACTCAATTACCTGTCCGGCCGTCATATAAGATAAAGGCTATATGTAAAAGAACCTGACTTTAAAATATGAATTGTTTCTTGGATGTTAAGTTTAAAAGTTTTCCGAATTGGATTTAATTCTTCAACTGAAATATAATCCCAAATGAATATTCTGCTTAGTCCGCTGTATGTGTGTGTGTCTATGTGAGTATGGATATATGTGTGTAAGTGTGTATGTGTGCATGTGTGTATTTGTGTATGCGGGTATACGTGTATTTGTGTGCATGTGTGTGCATGTGTGTGCGTATGCGTGTATTTGTGTATGTGAGTATATGTGTAAAGTGTGTATGTGTGCATGTGTGTCTGTTTGTTTGTGTGTGTGTGTATGTGTGTATATGTATATGTATATATGTATGTGTGTATGTGTATATGTGTATGTGTGTGAATGTGTGTATGTGGGTATGTGTATGTATGTGTGTATGTTATGTGTATGCATGTGTGAATGTAAGTGTGTGTATTTGTGTGTATGCGCGTGCGTATGCTTGTATGTGTGTATATGTGTGTGTATGTGTACATGTATGTCCGTATGTATGTGTGTATGTCTGTATGTGTGTGAATGTATATGTGTGTATGTGTGTCTATGTGAATGTGTGTATAATTGTCATCATAGCTTGAAATAGTTAATTCTAAACATCTTGTTCCCGAAGTACCTGTTCGGTCGTCATATAAGAAAAAGGCTATATATATAAATGAACATGACTTTAAACTATGAACAGTGGCGTGGAGGTCACGTTTACAATTTGTTCCTATGGGATTTACTTCTTCAACTGCATTAAATTTAGTTCTTGGTTATCAGTCGATCGACCTGTAAATGTATTGCATTCATCTGTGTATTTTATGCAACTTATGTACAATCGTTCTAAATCCTACAAATCCAGGTTTGAATCTCATTTCCGGGATGGATTTCCAATTCCGCAATATGCCATTATAATTGTCATTGTAGCTCGCCGTAGTTAATTCTAAACATCTTGTTCCTGAATTACCTGTCCGGCCGTCATATAAGAAAAAGGCTATATATAAAAGAACCATACTTTAAACTATGGACAGTGGCGTTCAGACCACGTTTAAAATTTGTCCCTTTGGGATTCACTTCTTCAACTGCATTAAATTTAGTCTTGGTTATCAGTCGATGTGTAAATGTATTGTATTCATCTGTGTATTTCATGAAACTTAAGTACAATCGTTCTAAATCCTACAAAACCGGGTTTGAATCTCATTTCCGGGAAGGATTTCCAATGCCACAATATGCCACTATAATTGTCATCATAGCTTGCCGTAGTTATTTCTAAACATCTTGTTCCTCAATTACCTCTCCGGCCGTCATATAAGATAAAGGCTATATGTAAAAGAACCTGACTTTAAAATATGAATTGTTTCTTGGATGTTAAGTTTAAAAGTTTTCCGAATTGGATTTAATTCTTCAACTGAAATATAATCCCAAATGAATATTCTGCTTAGTCCGCTGTATGTGTGTGTGTCTATGTGAGTATGGATATATGTGTGTAAGTGTGTATGTGTGCATTTGTGTATGCGGGTATACGTGTATTTGTGTGCATGTGTGTGCATGTGTGTGCGTATGCGTGTATTTGTGTATGTGAGTATATGTGTAAAGTGTGTATGTGTGCATGTGTGTCTGTTTGTTTGTGTGTGTGTGTATGTGTGTATATGTATATGTATATATGTATGTGTGTATGTGTATATGTGTATGTGTGTGAATGTGTGTATGTGGGTATGTGTATGTATGTGTGTATGTTATGTGTATGCATGTGTGAATGTAAGTGTGTGTATTTGTGTGTATGCGCGTGCGTATGCTTGTATGTGTGTATATGTGTGTGCATGTGTACATGTATGTCCGTATGTATGTGTGTATGTCTGTATGTGTGTGAATGTATATGTGTGTATGTGTGTCTATGTGAATGTGTGTATAATTGTCATCATAGCTTGAAATAGTTAATTCTAAACATCTTGTTCCCGAAGTACCTGTTCGGTCGTCATATAAGAAAAAGGCTATATATATAAATGAACATGACTTTAAACTATGAACAGTGGCGTGGAGGTCACGTTTACAATTTGTTCCTATGGGATTTACTTCTTCAACTGCATTAAATTTAGTTCTTGGTTATCAGTCGATCGACCTGTAAATGTATTGCATTCATCTGTGTATTTTATGCAACTTATGTACAATCGTTCTAAATCCTACAAATCCAGGTTTGAATCTCATTTCCGGGATGGATTTCCAATTCCGCAATATGCCATTATAATTGTCATTGTAGCTCGCCGTAGTTAATTCTAAACATCTTGTTCCTGAATTACCTGTCCGGCCGTCATATAAGAAAAAGGCTATAGATAAAAGAACCATTCTTTAAACTATGGACAGTGGCGTTTAGACCACGTTTAAAATTTGTCCCTTTGGGATTCACTTCTTCAACTGCATTAAGTCTTGCTTATCAGTCGATGTGTAAATGTATTGTATTCATCTGTGTATTTCATGAAACGTATGTACAATCGTTCTAAATCCTACAAAACCGGGTTTGAATCTCATTTCCGGGAAGGATTTCCAATGCCACAATATGCCACTATAATTGTCCTCATAGCTTGCCGTAGTTATTTCTAAACATCTTGTTCCTCAATTACCTCTCCGGCCGTCATATAAGATAAAGGCTATATGTAAAAGAACCTGACTTTAAAATATGAATTGTTTCTTGGAGGTTAAGTTTAAAAGTTTTCCGAATTGGATTTAATTCTTCAACTGAAATATAATCCCAAATGAAAATTCTGCTTAGTCCGCTGTATGTGTGTGTGTTTATGTGAGTATGGATATATGTGTGTAAGTGTGTATGTGTGCATGTGTGTATTTGTGTATGCGGGTATACGTGTATTTGTGTATGTGTGTGCATGTGTGTGCGTATGCGTGTATTTGTGTATGTGAGTATATGTGTAAAGTGTGTATGTGTGCATGTGTGTCTGTTTGTTTGTGTGTGTGTGTATGTGTATATATGTATATGTATATATTGTATGTGTGTATGTGTATATGTGTATGTGTGTGAATGTGTGTATGTGGGTATGTGTATGTATATGTGTATGTTATGTGTATGCATGTGTGAATGTAAGTATGGGTATTTGTGTGTAAGTGTGAATGTGTATGGGGATATACGTGTATGTGTGTATTTGTGTGTGTATGTGTACATGTATGTCCGTATGTATGTATGTATGTCTGTATGTGTGTGAATGTATATGTGTGTATGTGTGTCTATGTGAATGTGTGTATAATTGTCATCATAGCTTGAAATAGTTAATTCTAAACATCTTGTTCCCGAAGTACCTGTTCGGTCGTCATATAAGAAAAAGGCTATATATATAAATGAACATGACTTTAAACTATGAACAGTGGCGTGGAGGTCACGTTTAAAAGTTGCCAGAATTGGACTCACTTCTTCTTCAATTGCATTAAATTTACTTCTGGGCTATCAGTCGATACATTCTTTGCGTCATGTTAGAAAAAAGGCTATATATTAAATACCGAATTTTCAACATTGCTAAGGCAAGTAACTAAAACTATTTGAATAATTTGTAAAATTAAGTTTCCAGTTACCTGACGATTTCTAAAATACACAGGAAACGATATGTTTTGTGTGAATTTCATGAAAATATGTAAAATCGTTCTGACTCATACAAAAGCCGTGTTTGAAGCTCATCTCTGGGAAGGATTTCGCAACCCGCAATATGCCCTTCTAATTATCCTAATAGATTGCCAAATAGTTAATTCTAAACATCTTGTTCCTGAATTACCTGTCCGGCCGTCATATAAGAAAAAGGCTAAATATAAAAGAACCATACTTTAAACTATGGACAGTGGCGTTTAGACCACGTTTAAAATTTGTCCCTATTGGATTCACTTCTTCAACTGCATTAAATTTAGTTCTTGGTTATCAGTCGATGTATAAATGTATTGTATTCATCTGTGTATTTCATGAAACTTATGTACAATCGTTCTTAATCCTACAAAACCGGGTTTGAATCTCATTTCAGGGAAGGATTTCCAATGCCACAATATGCCACTATAATTGTCATCATAGCTTGCCGTAGTTAATTCTAAACATCTTGCTCCTCATTTACCTGTCCGGCCGTCATATAAGATAAAGGCTATATGTAAAAGAACCTGACTTTAAAATATGAATTGTTTCTTGGAGGTTAAGTTTAAAAGTTTTCCGAATTGGATTTAGTTCTTCAACTGAAATATAATCCCAAATGAAAATTCTGCTTAGTCCGCTGTATGTGTGTGTCTATGTGAGTATGGATATATGTGTGTAAGTGTGTATGTGTGCATGTGTGTATTTGTGTATGCGGGTATACGTGTATTTGTGTATGTGTGTGCATGTGTGTGGGTATGCGTGTATTTGTGTATGTGAGTATATGTGTAAAGTGTGTATGTGTGCATGTGTGTCTGTTTGTTTGTGTGTGTGTGTATGTGTGTATATGTATATGTATATATGTATGTGTGTATGTGTATATGTGTATGTGTGTGAATGTGTGTATGTGGGTATGTGTATGTATGTGTGTATGTTATGTGTATGCATGTGTGAATGTAAGTATGGGTATTTGTGTGTAAGTGTGAATGTGTATGGGGATATACGTGTATGTGTGTATTTGTGTGTATGTGCGTGCGTATGGTTGTATGTGTGTATATGTGTGTGTATGTGTACATGTATGTCCGTATGTATGTGTGTATGTCTGTATGTGTGTGAATGTATATGTGTGTATGTGTGTCTATGTGAATGTGTGCATAATTGTCATCATAGCTTGAAATAGTTAATTCTAAATATCTTGTTCCCGAAGTACCTGTTCGGTCGTCATATAAGAAAAAGGCTATATATATAAATGAACATGACTTTAAACTATGAACAGTGGCGTGGAGGTCACGTTTAAAAGTTGCCAGAATTGGACTCACTTCTTCTTCAATTGCATTAAATTTACTTCTGGGCTATCAGTCGATACATTCTTTGCGTCATGTTAGAAAAAGAGCTATATGTAAAAGAACCTGACTTTAAAATATGAATTGTTTCTTGGAGGTTAAGTTTAAAAGTTTTCCGAATTGGATTCAATTCTTCAACTGAAATATAATCCCAAATGAAAATTCTGCTTAGTCCGCTGTATGTGTGTGTCTATGTGAGTATGGATATATGTGTATAAGTGTGTATGTGTGCATGTGTGTATTTGTGTATGCGGGTATACGTGTATTTGTGTATGTGTGTGCATGTGTGTGCGTATGCGTGTATTTGTGTATGTGAGTATATGTGTAAAAGTGTGTATGTGTGCATGTGTGTCTGTATGTATGCGTGTATGTATGTATGTTTGTTTGTGTGTGTGTGTATGTTTGTATATGTATATGTATATATGTATGTGTGTATGTGTATATGTGTATGTGTGTATGTGTATATGTATATATGTATGTGTGTATGTGAGTATGTGTGTATGTTTGTGAATGTGTCTATGTGAGTATGTATGTTTGCGTGTCCATGTGTGTATGTGTATATATGTGTGTATGTGCGTATGGGCGTATGTGTGTGCGTATGTGTGTATGTTGGTATGTGTGTGTGTGTGTATGTGTGTGTGTGTATTTATGTCTGTATATGTGTGATATGTATATGCGTGTATGTGTGTCTATGTGAATGTGTGTATAATTGTCATCTTAGCTTGAAATAGTTAATTCTTGTTCCCGAAGTAACTGTTCGGTCGTCATATAAGAAAAAGGCTATATATATAAATGAACATGACTTTAAACTATGAACAGTGGCGTGGAGGTCACGTTTAAAAGTTGCCGGAATTGGACTCACTCCTTCTTCAATTGCATTAAATTTACTTCTGGGCTATCAGTCGATACAGTGTTTGCGTCATATTAGAAAAAGGCTATATATAAAATACCGAATTTTCAACATGTCCTAAAACTATTTGAATAATTTGTAAAATTAAGTTTTTAGTTACTGACGATTTGTAATATACACAGGAGACGATATGTATTGTGTGAATTTCATGAAAATATGTAAAATCTTTCTGACTCCTACAAAAGCCGTGTTTGAAGATCATCTCTTGGAAGGATTTCGCATCCCGCAATATAACCTTCTAATTATCCTAATAGATTGCCATATAGTTAATTTTGAACATCTTGTTCCCGAAGTACCTGTCCGGCCGTCATATAAGAAAAAGGCTATATATAAAAGAACCTGACTTTGAAATATGAATTGTTTCTTGGAGGTCACGTTTAAAATTTGTCCCTATGGGATTTACTTCTTCAACTGCATTAAATTTAGTTCTTGGTTATCAGTCGATCGACCTGCCTGTAAATGTATTGCATTCATCTGTGTATTTTATGCAACTTATGTACAATCGTTCTAAATCCTACAAATCCGGGTTTGAATCTCATTTCCGGGATGGATTTCCAATTCCGCAATATGCCATGATAAGTGTCATTGTAGCTTGCCGTAGTTAATTCTAAACATCTTGTTCCTGAATTACCTGTCCGGCCGTCATATAAGAAAAAGGCTATATGTAAAAGAACCTGACTTTAAAATATGAATTGTTTCTTGGAGGTTAAGTTTAAAAGTTTTCCGAATTGGATTCAATTCGTCAACTGAAATATAATCCTAAATGAAAATTCTGCTTAGTCCGCTGTATGTGTGTGTCTATGTGAGTATGGATATATGTGTGTAAGTGTGTATGTGTGCATGTGTGTATTTGTGTATGCGGGTATATGTGTAAAGTGTGTATGCGTGCATGTGTGTCTGTATGTATGCGTGTATGTATGTATGTTTGTTTGTGTGTGTGTATGTGTGTATATGTATATGTATATATGTATGTGTGTATGGGTATATGTGTATGTGTGTGAATGTGTGTTTGTGGGTATGTGTATGTATGTGTGTATGTTATGTGTATGCATGTGTACATGTATGTCCGTATGTATGTGTGTATGTCTGTATGTGTGTGAATGTATATGTGTGTATGTGTGTCTATGTGAATGTGTGTATAATTTTCATCATAGCTTGAAATAGTTTATTCTAAACATCTTGTTCCCGAAGTAACTGTTCGGTCGTCATATAAGAAAAAGGCTATATATATAAATGAACATGACTTTAAACTATGAACAGTGGCGTGGAGGTCACGTTTAAAAGTTGCCGGAATTCACTTCTTCTTCAATTGCATTAAATTTACTTCTGGGCTATCAGTCGATACAGTCTCTGCGTCATATTAGAAAAAGGCTATATATAAAATACCGAATTTTCAACATTGCTAAGGCAAGTAACTAAAACTATTTGAATAATTTGTAAAATTAAGTTTCCAGTTACCTGACGATTTCTAAAATACATAGGAAACGATATGTATTGTGTGAATTTCATGAAAATATGTAAAATCGTTCTGACTCATACAAAAGCCGTGTTTGAAGCTCATCTCTGGGAAGGATTTCGCATCCCGCAATATGCCCTTCTAATTATCCTAATAGATTGCCATATAGTTAATTCTGAACATCTTGTTCCCGAAGTACCTGTCCGGCCGTCATATAAGAAAAAGGCTATATATAAAAGAACCTGACTTTAAACTATGAACAGTTGCGTGGAGGTCACGTGTAAAATTTGTCCCTATGGGATTTACAACTGCATTAAATTTAGTTCTTGGTTATCAGTCGATGTATAAATGTATTGTATTCATCTGTGTATTTCATGAAACTTATGTACAATCGTTCTTAATCCTACAAAACCGGGTTTGAATCTCATTTCCGGGAAGGATTTCCAATGCCACAATATGCCACTATAATTTTCATTGTAGCTTGCCGTAGTTAATTCTAAACATCTTGCTCCTCATTTACCTGTCCGGCCGTCATATAAGATAAAGGCTATATGTAAAAGAACCTGACTTTAAAATATGAATTGTTTCTTGGAGGTTAAGTTTAAAAGTTTTCCGAATTGGATTCAATTCTTCAACTGAAATATAATCCCAAATGAAAATTCTGCTTAGTCCGCTGTATGTGTGTGTCTATGTGAGTATGGATATATGTGTGTAAGTGTGTATGTGTGCATGTGTGTATTTGTGTATGCGGGTATACGTGTATTTGTGTATGTGTGTGCATGTGTGTGCGTATGCGTGTATTTGTGTATGTGAGTATATG
This sequence comes from Sinonovacula constricta, assembly GCA_007844125.1. Classification (NCBI taxonomy): domain Eukaryota; kingdom Metazoa; phylum Mollusca; class Bivalvia; order Cardiida; family Solecurtidae; genus Sinonovacula; species Sinonovacula constricta. The sequence continues at coordinate 26,642,865 of CM017556.1, read as the reverse complement.
TGTAAAGTGTGTATGTGCATGTGTGTCTGTATGTATGCGTGTATGTATGTATGTTTGTTTGTGTGTGTATGTATGTTTGTATATGTATATGTATATATGTATGTGTGTATGTGTATATGTGTATGTGTCTGAATGTGTGTATGTGGGTATGTGTATGTATGTGTGTATGTTATGTGTATGCATGTGTGAATGTAAGTATGGGTATTTGTGTGTAAGTGTGAATGTGTATGCGGATATACGTGTATGTGTGTATTTGTGTGTATGTGCGTGCGTATGCTTGTATGTGTGTATATGTGTGTGTATGTGTACATGTATGTCCGTATGTATGTGTGTATGTCTGTATGTGTGTGAATGTATATGTGTGTATGTGTGTCTATGTGAATGTGTGTATAATTGTCATCATAGCTTGAAATAGTTAATTCTAAACATCATGTTCCCGAAGTACCTGTTCGGTCGTCATATAAGAAAAAGGCTATATATATAAATGAACATGACTTTAAACTATGAACAGTGGCGTGGAGGTCACGTTTAAAAGTTGCCGGAATTCACTTCTTCTTCAATTGCATTAAATTTACTTCTGGGCTATCAGTCGATACAGTCTCTGCGTCATATTAGAAAAAGGCTATATATAAAATACCGAATTTTCAACATTGCTAAGGCAAGTAACTAAAACTATTTGAATAATTTGTAAAATTAAGTTTCCAGTTACCTGACGATTTCTAAAATACATAGGAAACGATATGTATTGTGTGAATTTCATGAAAATATGTAAAATCGTTCTGACTCATACAAAAGCCGTGTTTGAAGCTCATCTCTGGGAAGGATTTCGCATCCCGCAATATGCCCTTCTAATTATCCTAATAGATTGCCATATAGTTAATTCTGAACATCTTGTTCCCGAAGTATCTATCCGGCCGTCATATAAGAAAAAGGCTATATATATAAAAGAACCTGACTTTAAACTATGAACAGTTGCGTGGAGGTCACGTTTAAAATTTGTCCCTATGGGATTTACTTCTTCAACTGCATTAAATTTAGTTCTTGGTTATCAGTCGATCGACCTGTAAATGTATTGCATTCATCTGTGTATTTTATGCAACTTATGTACAATCGTTTTAAATCCTACAAATCCAGGTCTGAATCTCATTTCCGGGATGGATTTCCAATTCCGCAATATGCCATTATAATTGTCATTGTAGCTCGCCGTAGTTAATTCTAAACATCTTGTTCCTGAATTACCTGTCCGGACGTCATATAAGAAAAAGGCTATATATAAAAGAACCATACTTTAAACTATGGACAGTGGCGTTCAGACCACGTTTAAAATTTGTCCCTTTGGGATTCACTTCTTCAACTGCATTAAATTTAGTCTTGGTTATCAGTCGATGTGTAAATGTATTGTATTCATTTGTGTATTTCATGAAACTTATGTACAATCGTTCTAAATCCTACAAAACCGGGTTTGAATCTCATTTCCGGGAAGGATTTCCAATGCCACAATATGCCACTATAATTGTCATCATAGCTTGCCGTAGTTATTTCTAAACATCTTGTTCCTCAATTACCTCTCCGGCCGTCATATAAGATAAAGGCTATATGTAAAAGAACCTGACTTTAAAATATGAATTGTTTCTTGGAGGTTAAGTTTAAAAGTTTTCCGAACTGGATTTAATAATCTTCAACTGAAATATAATCCCAAATGAAAATTCTGCTTAGTCCGCTGTATGTGTGTGTGTCTATGTGAGTATGGATATATGTGTGTAAGTGTGTATGTGTGCATGTGTGTATTTGTGTATGCGGGTATACGTGTATTTGTGTATGTGTGTGCATGTGTGTGCGTATGCGTGTATTTGTGTATGTGAGTATATGTGTAAAGTGTGTATGTGTGCATGTGTGTCTGTTTGTTTGTGTGTGTGTGTATGTGTGTATATGTATATATGTATGTGTGTATGTGTATATGTGTATGTGTGTGAATGTGTTATACACATACACACATGGACACACAAACATACATACTCACATAGACACATTCACAAACATACACACATACTCACATACACACATACTATATATGTGTGTATGTGCGTATGTGCGTATGTGTGTGCGTATGTGAGTGTATGTTGGTATGTGTGTGTGTGTATTTATGTCTGTATATGTGTGATATGTATATGTGTGTATGTGTGTCTATGTGAATGTGTGTATAATTGTCATCTTAGCTTGAAATAGTTAATTCTTGTTCCCGAAGTAACTGTTCGGTCGTCATATAAGAAAAAGGCTATATATATAAATGAACATGACTTTAAACTATGAACAGTGGCGTGGAGGTCACGTTTAAAAGTTGCCGGAATTGGACTCACTCCTTCTTCAATTGCATTAAATTTACTTCTGGGCTATCAGTCGATACAGTGTTTGCGTCATATTAGAAAAAGGCTATATATAAAATACCGAATTTTCAACATGTCCTAAAACTATTTGAATAATTTGTAAAATTAAGTTTTTAGTTACTGACGATTTGTAATATACACAGGAGACGATATGTATTGTGTGAATTTCATGAAAATATGTAAAATCTTTCTGACTCCTACAAAAGCCGTGTTTGAAGATCATCTCTTGGAAGGATTTCGCATCCCGCAATATAACCTTCTAATTATCCTAATAGATTGCCATATAGTTAATTTTGAACATCTTGTTCCCGAAGTACCTGTCCGGCCGTCATATAAGAAAAAGGCTATATATAAAAGAACCTGACTTTGAAATATGAATTGTTTCTTGGAGGTCACGTTTAAAATTTGTCCCTATGGGATTTACTTCTTCAACTGCATTAAATTTAGTTCTTGGTTATCAGTCGATCGACCTGCCTGTAAATGTATTGCATTCATCTGTGTATTTTATGCAACTTATGTACAATCGTTCTAAATCCTACAAATCCGGGTTTGAATCTCATTTCCGGGATGGATTTCCAATTCCGCAATATGCCATGATAAGTGTCATTGTAGCTTGCCGTAGTTAATTCTAAACATCTTGTTCCTGAATTACCTGTCCGGCCGTCATATAAGAAAAAGGCTATATGTAAAAGAACCTGACTTTAAAATATGAATTGTTTCTTGGAGGTTAAGTTTAAAAGTTTTCCGAATTGGATTCAATTCGTCAACTGAAATATAATCCCAAATGAAAATTCTTCTTAGTCCGCTGTATGTGTGTGTCTATGTGAGTATGGATATATGTGTGTAAGTGTGTATGTGTGCATGTGTGTATTTGTGTATGCGGGTATATGTGTAAAGTGTGTATGCGTGCATGTGTGTCTGTATGTATGCGTGTATGTATGTATGTTTGTGTGTGTGTGTGTATGTGTGTATATGTATATGTATATATGTATGTGTGTATGTGTATATGTGTATGTGTGTGAATGTGTGTTTGTGGGTATGTGTATGTATGTGTGTATGTTATGTGTATGCATGTGTACATGTATGTCCGTATGTATGTGTGTATGTCTGTATGTGTGTGAATGTATATGTGTGTATGTGTGTCTATGTGAATGTGTGTATAATTTTCATCATAGCTTGAAATAGTTTATTCTAAACATCTTGTTCCCGAAGTAACTGTTCGGTCGTCATATAAGAAAAAGGCTATATATATAAATGAACATGACTTTAAACTATGAACAGTGGCGTGGAGGTCACGTTTAAAAGTTGCCGGAATTCACTTCTTCTTCAATTGCATTAAATTTACTTCTGGGCTATCAGTCGATACAGTCTCTGCGTCATATTAGAAAAAGGCTATATATAAAATACCGAATTTTCAACATTGCTAAGGCAAGTAACTAAAACTATTTGAATAATTTGTAAAATTAAGTTTCCAGTTACCTGACGATTTCTAAAATACATAGGAAACGATATGTATTGTGTGAATTTCATGAAAATATGTAAAATCGTTCTGACTCATACAAAAGCCGTGTTTGAAGCTCATCTCTGGGAAGGATTTCGCATCCCGCAATATGCCCTTCTAATTATCCTAATAGATTGCCATATAGTTAATTCTGAACATCTTGTTCCCGAAGTACCTGTCCGGCCGTCATATAAGAAAAAGGCTATATATAAAAGAACCTGACTTTAAACTATGAACAGTTGCGTGGAGGTCACGTGTAAAATTTGTCCCTATGGGATTTACAACTGCATTAAATTTAGTTCTTGGTTATCAGTCGATCGACCTGTAAATGTATTGCATTCATCTCTGTATTTTATGCAACTTATGTACAATCGTTTTAAATCCTACAAATCCAGGTTTGAATCTCATTTCCGGGATGGATTTCCAATTCCGCAATATGCCATTATAATTGTCATTGTAACTTGCCGTAGTTAAGTCTAAACATCTTGTTCCTGAATTACCTGTCCGGCCGTCATATAAGAAAAAGGCTAAATATAAAAGAACCATACTTTAAACTATGGACAGCGTTTAGACCACGTTTAAAATTTGTCCCTATGGGATTCACTTCTTCAACTGCATTAAATTTAGTTCTTGGTTATCAGTCGATGTATAAATGTATTGTATTCATCTGTGTATTTCATGAAACTTATGTACAATCGTTCTTAATCCTACAAAACCGGGTTTGAATCTCATTTCCGGGAAGGATTTCCAATGCCACAATATGCCACTATAATTTTCATTGTAGCTTGCCGTAGTTAATTCTAAACATCTTGCTCCTCATTTACCTGTCCGGCCGTCATATAAGATAAAGGCTATATGTAAAAGAACCTGACTTTAAAATATGAATTGTTTCTTGGAGGTTAAGTTTAAAAGTTTTCCGAATTGGATTCAATTCTTCAACTGAAATATAATCCCAAATGAAAATTCTGCTTAGTCCGCTGTATGTGTGTGTCTATGTGAGTATGGATATATGTGTGTAAGTGTGTATGTGTGCATGTGTGTATTTGTGTATGCGGGTATACGTGTATTTGTGTATGTGTGTGCATGTGTGTGCGTATGCGTGTATTTGTGTATGTGAGTATATGTGTAAAGTGTGTATGTGCATGTGTGTCTGTATGTATGCGTGTATGTATGTATGTTTGTTTGTGTGTGTGTGTATGTTTGTATATGTATATGTATATATGTATGTGTGTATGTGTATATGTGTATGTGTCTGAATGTGTGTATGTGGGTATGTGTATGTATGTGTGTATGTTATGTGTATGCATGTGTGAATGTAAGTATGGGTATTTGTGTGTAAGTGTGAATGTGTATGCGGATATACGTGTATGTGTGTATTTGTGTGTATGTGCGTGCGTATGCTTGTATGTGTGTATATGTGTGTATATGTGTACATGTATGTCCGTATGTATGTGTGTATGTCTGTATGTGTGTGAATGTATATGTGTGTATGTGTGTCTATGTGAATGTGTGTATAATTGTCATCATAGCTTGAAATAGTTAATTCTAAACATCTTGTTCCCGAAGTACCTGTTCGGTCGTCATATAAGAAAAAGGCTATATATATAAATGAACATGACTTTAAACTATGAACAGTGGCGTGGAGGTCACGTTTAAAAGTTGCCGGAATTCACTTCTTCTTCAATTGCATTCAATTTACTTCTGGGCTATCAGTCGATACATTCTTTGCGTCATGTTAGAAAAAAGGCTATATATTAAATACCGAATTTTCAACATTGCTAAGGCAAGTAACTAAAACTATTTGAATAATTTGTAAAATTAAGTTTCCAGTTACCTGACGATTTCTAAAATACACAGGAAACGATATGTTTTGTGTGAATTTCATGAAAATATGTAAAATCGTTCTGACTCATACAAAAGCCGTGTTTGAAGCTCATCTCTGGGAAGGATTTCGCATCCCGCAATATGCCCTTCTAATTATCCTAATAGATTGCCATATAGTTAATTCTGAACATCTTGTTCCCGAAGTACCTGTCCGGCCGTCATATAAGAAAAAGGCTATATATATAAAAGAACCTGACTTTAAACTATGAACAGTTGCGTGGAGGTCACGTTTAAAATTTGTCCCTATGGGATTTACTTCTTCAACTGCATTAAATTTAGTTCTTGGTTATCAGTCGATCGACCTGTAAATGTATTGCATTCATCTGTGTATTTTATGCAACTTATGTACAATGGTTCTAAATCCTACAAATCCAGGTCTGAATCTCATTTCCGGGATGGATTTCCAATTCCGCAATATGCCATTATAATTGTCATTGTAGCTCGCCGTAGTTAATTCTAAACATCTTGTTCCTGAATTACCTGTCCGGCCGTCATATAAGAAAAAGGCTATATATAAAAGAACCATACTTTAAACTATGGACAGTGGCGTTCAGACCACGTTTAAAATTTGTCCCTTTGGGATTCACTTCTTCAACTGCATTAAATTTAGTCTTGGTTATCAGTCGATGTGTAAATGTATTGTATTCATTTGTGTATTTCATGAAACTTATGTACAATCGTTCTAAATCCTACAAAACCGGGTTTGAATCTCATTTCCGGGAAGGATTTCCAATGCCACAATATGCCACTATAATTGTCATCATAGCTTGCCGTAGTTATTTCTAAACATCTTGTTCCTCAATTACCTCTCCGGCCGTCATATAAGATAAAGGCTATATGTAAAAGAACCTGACTTTAAAATATGAATTGTTTCTTGGAGGTTAAGTTTAAAAGTTTTCCGAATTGGATTTAATAATCTTCAACTGAAATATAATCCCAAATGAAAATTCTGCTTAGTCCGCTGTATGTGTGTGTGTCTATGTGAGTATGGATATATGTGTGTAAGTGTGTATGTGTGCATGTGTGTATTTGTGTATGCGGGTATACGTGTATTTGTGTATGTGTGTGCATGTGTGTGCGTATGCGTGTATTTGTGTATGTGAGTATATGTGTAAAGTGTGTATGTGTGCATGTGTGTCTGTTTGTTTGTGTGTGTGTGTATGTGTGTATATGTATATGTATATATGTATGTGTGTATGTGTATATGTGTATGTATGTGAATGTGTGTATGTGGGTATGTGTATGTATGTGTGTATGTTATGTGTATGCATGTGTGAATGTAAGTATGGGTATTTGTGTGTAAGTGTGAATGTGTATGCGGATATACGTGTATGTGTGTATTTGTGTGTGTATGTGTACATGTATGTCCGTATGTATGTATGTATGTCTGTATGTGTGTGAATGTATATGTGTGTATGTGTGTCTATGTGAATGTGTGTATAATTGTCATCATATCTTGAAATAGTTAATTCTAAACATCTTGTTCCCGAAGTACCTGTTCGGTCGTCATATAAGAAAAAGGCTATATATATAAATGAACATGACTTTAAACTATGAACAGTGGCGTGGAGGTCACGTTTAAAAGTTGCCGGAATTGGACTCACTTCTTCTTCAATTGCATTAAATTTACTTCTGGGCTATCAGTCGATACAGTGTTTGCGTCATATTAGAAAAAGGCTATATATAAAATACCGAATTTTCAACATGTCCTAAAACTATTTGAATAATTTGTAAAATTAAGTTTTTAGTTACCTGACGATTTAATATATATACAGGAGACGATATGTATTGTGTGAATTTCATGAAAATATGTAAAATCGTTCTGACTCGTACAAAAGCCGTGTTTGAAGATCATCTCTTGGAAGGATTTCGCATCCCGCAATATAACCTTCTAATTATCCTAAAAGATTGCCATATAGTTAATTTTGAACATCTTGTTCCCGAAGTACCTGTCCGGCCGTCATATAAGAAAAAGGCTATATATAAAACAACCTGACTTTGAAATATGAAGTGTTTCTTGGAGGTCACGTTTAAAATTTGTCCCTATGGGATTTACTTCTTCAACTGCATTAAATTTAGTTCTTGGTTATCAGTCGATCGACCTGCCTGTAAATGTATTGCATTCATCTGTGTATTTTATGTAACTTATGTACAATCGTTCTAAATCCTACAAATCCGGGTTTGAATAGGTAAATAAGAAAAGGTGAATCTCATTTCCGGGATGGATTTCCAATTCCGCAATATGCCATGATAAGTGTCATTGTAGCTTGCCGTAGTTAATTCTAAACATCTTGTTCCTGAATTACCTGTCCGGCCGTCATATAAGAAAAAGGCTATATGTAAAAGAACCTGACTTTAAAATATGAATTGTTTCTTGGAGGTTAAGTTTAAAAGTTTTCCGAATTGGATTCAATTCGTCAACTGAAATATAATCCCAAATGAAAATTCTGCTTAGTCCGCTGTATGTGTGTGTCTATGTGAGTATGGATATATGTGTGTAAGTGTGTATGTGTGCATGTGTGTATTTGTGTATGCGGGTATATGTGTAAAGTGTGTATGCGTGCATGTGTGTCTGTATGTATGCGTGTATGTATGTATGTTTGTTTGTGTGTGTGTGTATGTGTGTATATGTATATGTATATATGTATGTGTGTATGGGTATATGTGTATGTGTGTGAATGTGTGTTTGTGGGTATGTGTATGTATGTGTGTATGTTATGTGTATGCATGTGTACATGTATGTCCGTATGTATGTGTGTATGTCTGTATGTGTGTGAATGTATATGTGTGTATGTGTGTCTATGTGAATGTGTGTATAATTTTCATCATAGCTTGAAATAGTTTATTCTAAACATCTTGTTCCCGAAGTAACTGTTCGGTCGTCATATAAGAAAAAGGCTATATATATAAATGAACATGACTTTAAACTATGAACAGTGGCGTGGAGGTCACGTTTAAAAGTTGCCGGAATTCACTTCTTCTTCAATTGCATTAAATTTACTTCTGGGCTATCAGTCGATACAGTCTCTGCGTCATATTAGAAAAAGGCTATATATAAAATACCGAATTTTCAACATTGCTAAGGCAAGTAACTAAAACTATTTGAATAATTTGTAAAATTAAGTTTCCAGTTACCTGACGATTTCTAAAATACATAGGAAACGATATGTATTGTGTGAATTTCATGAAAATATGTAAAATCGTTCTGACTCATACAAAAGCCGTGTTTGAAGCTCATCTCTGGGAAGGATTTCGCATCCCGCAATATGCCCTTCTAATTATCCTAATAGATTGCCATATAGTTAATTCTGAACATCTTGTTCCCGAAGTACCTGTCCGGCCGTCATATAAGAAAAAGGCTATATATAAAAGAACCTGACTTTAAACTATGAACAGTTGCGTGGAGGTCACGTGTAAAATTTGTCCCTATGGGATTTACAACTGCATTAAATTTAGTTCTTGGTTATCAGTCGATCGACCTGTAAATGTATTGCATTCATCTCTGTATTTTATGCAACTTATGTACAATCGTTTTAAATCCTACAAATCCAGGTTTGAATCTCATTTCCGGGATGGATTTCCAATTCCGCAATATGCCATTATAATTGTCATTGTAACTTGCCGTAGTTAAGTCTAAACATCTTGTTCCTGAATTACCTGTCCGGCCGTCATATAAGAAAAAGGCGAAATATAAAAGAACCATACTTTAAACTATGGACAGCGTTTAGACCACGTTTAAAATTTGTCCCTATGGGATTCACTTCTTCAACTGCATTAAATTTAGTTCTTGGTTATCAGTCGATGTATAAATGTATTGTATTCATCTGTGTATTTCATGAAACTTATGTACAATCGTTCTTAATCCTACAAAACCGGGTTTGAATCTCATTTCCGGGAAGGATTTCCAATGCCACAATATGCCACTATAATTTTCATTGTAGCTTGCCGTAGTTAATTCTAAACATCTTGCTCCTCATTTACCTGTCCGGCCGTCATATAAGATAAAGGCTATATGTAAAAGAACCTGACTTTAAAATATGAATTGTTTCTTGGAGGTTAAGTTTAAAAGTTTTCCGAATTGGATTCAATTCTTCAACTGAAATATAATCCCAAATGAAAATTCTGCTTAGTCCGCTGTATGTGTGTGTCTATGTGAGTATGGATATATGTGTGTAAGTGTGTATGTGTGCATGTGTGTATTTGTGTATGCGGGTATACGTGTATTTGTGTATGTGTGTGCATGTGTGTGCGTATGCGTGTATTTGTGTATGTGAGTATATGTGTAAAGTGTGTATGTGCATGTGTGTCTGTATGTATGCGTGTATGTATGTATGTTTGTTTGTGTGTGTGTGTATGTTTGTATATGTATATGTATATATGTATGTGTGTATGTGTATATGTGTATGTGTCTGAATGTGTGTATGTGGGTATGTGTATGTATGTGTGTATGTTATGTGTATGCATGTGTGAATGTAAGTATGGGTATTTGTGTGTAAGTGTGAATGTGTATGCGGATATACGTGTATGTGTGTATTTGTGTGTATGTGCGTGCGTATGCTTGTATGTGTGTATATGTGTGTGTATGTGTACATGTATGTCCGTATGTATGTGTGTATGTCTGTATGTGTGTGAATGAATATGTGTGTATGTGTGTCTATGTGAATGTGTGTATAATTGTCATCATAGCTTGAAATAGTTAATTCTAAACATCTTGTTCCCGAAGTACCTGTTCGGTCGTCATATAAGAAAAAGGCTATATATATAAATGAACATGACTTTAAACTATGAACAGTGGCGTGGAGGTCACGTTTAAAAGTTGCCGGAATTCACTTCTTCTTCAATTGCATTCAATTTACTTCTGGGCTATCAGTCGATACAGTCTCTGCGTCATATTAGAAAAAGGCTATATATAAAATACCGAATTTTCAACATTGCTAAGGCAAGTAACTAAAACTATTTGAATAATTTGTAAAATTAAGTTTCCAGTTACCTGACGATTTCTAAAATACATAGGAAACGATATGTATTGTGTGAATTTCATGAAAATATGTAAAATCGTTCTGACTCATACAAAAGCCGTGTTTGAAGCTCATCTCTGGGAAGGATTTCGCATCCCGCAATATGCCCTTCTAATTATCCTAATAGATTGCCATATAGTTAATTCTGAACATCTTGTTCCCGAAGTACCTGTCCGGCCGTCATATAAGAAAAAGGCTATATATATAAAAGAACCTGACTTTAAACTATGAACAGTTGCGTGGAGGTCACGTTTAAAATTTGTCCCTATGGGATTTACTTCTTCAACTGCATTAAATTTAGTTCTTGGTTATCAGTCGATCGACCTGTAAATGTATTGCATTCATCTGTGTATTTTATGCAACTTATGTACAATCGTTCTAAATCCTACAAATCCATGTCTGAATCTCATTTCCGGGATGGATTTCCAATTCCGCAATATGCCATTATAATTGTCATTGTAGCTCGCCGTAGTTAATTCTAAACATCTTGTTCCTGAATTACCTGTCCGGCCGTCATATAAGAAAAAGGCTATATATAAAAGAACCATACTTTAAACTATGGACAGTGGCGTTCAGACCACGTTTAAAATTTGTCCCTTTGGGATTCACTTCTTCAACTGCATTAAATTTAGTCTTGGTTATCAGTCGATGTGTAAATGTATTGTATTCATTTGTGTATTTCATGAAACTTATGTACAATCGTTCTAAATCCTACAAAACCGGGTTTGAATCTCATTTCCGGGAAGGATTTCCAATGCCACAATATGCCACTATAATTGTCATCATAGCTTGCCGTAGTTATTTCTAAACATCTTGTTCCTCAATTACCTCTCCGGCCGTCATATAAGATAAAGGCTATATGTAAAAGAACCTGACTTTAAAATATGAATTGTTTCTTGGAGGTTAAGTTTAAAAGTTTTCCGAATTGGATTTAATAATCTTCAACTGAAATATAATCCCAAATGAAAATTCTGCTTAGTCCGCTGTATGTGTGTGTGTCTATGTGAGTATGGATATATGTGTGTAAGTGTGTATGTGTGCATGTGTGTATTTGTGTATGCGGGTATACGTGTATTTGTGTATGTGTGTGCATGTGTGTGCGTATGCGTGTATTTGTGTATGTGAGTATATGTGTAAAGTGTGTATGTGTGCATGTGTGTCTGTTTGTTTGTGTGTGTGTGTATGTGTGTATATGTATATGTATATATGTATGTGTGTATGTGTATATGTGTATGTGTGTGAATGTGTGTATGTGTGTATGTGAGTATGTGTGTATGTTTGTGAATGTGTCTATGTGAGTATGTATGTTTGTGTGTCCATGTGTGTATGTGTATATATGTGTGTATGTGCGTATGTGCGTATGTGCGTATGTGTGTGCGTATGTGAGTGTATGTTGGTATGTGTGTGTGTGTATTTATGTCTGTATATGTGTGATATGTATATGTGTGTATGTGTGTCTATGTGAATGTGTGTATAATTGTCATCTTAGCTTGAAATAGTTAATTCTAAACATCTTGTTCCCGAAGTAACTGTTCGGTCGTCATATAAGAAAAAGGCTATATATATATAACATGACTTTAAACTATGAACAGTGGCGTGGAGGTCACGTTTAAAAGTTGCCGGAATTGGACTCACTTCTTCTTCAATTGCATTAAATTTACTTCTGGGCTATCAGTCGATACAGTGTTTGCGTCATATTAGAAAAAGGCTATATATAAAATACCGAATTTTCAACATGTCCTAAAACTATTTGAATAATTTGTAAAATTAAGTTTTTAGTTACCTGACGATTTGTAATATATACAGGAGACGATATGTATTGTGTGAATTTCATGAAAATATGTAAAATCGTTCTGACTCGTACAAAAGCCGTGTTTGAAGATCATCTCTTGGAAGGATTTCGCATCCCGCAATATAACCTTCTAATTATCCTAAAAGATTGCCATATAGTTAATTTTGAACATCTTGTTCCCGAAGTACCTGTCCGGCCGTCATATAAGAAAAAGGCTATATATAAAACAACCTGACTTTGAAATATGAATTGTTTCTTGGAGGTCACGTTTAAAATTTGTCCCTATGGGATTTACTTCTTCAACTGCATTAAATTTAGTTCTTGGTTATCAGTCGATCGACCTGCCTGTAAATGTATTGCATTCATCTGTGTATTTTATGTAACTTATGTACAATCGTTCTAAATCCTACAAATCCGGGTTTGAATAGGTAAATAAGAAAAGGTGAATCTCATTTCCGGGATGGATTTCCAATTCCGCAATATGCCATGATAAGTGTCATTGTAGCTTGCCGTAGTTAATTCTAAACATCTTGTTCCTGAATTACCTGTCCGGCCGTCATATAAGAAAAAGGCTATATGTAAAAGAACCTGACTTTAAAATATGAATTGTTTCTTGGAGGTTAAGTTTAAAAGTTTTCCGAATTGGATTCAATTCGTCAACTGAAATATAATCCCAAATGAAAATTCTGCTTAGTCCGCTGTATGTGTGTGTCTATGTGAGTATGGATATATGTGTGTAAGTGTGTATGTGTGCATGTGTGTATTTGTGTATGCGGGTATATGTGTAAAGTGTGTATGCGTGCATGTGTGTCTGTATGTATGCGTGTATGTATGTATGTTTTGTTTGTGTGTGTGTGTATGTGTGTATATGTATATGTATATATGTATGTGTGTATGGGTATATGTGTATGTGTGTGAATGTGTGTTTGTGGGTATGTGTATGTATGTGTGTATGTTATGTGTATGCATGTGTACATGTATGTATGTGTGTATGTCTGTATGTGTGTGAATGTATATGTGTGTATGTGTGTCTATGTGAATGTGTGTATAATTGTCATCATAGCTTGAAATAGTTAATTCTAAACATCTTGTTCCCGAAGTACCTGTTCGGTCGTCATATAAGGAAAAGGCTATATATATAAATGAACATGACTTTAAACTATGAACAGTGGCGTGGAGGTCACGTTTAAAAGTTGCCGGAATTCACTTCTTCTTCAATTGCATTAAATTTACTTCTGGGCTATCAGTCGATACAGTCTCTGCGTCATATTAGAAAAGGCTATACATAAAATACCGAATTTTCAACATTGCTAAGGCAAGTAACTAAAACTATTTGAATAATTTGTAAAATTAAGTTTCCAGTTACCTGACGATTTCTAAAATACATAGGAAACGATATGTATTGTGTGAATTTCATGAAAATATGTAAAATCGTTCTGACTCATACAAAAGCCGTGTTTGAAGCTCATCTCTGGGAAGGATTTCGCATCCCGCGATATGCCCTTCTAATTATCCTAATAGATTGCCATATAGTTCATTCTGAACATCTTGTTCCCGAAGTACCTGTCCGGCCGTCATATAAGAAAAAGGCTATATATATAAAAGAACCTGACTTTAAACTATGAACAGTTGCGTGGAGGTCACGTTTAAAATTTGTCCCTATGGGATTTACTTCTTCAACTGCATTAAATTTAGTTCTTGGTTATCAGTCGATCGACCTGTAAATGTATTGCCTTCATCTGTGTATTTTATGCAACTTATGTACAATCGTTCTAAATCCTACAAATCCAGGTCTGAATCTCATTTCCGGGAAGTATTTCCAATGCCACAATATGCCACTATAATTGTCATCATAGCTTGCCGTAGTTATTTCTAAACATCTTGTTGCTCAATTACCTCTCCGGCCGTCATATAAGATAATTGCTATATGTAAAAGAACCTGACTTTAAAATATGAATTGTTTCTTGGAGGTTAAGTTTAAAAGTTTTCCGAATTGGATTCAATTCTTCAACTGAAATATAATCCCAAATGAAAATTCTGCTTAGTCCGCTGTATGTGTGTGTCTATGTGAGTATGGATATATGTGTGTAAGTGTGTATGTGTGCATGTGTGTATTTGTGTATGCGGGTATACGTGTATTTGTGTATGTGTGTGCATGTGTGTGCGTATGCGTGTATTTGTGTATGTGAGTATATGTGTAAAGTGTGTATGTGCATGTGTGTCTGTATGTATGCGTGTATGTATGTATGTTTGTTTGTGTGTGTGTGTATGTTTGTATATGTATATGTATATATGTATGTGTGTATGTGTATATGTGTCTGAATGTGTGTATGTGGGTATGTGTATGTATGTGTGTATGTTATGTGTATGCATGTGTGAATGTAAGTATGGGTATTTGTGTGTAAGTGTGAATGTGTATGCGGATATACGTGTATGTGTGTATTTGTGTGTATGTGCGTGCGTATGCTTGTATGTGTGTGTATGTGTACATGTATGTCCGTATGTATGTGTGTATGTCTGTATGTGTGTGAATGTATATGTGTGTATGTGTGTCTATGTGAATGTGTGTATAATTGTCATCATAGCTTGAAATAGTTAATTCTAAACATCTTGTTCCCGAAGTACCTGTCCGGCCGTCATATAAGAAAAAGGCTAAATATAAAAGAACCATACTTTAAACTATGGACAGTGGCGTTTAGACCACGTTTAAAATTTGTCCCTATGGGATTCACTTCTTCAACTGCATTAAATTTAGTTCTTGGTTATCAGTCGATGTATAAATGTATTGTATTCATCTGTGTATTTCATGAAACTTATGTACAATCGTTCTTAATCCTACAAAACCGGGTTTGAATCTCATTTCCGGGAAGGATTTCCAATGCCACAATATGCCACTATAATTTTCATTGTAGCTTGCCGTAGTTAATTCTAAACATCTTGCTCCTCATTTACCTGTCCGGCCGTCATATAAGATAAAGGCTATATGTAAAAGAACCTGACTTTAAAATATGAATTGTTTCTTGGAGGTTAAGTTTAAAAGTTTTCCGAATTGGATTCAATTCTTCAACTGAAATATAATCCCAAATGAAAATTCTGCTTAGTCCGCTGTATGTGTGTGTCTATGTGAGTATGGATATATGTGTGTAAGTGTGTATGTGTGCATGTGTGTATTTGTGTATGCGGGTATACGTGTATTTGTGTATGTGTGTGCATGTGTGTGCGTATGCGTGTATTTGTGTATGTGAGTATATGTGTAAAGTGTGTATGTGCATGTGTGTCTGTATGTATGCGTGTATGTATGTATGTTTGTTTGTGTGTGTGTGTATGTTTGTATATGTATATGTATATATGTATGTGTGTATGTGTATATGTGTCTGAATGTGTGTATGTGGGTATGTGTATGTATGTGTGTATGTTATGTGTATGCATGTGTGAATGTAAGTATGGGTATTTGTGTGTAAGTGTGAATGTGTATGCGGATATACGTGTATGTGTGTATTTGTGTGTATGTGCGTGCGTATGCTTGTATGTGTGTGTATGTGTACATGTATGTCCGTATGTATGTGTGTATGTCTGTATGTGTGTGAATGTATATGTGTGTATGTGTGTCTATGTGAATGTGTGTATAATTGTCATCATAGCTTGAAATAGTTAATTCTAAACATCTTGTTCCCGAAGTACCTGTCCGGCCGTCATATAAGAAAAAGGCTAAATATAAAAGAACCATACTTTAAACTATGGACAGTGGCGTTTAGACCACGTTTAAAATTTGTCCCTATGGGATTCACTTCTTCAACTGCATTAAATTTAGTTCTTGGTTATCAGTCGATGTATAAATGTATTGTATTCATCTGTGTATTTCATGAAACTTATGTACAATCGTTCTTAATCCTACAAAACCGGGTTTGAATCTCATTTCCGGGAAGGATTTCCAATGCCACAATATGCCACTATAATTTTCATTGTAGCTTGCCGTAGTTAATTCTAAACATCTTGCTCCTCATTTACCTGTCCGGCCGTCATATAAGATAAAGGCTATATGTAAAAGAACCTGACTTTAAAATATGAATTGTTTCTTGGAGGTTAAGTTTAAAAGTTTTCCGAATTGGATTCAATTCTTCAACTGAAATATAATCCCAAATGAAAATTCTGCTTAGTCCGCTGTATGTGTGTGTCTATGTGAGTATGGATATATGTGTGTAAGTGTGTATGTGTGCATGTGTGTATTTGTGTATGCGGGTATACGTGTATTTGTGTATGTGTGTGCATGTGTGTGCGTATGCGTGTATTTGTGTATGTGAGTATATGTGTAAAGTGTGTATGTGCATGTGTGTCTGTATGTATGCGTGTATGTATGTATGTTTGTTTGTGTGTGTGTGTATGTTTGTATATGTATATGTATATATGTATGTGTGTATGTGTATATGTGTATGTGTCTGAATGTGTGTATGTGGGTATGTGTATGTATGTGTGTATGTTATGTGTATGCATGTGTGAATGTAAGTATGGGTATTTGTGTGTTAGTGTGAATGTGTATGCGGATATACGTGTATGTGTGTATTTGTGTGTATGTGCGTGCGTATGCTTGTATGTGTGTATATGTGTGTGTATGTGTACATGTATGTCCGTATGTGTGTGAATGTATATGTGTGTATGTGTGTCTATGTGAATGTGTGTATAATTGTCATCATAGCTTGAAATAGTTAATTCTAAACATCTTGTTCCCGAAGTACCTGTTCGGTCGTCATATAAGAAAAAGGCTATATATATAAATGAACATGACTTTAAACTATGAACAGTGGCGTGGAGGTCACGTTTAAAAGTTGCCGGAATTGGACTCACTTCTTCTTCAATTGCATTCAATTTACTTCTGGGCTATCAGTCGATACAGTCTCTGCGTCATATTAGAAAAAGGCTATATATAAAATACCGAATTTTCAACATTGCTAAGGCAAGTAACTAAAACTATTTGAATAATTTGTAAAATTAAGTTTCCAGTTACCTGACGATTTCTAAAATACATAGGAAACGATATGTATTGTGTGAATTTCATGAAAATATGTAAAATCGTTCTGACTCATACAAAAGCCGTGTTTGAAGCTCATCTCTGGGAAGGATTTCGCATCCCGCAATATGCCCTTCTAATTATCCTAATAGATTGCCATATAGTTAATTCTGAACATCTTGTTCCCGAAGTACCTGTCCGGCCGTCATATAAGAAAAAGGCTATATATATAAAAGAACCTGACTTTAAACTATGAACAGTTGCGTGGAGGTCACGTTTAAAATTTGTCCCTATGGGATATACTTCTTAAACTGCATTAAATTTAGTTCTTGGTTATCAGTCGATCGACCTGTAAATGTATTGCATTCATCTGTGTATTTTATGCAACTTATGTACAATCGTTCTAAATCCTACAAATCCAGGTCTGAATCTCATTTCCGGGATGGATTTCCAATTCCGCAATATGCCATTATAATTGTCATTGTAGCTCGCCGTAGTTAATTCTAAACATCTTGTTCCTGAATTACCTGTCCGGCCGTCATATAAGAAAAAGGCTATATATAAAAGAACCATACTTTAAACTATGGACAGTGGCGTTCAGACCACGTTTAAAATTTGTCCCTTTGGGATTCACTTCTTCAACTGCATTAAATTTAGTCTTGGTTATCAGTCGATGTGTAAATGTATTGTATTCATTTGTGTATTTCATGAAACTTATGTACAATCGTTCTAAATCCTACAAAACCGGGTTTGAATCTCATTTCCGGGAAGGATTTCCAATGCCACAATATGCCACTATAATTGTCATCATAGCTTGCCGTAGTTATTTCTAAACATCTTGTTCCTCAATTACCTCTCCGGCCGTCATATAAGATAAAGGCTATATGTAAAAGAACCTGACTTTAAAATATGAATTGTTTCTTGGAGGTTAAGTTTAAAAGTTTTCCGAATTGGATTTAATAATCTTCAACTGAAATATAATCCCAAATGAAAATTCTGCTTAGTCCGCTGTATGTGTGTGTGTCTATGTGAGTATGGATATATGTGTGTAAGTGTGTATGTGTGCATGTGTGTATTTGTGTATGCGGGTATACGTGTATTTGTGTATGTGTGTGCATGTGTGTGCGTATGCGTGTATTTGTGTATGTGAGTATATGTGTAAAGTGTGTATGTGTGCATGTGTGTCTGTTTGTTTGTGTGTGTGTGTATGTGTGTATATGTATATGTATATATGTATGTGTGTATGTGTATATGTGTATGTGTGTGAATGTGTGTATGTGTGTATGTGAGTATGTGTGTATGTTTGTGAATGTGTCTATGTGAGTATGTATGTTTGTGTGTCCATGTGTGTATGTGTATATATGTGTGTATGTGCGTATGTGCGTATGTGCGTATGTGTGTGCGTATGTGAGTGTATGTTGGTATGTGTGTGTGTGTATTTATGTCTGTATATGTGTGATATGTATATGTGTGCATGTGTGTCTATGTGAATGTGTGTATAATTGTCATCTTAGCTTGAAATAGTTAATTCTAAACATCTTGTTCCCGAAGTAACTGTTCGGTCGTCATATAAGAAAACGGCTATATATATAACATGACTTTAAACTATGAACAGTGGCGTGGAGGTCACGTTTAAAAGTTGCCGGAATTGGACTCACTTCTTCTTCAATTGCATTAAATTTACTTCTGGGCTATCAGTCGATACAGTGTTTGCGTCATATTAGAAAAAGGCTATATATAAAATACCGAATTTTCAACATGTCCTAAAACTATTTGAATAATTTGTAAAATTAAGTTTTTAGTTACCTGACGATTTGTAATATATACAGGAGACGATATGTATTGTGTGAATTTCATGAAAATATGTAAAATCGTTCTGACTCGTACAAAAGCCGTGTTTGAAGATCATCTCTTGGAAGGATTTCGCATCCCGCAATATAACCTTCTAATTATCCTAAAAGATTGCCATATAGTTAATTTTGAACATCTTGTTCCCGAAGTACCTGTCCGGCCGTCATATAAGAAAAAGGCTATATATAAAACAACCTGACTTTGAAATATGAATTGTTTCTTGGAGGTCACGTTTAAAATTTGTCCCTATGGGATTTACTTCTTCAACTGCATTAAATTTAGTTCTTGGTTATCAGTCGATCGACCTGCCTGTAAATGTATTGCATTCATCTGTGTATTTTATGTAACTTATGTACAATCGTTCTAAATCCTACAAATCCGGGTTTAAATAGGTAAATAAGAAAAGGTGAATCTCATTTCCGGGATGGATTTCCAATTCCGCAATATGCCATGATAAGTGTCATTGTAGCTTGCCGTAGTTAATTCTAAACATCTTGTTCCTGAATTACCTGTCCGGCCGTCATATAAGAAAAAGGCTATATGTAAAAGAACCTGACTTTAAAATATGAATTGTTTCTTGGAGGTTAAGTTTAAAAGTTTTCCGAATTGGATTCAATTCGTCAACTGAAATATAATCCCAAATGAAAATTCTGCTTAGTCCGCTGTATGTGTGTGTCTATGTGAGTATGGATATATGTGTGTAAGTGTGTATGTGTGCATGTGTGTATTTGTGTATGCGGGTATATGTGCAAAGTGTGTATGCGTGCATGTGTGTCTGTATGTATGCGTGTATGTATGTATGTTTTGTTTGTGTGTGTGTGTATGTGTGTATATGTATATGTATATATGTATGTGTGTATGGGTATATGTGTATGTGTGTGAATGTGTGTTTGTGGGTATGTGTATGTATGTGTGTATGTTATGTGTATGCATGTGTACATGTATGTCCGTATGTATGTGTGTATGTCTGTATGTGTGTGAATGTATATGTGTGCATGTGTGTCTATGTGAATGTGTGTATAATTTTCATCATAGCTTGAAATAGTTTATTCTAAACATCTTGTTCCCGAAGTACCTGTTCGATCGTCATATAAGAAAAAGGCTATATATAAAAATGAACATGACTTTAAACTATGAACAGGGCGTGGAGGTCACGTTTAAAAGTTGCCGGAATTCACTTCTTCTTCAATTGCATTAAATTTACTTCTGGGCTATCAGTCGATACAGTCTCTGCGTCATATTAGAAAAGGCTATACATAAAATACCGAATTTTCAACATTGCTAAGGCAAGTAACTAAAACTATTTGAATAATTTGTAAAATTAAGTTTCCAGTTACCTGACGATTTCTAAAATACATAGGAAACGATATGTATTGTGTGAATTTCATGAAAATATGTAAAATCGTTCTGACTCATACAAAAGCCGTGTTTGAAGCTCATCTCTGGGAAGGATTTCGCATCCCGCGATATGCCCTTCTAATTATCCTAATAGATTGCCATATAGTTCATTCTGAACATCTTGTTCCCGAAGTACCTGTCCGGCCGTCATATAAGAAAAAGGCTATATATATAAAAGAACCTGACTTTAAACTATGAACAGTTGCGTGGAGGTCACGTTTAAAATTTGTCCCTATGGGATTTACTTCTTCAACTGCATTAAATTTAGTTCTTGGTTATCAGTCGATCGACCTGTAAATGTATTGCATTCATCTGTGTATTTTATGCAACTTATGTACAATCGTTCTAAATCCTACAAATCCAGGTCTGAATCTCATTTCCGGGAAGTATTTCCAATGCCACAATATGCCACTATAATTGTCATCATAGCTTGCCGTAGTTATTTCTAAACATCTTGTTGCTCAATTACCTCTCCGGCCGTCATATAAGATAATTGCTATATGTAAAAGAACCTGACTTTAAAATATGAATTGTTTCTTGGAGGTTAAGTTTAAAAGTTTTCCGAATTGGATTCAATTCTTCAACTGAAATATAATCCCAAATGAAAATTCTGCTTAGTCCGCTGTATGTGTGTGTCTATGTGAGTATGGATATATGTGTGTAAGTGTGTATGTGTGCATGTGTGTATTTGTGTATGCGGGTATACGTGTATTTGTGTATGTGTGTGCATGTGTGTGCGTATGCGTGTATTTGTGTATGTGAGTATATGTGTAAAGTGTGTATGTGCATGTGTGTCTGTATGTATGCGTGTATGTATGTATGTTTGTTTGTGTGTGTGTGTATGTTTGTATATGTATATGTATATATGTATGTGTGTATGTGTATGTGTCTGAATGTGTGTATGTGGGTATGTGTATGTATGTGTGTATGTTATGTGTATGCATGTGTGAATGTAAGTATGGGTATTTGTGTGTAAGTGTGAATGTGTATGCGGATATACGTGTATGTGTGTATTTGTGTGTATGTGCGTGCGTATGCTTGTATGTGTGTGTATGTGTACATGTATGTCCGTATGTATGTGTGTATGTCTGTATGTGTGTGAATGTATATGTGTGTATGTGTGTCTATGTGAATGTGTGTATAATTGTCATCATAGCTTGAAATAGTTAATTCTAAACATCTTGTTCCCGAAGTACCTGTCCGGCCGTCATATAAGAAAAAGGCTAAATATAAAAGAACCATACTTTAAACTATGGACAGTGGCGTTTAGACCACGTTTAAAATTTGTCCCTATGGGATTCACTTCTTCAACTGCATTAAATTTAGTTCTTGGTTATCAGTCGATGTATAAATGTATTGTATTCATCTGTGTATTTCATGAAACTTATGTACAATCGTTCTTAATCCTACAAAACCGGGTTTGAATCTCATTTCCGGGAAGGATTTCCAATGCCACAATATGCCACTATAATTTTCATTGTAGCTTGCCGTAGTTAATTCTAAACATCTTGCTCCTCATTTACCTGTCCGGCCGTCATATAAGATAAAGGCTATATGTAAAAGAACCTGACTTTAAAATATGAATTGTTTCTTGGAGGTTAAGTTTAAAAGTTTTCCGAATTGGATTCAATTCTTCAACTGAAATATAATCCCAAATGAAAATTCTGCTTAGTCCGCTGTATGTGTGTGTCTATGTGAGTATGGATATATGTGTGTAAGTGTGTATGTGTGCATGTGTGTATTTGTGTATGCGGGTATACGTGTATTTGTGTATGTGTGTGCATGTGTGTGCGTATGCGTGTATTTGTGTATGTGAGTATATGTGTAAAGTGTGTATGTGCATGTGTGTCTGTATGTATGCGTGTATGTATGTATGTTTGTTTGTGTGTGTGTGTATGTTTGTATATGTATATGTATATATGTATGTGTGTATGTGTATATGTGTATGTGTCTGAATGTGTGTATGTGGGTATGTGTATGTATGTGTGTATGTTATGTGTATGCATGTGTGAATGTAAGTATGGGTATTTGTGTGTAAGTGTGAATGTGTATGCGGATATACGTGTATGTGTGTATTTGTGTGTATGTGCGTGCGTATGCTTGTATGTGTGTATATGTGTGTGTATGTGTACATGTATGTCCGTATGTGTGTGAATGTATATGTGTGTATGTGTGTCTATGTGAATGTGTGTATAATTGTCATCATAGCTTGAAATAGTTAATTCTAAACATCTTGTTCCCGAAGTACCTGTCCGGCCGTCATATAAGAAAAAGGCTATATATATAAAAGAACCTGACTTTAAACTATGAACAGTTGCGTGGAGGTCACGTGTAAAATTTGTCCCTATGGGATTTACAACTGCATTAAATTTAGTTCTTGGTTATCAGTCGATCGACCTGTAAATGTATTGCATTCATCTCTGTATTTTATGCAACTTATGTACAATCGTTTTAAATCCTACAAATCCAGGTTTGAATCTCATTTCCGGGATGGATTTCCAATTCCGCAATATGCCATTATAATTGTCATTGTAACTTGCCGTAGTTAAGTCTAAACATCTTGTTCCTGAATTACCTGTCCGGCCGTCATATAAGAAAAAGGCGAAATATAAAAGAACCATACTTTAAACTATGGACAGCGTTTAGACCACGTTTAAAATTTGTCCCTATGGGATTCACTTCTTCAACTGCATTAAATTTAGTTCTTGGTTATCAGTCGATGTATAAATGTATTGTATTCATCTGTGTATTTCATGAAACTTATGTACAATCGTTCTTAATCCTACAAAACCGGGTTTGAATCTCATTTCCGGGAAGGATTTCCAATGCCACAATATGCCACTATAATTTTCATTGTAGCTTGCCGTAGTTAATTCTAAACATCTTGCTCCTCATTTACCTGTCCGGCCGTCATATAAGATAAAGGCTATATGTAAAAGAACCTGACTTTAAAATATGAATTGTTTCTTGGAGGTTAAGTTTAAAAGTTTTCCGAATTGGATTCAATTCTTCAACTGAAATATAATCCCAAATGAAAATTCTGCTTAGTCCGCTGTATGTGTGTGTCTATGTGAGTATGGATATATGTGTGTAAGTGTGTATGTGTGCATGTGTGTATTTGTGTATGCGGGTATACGTGTATTTGTGTATGTGTGTGCATGTGTGTGCGTATGCGTGTATTTGTGTATGTGAGTATATGTGTAAAGTGTGTATGTGCATGTGTGTCTGTATGTATGTGTGTATGTATGTATGTTTGTTTGTGTGTGTGTGTATGTTTGTATATGTATATATGTATGTGTGTATGTGTATATGTGTATGTGTCTGAATGTGTGTATGTGGGTATGTGTATGTATGTGTGTATGTTATGTGTATGCATGTGTGAATGTAAGTATGGGTATTTGTGTGTAAGTGTGAATGTGTATGCGGATATACGTGTATGTGTGTATTTGTGTGTATGTGCGTGCGTATGCTTGTATGTGTGTATATGTGTGTGTATGTGTACATGTATGTCCGTATGTATGTGTGTATGTCTGTATGTGTGTGAATGAATATGTGTGTATGTGTGTCTATGTGAATGTGTGTATAATTGTCATCATAGCTTGAAATAGTTAATTCTAAACATCTTGTTCCCGAAGTACCTGTTCGGTCGTCATATAAGAAAAAGGCTATATATATAAATGAACATGACTTTAAACTATGAACAGTGGCGTGGAGGTCACGTTTAAAAGTTGCCGGAATTCACTTCTTCTTCAATTGCATTCAATTTACTTCTGGGCTATCAGTCGATACAGTCTCTGCGTCATATTAGAAAAAGGCTATATATAAAATACCGAATTTTCAACATTGCTAAGGCAAGTAACTAAAACTATTTGAATAATTTGTAAAATTAAGTTTCCAGTTACCTGACGATTTCTAAAATACATAGGAAACGATATGTATTGTGTGAATTTCATGAAAATATGTAAAATCGTTCTGACTCATACAAAAGCCGTGTTTGAAGCTCATCTCTGGGAAGGATTTCGCATCCCGCAATATGCCCTTCTAATTATCCTAATAGATTGCCATATAGTTAATTCTGAACATCTTGTTCCCGAAGTACCTGTCCGGCCGTCATATAAGAAAAAGGCTATATATATAAAAGAACCTGACTTTAAACTATGAACAGTTGCGTGGAGGTCACGTTTAAAATTTGTCCCTATGGGATTTACTTCTTCAACTGCATTAAATTTAGTTCTTGGTTATCAGTCGATCGACCTGCCTGTAAATGTATTGCATTCATCTGTGTATTTTATGTAACTTATGTACAATCGTTCTAAATCCTACAAATCCGGGTTTGAATAGGTAAATAAGAAAAGGTGAATCTCATTTCCGGGATGGATTTCCAATTCCGCAATATGCCATGATAAGTGTCATTGTAGCTTGCCGTAGTTAATTCTAAACATCTTGTTCCTGAATTACCTGTCCGGCCGTCATATAAGAAAAAGGCTATATGTAAAAGAACCTGACTTTAAAATATGAATTGTTTCTTGGAGGTTAAGTTTAAAAGTTTTCCGAATTGGATTCAATTCGTCAACTGAAATATAATCCCAAATGAAAATTCTGCTTAGTCCGCTGTATGTGTGTGTCTATGTGAGTATGGATATATGTGTGTAAGTGTGTATGTGTGCATGTGTGTATTTGTGTATGCGGGTATATGTGTAAAGTGTGTATGCGTGCATGTGTGTCTGTATGTATGCGTGTATGTATGTATGTTTTGTTTGTGTGTGTGTGTATGTGTGTATATGTATATGTATATATGTATGTGTGTATGGGTATATGTGTATGTGTGTGAATGTGTGTTTGTGGGTATGTGTATGTATGTGTGTATGTTATGTGTATGCATGTGTACATGTATGTATGTGTGTATGTCTGTATGTGTGTGAATGTATATGTGTGTATGTGTGTCTATGTGAATGTGTGTATAATTTTCATCATAGCTTGAAATAGTTTATTCTAAACATCTTGTTCCCGAAGTACCTGTTCGATCGTCATATAAGAAAAAGGCTATATATAAAAATGAACATGACTTTAAACTATGAACAGTGGCGTGGAGGTCACGTTTAAAAGTTGCCGGAATTCACTTCTTCTTCAATTGCATTAAATTTACTTCTGGGCTATCAGTCGATACAGTCTCTGCGTCATATTAGAAAAGGCTATACATAAAATACCGAATTTTCAACATTGCTAAGGCAAGTAACTAAAACTATTTGAATAATTTGTAAAATTAAGTTTCCAGTTACCTGACGATTTCTAAAATACATAGGAAACGATATGTATTGTGTGAATTTCATGAAAATATGTAAAATCGTTCTGACTCATACAAAAGCCGTGTTTGAAGCTCATCTCTGGGAAGGATTTCGCATCCCGCGATATGCCCTTCTAATTATCCTAATAGATTGCCATATAGTTCATTCTGAACATCTTGTTCCCGAAGTACCTGTCCGGCCGTCATATAAGAAAAAGGCTATATATATAAAAGAACCTGACTTTAAACTATGAACAGTTGCGTGGAGGTCACGTTTAAAATTTGTCCCTATGGGATTTACTTCTTCAACTGCATTAAATTTAGTTCTTGGTTATCAGTCGATCGACCTGTAAATGTATTGCCTTCATCTGTGTATTTTATGCAACTTATGTACAATCGTTCTAAATCCTACAAATCCAGGTCTAAATCTCATTTCCGGGAAGTATTTCCAATGCCACAATATGCCACTATAATTGTCATCATAGCTTGCCGTAGTTATTTCTAAACATCTTGTTGCTCAATTACCTCTCCGGCCGTCATATAAGATAATTGCTATATGTAAAAGAACCTGACTTTAAAATATGAATTGTTTCTTGGAGGTTAAGTTTAAAAGTTTTCCGAATTGGATTCAATTCTTCAACTGAAATATAATCCCAAATGAAAATTCTGCTTAGTCCGCTGTATGTGTGTGTCTATGTGAGTATGGATATATGTGTGTAAGTGTGTATGTGTGCATGTGTGTATTTGTGTATGCGGGTATACGTGTATTTGTGTATGTGTGTGCATGTGTGTGCGTATGCGTGTATTTGTGTATGTGAGTATATGTGTAAAGTGTGTATGTGCATGTGTGTCTGTATGTATGCGTGTATGTATGTATGTTTGTTTGTGTGTGTGTGTATGTTTGTATATGTATATGTATATATGTATGTGTGTATGTGTATATGTGTCTGAATGTGTGTATGTGGGTATGTGTATGTATGTGTGTATGTTATGTGTATGCATGTGTGAATGTAAGTATGGGTATTTGTGTGTAAGTGTGAATGTGTATGCGGATATACGTGTATGTGTGTATTTGTGTGTATGTGCGTGCGTATGCTTGTATGTGTGTGTATGTGTACATGTATGTCCGTATGTATGTGTGTATGTCTGTATGTGTGTGAATGTATATGTGTGTATGTGTGTCTATGTGAATGTGTGTATAATTGTCATCATAGCTTGAAATAGTTAATTCTAAACATCTTGTTCCCGAAGTACCTGTCCGGCCGTCATATAAGAAAAAGGCTAAATATAAAAGAACCATACTTTAAACTATGGACAGTGGCGTTTAGACCACGTTTAAAATTTGTCCCTATGGGATTCACTTCTTCAACTGCATTAAATTTAGTTCTTGGTTATCAGTCGATGTATAAATGTATTGTATTCATCTGTGTATTTCATGAAACTTATGTACAATCGTTCTTAATCCTACAAAACCGGGTTTGAATCTCATTTCCGGGAAGGATTTCCAATGCCACAATATGCCACTATAATTTTCATTGTAGCTTGCCGTAGTTAATTCTAAACATCTTGCTCCTCATTTACCTGTCCGGCCGTCATATAAGATAAAGGCTATATGTAAAAGAACCTGACTTTAAAATATGAATTGTTTCTTGGAGGTTAAGTTTAAAAGTTTTCCGAATTGGATTCAATTCTTCAACTGAAATATAATCCCAAATGAAAATTCTGCTTAGTCCGCTGTATGTGTGTGTCTATGTGAGTATGGATATATGTGTGTAAGTGTGTATGTGTGCATGTGTGTATTTGTGTATGCGGGTATACGTGTATTTGTGTATGTGTGTGCATGTGTGTGCGTATGCGTGTATTTGTGTATGTGAGTATATGTGTAAAGTGTGTATGTGCATGTGTGTCTGTATGTATGCGTGTATGTATGTATGTTTGTTTGTGTGTGTGTGTATGTTTGTATATGTATATGTATATATGTATGTGTGTATGTGTATATGTGTATGTGTCTGAATGTGTGTATGTGGGTATGTGTATGTATGTGTGTATGTTATGTGTATGCATGTGTGAATGTAAGTATGGGTATTTGTGTGTAAGTGTGAATGTGTATGCGGATATACGTGTATGTGTGTATTTGTGTGTATGTGCGTGCGTATGCTTGTATGTGTGTGTATGTGTACATGTATGTCCGTATGTATGTGTGTATGTCTGTATGTGTGTGAATGTATATGTGTGTATGTGTGTCTATGTGAATGTGTGTATAATTGTCATCATAGCTTGAAATAGTTAATTCTAAACATCTTGTTCCCGAAGTACCTGTCCGGCCGTCATATAAGAAAAAGGCTAAATATAAAAGAACCATACTTTAAACTATGGACAGTGGCGTTTAGACCACGTTTAAAATTTGTCCCTATGGGATTCACTTCTTCAACTGCATTAAATTTAGTTCTTGGTTATCAGTCGATGTATAAATGTATTGTATTCATCTGTGTATTTCATGAAACTTATGTACAATCGTTCTTAATCCTACAAAACCGGGTTTGAATCTCATTTCCGGGAAGGATTTCCAATGCCACAATATGCCACTATAATTTTCATTGTAGCTTGCCGTAGTTAATTCTAAACATCTTGCTCCTCATTTACCTGTCCGGCCGTCATATAAGATAAAGGCTATATGTAAAAGAACCTGACTTTAAAATATGAATTGTTTCTTGGAGGTTAAGTTTAAAAGTTTTCCGAATTGGATTCAATTCTTCAACTGAAATATAATCCCAAATGAAAATTCTGCTTAGTCCGCTGTATGTGTGTGTCTATGTGAGTATGGATATATGTGTGTAAGTGTGTATGTGTGCATGTGTGTATTTGTGTATGCGGGTATACGTGTATTTGTGTATGTGTGTGCATGTGTGTGCGTATGCGTGTATTTGTGTATGTGAGTATATGTGTAAAGTGTGTATGTGCATGTGTGTCTGTATGTATGCGTGTATGTATGTATGTTTGTTTGTGTGTGTGTGTATGTTTGTATATGTATATGTATATATGTATGTGTGTATGTGTATATGTGTCTGAATGTGTGTATGTGGGTATGTGTATGTATGTGTGTATGTTATGTGTATGCATGTGTGAATGTAAGTATGGGTATTTGTGTGTAAGTGTGAATGTGTATGCGGATATACGTGTATGTGTGTATTTGTGTGTATGTGCGTGCGTATGCTTGTATGTGTGTATATGTGTGTGTATGTGTACATGTATGTCCGTATGTGTGTGAATGTATATGTGTGTATGTGTGTCTATGTGAATGTGTGTATAATTGTCATCATAGCTTGAAATAGTTAATTCTAAACATCTTGTTCCCGAAGTACCTGTTCGGTCGTCATATAAGAAAAAGGCTATATATATAAATGAACATGACTTTAAACTATGAACAGTGGCGTGGAGGTCACGTTTAAAAGTTGCCGGAATTGGACTCACTTCTTCTTCAATTGCATTCAATTTACTTCTGGGCTATCAGTCGATACAGTCTTTGCGTCATATTAGAAAAAGGCTATATATAAAATACCGAATTTTCAACATTGCTAAGGCAAGTAACTAAAACTATTTGAATAATTTGTAAAATTAAGTTTCCAGTTACCTGACGATTTCTAAAATACATAGGAAACGATATGTATTGTGTGAATTTCATGAAAATATGTAAAATCGTTCTGACTCATACAAAAGCCGTGTTTGAAGCTCATCTCTGGGAAGGATTTCGCATCCCGCAATATGCCCTTCTAATTATCCTAATAGATTGCCATATAGTTAATTCTGAACATCTTGTTCCCGAAGTACCTGTCCGGCCGTCATATAAGAAAAAGGCTATATATATAAAAGAACCTGACTTTAAACTATGAACAGTTGCGTGGAGGTCACGTTTAAAATTTGTCCCTATGGGATATACTTCTTAAACTGCATTAAATTTAGTTCTTGGTTATCAGTCGATCGACCTGTAAATGTATTGCATTCATCTGTGTATTTTATGCAACTTATGTACAATCGTTCTAAATCCTACAAATCCAGGTCTGAATCTCATTTCCGGGATGGATTTCCAATTCCGCAATATGCCATTATAATTGTCATTGTAGCTCGCCGTAGTTAATTCTAAACATCTTGTTCCTGAATTACCTGTCCGGCCGTCATATAAGAAAAAGGCTATATATAAAAGAACCATACTTTAAACTATGGACAGTGGCGTTCAGACCACGTTTAAAATTTGTCCCTTTGGGATTCACTTCTTCAACTGCATTAAATTTAGTCTTGGTTATCAGTCGATGTGTAAATGTATTGTATTCATTTGTGTATTTCATGAAACTTATGTACAATCGTTCTAAATCCTACAAA
Source organism: Sinonovacula constricta (assembly GCA_007844125.1). Classification (NCBI taxonomy): domain Eukaryota; kingdom Metazoa; phylum Mollusca; class Bivalvia; order Cardiida; family Solecurtidae; genus Sinonovacula; species Sinonovacula constricta. Next base: position 26,612,371 of record CM017556.1, on the reverse strand, counting down.
ACCGGGTTTGAATCTCATTTCCGGGAAGGATTTCCAATGCCACAATATGCCACTATAATTGTCATCATAGCTTGCCGTAGTTATTTCTAAACATCTTGTTCCTCAATTACCTCTCCGGCCGTCATATAAGATAAAGGCTATATGTAAAAGAACCTGACTTTAAAATATGAATTGTTTCTTGGAGGTTAAGTTTAAAAGTTTTCCGAATTGGATTTAATAATCTTCAACTGAAATATAATCCCAAATGAAAATTCTGCTTAGTCCGCTGTATGTGTGTGTGTCTATGTGAGTATGGATATATGTGTGTAAGTGTGTATGTGTGCATGTGTGTATTTGTGTATGCGGGTATACGTGTATTTGTGTATGTGTGTGCATGTGTGTGCGTATGCGTGTATTTGTGTATGTGAGTATATGTGTAAAGTGTGTATGTGTGCATGTGTGTCTGTTTGTTTGTGTGTGTGTGTATGTGTGTATATGTATATGTATATATGTATGTGTGTATGTGTATATGTGTATGTGTGTGAATGTGTGTATGTGTGTATGTGAGTATGTGTGTATGTTTGTGAATGTGTCTATGTGAGTATGTATGTTTGTGTGTCCATGTGTGTATGTGTATATATGTGTGTATGTGCGTATGTGCGTATGTGCGTATGTGTGTGCGTATGTGAGTGTATGTTGGTATGTGTGTGTGTGTATTTATGTCTGTATATGTGTGATATGTATATGTGTGTATGTGTGTCTATGTGAATGTGTGTATAATTGTCATCTTAGCTTGAAATAGTTAATTCTAAACATCTTGTTCCCGAAGTAACTGTTCGGTCGTCATATAAGAAAAAGGCTATATATATAACATGACTTTAAACTATGAACAGTGGCGTGGAGGTCACGTTTAAAAGTTGCCGGAATTGGACTCACTTCTTCTTCAATTGCATTAAATTTACTTCTGGGCTATCAGTCGATACAGTGTTTGCGTCATATTAGAAAAAGGCTATATATAAAATACCGAATTTTCAACATGTCCTAAAACTATTTGAATAATTTGTAAAATTAAGTTTTTAGTTACCTGACGATTTGTAATATATACAGGAGACGATATGTATTGTGTGAATTTCATGAAAATATGTAAAATCGTTCTGACTCGTACAAAAGCCGTGTTTGAAGATCATCTCTTGGAAGGATTTCGCATCCCGCAATATAACCTTCTAATTATCCTAAAAGATTGCCATATAGTTAATTTTGAACATCTTGTTCCCGAAGTACCTGTCCGGCCGTCATATAAGAAAAAGGCTATATATAAAACAACCTGACTTTGAAATATGAATTGTTTCTTGGAGGTCACGTTTAAAATTTGTCCCTATGGGATTTACTTCTTCAACTGCATTAAATTTAGTTCTTGGTTATCAGTCGATCGACCTGCCTGTAAATGTATTGCATTCATCTGTGTATTTTATGTAACTTATGTACAATCGTTCTAAATCCTACAAATCCGGGTTTAAATAGGTAAATAAGAAAAGGTGAATCTCATTTCCGGGATGGATTTCCAATTCCGCAATATGCCATGATAAGTGTCATTGTAGCTTGCCGTAGTTAATTCTAAACATCTTGTTCCTGAATTACCTGTCCGGCCGTCATATAAGAAAAAGGCTATATGTAAAAGAACCTGACTTTAAAATATGAATTGTTTCTTGGAGGTTAAGTTTAAAAGTTTTCCGAATTGGATTCAATTCGTCAACTGAAATATAATCCCAAATGAAAATTCTGCTTAGTCCGCTGTATGTGTGTGTCTATGTGAGTATGGATATATGTGTGTAAGTGTGTATGTGTGCATGTGTGTATTTGTGTATGCGGGTATATGTGTAAAGTGTGTATGCGTGCATGTGTGTCTGTATGTATGCGTGTATGTATGTATGTTTTGTTTGTGTGTGTGTGTATGTGTGTATATGTATATGTATATATGTATGTGTGTATGGGTATATGTGTATGTGTGTGAATGTGTGTTTGTGGGTATGTGTATGTATGTGTGTATGTTATGTGTATGCATGTGTACATGTATGTCCGTATGTATGTGTGTATGTCTGTATGTGTGTGAATGTATATGTGTGCATGTGTGTCTATGTGAATGTGTGTATAATTTTCATCATAGCTTGAAATAGTTTATTCTAAACATCTTGTTCCCGAAGTACCTGTTCGATCGTCATATAAGAAAAAGGCTATATATAAAAATGAACATGACTTTAAACTATGAACAGTGGCGTGGAGGTCACGTTTAAAAGTTGCCGGAATTCACTTCTTCTTCAATTGCATTAAATTTACTTCTGGGCTATCAGTCGATACAGTCTCTGCGTCATATTAGAAAAGGCTATACATAAAATACCGAATTTTCAACATTGCTAAGGCAAGTAACTAAAACTATTTGAATAATTTGTAAAATTAAGTTTCCAGTTACCTGACGATTTCTAAAATACATAGGAAACGATATGTATTGTGTGAATTTCATGAAAATATGTAAAATCGTTCTGACTCATACAAAAGCCGTGTTTGAAGCTCATCTCTGGGAAGGATTTCGCATCCCGCGATATGCCCTTCTAATTATCCTAATAGATTGCCATATAGTTAATTCTGAACATCTTGTTCCCGAAGTACCTGTCCGGCCGTCATATAAGAAAAAGGCTATATATATAAAAGAACCTGACTTTAAACTATGAACAGTTGCGTGGAGGTCACGTTTAAAATTTGTCCCTATGGGATTTACTTCTTCAACTGCATTAAATTTAGTTCTTGGTTATCAGTCGATCGACCTGTAAATGTATTGCCTTCATCTGTGTATTTTATGCAACTTATGTACAATCGTTCTAAATCCTACAAATCCAGGTCTGAATCTCATTTCCGGGAAGTATTTCCAATGCCACAATATGCCACTATAATTGTCATCATAGCTTGCCGTAGTTATTTCTAAACATCTTGTTGCTCAATTACCTCTCCGGCCGTCATATAAGATAATTGCTATATGTAAAAGAACCTGACTTTAAAATATGAATTGTTTCTTGGAGGTTAAGTTTAAAAGTTTTCCGAATTGGATTCAATTCTTCAACTGAAATATAATCCCAAATGAAAATTCTGCTTAGTCCGCTGTATGTGTGTGTCTATGTGAGTATGGATATATGTGTGTAAGTGTGTATGTGTGCATGTGTGTATTTGTGTATGCGGGTATACGTGTATTTGTGTATGTGTGTGCATGTGTGTGCGTATGCGTGTATTTGTGTATGTGAGTATATGTGTAAAGTGTGTATGTGCATGTGTGTCTGTATGTATGCGTGTATGTATGTATGTTTGTTTGTGTGTGTGTGTATGTTTGTATATGTATATGTATATATGTATGTGTGTATGTGTATATGTGTCTGAATGTGTGTATGTGGGTATGTGTATGTATGTGTGTATGTTATGTGTATGCATGTGTGAATGTAAGTATGGGTATTTGTGTGTAAGTGTGAATGTGTATGCGGATATACGTGTATGTGTGTATTTGTGTGTATGTGCGTGCGTATGCTTGTATGTGTGTGTATGTGTACATGTATGTCCGTATGTATGTGTGTATGTCTGTATGTGTGTGAATGTATATGTGTGTATGTGTGTCTATGTGAATGTGTGTATAATTGTCATCATAGCTTGAAATAGTTAATTCTAAACATCTTGTTCCCGAAGTACCTGTCCGGCCGTCATATAAGAAAAAGGCTAAATATAAAAGAACCATACTTTAAACTATGGACAGTGGCGTTTAGACCACGTTTAAAATTTGTCCCTATGGGATTCACTTCTTCAACTGCATTAAATTTAGTTCTTGGTTATCAGTCGATGTATAAATGTATTGTATTCATCTGTGTATTTCATGAAACTTATGTACAATCGTTCTTAATCCTACAAAACCGGGTTTGAATCTCATTTCCGGGAAGGATTTCCAATGCCACAATATGCCACTATAATTTTCATTGTAGCTTGCCGTAGTTAATTCTAAACATCTTGCTCCTCATTTACCTGTCCGGCCGTCATATAAGATAAAGGCTATATGTAAAAGAACCTGACTTTAAAATATGAATTGTTTCTTGGAGGTTAAGTTTAAAAGTTTTCCGAATTGGATTCAATTCTTCAACTGAAATATAATCCCAAATGAAAATTCTGCTTAGTCCGCTGTATGTGTGTGTCTATGTGAGTATGGATATATGTGTGTAAGTGTGTATGTGTGCATGTGTGTATTTGTGTATGCGGGTATACGTGTATTTGTGTATGTGTGTGCATGTGTGTGCGTATGTGTGCATGTGTGTCTGTATGTATGCGTGTATGTATGTATGATTGTTTGTGTGTGTGTGTATGTTTGTATATGTATATGTATATATGTATGTGTGTATGTGTATATGTGTCTGAATGTGTGTATGTGGGTATGTGTATGTATGTGTGTATGTTATGTGTATGCATGTGTGAATGTAAGTATGGGTATTTGTGTGTAAGTGTGAATGTGTATGCGGATATACGTGTATGTGTGTATTTGTGTGTATGTGCGTGCGTATGCTTGTATGTGTGTATATGTGTGTGTATGTGTACATGTATGTCCGTATGTGTGTGAATGTATATGTGTGTATGTGTGTCTATGTGAATGTGTGTATAATTGTCATCATAGCTTGAAATAGTTAATTCTAAACATCTTGTTCCCGAAGTACCTGTTCGGTCGTCATATAAGAAAAAGGCTATATATATAAATGAACATGACTTTAAACTATGAACAGTGGCGTGGAGGTCACGTTTAAAAGTTGCCGGAATTGGACTCACTTCTTCTTCAATTGCATTGAATTTACTTCTGGGCTATCAGTCGATACAGTCTTTGCGTCATATTAGAAAAAGGCTATATATAAAATACCGAATTTTCAACATTGCTAAGGCAAGTAACTAAAACTATTTGAATAATTTGTAAAATTAAGTTTCCAGTTACCTGACGATTTCTAAAATACATAGGAAACGATATGTATTGTGTGAATTTCATGAAAATATGTAAAATCGTTCTGACTCATACAAAAGCCGTGTTTGAAGCTCATCTCTGGGAAGGATTTCGCATCCCGCAATATGCCCTTCTAATTATCCTAATAGATTGCCATATAGTTAATTCTGAACATCTTGTTCCCGAAGTACCTGTCCGGCCGTCATATAAGAAAAAGGCTATATATATAAAAGAACCTGACTTTAAACTATGAACAGTTGCGTGGAGGTCACGTTTAAAATTTGTCCCTATGGGATATACTTCTTAAACTGCATTAAATTTAGTTCTTGGTTATCAGTCGATCGACCTGTAAATGTATTGCATTCATCTGTGTATTTTATGCAACTTATGTACAATCGTTCTAAATCCTACAAATCCAGGTCTGAATCTCATTTCCGGGATGGATTTCCAATTCCGCAATATGCCATTATAATTGTCATTGTAGCTCGCCGTAGTTAATTCTAAACATCTTGTTCCTGAATTACCTGTCCGGCCGTCATATAAGAAAAAGGCTATATATAAAAGAACCATACTTTAAACTATGGACAGTGGCGTTCAGACCACGTTTAAAATTTGTCCCTTTGGGATTCACTTCTTCAACTGCATTAAATTTAGTCTTGGTTATCAGTCGATGTGTAAATGTATTGTATTCATTTGTGTATTTCATGAAACTTATGTACAATCGTTCTAAATCCTACAAAACCGGGTTTGAATCTCATTTCCGGGAAGGATTTCCAATGCCACAATATGCCACTATAATTGTCATCATAGCTTGCCGTAGTTATTTCTAAACATCTTGTTCCTCAATTACCTCTCCGGCCGTCATATAAGATAAAGGCTATATGTAAAAGAACCTGACTTTAAAATATGAATTGTTTCTTGGAGGTTAAGTTTAAAAGTTTTCCGAATTGGATTTAATAATCTTCAACTGAAATATAATCCCAAATGAAAATTCTGCTTAGTCCGCTGTATGTGTGTGTGTCTATGTGAGTATGGATATATGTGTGTAAGTGTGTATGTGTGCATGTGTGTATTTGTGTATGCGGGTATACGTGTATTTGTGTATGTGTGTGCATGTGTGTGCGTATGCGTGTATTTGTGTATGTGAGTATATGTGTAAAGTGTGTATGTGTGCATGTGTGTCTGTTTGTTTGTGTGTGTGTGTATGTGTGTATATGTATATGTATATATGTATGTGTGTATGTGTATATGTGTATGTGTGTGAATGTGTGTATGTGTGTATGTGAGTATGTGTGTATGTTTGTGAATGTGTCTATGTGAGTATGTATGTTTGTGTGTCCATGTGTGTATGTGTATATATGTGTGTATGTGCGTATGTGCGTATGTGCGTATGTGTGTGCGTATGTGAGTGTATGTTGGTATGTGTGTGTGTGTATTTATGTCTGTATATGTGTGATATGTATATGTGTGTATGTGTGTCTATGTGAATGTGTGTATAATTGTCATCTTAGCTTGAAATAGTTAATTCTAAACATCTTGTTCCCGAAGTAACTGTTCGGTCGTCATATAAGAAAAAGGCTATATATATAACATGACTTTAAACTATGAACAGTGGCGTGGAGGTCACGTTTAAAAGTTGCCGGAATTGGACTCACTTCTTCTTCAATTGCATTAAATTTACTTCTGGGCTATCAGTCGATACAGTGTTTGCGTCATATTAGAAAAAGGCTATATATAAAATACCGAATTTTCAACATGTCCTAAAACTATTTGAATAATTTGTAAAATTAAGTTTTTAGTTACCTGACGATTTGTAATATATACAGGAGACGATATGTATTGTGTGAATTTCATGAAAATATGTAAAATCGTTCTGACTCGTACAAAAGCCGTGTTTGAAGATCATCTCTTGGAAGGATTTCGCATCCCGCAATATAACCTTCTAATTATCCTAAAAGATTGCCATATAGTTAATTTTGAACATCTTGTTCCCGAAGTACCTGTCCGGCCGTCATATAAGAAAAAGGCTATATATAAAACAACCTGACTTTGAAATATGAATTGTTTCTTGGAGGTCACGTTTAAAATTTGTCCCTATGGGATTTACTTCTTCAACTGCATTAAATTTAGTTCTTGGTTATCAGTCGATCGACCTGCCTGTAAATGTATTGCATTCATCTGTGTATTTTATGTAACTTATGTACAATCGTTCTAAATCCTACAAATCCGGGTTTAAATAGGTAAATAAGAAAAGGTGAATCTCATTTCCGGGATGGATTTCCAATTCCGCAATATGCCATGATAAGTGTCATTGTAGCTTGCCGTAGTTAATTCTAAACATCTTGTTCCTGAATTACCTGTCCGGCCGTCATATAAGAAAAAGGCTATATGTAAAAGAACCTGACTTTAAAATATGAATTGTTTCTTGGAGGTTAAGTTTAAAAGTTTTCCGAATTGGATTCAATTCGTCAACTGAAATATAATCCCAAATGAAAATTCTGCTTAGTCCGCTGTATGTGTGTGTCTATGTGAGTATGGATATATGTGTGTAAGTGTGTATGTGTGCATGTGTGTATTTGTGTATGCGGGTATATGTGTAAAGTGTGTATGCGTGCATGTGTGTCTGTATGTATGCGTGTATGTATGTATGTTTTGTTTGTGTGTGTGTGTATGTGTGTATATGTATATGTATATATGTATGTGTATGGGTATATGTGTATGTGTGTGAATGTGTGTTTGTGGGTATGTGTATGTATGTGTGTATGTTATGTGTATGCATGTGTACATGTATGTCCGTATGTATGTGTGTATGTCTGTATGTGTGTGAATGTATATGTGTGCATGTGTGTCTATGTGAATGTGTGTATAATTTTCATCATAGCTTGAAATAGTTTATTCTAAACATCTTGTTCCCGAAGTACCTGTTCGATCGTCATATAAGAAAAAGGCTATATATAAAAATGAACATGACTTTAAACTATGAACAGTGGCGTGGAGGTCACGTTTAAAAGTTGCCGGAATTCACTTCTTCTTCAATTGCATTAAATTTACTTCTGGGCTATCAGTCGATACAGTCTCTGCGTCATATTAGAAAAGCCTATACATAAAATACCGAATTTTCAACATTGCTAAGGCAAGTAACTAAAACTATTTGAATAATTTGTAAAATTAAGTTTCCAGTTACCTGACGATTTCTAAAATACATAGGAAACGATATGTATTGTGTGAATTTCATGAAAATATGTAAAATCGTTCTGACTCATACAAAAGCCGTGTTTGAAGCTCATCTCTGGGAAGGATTTCGCATCCCGCGATATGCCCTTCTAATTATCCTAATAGATTGCCATATAGTTCATTCTGAACATCTTGTTCCCGAAGTACCTGTCCGGCCGTCATATAAGAAAAAGGCTATATATATAAAAGAACCTGACTTTAAACTATGAACAGTTGCGTGGAGGTCACGTTTAAAATTTGTCCCTATGGGATTTACTTCTTCAACTGCATTAAATTTAGTTCTTGGTTATCAGTCGATCGACCTGTAAATGTATTGCATTCATCTGTGTATTTTATGCAACTTATGTACAATCGTTCTAAATCCTACAAATCCAGGTCTGAATCTCATTTCCGGGAAGTATTTCCAATGCCACAATATGCCACTATAATTGTCATCATAGCTTGCCGTAGTTATTTCTAAACATCTTGTTGCTCAATTACCTCTCCGGCCGTCATATAAGATAATTGCTATATGTAAAAGAACCTGACTTTAAAATATGAATTGTTTCTTGGAGGTTAAGTTTAAAAGTTTTCCGAATTGGATTCAATTCTTCAACTGAAATATAATCCCAAATGAAAATTCTGCTTAGTCCGCTGTATGTGTGTGTCTATGTGAGTATGGATATATGTGTGTAAGTGTGTATGTGTGCATGTGTGTATTTGTGTATGCGGGTATACGTGTATTTGTGTATGTGTGTGCATGTGTGTGCGTATGCGTGTATTTGTGTATGTGAGTATATGTGTAAAGTGTGTATGTGCATGTGTGTCTGTATGTATGCGTGTATGTATGTATGTTTGTTTGTGTGTGTGTGTATGTTTGTATATGTATATGTATATATGTATGTGTGTATGTGTATATGTGTATGTGTCTGAATGTGTGTATGTGGGTATGTGTATGTATGTGTGTATGTCATGTGTATGCATGTGTGAATGTAAGTATGGGTATTTGTGTGTAAGTGTGAATGTGTATGCGGATATACGTGTATGTGTGTATTTGTGTGTATGTGCGTGCGTATGCTTGTATGTGTGTGTATGTGTACATGTATGTCCGTATGTATGTGTGTATGTCTGTATGTGTGTGAATGTATATGTGTGTATATGTGTCTATGTGAATGTGTGTATAATTGTCATCATAGCTTGAAATAGTTAATTCTAAACATCTTGTTCCCGAAGTACCTGTCCGGCCGTCATATAAGAAAAAGGCTAAATATAAAAGAACCATACTTTAAACTATGGACAGTGGCGTTTAGACCACGTTTAAAATTTGTCCCTATGGGATTCACTTCTTCAACTGCATTAAATTTAGTTCTTGGTTATCAGTCGATGTATAAATGTATTGTATTCATCTGTGTATTTCATGAAACTTATGTACAATCGTTCTTAATCCTACAAAACCGGGTTTGAATCTCATTTCCGGGAAGGATTTCCAATGCCACAATATGCCACTATAATTTTCATTGTAGCTTGCCGTAGTTAATTCTAAACATCTTGCTCCTCATTTACCTGTCCGGCCGTCATATAAGATAAAGGCTATATGTAAAAGAACCTGACTTTAAAATATGAATTGTTTCTTGGAGGTTAAGTTTAAAAGTTTTCCGAATTGGATTCAATTCTTCAACTGAAATATAATCCCAAATGAAAATTCTGCTTAGTCCGCTGTATGTGTGTGTCTATGTGAGTATGGATATATGTGTGTAAGTGTGTATGTGTGCATGTGTGTATTTGTGTATGCGGGTATACGTGTATTTGTGTATGTGTGTGCATGTGTGTGCGTATGCGTGTATTTGTGTATGTGAGTATATGTGTAAAGTGTGTATGTGCATGTGTGTCTGTATGTATGCGTGTATGTATGTATGTTTGTTTGTGTGTGTGTGTATGTTTGTATATGTATATGTATATATGTATGTGTGTATGTGTATATGTGTATGTGTCTGAATGTGTGTATGTGGGTATGTGTATGTATGTGTGTATGTTATGTGTATGCATGTGTGAATGTAAGTATGGGTATTTGTGTGTAAGTGTGAATGTGTATGCGGATATACGTGTATGTGTGTATTTGTGTGTATGTGCGTGCGTATGCTTGTATGTGTATATGTGTGTGTATGTGTACATGTATGTCCGTATGTATGTGTGTATGTCTGTATGTGTGTGAATGTATATGTGTGTATGTGTGTCTATGTGAATGTGTGTATAATTGTCATCATAGCTTGAAATAGTTAATTCTAAACATCTTGTTCCCGAAGTACCTGTCCGGCCGTCATATAAGAAAAAGGCTAAATATAAAAGAACCATACTTTAAACTATGGACAGTGGCGTTTAGACCACGTTTAAAATTTGTCCCTATGGGATTCACTTCTTCAACTGCATTAAATTTAGTTCTTGGTTATCAGTCGATGTATAAATGTATTGTATTCATCTGTGTATTTCATGAAACTTATGTACAATCGTTCTTAATCCTACAAAACCGGGTTTGAATCTCATTTCCGGGAAGGATTTCCAATGCCACAATATGCCACTATAATTTTCATTGTAGCTTGCCGTAGTTAATTCTAAACATCTTGCTCCTCATTTACCTGTCCGGCCGTCATATAAGATAAAGGCTATATGTAAAAGAACCTGACTTTAAAATATGAATTGTTTCTTGGAGGTTAAGTTTAAAAGTTTTCCGAATTGGATTCAATTCTTCAACTGAAATATAATCCCAAATGAAAATTCTGCTTAGTCCGCTGTATGTGTGTGTCTATGTGAGTATGGATATATGTGTGTAAGTGTGTATGTGTGCATGTGTGTATTTGTGTATGCGGGTATACGTGTATTTGTGTATGTGTGTGCATGTGTGTGCGTATGCGTGTATTTGTGTATGTGAGTATATGTGTAAAGTGTGTATGTGCATGTGTGTCTGTATGTATGCGTGTATGTATGTATGTTTGTTTGTGTGTGTGTGTATGTTTGTATATGTATATGTATATATGTATGTGTGTATGTGTATATGTGTATGTGTCTGAATGTGTGTATGTGGGTATGTGTATGTATGTGTGTATGTTATGTGTATGCATGTGTGAATGTAAGTATGGGTATTTGTGTGTAAGTGTGAATGTGTATGCGGATATACGTGTATGTGTGTATTTGTGTGTATGTGCGTGCGTATGCTTGTATGTGTATATGTGTGTGTATGTGTACATGTATGTCCGTATGTATGTGTGTATGTCTGTATGTGTGTGAATGTATATGTGTGTATGTGTGTCTATGTGAATGTGTGTATAATTGTCATCATAGCTTGAAATAGTTAATTCTAAACATCTTGTTCCCGAAGTACCTGTTCGGTCGTCATATAAGAAAAAGGCTATATATATAAATGAACATGACTTTAAACCATGAACAGTGGCGTGGAGGTCACGTTTAAAAGTTGCCGGAATTGGACTCACTTCTTCTTCAATTGCATTAAATTTACTTCTGGGCTATCAGTCGATACAGTCTCTGCGTCATATTAGAAAAAGGCTATATATAAAATACCGAATTTTCAACATTGCTAAGGCAAGTAACTAAAACTATTTGAATAATTTGTAAAATTAAGTTTCCAGTTACCTGACGATTTCTAAAATACATAGGAAACGATATGTATTGTGTGAATTTCATGAAAATATGTAAAATCGTTCTGACTCATACAAAAGCCGTGTTTGAAGCTCATCTCTGGGAAGGATTTCGCATCCCGCAATATGCCCTTCTAATTATCCTAATAGATTGCCATATAGTTAATTCTGAACATCTTGTTCCCGAAGTACCTGTCCGGCCGTCATATAAGAAAAAGGCTATATATATAAAAGAACCTGACTTTAAACTATGAACAGTTGCGTGGAGGTCACGTTTAAAATTTGTCCCTATGGGATTTACTTCTTCAACTGCATTAAATTTAGTTCTTGGTTATCAGTCGATCGACCTGTAAATGTATTGCATTCATCTGTGTATTTTATGCAACTTATGTACAATCGTTCTAAATCCTACAAATCCAGGTCTGAATCTCATTTCCGGGATGGATTTCCAATTCCGCAATATGCCATGATAAGTGTCATTGTAGCTTGCCGTAGTTAATTCTAAACATCTTGTTCCTGAATTACCTGTCCGGCCGTCATATAAGATAAAGGCTATATGTAAAAGAACCTGACTTTAAAATATGAATTGTTTCTTGGAGGTTAAGTTTAAAAGTTTTCCGAATTGGATTCAATTCGTCAACTGAAATATAATCCCAAATGAAAATTCTGCTTAGTCCGCTGTATGTGTGTGTCTATGTGAGTATGGATATATGTGTGTAAGTGTGTATGTGTGCATGTGTGTATTTGTGTATGCGGGTATATGTGTAAAGTGTGTATGCGTGCATGTGTGTCTGTATGTATGCGTGTATGTATGTATGTTTTGTTTGTGTGTGTGTGTATGTGTGTATATGTATATGTATATATGTATGTGTGTATGGGTATATGTGTATGTGTGTGAATGTGTGTTTGTGGGTATGTGTATGTATGTGTGTATGTTATGTGTATGCATGTGTACATGTATGTCCGTATGTATGTGTGTATGTCTGTATGTGTGTGAATGTATATGTGTGTATGTGTGTCTATGTGAATGTGTGTATAATTTTCATCATAGCTTGAAATAGTTTATTCTAAACATCTTGTTCCCGAAGTACCTGTTCGATCGTCATATAAGAAAAAGGCTATATATAAAAATGAACATGACTTTAAACTATGAACAGTGGCGTGGAGGTCACGTTTAAAAGTTGCCGGAATTCACTTCTTCTTCAATTGCATTAAATTTACTTCTGGGCTATCAGTCGATACAGTCTCTGCGTCATATTAGAAAAGGCTATACATAAAATACCGAATTTTCAACATTGCTAAGGCAAGTAACTAAAACTATTTGAATAATTTGTAAAATTAAGTTTCCAGTTACCTGACGATTTCTAAAATACATAGGAAACGATATGTATTGTGTGAATTTCATGAAAATATGTAAAATCGTTCTGACTCATACAAAAGCCGTGTTTGAAGCTCATCTCTGGGAAGGATTTCGCATCCCGCAATATGCCCTTCTAATTATCCTAATAGATTGCCATATAGTTCATTCTGAACATCTTGTTCCCGAAGTACCTGTCCGGCCGTCATATAAGAAAAAGGCTATATATATAAAAGAACCTGACTTTAAACTATGAACAGTTGCGTGGAGGTCACGTTTAAAATGTGTCCCTATGGGATTTACTTCTTCAACTGCATTAAATTTAGTTCTTGGTTATCAGTCGATCGACCTGTAAATGTATTGCATTCATCTGTGTATTTTATGCAACTTATGTACAATCGTTCTAAATCCTACAAATCCAGGTCTGAATCTCATTTCCGGGAAGTATTTCCAATGCCACAATATGCCACTATAATTGTCATCATAGCTTGCCGTAGTTATTTCTAAACATCTTGTTGCTCAATTACCTCTCCGGCCGTCATATAAGATAATTGCTATATGTAAAAGAACCTGACTTTAAAATATGAATTGTTTCTTGGAGGTTAAGTTTAAAAGTTTTCCGAATTGGATTCAATTCTTCAACTGAAATATAATCCCAAATGAAAATTCTGCTTAGTCCGCTGTATGTGTGTGTCTATGTGAGTATGGATATATGTGTGTAAGTGTGTATGTGTGCATGTGTGTATTTGTGTATGCGGGTATACGTGTATTTGTGTATGTGTGTGCATGTGTGTGCGTATGCGTGTATTTGTGTATGTGAGTATATGAGTAAAGTGTGTATGTGCATGTGTGTCTGTATGTATGCGTGTATGTATGTATGTTTGTTTGTGTGTGTGTGTATGTTTGTATATGTATATGTATATATGTATGTGTGTATGTGTATATGTGTATGTGTCTGAATGTGTGTATGTGGGTATGTGTATGTATGTGTGTATGTTATGTGTATGCATGTGTGAATGTAAGTATGGGTATTTGTGTGTAAGTGTGAATGTGTATGCGGATATACGTGTATGTGTGTATTTGTGTGTATGTGCGTGCGTATGCTTGTATGTGTATATGTGTGTGTATGTGTACATGTATGTCCGTATGTATGTGTGTATGTCTGTATGTGTGTGAATGTATATGTGTGTATGTGTGTCTATGTGAATGTGTGTATAATTGTCATCATAGCTTGAAATAGTTAATTCTAAACATCTTGTTCCCGAAGTACCTGTTCGGTCGTCATATAAGAAAAAGGCTATATATATAAATGAACATGACTTTAAACTATGAACAGTGGCGTGGAGGTCACGTTTAAAAGTTGCCGGAATTGGACTCACTTCTTCTTCAATTGCATTAAATTTACTTCTGGGCTATCAGTCGATACAGTCTCTGCGTCATATTAGAAAAAGGCTATATATAAAATACCGAATTTTCAACATTGCTAAGGCAAGTAACTAAAACTATTTGAATAATTTGTAAAATTAAGTTTCCAGTTACCTGACGATTTCTAAAATACATAGGAAACGATATGTATTGTGTGAATTTCATGAAAATATGTAAAATCGTTCTGACTCATACAAAAGCCGTGTTTGAAGCTCATCTCTGGGAAGGATTTCGCATCCCGCAATATGCCCTTCTAATTATCCTAATAGATTGCCATATAGTTAATTCTGAACATCTTGTTCCCGAAGTACCTGTCCGGCCGTCATATAAGAAAAAGGCTATATATATAAAAGAACCTGACTTTAAACTATGAACAGTTGCGTGGAGGTCACGTTTAAAATTTGTCCCTATGGGATTTACTTCTTAAACTGCATTAAATTTAGTTCTTGGTTATCAGTCGATCGACCTGTAAATGTATTGCATTCATCTGTGTATTTTATGCAACTTATGTACAATCGTTCTAAATCCTACAAATCCAGGTCTGAATCTCATTTCCGGGATGGATTTCCAATTCCGCAATATGCCATTATAATTGTCATTGTAGCTCGCCGTAGTTAATTCTAAACATCTTGTTCCTGAATTACCTGTCCGGCCGTCATATAAGAAAAAGGCTATATATAAAAGAACCATACTTTAAACTATGGACAGTGGCGTTCAGACCACGTTTAAAATTTGTCCCTTTGGGATTCACTTCTTCAACTGCATTAAATTTAGTCTTGGTTATCAGTCGATGTGTAAATGTATTGTATTCATTTGTGTATTTCATGAAACTTATGTACAATCGTTCTAAATCCTACAAAACCGGGTTTGAATCTCATTTCCGGGAAGGATTTCTAATGCCACAATATGCCACTATAATTGTCATCATAGCTTGCCGTAGTTATTTCTAAACATCTTGTTCCTCAATTACCTCTCCGGCCGTCATATAAGATAAAGGCTATATGTAAAAGAACCTGACTTTAAAATATGAATTGTTTCTTGGAGGTTAAGTTTAAAAGTTTTCCGAATTGGATTTAATAATCTTCAACTGAAATATAATCCCAAATGAAAATTCTGCTTAGTCCGCTGTATGTGTGTGTGTCTATGTGAGTATGGATATATGTGTGTAAGTGTGTATGTGTGCATGTGTGTATTTGTGTATGCGGGTATACGTGTATTTGTGTATGTGTGTGCATGTGTGTGCGTATGCGTGTATTTGTGTTTGTGAGTATATGTGTAAAGTGTGTATGTGTGCATGTGTGTCTGTTTGTTTGTGTGTGTGTGTATGTGTGTATATGTATATGTATATATGTATGTGTGTATGTGTATATGTGTATGTGTGTGAATGTGTGTATGTGTGTATGTGAGTATGTGTGTATGTTTGTGAATGTGTCTATGTGAGTATGTATGTTTGTGTGTCCATGTGTGTATGTGTATATATGTGTGTATGTGCGTATGTGCGTATGTGCGTATGTGTGTGCGTATGTGAGTGTATGTTGGTATGTGTGTGTGTGTATTTATGTCTGTATGTGTGTGATATGTATATGTGTGTATGTGTGTCTATGTGAATGTGTGTATAATTGTCATCTTAGCTTGAAATAGTTAATTCTAAACATCTTGTTCCCGAAGTAACTGTTCGGTCGTCATATAAGAAAAAGGCTATATATATAACATGACTTTAAACTATGAACAGTGGCGTGGAGGTCACGTTTAAAAGTTGCCGGAATTGGACTCACTTCTTCTTCAATTGCATTAAATTTACTTCTGGGCTATCAGTCGATACAGTGTTTGCGTCATATTAGAAAAAGGCTATATATAAAATACCGAATTTTCAACATGTCCTAAAACTATTTGAATAATTTGTAAAATTAAGTTTTTAGTTACCTGACGATTTGTAATATATACAGGAGACGATATGTATTGTGTGAATTTCATGAAAATATGTAAAATCGTTCTGACTCGTACAAAAGCCGTGTTTGAAGATCATCTCTTGGAAGGATTTCGCATCCCGCAATATAACCTTCTAATTATCCTAAAAGATTGCCATATAGTTAATTTTGAACATCTTGTTCCCGAAGTACCTGTCCGGCCGTCATATAAGAAAAAGGCTATATATAAAACAACCTGACTTTGAAATATGAATTGTTTCTTGGAGGTCACGTTTAAAATTTGTCCCTATGGGATTTACTTCTTCAACTGCATTAAATTTAGTTCTTGGTTATCAGTCGATCGACCTGCCTGTAAATGTATTGCATTCATCTGTGTATTTTATGTAACTTATGTACAATCGTTCTAAATCCTACAAATCCGGGTTTGAATAGGTAAATAAGAAAAGGTGAATCTCATTTCCGGGATGGATTTCCAATTCCGCAATATGCCATGATAAGTGTCATTGTAGCTTGCCGTAGTTAATTCTAAACATCTTGTTCCTGAATTACCTGTCCGGCCGTCATATAAGAAAAAGGCTATATGTAAAAGAACCTGACTTTAAAATATGAATTGTTTCTTGGAGGTTAAGTTTAAAAGTTTTCCGAATTGGATTCAATTCGTCAACTGAAATATAATCCCAAATGAAAATTCTGCTTAGTCCGCTGTATGTGTGTGTCTATGTGAGTATGGATATATGTGTGTAAGTGTGTATGTGTGCATGTGTGTATTTGTGTATGCGGGTATATGTGTAAAGTGTGTATGCGTGCATGTGTGTCTGTATGTATGCGTGTATGTATGTATGTTTTGTTTGTGTGTGTGTGTATGTGTGTATATGTATATGTATATATGTATGTGTGTATGGGTATATGTGTATGTGTGTGAATGTGTGTTTGTGGGTATGTGTATGTATGTGTGTATGTTATGTGTATGCATGTGTACATGTATGTCCGTATGTATGTGTGTATGTCTGTATGTGTGTGAATGTATATGTGTGTATGTGTGTCTATGTGAATGTGTGTATAATTTTCATCATAGCTTGAAATAGTTTATTCTAAACATCTTGTTCCCGAAGTACCTGTTCGATCGTCATATAAGAAAAAGGCTATATATAAAAATGAACATGACTTTAAACTATGAACAGTGGCGTGGAGGTCACGTTTAAAAGTTGCCGGAATTCACTTCTTCTTCAATTGCATTAAATTTACTTCTGGGCTATCAGTCGATACAGTCTCTGCGTCATATTAGAAAAGGCTATACATAAAATACCGAATTTTCAACATTGCTAAGGCAAGTAACTAAAACTATTTGAATAATTTGTAAAATTAAGTTTCCAGTTACCTGACGATTTCTAAAATACATAGGAAACGATATGTATTGTGTGAATTTCATGAAAATATGTAAAATCGTTCTGACTCATACAAAAGCCGTGTTTGAAGCTCATTTCTGGGAAGGATTTCGCATCCCGCAATATGCCCTTCTAATTATCCTAATAGATTGCCATATAGTTCATTCTGAACATCTTGTTCCCGAAGTACCTGTCCGGCCGTCATATAAGAAAAAGGCTATATATATAAAAGAACCTGACTTTAAACTATGAACAGTTGCGTGGAGGTCACGTTTAAAATGTGTCCCTATGGGATTTACTTCTTCAACTGCATTAAATTTAGTTCTTGGTTATCAGTCGATCGACCTGTAAATGTATTGCATTCATCTGTGTATTTTATGCAACTTATGTACAATCGTTCTAAATCCTACAAATCCAGGTCTGAATCTCATTTCCGGGAAGTATTTCCAATGCCACAATATGCCACTATAATTGTCATCATAGCTTGCCGTAGTTATTTCTAAACATCTTGTTGCTCAATTACCTCTCCGGCCGTCATATAAGATAATTGCTATATGTAAAAGAACCTGACTTTAAAATATGAATTGTTTCTTGGAGGTTAAGTTTAAAAGTTTTCCGAATTGGATTCAATTCTTCAACTGAAATATAATCCCAAATGAAAATTCTGCTTAGTCCGCTGTATGTGTGTGTCTATGTGAGTATGGATATATGTGTGTAAGTGTGTATGTGTGCATGTGTGTATTTGTGTATGCGGGTATACGTGTATTTGTGTATGTGTGTGCATGTGTGTGCGTATGCGTGTATTTGTGTATGTGAGTATATGAGTAAAGTGTGTATGTGCATGTGTGTCTGTATGTATGCGTGTATGTATGTATGTTTGTTTGTGTGTGTGTGTATGTTTGTATATGTATATGTATATATGTATGTGTGTATGTGTATATGTGTATGTGTCTGAATGTGTGTATGTGGGTATGTGTATGTATGTGTGTATGTTATGTGTATGCATGTGTGAATGTAAGTATGGGTATTTGTGTGTAAGTGTGAATGTGTATGCGGATATACGTGTATGTGTGTATTTGTGTGTATGTGCGTGCGTATGCTTGTATGTGTGTGTATGTGTACATGTATGTCCGTATGTATGTGTGTATGTCTGTATGTGTGTGAATGTATATGTGTGTATGTGTGTCTATGTGAATGTGTGTATAATTGTCATCATAGCTTGAAATAGTTAATTCTAAACATCTTGTTCCCGAAGTACCTGTCCGGCCGTCATATAAGAAAAAGGCTAAATATAAAAGAACCATACTTTAAACTATGGACAGTGGCGTTTAGACCACGTTTAAAATTTGTCCCTATGGGATTCACTTCTTCAACTGCATTAAATTTAGTTCTTGGTTATCAGTCGATGTATAATGTATTGTATTCATCTGTGTATTTCATGAAACTTATGTACAATCGTTCTTAATCCTACAAAACCGGGTTTGAATCTCATTTCCGGGAAGGATTTCCAATGCCACAATATGCCACTATAATTTTCATTGTAGCTTGCCGTAGTTAATTCTAAACATCTTGCTCCTCATTTACCTGTCCGGCCGTCATATAAGATAAAGGCTATATGTAAAAGAACCTGACTTTAAAATATGAATTGTTTCTTGGAGGTTAAGTTTAAAAGTTTTCCGAATTGGATTCAATTCTTCAACTGAAATATAATCCCAAATGAAAATTCTGCTTAGTCCGCTGTATGTGTGTGTCTATGTGAGTATGGATATATGTGTGTAAGTGTGTATGTGTGCATGTGTGTATTTGTGTATGCGGGTATACGTGTATTTGTGTATGTGTGTGCATGTGTGTGCGTATGCGTGTATTTGTGTATGTGAGTATATGTGTAAAGTGTGTATGTGCATGTGTGTCTGTATGTATGCGTGTATGTATGTATGTTTGTTTGTGTGTGTGTGTATGTTTGTATATGTATATGTATATATGTATGTGTGTATGTGTATATGTGTATGTGTCTGAATGTGTGTATGTGGGTATGTGTATGTATGTGTGTATGTTATGTGTATGCATGTGTGAATGTAAGTATGGGTATTTGTGTGTAAGTGTGAATGTGTATGCGGATATACGTGTATGTGTGTATTTGTGTGTATGTGCGTGCGTATGCTTGTATGTGTGTATATGTGTGTGTATGTGTACATGTATGTCCGTATGTATGTGTGTATGTCTGTATGTGTGTGAATGTATATGTGTGTATGTGTGTCTATGTGAATGTGTGTATAATTGTCATCATAGCTTGAAATAGTTAATTCTAAACATCTTGTTCCCGAAGTACCTGTTCGGTCGTCATATAAGAAAAAGGCTATATATATAAATGAACATGACTTTAAACTATGAACAGTGGCGTGGAGGTCACGTTTAAAAGTTGCCGGAATTGGACTCACTTCTTCTTCAATTGCATTAAATTTACTTCTGGGCTATCAGTCGATACAGTCTCTGCGTCATATTAGAAAAAGGCTATATATAAAATACCGAATTTTCAACATTGCTAAGGCAAGTAACTAAAACTATTTGAATAATTTGTAAAATTAAGTTTCTAGTTACCTGACGATTTCTAAAATACATAGGAAACGATATGTATTGTGTGAATTTCATGAAAATATGTAAAATCGTTCTGACTCATACAAAAGCCGTGTTTGAAGCTCATCTCTGGGAAGGATTTCGCATCCCGCAATATGCCCTTCTAATTATCCTAATAGATTGCCATATAGTTAATTCTGAACATCTTGTTCCCGAAGTACCTGTCCGGCCGTCATATAAGAAAAAGGCTATATATATAAAAGAACCTGACTTTAAACTATGAACAGTTGCGTGGAGGTCACGTTTAAAATTTGTCCCTATGGGATTTACTTCTTAAACTGCATTAAATTTAGTTCTTGGTTATCAGTCGATCGACCTGTAAATGTATTGCATTCATCTGTGTATTTTATGCAACTTATGTACAATCGTTCTAAATCCTACAAATCCAGGTCTGAATCTCATTTCCGGGATGGATTTCCAATTCCGCAATATGCCATTATAATTGTCATTGTAGCTCGCCGTAGTTAATTCTAAACATCTTGTTCCTGAATTACCTGTCCGGCCGTCATATAAGAAAAAGGCTATATATAAAAGAACCATACTTTAAACTATGGACAGTGGCGTTCAGACCACGTTTAAAATTTGTCCCTTTGGGATTCACTTCTTCAACTGCATTAAATTTAGTTCTTGGTTATCAGTCGATGTGTAAATGTATTGTATTCATTTGTGTATTTCATGAAACTTATGTACAATCGTTCTAAATCCTACAAAACCGGGTTTGAATCTCATTTCCGGGAAGGATTTCCAATGCCACAATATGCCACTATAATTGTCATCATAGCTTGCCGTAGTTATTTCTAAACATCTTGTTCCTCAATTACCTCTCCGGCCGTCATATAAGATAAAGGCTATATGTAAAAGAACCTGACTTTAAAATATGAATTGTTTCTTGGAGGTTAAGTTTAAAAGTTTTCCGAATTGGATTTAATAATCTTCAACTGAAATATAATCCCAAATGAAAATTCTGCTTAGTCCGCTGTATGTGTGTGTGTCTATGTGAGTATGGATATATGTGTGTAAGTGTGTATGTGTGCATGTGTGTATTTGTGTATGCGGGTATACGTGTATTTGTGTATGTGTGTGCATGTGTGTGCGTATGCGTGTATTTGTGTATGTGAGTATATGTGTAAAGTGTGTATGTGTGCATGTGTGTCTGTTTGTGTTTGTATAGGTATCAGTGTGAGGACTTGAACTTGATCGCACACCAACAATCAGAGGACGTATCGCCATTGAGAGGACTTACACCCTAGTCCTCGAATTGATTTCCTTTCAGTCTTCTTATTTTTGACTCCCCTGCTATTTAACAAAAAATTAGGTAGTCCCCGTATCGACGGGTAGCCCAGACCCAGTTACACATTTTTTGCACATTTTTCCTATGTCACGTGACATGACAGTGTGCGAAAGTAAGGGCAGATCACTCCAAGTTGACCAATGACGTCACGCGCTAGCGGGCGGCAACGAGTCGATATTCCACCGTTTTGTGAAAATGCAATGCTTTATTTGCTTGTGCTAAATCTAAGAGAACTTAATGAAAACTAAAGAAATATTTCTATAAACTAGTTTTGTTCGTCCGTCTGTGCGCGGGCAGCATGTTTTAAGTTATATAATGACTGCCGCACCTCAGCGTCATTGTCTTAGAGGCGATCATCGAATTTCGTGTTGTGACACCAGAATGTGATTTTTTTTTTTCTGAGTTTATGACAAAGTATGAACATTTCTAGCATAACTTTAAAAGTTAAAATAATCTAGAAAGAACACCTAATATTCCGTCATATTTTCCTGTGTCAACTTGAATGAATTTACTCAGTGTTTGAAAAATCATATCAATCACATTATACCATTTCTACATTAAAAACACTTATGTTTATGCAACTGTAATACAAACTTTTTAACACAACATCAAATTGACCCAATAAGCGGGACCGAAGTGGCCGGGCGTTTGGGACCGTCATTTGCACATTCCCGACGAATACACCTGTCTGAAGTCAAGTTCCGCCACGAATTTCAACTCACGAGGTAATTTTCATCATTTTGAGGACTTTTATGTACAATGGCAGTTGGAGAGAGAGCAAAAGGCTTTATTCAAGTATACTATGCAGCTCAAATAAATTTAATAACGGATTTTTGTGAGTTTAAAGGCATTTTTTATCATGTTGAAGCTGTGCATGCAAACTCGACTAGAGTCTTTTTGTTCAGTTTTGAAGATTTTAAAAAAGTAGCTGAATTCGCTGCTGTTCAACAGCTCAAGAATGCTCTTTTTGTTAATATTTGGTAAGTTTATAACCATTAAGTGTTTTATAACTTGACATATGATATATATTACCTGAGGTAAAAGCTTTGAAATAACTGCATAATAAGCATAAGCTGTAGGTGTAAAAACTTGGATTTTCGTTTGAACGAATTGATTTTGTTGTAAAACGAATTGAAATTAAATTCTTATCATACTAAAATGATTTTGGGAAGTGGAAAACGATTTACTATCAATTTCCTCATCATTTTGTTTACAGTAAAACTTATCAAGGCAGAAATATTTATACACACCGGTTGGGCAATATCTTCAGGGTAAAAGATACAAGTGCACCATTTAATCGATTAACAGTCAAATAAAAATTACCCTGTATGATTAGTGCAGTGCCTGCTTCTATGAAACTGGTCGGATAATTAAAAAAACTGTTTGTCAAAAAAATCTTGTAGTGTACACTTATTGACCAATTGAGCACTAGATCTTGCCATTTCAAACTCTTGTCGATCTATCGATTTGCGAGAATTAGCATCTACAATCTGATTCAGTAAATGGTGTGTTCAATGTGTTGTTATAGATATCGATGTGAGAATTTGTTTCCATATGATCAACAAATGTAGACATATGGACATACTGTATTATCGGTGACATATCACAGGGATGCAGCTTAAGACATTGTTTCAAGGAGCCAGCAGGGCTCCCAACCATTAGAAGTTAGAAGCCCTGCCACAATTTTACGAGCCCTAGGTAAAAATATAAAATACAGCCCTTATTTCAACTTACTTCAAAGAGTCATTGATTATAGACACAACAGTGAGCTCGCTGCTGTCAACTCAAATAATAAACAGTCACTGACGACATCACAATGATATTGCTAATGATGATGATCATTTATCATGTTATTTATGAATTTAAATGCTACAATTAGAAGTTTAGTTTTTTACTAGCAGCCAGATATGTGTAATAACGATTTTCCTATATTTTTGGTGAAACAAAGACAATAAAAAATAGGACCATGTTGAGATTGTTGTCTTGATCATTGCACTCACAGGATGCTTGATGCAGCATTTGGAACACTAGGTTATTTTCGTCAAATGTACATTTAGCTTTGAGTTGCTAGAGTAGCCAGTTGTAATGCTATTCCATAAATCCCGAGTGCAGGGTGAGGAGCCATTACTACCAATTTTAAAGTCTTTGGTGTGACCTGGCCGGGATTTGAAACTCACGACCACTATGAGGGTGGTTCTTTTGGCAAGACTTATGAAATTTTTTGTCAAAATGTAATAATCACACTATTCGTAAGTTAGTTTTTGAAGAAATCTGGTTTGTTAATTACCTAATTTCATTTTCTTAGCATTATAGCACAGGAAGGCACTTACAAGGTGCACCAGGGACTGAACCCACCCATCCTTTATACTGACACTGACGAGCCACTTGTAATGCTATCCCAAAAATCTGATTCCATGGTGGAAAATCTTTGCTATCAGTTTTAAAGTTTTTGGTGTGACCATGCCAGGATTTGAACTCATGCTCCCATACCACAAGCTGACACTCTAACAACTGATGCATGTACAGTGGATGTGCACTGTCCAGGTCACTGTATATCCATTCTGAATTATTTTCATGTTTAAAGGGTTCTCAAACACTCTTTTTTCGATAGTTTCTCCTGAACTTTGTGATGTAAGAAACAAATAAATTGTGCAAGCATTTCAGCAGTCTGTTTTGGGGGTCGTTCAGTGGCAACTTTAAAACTAGCATACTTGTAAAAAACTTCAGAAAATATATGTTGATTGATATGTGATTTAATTTAATTGAATAGTATCACTAATTGTAGGTATGTTTCTGATTTAAACATTCTTTAAAACATTAACAAAGTGAATTAGTATATTATGCAAGGTATTACAATTAATTCTGCTTTAAGTTTGGTAAATTCTAGTTTGATAAATAAGATTTCATATTTCAACTTTTTTATTTTAACTGAGTTGGTGCCAATTTTTTTCAAATGTGGCTGTCATGGTGGGTTTGTAGATGGCTGTTATAAATCCAGGGTTGTCACTAGAAATATTTTGAGCAGGCTCAATAAACTTTTGAGGAGGCTAGGCTATGCGAGCGCCAAAGGCACGAAGCGCTGCTAGGGGGGTCCGAGGGCATGCTCTTGACTCATTTTCTTTTTTTCCCTTCAAATTTGAGGCGGCCTAATTTTCATTTGAGGCGGTCAAATTGGCCGCCAGCCGCCTCCTAATGACAACCCTGTAAATCCATCGACATCCACTTTATTTACGATACAAATTAATGCATACAGAAACCGCACTGTGCAGAGTACTACTTCTGTATATAATTTTGTGATTCTGATAGATTTTTACTTAAAATTACGAGAATTAATATCCAGCTATTCTTTGATCTCATTTGTGTCAAGAAAACTTGTTAGACCATGCTATATATAAATGGTTTATGATATTTGGATAAAAAGAACACTTGATTGAGATAGTCTAGATTCTTGTGGAGGATAATTTGTTTCCAAGTTTTGTTGATTTTAAAGTGATCAGTTTGCAAAAGAATCAAGAACTATTTGACCAAGCATAATTCTTTTTTCATATTCTTTTAGATGATGAGACTAAAACGGAAAAAAGAATCCTGCAAACAGAGCTGTGCAGAGGATGGTGCCCTAGAGATTAAATTTATAGATTGTTATAAAGGTAAGATTTATATTACACTATTCTTGTTGGCATTGTTGTCTTAGTTTTTTTTTTGTTATAGATTGCAGAGGTATAAAATAAATCTCTGTTTTTGTGTCGCCTACGTTGCATGGCAGACACAGGCGATTACTTTGTCTCGTCACATTTTTGTCTGGAGCATATCTTGAATACTATTGGACTGATTCACATTTAACTTGATACATAAATATTGAATCAGGTAATACCTAGTGACTACCGTAGACATATGTTAGAAACCCAATGTAGCATGAAACATGATAATAGAGGTCACGAACATCAGTTGAATCTGTTCAGACCATATATATAAGTAGTTTTTGTTCATTTCAGGTTCAGGTGTTTTTGCTGCCAAAGACATTGCTAAAGGCAGGCTTATAACAACATATGAGGGAGAAGTGATCACAAAAAAGGAAGGTGAAAAGAGACATTCCAGTTACTCAAACAGGGATGGGTCCTTCCTCTTCTTTTTCAACTATAAAGGGAAGCACTTGTGGTATGTTTTTATTCTACTCCTAAAGGGTCATACTGGGCTCCAGATAAGAGGCGTATATCCATATTTTACTATATTGAAAAGAGAAAATACTCAATATATTTTACTTTAGGGCATAATATATATGCATAGAAATAATAAACCAAAGCTGGCCATGTAAAACTTTGACTCTTGATGACGTTAGCATAAATGTGTCGATTTTTGGTAGTTCTAGAGAATTAGTGTTTACAATCCAATTTGGCTCAGCATGTTGCTATAGGTTTCTATGTGAAAAATTGTTTCCACACAATCCCCTTATGTGGACATACCATATTATTGGTGACAGATCAATTTTGTAATTAGTTAATTAAGGATATGTCTGTTGATCACTTAATTTAATCTCCCATTTGACATTTTATTGCGCCGAAAACACACTACCATAGACTACCTTTGGCATAATATTATCAGCATAAATTTGACCAAGGATATTTTATACTTGGAAAGCCTCTGAAGGGGTAGCTGCTAAATTTATTAATAGGTCAAAAACACTTTTTTCAGAGATATTCGGTGAATATGCACGAAGTAAGTGTTAGTGGTGAATCATCAACCTCAATGGACAATTCTAACAGAAATAATTAATGTAACTGCTTTAAAATAATTATTTTTATTCTGGTTGTAAAAAAACAACCACATTTTTTTGGTTACTCAGTTTTGCAAATTTTAGAGTTTCCCCTCAATTTGCAAAAATATCTTATCTTGAGCCCCTATTATATTATGTTGTACCCCCAGTTGTCCGTCTGTCTGTTTGTTAGCTGTTTCTTTTTAATGCAACTCCTTTTATACTACTGGGGGCAAAACTTACCAACATTACTTATGTATGTAGATGTGCATAAGGCTGGATTTTGTGCCCATCTGAAATCTGTCTGAGTTATGGCCCTTTAATAAATCTTTAAAAGAGTTATAACCCTTTTTTGTCCTATATATTTGTTCTTTTTGTCTTCATAGTATCTTTTGATCACAACTTCTGAAGAGAATTGGTTAAAACTTATGACCAAAGCTTGGCTCTGTGAATAGATTTGCCTGCTTAAAGGCTTTATTTTTATCACATACAAAACTCTCAAGAGTTTGCGGCATACTATATGCAGTTTTTCTTCAAGGCAATTACATGTTGTAATAGGCAGAACTTATCGGTATTTTGCTTGTGTAGCATTTTTGAAAATGTGCACTTGGGCGTTTAAACCTATGACCCTTGAAATTCATGATCTTGAAAAGTAGCTTCATGCGTAGTTTGCGACACTTGGCTATGCTCTTGTAATTTATATGTTATATGATAATTCTATAACCAGTTTTACATTACAACCATGTTTCAAATTCAAATTTCTCTAAAATGGTATGAAATATCAGTTTTAAAATTGTCATTGTTTGAGTTGAGCACAATTTGCAATTGTTTTTGAGATCTTAATTAAAATAGTGTGATTTTAATAGCTATTTTGATGTAATTGACAATGTCAACCTAAGCATTTAAAAATGAGACAGGCATTTGCAAGACACCAAATGTTGATAGTCACCACTTTTTCCATTGCGGCTCTCTGCATAGGTCAGTTGGAAGAGCATTGGCTTGCGGATCAGGAGGTCATGGGTTCGATCCCTAGCCAGGTTCAACCAAGAATTAAAAAATTGGTTGAATGGCTTCCCTCCTAACTCTCAGGACTAAGGGGGCAGCATTACGACTGACTTGTTGGTGTCAGTTTAATGAACTGGCTGGGTTCAGCACTAGGTGTACCTTATAAGTGCACCTGTGCTGTCAAAATAGAACTTCGCTGCACAGTATCGGCAAAAAATCTGAAATACAATTCTATCCATTTTACATTATGCACACTTGATTAAATTTGTTTTATTACGCTTTTAAACTCACCAAAGCACAAACCTGGGGAACATTCTAGAGACAATGTTATCCTAATCTAGATTAATATCATCTATCATTGGGTGTGGTTTAAAGTCTGATTGTCATATACCCAACGACGCATTAAGAACTTCCATATATTTAAAAAACGTCTGTCCCATCTTACAAACTTCCCAAGATAACTTAAAAAGTGGTGTGGTTGTCATTTTACTTCTAAAAAAAAACACACTCTGTGGTAGAAAGCTTCAAACCAATGTCCTTATTGGCATTGAGACCTGCAGCCAGTAATTAAAAGCACTTCCCTTTAAATATTTTAAGTTTTACCCTCTCTTTTTTTCGTGGTCATAAAGTTGAAAAAAGTGTTGAAAATAACAGACAAGCAGCCATTTGATGTCTCATATTATGTGTTTAAAACACGTTTTCCCCTTTATTGAACAATGAAATATCACCCAGAATATGACTTTAGGATCATGAGATCCAAACCCAAGGATGACTGGTTCCTGCTGAAAATGAGCCTCTGGATAGAAGCCAGAGTGTTTGGATAGCCTTATCTTAAAACCACACATAATGATTGATTATTTTTCTTACTAACCTACACATCTACACCAGCAAGATTTTGACATGGGGACTAACTGAGTTTATGTTGATTAGCATAGGAGTCCAAAATAAAAAATACTGAAGGGAAATTAATTTGAGGACTAGTGTGTAAGTCTTCTCATTGGCGATACGTCCTCTGATTGTTGGTGTGCGATCAGGTCCAAGTCCTCATACTGATACCTTTACAACAGCGTGTGTCATGTCACTTGCATTCAAGACCAAGTCCTCATGCTGTTACTACACCTGATATGTTTTTTTTTCTAATGATTGGAGTCTGCAATAAAAATAAGGCTTTTTTTCACCTTTGGTAAAATAACCCATACCCATGATATTTGAAAATTTAGAATTTTGCTTTAAACAAGGGGAAAAAAGCTGGTTTAATATAGTTAAATCCCGTTAGCTCGAAGTTCAAGGTTCCAATTGAAAAACTTTCACGTATCCTGTATGTGTTTATAGGTCATTGCATGAACACCTAATCCTAATTTTTTCATAAAGCTATACAATAAAACAACAATTTTGCTCATAAAATGCAAATATGATATAAAAAAAGAACATGGTACATATGTTTTTTAAAATAATGTAATTCTTCTTAAGCACTTAACACTGAAGCAAATATAAAATAACAGATTGTAGGCCTAAATTTAAAAGGCTGTAGAAATAAATCCATAGCATTCGTTGTAGTTTCACTTCCAGTTATTGTCCTGTGATCTGATATCAGAATGTTTGCCTGCATTAAAACCTTGGAGAGGTTCAATTCTAAGTCATGTGGTGTCAAAAGGTAGGTCTCTATATTTATAATGACCTTTTTTTATTTGCAGTGTTGATGCAACCCATACTCAAGGATTTGGACGTATGATCAACGATGACCATAAAAAGCCTAACTGCAAGGTTGTGGCAGAAGAAATTAATGCGCATCCAACCCTTTGTATTTACAGCATTAGACCAATACTTACTGGCCAAGAAGTATGTTTTGACTACATGGATAAATCAGTGCACTGGAGAAAGGTATGTGTTGCCATACTATAGCATCAATAATATCTGTGGGATGTTCATCAATGAGAACATATACTTTCATTTATATATATATATATATATATATATATATATATATATTAGAAAAAAATTATTATTAAGTTTGCTGTTACTATGTTGGCTTTGGTACTTTGTACCTACCATCAGCATCCTGCTAATAATAGATATAGGGGCTTAAACATGAAGTTGATTTCATCTTTTCTCTTTAATGGTCAATAAACAATTTATATATGTCTATGTGAGAATCAATGCCGCATCTGCAAGCAGACATTGTTGATATATCAATATCAAAATAATTCATGACCTCCCTATTTTCAATCATTATCAAGGTGTCATGATACATTGTTTCCTCTTATTGCATTTATAATGGTTTCAGAGAAATGCTAAAACGTTCAACATTTATCAATGTCCAGGTATGTAACTGTTACTGGTTTTGAATTCAGTTGAAAACAGAATAGTTACAAGGCAGCAGGAAAACGTGTGTGTAAACAAGTATTTACTTACAAATCTACCACCCGTCTTTGTTAAATATCTTATGCTTTGGACTTTGGTGAAACGTACTTAACTTCCAGTCATTGCCACTGAGAGTGTTTCTTTGTTCATTAGGTGCATTCTAAATAGTTTTCTATTTGAAATCCTGAAATTTTCTAAAGTAAAATTCACCAAATATTCCAGATTGTAAATATTAAGATATTAAGTTGCTAATTACATTTAAGTATGTCACAACTGGAAATGTTTCTTGCTTTCCTAGAACTTTTTCTATTAATGTTCTGAAATTTTTAATATCAGACTCCTCTTTAGATGTTACATCATTGTGAAAAAAGAAAGCACCAACTCTCCTTTTAAATTTGGTGTTTTACACATCAAATTGTTAATAGCAGTTTTTTTTATGAATAAATTGCTTAACTGATCAAACAATCTCATTGTTTCTTAAAAGGTTCATTGATCCAAATGTTGCATGTAAGCTATAGCTATTAGCTAAAGGTTTCTGATGAGCATTGAGGGTCAGCTTGGCGCTTTTGCTTTCAAGTTTCGTTTGATTTATTGTTTCAGATTTAATGTTCTACAGTTTTCATTTTGTTTTTATCTTTGACATTCCATGCTACTTTAGCAATCAGCCATAGTCAATAATTAAAATCACTTATGAACCGGGTATTAATTTATTACCATCTGTTTTTAATAACCATTTAACTAGAGACAAGCATTCACGTATGTCCTCAGCAAAATTGCTGCCATATCTCTATGTGAAATTTTTTTTTAACCATCACTTATAAGATTGTGACCACCTTTCTTCGTATTTGAAAGCATAATTTGTAAAACAAACAACTTACACATTTACTATGCTTGTTTTCATAAACTTTTACAATTTGGAACAATATGATTGGCAAGTGTGCGTGCCATATCTGAGATTGGCAAATGGCTGCCATCTTGGATATATTTTGTGGAGTGAACCACATCTACATTTGTGCGCTAAGCCATAAGCTTTTACAATTATAAATAACACGATAGAATTTACGGCCAACTGGCATTAGGCATTTGCCAAGTACCAACCAGGGTCTGTTACTAGGCCCTATGTCCAATGACAAATAAACATTTTTTCCCAGTTGTCAATAAAAAAAATCCTAAATTCTTTAATTCAATGTTTATTTTGTTTCATTTTTCTGCTCCAAATATAACCTATCATCATGCAAAGGTGTGTTCCAGTAGGTTTATATAGCCATTATTTTTCTATTTTAAGAAAGATAACAATCAAATTTGGCAATTTAACAACACAAAATTTCCTAAAAAATGCCTTGGTTCCTTTCCCATAATACATGCGAAAAGTCCTGGGCATAACTACTATAAAACTATAAAATTCTCATTAATGATGCCTACAAAATTCATTTCGAGGTTATAGTGAAGAGGGGGAGGGCTATTTACAGATGTTTACTAGAATACTGGGGGCCATCTTGGATCTAATTCACAGGGTTATGGCTCTTTGTTCTATGCATTATTGAAGAATAACTAAACAGTGACTCATCTTCGATGCTTTGTGCTCATCTTTGATACTTTATATTATTAAAAAATGAGGAATTCTTCATCTTAAATGGTTCTTTAACAAATGGGAATATGGGGGTATTTGTCACTTGTGATTCAAATTA
This sequence comes from Sinonovacula constricta, assembly GCA_007844125.1. Taxonomy (NCBI): domain Eukaryota; kingdom Metazoa; phylum Mollusca; class Bivalvia; order Cardiida; family Solecurtidae; genus Sinonovacula; species Sinonovacula constricta. Next base: position 26,580,697 of record CM017556.1, on the reverse strand, counting down.
AAGAGTGTGCCTAATCTTAAATACAACTTGAGTACTTAAATTAACACAGGTTGTAAGTGACCTACATGAGTGAAATATTACAGAATCTTATTAGAATGTCAAGTTATGTATATTTACAAAAATTATTTTTTCTCCATATTTAAGAGTAAGCGAACTTGCATAAGTCATCTGAATAATGGCTTTTCAGGACACTCAATGTGAGATAAGCCATAAAGTTTTAAGCTTATTGCTTAAAATAATTACATGATATACAAAGCTAGGTTATTATTATTATCATTATTACTTCTATTTTAATACTTTCACTACTATGATAATAACTACTATTATAAGTTGTAGAGATTATCTAGGAGTGCAAAAATAGAAAGTGTTCTAATCACCTATGGAGTTAAAATTAACAAAATATTAAATAGTGTGCAACTGCAATGGGCCAATTTAAAATAATTGGAATCACTTTGATTCGTTTCAAGCCATTGGCTAATTCAGCACATTTCAGGGGGAGCCCTGCTTTTTTATTGACTTAAAAAAGGACAGATATATATTTTTTGTGCCCAACATCTAACATTCTACAAATGTTGTTGCACTGTTGGATTTAATTGCCAGGAAGTTAAGTAACTTTACATAACTTGACATCCTAATTAACAGCATCAGCTTTTTGAAAACCCATGCAGTGCCTATTCTTAGATACAATGTAAGGACTAAATTATGCTTTTAATAGACCTACAGTAGCCAAATGTAACAGAGTACTTATAAGAATGTGTTATAAGAAATTATGTACCTTTACAAAATTAGTACTTTAGCAATGTTAAAGAACTAGCAAACTTGCATAAGCCATCTGGAAAAGGGCATTTTAGTGACTTAAATGTACACAAAATCACCAAAAATGTTCTGCTGTCTCTCTTCCCCAAAACTTACAAATTTTGTGATACTGTGTAGGAGGCAGCAGTGAAATCTTACCAGTAGCTGAATGTGGAGAAAGCAATGGACTTGTAGCACCCTACGTACAGCCCACACCAAACACAGGTAGTGTATGGTTACTGATATGTCTAAGTCTTCCTAGTAGTATTTGACTGATGTATCAAAATCTGCTGCTGTCAATAGTCTTGTCACAAGATTACACCTATATGTTTTAACCATTTCAAATTTGCAACAGTACCCTTTTATGCATACATTTTGAGGACTTAAATTGTGCACAGTTGTAATTTGTCTACTGCACTCAGACATTGCAGCAAGTTAACTTGGATGTCAAGTTACATGTATGTATGTTACACAATTAAATATTTTGGCAATGTTTAAGAACTAAAAGAGTTGTACAAGCCATCTGGAACACCAGATTGCATCTATATGTTAAGGCAATTTCAAGTTTGCAACAGTGCCTATTCTAAGATACAATTTGAGGACTTATGTTATGTACCTTTAGAAAACTAATACGTTTGTCATGTTAAAGAACTAGCAAACTTGCATAAGCCATCTGGAAATGGGCTTTTTAGTGACTTAAATGTACACAAAATCACCAAAAATGTTCTGCTGTCTCTCTCCCCAAAAACTTATAAATTTTGTGATACTGTGTAGGAGGCAGCAGTGAAATCTTACCAGTAGCTAAATGTGGAGAAAGCAATGGACTTGCCACATCCTACCTACAGCCCACACCTAACACAGGTAGTGTATGGTTACTGATATGTCTAAGTCTTCCTAGTAGTATTTGACTGATGTATCAAAATCTGCTGCTGTCAATAGTCTTGTCACAAGATTACACCTATATGTTTTAACCATTTCAAATTTGCAACAGTACCTTTTTATGCATACATTTTGAGGACTTAAATTGTGCACAGTTGTAATTTGTCTACTGTACTCAGACATTGCAGCAAGTTAATTTAGATGTCAAGTTACATGTATGTATGTTACACAATTAAATATTTTGGCAATGTTTCAGAACTAGAAAAGTTGTACAAGCCATCTGGAACACAAGATTGCATCTATATGTTAAGGCAATTTCAAGTTTGCAACAGTGCCTATTCTAAGATACAATTTGAGGACTAAAGTTATGTACCTTTAAAAAAACTAATACTTCTGTCATGTAAAGAACTAGCAAACTTTCATAAGCCGTCTGGAAAAGTGCATTTTATTGACTTAAATGTACACAGAATTACCAAAAAATGTTCTGCTGTCTCTCTCCCACAAAACTTATAAATTTTGTGATACTGTGTAGGAGGCAGCAGTGAAATCTTACCAGTAGCTGAATGTGGAGAAAGCAATGGACTTGTAGCACCCTACGTACAGCCCACACCTAACACAGGTAGTGTATGGTTACTGATATGTCTAAGTCTTCCTAGTAGTATTTGACTGATGTATCAAAATCTGCTACAGTCAATAGTCTTGTCACAAGATTACACCTATAATTATGTTTTAACCATTTCAAATTTGCAACAGTACCTTTTTATGCATACTTTTTGAGGACTTAAATTGTGCACAGTTGTAATTTGTCTACTGTACTCAGACATTGCAGCAAGTTAACTTGGATGTCAAGTTACATGTATGTATGTTACACAATTAAATATTTTGGCAATGTTTAAGAACTAAAAGAGTTGTACAAGCCATCTGGAACACCAGATTGCATCTATATGTTAAGACAATTTCAAGTTTGCAACAGTGCCTATTCTAAGATACAATTTGAGGACTTATGTTATGTACCTTTAAAAAACTAATACTTTTGTCATGTTAAAGAACTAGCAAACTTGCATAAGCCATCTGGAAATGGGCTTTTTAGTGACTTAAATGTACACAAAATCACCAAAAATGTTCTGCTGTCTCTCTCCCCAAAAACTTATAAATTTTGTGATACTGTGTAGGAGGCAGCAGTGAAATCTTACCAGTAGCTGAATGTGGAGAAAGCAATGGACTTGCCACATCCTACCTACAGCCCACACCTAACACAGGTAGTGTATGGTTACTGATATGTCTAAGTCTTCCTAGTAGTATTTGACTGATGTATCAAAATCTGCTACAGTCAATAGTCTTGTCACAAGATTACACCTATATGTTTTAACCATTTCAAATTTGCAACAGTACCTTTTTATGCATACTTTTTGAGGACTTAAATTGTGCACAGTTGTAATTTGTCTACTGTACTCAGACATTGTGGCAAGTTAATTTAGATGTCAAGTTACATGTATGTATGTTACACAATTAAATATTTTGGCAATGTTTCAGAACTTGAAAAGTTGTACAAGCCATCTGGAACACAAGATTTCATCTATATGTTAAGGCAATTTCAAGTTTGCAACAGTGCCTATTCTAAGATACAATTTAAGGACTAAAGTTATGTACCTTTAAAAAAACGAATACTTTTGTCATGTTAAAGAACTAGCAAACTTGCATAAGCCATCTGGAAAAGGGCTTTTTAGTGACTTAAATGTACACAAAATTACCAAAAATTGTTTTGCTGTCTCTCCCCAAAAACTTACAAATTTTGTGATACTGTGTAGGAGGCAGCAGTGAAATCTTACCAGTAGCTGAATGTGGAGAAAGCAATGGACTTGTAGCACCCTACCTACAGCCCACACCTAACACAGGTAGTGTATGGTTACTGATATGTCTAAGTCTTCCTAGTAGTATTTGACTGATGTATCAAAATCTGCTTGAGTCAATAGTCTTGTCACAAGATAACACCTATATGTTTTAACCATTTCGAATTTGCAACAGTACCTTTTTATGCATACATTTTGAGGACTTAAATTGTGCACAGTTGTAATTTGTCTACTGTACTCAGACATTGCAGCAAGTTATTTTGGATGTCATGTATCGTCACAAAACTGGATATTTTGGCCATGTTTAAGAACTAGCAAAGTTGTTGAAGCCATCTTGAAAAGAGCTATTACATTAACTTTAATATTATTAAACACAAAATTGTTGCAAGATTACATCTATATGTCAAGACAATTTCATATTTGCAACATTGCCTATTCTAAGATTCAATTTTAGGACTTATGTTATGCACAGCTTGTAATTGACATACAGTAGCCAAATGTTACAAAATACTTATAAGAATGTCAAGTTTTGAACCTTTACAAAATAAGTACTTTTGCCATGTTAAAGAATTAGCAAACTTGCATAAGCCATCTGGAAAAGGGCATTTTAGTGACTTAAATGTACACAAAATTACCAAAAATGTTCTGCTGTCTCTCTTCCACAAAACTTATAAATTTTGTGATACTGTGTAGGAGGCAGCAGTGAAATCTTACCAGTAGCTGAATGTGGAGAAAGCAATGGACTAGCCACATCCTACCTACAGCCCACACCTAACACGGGTAGTGTATGGTTACTGATATGTCTAAGTCTTCCTAGTAGTATTTGACTGATGTATCAAAATCTGCTACAGTCAATAGTCTTGTCACAAGATTACACCTATATGTTTTAACCATTTCAAATTTGGAACAGTACCTTTTTATGCATACTTTTTGAGGACTTAAATTGTGCACAGTTGTAATTTGTCTACTGTACTCAGACATTGCAGCAAGTTATTTTGGATGTCATGTATCGTCACAAAACTGGATATTTTGGCCATGTTTAAGAACTAGCAAAGTTGTTGAAGCCATCTTGAAAAGAGCTATTACATTATCTTTAATATTGATAAACACAAAATTGTTGCAAAATTACATCTATATGTCAAGACAATTTCAAGTTGGCAACATTGCCTATTCTAAGATACAATTTAAGGACTAATGTTATGCACAGCTTGTAATTGACATGCAGTAGCCAAATGTTACAAAATACATATAAGAATGTCGAGTTTTGTACGTTTACAAAATTAGTACTTTTGCCATGTTAAAGAATTAGCAAACTTGCATAAGCCGTCTGGAAAAGGGCTTTTTAGTGACTTAAATTTACACAAAATCACCAAAAATGTTCTGCTGTCTCTCTCCCTAAAAACTTATAAATTTTGTGATACTGTGTAGGAGGCAGCAGTGAAATCTTACCAGCAGCTGAATGTGGAGAAAGCAATGGACTTCTAGCAACCTACGTACAGCCCACACCTAACACAGGTAGTGTATGGTTACTGATATGTCTAAGTCTTCTTAGTAGTGTTTGACTAATGTATCAAAATCTGCTGCAGTCAATAAATAGATCTACAGTACTCAGACATTGCTGCAAGTTAATTTGGATGTCAAGTTATGTATGATTACACAATTAAATATTTTGGCAATGTTTAAAAACTAGAAAAGTTGTACAAGCCATCTGAAACACAAGATTGCATCTATATGTTAAGGCAATTTCAAATTTGCAACAGTGCCTATTCTAAGATACAATTTGAGGACTAAAGTTATGTACCTTTAAAAAACTAATACGTTTGTCATGTTAAAGAACTAGCAAACTTGCATAAGCCATCTGGAAATGGGCTTTTTAGTGACTTAAATGTACACAAAATTACCAAAAATTGTTTTGCTGTCTCTCTCCCCAAAAACTTACAAATTTTGTGATACTGTGTAGGAGGCAGCGGTGAAATCTTACCAGTAGCTGAATGTGGAGAAAGCAATGGACTTGTAGCACCCTACCTACAGCCCACACCAAACACAGGTAGTGTATGGTTACTGATATGTCTAAGTCTTCCTAGTAGTATTTGACTGATGTATCAAAATCTGCTGCTGTCAATAGTCTTGTCACAAGATAACACCTATATGTTTTAACCATTTCGAATTTGCAACAGTACCCTTTTATGCATACTTTTTGAGGACTTAAATTGTGCACAGTTGTAATTTGTCTACTGTACTCAGACATTGCAGCAAGTTAACTTGGATGTCATGTATTGTCACAAAACTGGATATTTTGGCCATGTTTAAGAACTAGCAAAGTTGTTGAAGCCATCTTGAAAAGAGCTATAACATTAATTTTAATATTAATAAACACAAAATTGTTGCAAGATTACATCTATATGTCAAGACAATTTCAAATTGGCAACATTGCCTATTCTAAGATACAATTTGAGGACTTATGTTATGCACAGCTTGTAATTGACATACAGTAGCCAAATGTTACAAAATACTTATAAGAATGTCAAGTTTTGTACCTTTACAAAATTAGTACTTTTGCCATGTTAAAGAATTAGCAAACTTGCATAAGCCATCTGGAAAAGGGCATTTTAGTGACTTAAATTTACACAAAATCACCAAAAATGTTCTGCTGTCTCTCTCCCTAAAAACTTATAAATTTTGTGATACTGTGTAGGAGGCAGCAGTGAAATCTTACCAGTAGCTGAATGTGGAGAAAGCAATGGACTTCTAGCAACCTACGTACAGCCCACACCTAACACGGGTAGTGTATGGTTACTGATATGTCTAAGTCTTCCTAGTAGTATTTGACTGATGTATCAAAATCTGCTGCTGTCAATAGTCTTGTCACAAGATTACACCTATATGTTTTAACCATTTCAAATTTGCAACAGTACCTTTTTATGCATACTTTTTGAGGACTTAAATTGTGCACAGTTTAAATTTGTCTACTGTACTCAGACATTGCAGCAAGTTAATTTAGATGTCAAGTTACATGTATGTATGTTACACAATTAAATATTTTGGCAATGTTTAAGAACTAGAAAAGTTGAACAAGCCATCTGGAACACAAGATTGCATCTATATGTTAAGGCAATTTCAAGTTTGCAACAGTGCCTATTCTAAGATACAATTTGAGGACTAAAGTTATGTACCTTTAAAAAACTAATACTTTTGTCATGTTAAAGAACTAGCAAACTTGCATAAGCCATCTGGAAAAGGGCTTTTTAGTGACTTAAATGTACAAAAAATCACCAAAAATTGTTTTGCTGTCTCTCTCCCCAAAAACTTACAAATTTTGTGATACTGTGTAGGAGGCAGCGGTGAATTCTTACCAGAGGTTGAATGTGAAGAAAGTGATGGACTTGTAGCACCCTTCCTAGAGCCCACACCTTATACAGTTTTGGAGACAAGCTTTTATTGCAGGTATATATAAACTACTGAATACTTCACTTTGGAAAGACTTTCAAGATCAAATGGTAGATTGGCCCTCAACTTTTAAATGTGTTATGTAAAGGCTGGAAACTAATAACCTCATTTTTACTTTTTTGTCACTGTCTTTCTGCACCTGAACAAAGCTATCATTATCAGGACCTCGAGTGTGTTAAGTAGTGAACAAATCATAACGTCCTCATTTTGAGAGGTCAGTCACAATAACTCCAGGACCTCATTTTCATAAGTGTATCAATGTATGTGTGTGTGTGTGTATGGTAGTGCATAACATACTGTTTGTGGTTGGCCAGTCATTTGTTAATTTTATACCTCATTTAAGCCCTGCAATCTTGGAATGCAATTGCTTAAATGTAATCACAGTGTTTGTACTTAATTCTATCAGCACTTGTTGTCATGAAAATATTTTCCCTGCATTATTTTAAAGTAGGGTCATTCTAATTAGAGTCATTCTAATGCAAAACTAGCCTTTGAGTAAATAAGTGATTACATAAACCCTATGAACTTGCAAATCATCAGGGTTTGACACTAACATATTTTTGCAGGTGGTCCACAGAACCTGTGGGCTGTAAAAAAGACTGGTCCCTTCTCTTAAAGTACTGGTCCTTCTAATCCTGAATCCAGTTTTTATCAAAATATAAGAATAAGAAGGCTAGTTGTGTTATTCTATTTTGAACACAGACGCTTGATTTCCCGCGCATTTAATTGGCCTCTTTTTACAAAGTCTGCAGAGGCCCGCAGAATAAAAATGTTCTCCTTTAAGCATCTTGGGAACCTGGAATAAATGTTGTTTATTTTTTTGCAGTTTGTAAAGAAAGAATATGCCAGCTCTTTCAATGAAAATTTCATGCATACTCTTGGATTTTACTGGTCCAATGGACCAGCCAGCTTCCAGGTTTCATTGGTCCTTCTTAAAATCAACTCGTCTCGGACCGACGGAGCAGCATTAGTGGTGAACCCTGATCATGATATATTTTATCAATAACCCTGCTTGAAACCTATCATTGGGAAAATGATTGATCAAATATAAAGGAAATAAATTTGAACTATTTAGTAATCAAATGGAAATTCATCCCTTGACTTTATATTTTAACTAGGGATGTCAAAGGATACTATATTTGGTATCCGGATATCCGTCGAACGATCCGAACGGATATCCGGATATAAAACTTAGTTAATTACATTTTGCATTGGATTTTTCTACGGACCTCACAAAATGTCGCCAAACATCGGACTGAAGATTGGACGGCATAACTAATGATTTGCTTAGGAAGTGGATGTGAATAAGTCAAGATTACCGTGATCGAATGAAAACATAATAAATTCATCAATTCATTTATACAATCCAAATGGACTTAATTAAACATGAGAAACTGATCTTTGCCGACAAACCTGTTAATTGTCTACATAATTGTAGCTCTATCTCTTCTTAATAAAGCCGAACTAACAAAATTAAAGATAATAATCCTTAATCAAAAAGAAAAGAATAAATTAGTAATAGCTTTAAACAATGGCTGTTAATTGGCAAATTATTATACATAAGCTTTAGCACATTTCTAAAACTGTGAAGTCCATCAAGAAAATTAAGATAGTATTTGTTAAACAAAATGGATCAGTAGAAGCTTCAAACGTTGGCGGTGATTTAGCATGTTATTATACATACCATCATGCTTTAGCACATTTCAAAAACTGTGAAGCCAAATATACGATACTGCGTGTCACCACCTGTCACCACCTGTCGATAATCCGTTACACCTGGGTATGTGTGAATGCACACTGACATGACAGCAGAAAGATGACTTAGCAAAATGGCCAAAACATTTAATTAAATGTTTAAAATATTTCATTTTTAAGCGAATATCCGGATACCAAAGTCGATTCGGATATCCAACGATTCGGACGAATATCCGGATATCCGTTGACATCCCTAATTTTAACACTTGTCTATTTGACATAATTTCAAAATTTTGATCCATACTAAAAATATTATAAATAAAATGACCATATTGATGTACCTATGTTAACATTATAAAAATAGTGAAATCATAACTGATGTAGTGTAGTCCATAGGAACATCTCTTTTTCAATATTAATATACCCGTACATTTTGGCATTCTTTCAAGGTCATAATGATTCTTGCAATTTGAATATTTAACGTTAGTGTTCTGTCATTTTATAGTCTAAGTGGTGCCCTTCTACTGGGACCATATCTCGTTTTGACCTGTAACCTAGTGAAAATATATGCTAATAACAAATGTGCAATATATTGTTTTGGGCTAAAGAATCTGATTTAAAACATTTAGGTACGTTGATTTCTTCAGCTCAACATCACCTTGCCATAAGGATAAAATGTGTGCTTAGGGCACCCTTCCCTGCCAAGCCAACAAATTCATCCATGTTACGTCTAAAACTAGGTCATCATGTAGAACTTGAGAAACCATGTGCACATTTTTAAACTTGACTCCATGAGTTTTGCTCAGAACATTTGTTCCAGTGATGATAATAAGGCTCACATTCATTCGGCGATAAACCTGGTTACACAGGTATGGCTCAAACTGGGTCGTGCAGGATCAAATACAGGGGGTCATATGGAACAATGGTTTTCATGTAAATTAAGGGGGTCATCTTAACACATATATAAAATTATATCCATTTAAAGAATGGGGGAAAATGTTTTTGGCAATAAATTTTTATTTCTTATTTTTCAGTAGTACAAGTTCCATCACAGGGGAAGACATATCTGAATACTTGGATGACTTAGATGAAGACTATGTTCCTGAGAGTGACAAATCTGAAAGTGATGATGAATCTGGCGAAGACCAATTTGATTTTAATAATGACACTTTATCAGAAATAGTGCCATTTGTAAAGATAATGCCAGTAAAAACTCATAACAAAAGTGAAATCCAGTCAAATTTTATCAATAGTACCAGTGAGTCATTGCCTAGAAGTACTGACAATAACAGCCATTGTTTGTTTGTACCCAAAAGTACCAAGAAAGCAGATGGAAAAAGGGTCTGGGACAAGCAACATGTGTGTGTGTATTGTACTAAGCGGTATTCAAAGTTGGCAAGGCATTTGGAGCAAGTTCATTCAAAAGAAATAGATGTTCAGAGGGCATTGGCCTTTAACAAAAATTCAAAAGAGAGAAAAAATGCCTGGAAAATTATCACTCACAAAGGTGACTTTTCACACAATATTCATGTGTTGAAAAATGGATGTGGAGAAATAATACCTGTCAAACGACCACGATCTGAAACAGAAGGAACTCGCTATGTTCAGTGCAAGCAGTGTTTGGGAACTTACCTGAGTTCTGATTTGTGGAGGCATGTGAAGTATGCACATCCTGAGGTTAGAAAGGTGTCGACTACAAAAAAGTCACATCAGGTAGACAGTGCATCATTAATGCCTGTGAATCCTGCAGTTAGTGAACAATTCAAGGAAAAGATATTAAATAATATGTCCAATGATCAGGTTTCTTTGATTGCACGTACAGACAAACTTATTACAGTATTTGGTCAACGAATGTTCACCAAACTAGCACGCAATCCCCATAACTTTGGTCACATCAGACAGAAGATGCGGGAACTTGCTCGATTCCTTCAGGTGGCAAGAAAAATGGATACAACAGTTACTTCGTTGCAAGACTGTATTGACCCAAAGAGGTATAGCCTTTGTCTCAGTGCTGTTAAGAGTCTATGTGGATACAATGAAACGAGTCTGCTGTTTGATATCCCATCACTGGCAAAAAAGATAGGTCATTCATTACACAAGGTGGCAAAAAAAATTAGAGTGGATGCTTTAGCTAGTGGAGATAAAGAGCAGGAAATAAAGGCTGAACATTTTATGGAACTGTATAAAGAAGAATGGGAAGTGGAAGTAAGTCATGCAGCACTAGAAACACTGGAAATTAAAAAGTACAACAAACCATCACAAATCCCTCTGGCTGAAGACCTCAGAAATCTTTCACAGTATTTGAAAAAGGAAGCAGATGCTGTAACCAAAAAACAGGAGTTATCTGCCACAGACTGGAGAGCTCTAAGTGAGTTGACTTTGGCCCAGATTGCCCTATTTAACAAACGGAGAGCTGGGGAATGCGAAAGGCTAGAAGTAAGTCAGTACACAAATGGTTTAAAGCATGGCAAAACAATGAATGAAGAAATTCTAGAATCTCTTTCTCCGTTAGAAAAAAAGTTGGCCGAAGTGATTAGCCGGGTTGAGATCCGAGGAAAGAGGGGAAGGCGAGTTGCTATTCTTCTTCCAGAAAATCTAAGAAAACAGTTGGATATTTTACTGAAGCACAGACCTTGTGACATTGACAGCGAAAACGCATATATGTTTGCAAGACCTGGTCAATCTCAAACTCCATTAAGAGCTACCGATGTCCTGAGAAACTTCTCAGTGATATGTGGAGCAAAGCAGCCTGAGACTCTGACAACAACTGGCTTTCGCAAGCATATTGCCACCATGTCGCAGATGCTTAATCTGAAAGACAATGAGCTCGATGTCTTGGCAACATTTCTTGGACATGACGTTCGTATCCACAGGGACTTTTATAGACTGCCAGAGGACACTATTCAGGTTAGTTCGGAAGACAATAGTGTAAGGATTATTTGCTTAAGGACTGCAGAAGCTGAGTCTGGATCTGTATTTAAAAGTCATGTGGTATGTGGTGTGATTCTTTGCTTTAAACTGTAAATTTGACTAAAATAAAACGTCATATTAGTCATGGTGAATTGACTGTCAACAATCAAGTAGCTAAAATGATGATAAATCCCAAAATTTTAAAGTTATTCCCAATACTAAAACAAAGCTATTGTTACAAGGTTCTTGAGTCTTGTAAAGTAATTAACCGATCTTCAGGACCTAATTTTGATAGGTCAGTCAAAGTATCTTCAGGACCTCATATTGATAGATGTAGCAGTGTGTGTGTAAATTGGTGCATGACATCTCCCTCCCCCTACAAGATATACTATTTAGCAGTTCTGTTACTTTTTTTTTAGCTTTTTTTTGTGCTTGAATATTGTGCAAACATTCATCAAGCACCTTTGCAAAAAACTTAGAAATGAAGAAATGTCCTCAGTGCAATAACACAAACAGGTTTGTTTCACATCAACAGAAGAATCCTCACTTTTATTTCTGCTGAAACCATTTGCTTTGCTACAACACACTTGATTAAGGAAATATAAGAATTTGAAATTTTCACCTAATGAAACTTTTCACTTGAGAAGCTTTATGAATATGGCCTGACATAACTCTTTAGTATAGATACTATTTAGCTAAATTGTAAATAAGGTGAACTGCATTCCTTGCATCTCTCACGTCCGAGATTTTTTTAAAATTTCATTTTACTCTTATGTCACCAAAGTGATCTCAGGGGGATTAACAAACTGGTACAGTTGTAAGCAACTTATCGCCTGTCTTCTTGAATCAGTCAGGGCTTTTTTCACACTATTGGGAAAATAACCGATACCCATAGAATTGGGATTGGGGAAAAAATAAACTGGTTAATATTGTTTTGATTGCCATCAGGCATGATGTGTTGTTTTATTAAAGTGTTCCTTCAACATTTTCTTACCACAATATAAAGAGATTTTATAAAACATCAAATCATACCTACTAATGCCAAAATTCCCAGTCATTTTCTTTCAACTTTCAGTTGGGAATTTTTAGGTATATAATTGGGAAAAATATATTTTTTTTGCATTTGGAATTATTTGTTAAGCCATTACAGTGTCAGTAAACTTTGAATATTCTATTCCTTCCTGTGCTCTTTCAGGTTGCCAAGGTCAGTAAATTGCTGCTCGAATTAGAGAAAGGAAATCTCCAGCAATACAAAGGGAAAAGTCTGGAGGAAATACAGTTTGATCTTGAAGGTATGTAAATTATTTTTAAATTCCTTTATTTCATGTAGATAATGTTGGATGTTGAATAATTATTTTGATGAACAATCAGGGCCTTACCCAGGCCCTTCAAGTGTCAGGTGCGGGCGTGCCTGAAATTTATGATCTAGTTCCCAGGGTATTTGAATTTCATCTTTCACCTTGATCTGGATCCTTGTGCCCTTTAGTTTTTAGAAACAGACAATCACGGCTCATGTAAAAGTCCTGCTGAGTACGCAGATCTCACGTCTTTCATTGTCTGAGTGTTGGGTCATTGCTAATTGCACCAAATTTAAGTGCAACTATACACTTAACATTCTGATTGTACTATTAAGTCCTTAGTGACCTCAGTTACCTCAGCTGGTAGTCTGTTAAATTACAGGTTCACAATTCCCAGTAGTATCTAAATACTGTCTAACAAAAAAAAAAGACTGAAAATCGAGTCCAAGTGAAGGCAGTTGGTAGCGATGTTATAAGTTTTACTTCTGTGTCCCTCAAGTTTTTTATCTTGCATTTTTTTTTACTTTTAAGAACCTATTGAGGAAGACGAGATTGGGGAGAATGACCATGTTGATGAGATCCCAATTACTTCAGACCAAAGCACAACATACAGAATACCAGCAGCTGAACCTTCGAAATCATCTTTCTCAGTGAAGCAAACACTTAAACAGAAAGCTAGACGCACATCGTGGTCTGAAAATGAAAAGGCTGCAGTAGAAAGACAGTTGAATAAATACCTCTACATAGACAAACTTCCTGGAAAAGTTGATATAGAAGAAGCTAGGAAAAAGGAACCTCTTCTATTAAGAAGGCCTTGGGTCCAGATAAAGTCATACATTAAAAATGTCAAGGTATCACAGAAACAGAAACATGGCAAATTACAATAGGTTATACAAGATACTGTAGAAGTTTTACCCCCACTAGGGTGTGGGTAGTTGGGGCTTATATAGGAGTCACTTTGTCTGTCAGTCTGTCGGTCCTGAAACCTTGTCCAGAGCATAATTCAAAAACTAAATGAGATATTGTTATAAAACTTGATAAGTAGATAGATCTCAATGCGAAGAAGTGTCCTTGATAAGAACTATAACTCTCCTTTGCATATTTCATGAGTCATTGCCTTTTGTTATTTTTTTCAAACTTATTTTTTTCATTGCCTAACTTAAAAACTCTTTGCAATGTCATCTTGAGACTTCATAAGTAGATGGATCTTAGTACAGAGATGTGTCATTTAAAAGAACTATAAATCTTCTTTGCATATTTCATGAGTTATTGCCTATTGTTATTTTTTAAACTTAAATTTTGCAGTATCATCATGATACTTCATAAGTAGATCGTTATGATTTTGGAGAAACGTCCTTGATAAGAACCGTAACTTCCCTATGTATAAATCTTGAGTTATTGCCCTTTGTATTTCTATTTTAAAATGATTCTTGCGCAAATAAAATCTATTGGGGAGAAATTTGCTACTCACATAGCATTAGTTTCAAAGTTTTGGATTTTTTTTTGCTTTAATACAATCAGTACGGTAGTGGGGGTATGAATCACCTTTAGTGATGTGTCTAGTTTCTACAGTTATAGTGATCTGAATAAAACAGGAAATAAACTAAAGCTCTGAGAGAAATTTATCCAGAGTGATATGCACCCTTTTGTTTTGAAAGTATTAATTGTTTTAGAGTTTACACTTTCTGGTTGGGTGTTCAGGTCTCTTAACTGTAAGAGGGAAGAATGGGTGCTTAAATGACTGTTGGTGGCATTCATCTTAATTTGTTGTTGTATGTTTCTAGAGATGCATTGATTGAAGGAGATGTAATCTGTGGCAGGGATAGCAATCAGGTTCTGTACGATCTTGTAGAATAGATCAGGTGTTGTTGTCTCCTCCTATCTGCTACAAATGAAGTGGTTGCAAGCCAGGTTGGTTCATATGTCAGTAACACTGCTTGTTTTGAACAAGCTGCTTACGCTGAATGCTCTCTTGTTGGTCAATGTCTTTTTGCAGATAAGGATCCCATATGATTGCCAAACAGAACAGATCTTTCTAGTGCATTGTATGCTGTTTGCTTTAGTTTTTTGTGATTTTTTCAGGGTTTTTTCTGATGAAGCCTAAATTTGAGTTAGCTTTTATTGTGATTTTTTTCTATGTGTAAAGACCATTTAAGGTTATCGCTTATGATAACCCCCAAATATGGGTTTTTCATTTACTTGTTGGAAAAAGGTGGTTTTTAAACTATTAAGATGCACAGGGGTGGGGAGCTTTTGCTTAGATGAATAGACATGATGTAGCACATTGTAGCATTGAATGATATTACATTATTGAGTAACTAGAAGTGCTAGTGATTTAGGAACAAAAAGTGCTTGTGATGCAGTAACTAGAAGTGCTTGCGATATAAAAGTAACTTGAAGTCGTAGTGATATAGAAACTAGAAGGGCTATTGATTTACTAACTAGATGTGCTAGTGATAGGGCAACTAAAAGTGCCGATGATATAGTAACTAAATGTGCCAGTGATATATTAACTAGAAGTGGTAGTGATATAACGGTAACTTAAAGTGCTATTTATTTAGTAACTAGAAGAGGTAAATAGTAACTGAAAGTGCAAGTGATAAATTAATGTAAGTTAATGTAATGTGAGTAGAATTGCTGTTGACATTTTGGTAATTAGAAGTGCTGGTGATTTTTGGTAACTAGAAGTGAAGTGCTGGTGATATTTTGGTAACTAGATGTGCTCGGTGTTTTGAAAATAACTAGAAGTGCTGCTGATGTTATAGTAACTAGAAGTGCTCGTGATATTTTGGTAGCTAGAAGTGCTGGTGATGTTATAGTAACTAGAAGTGTTGGTGATGCTATAGTAACAAGACATTCTAGTGATGTTATAGTAACTAGACATGCTAGTGATGTTATGGTAACTGGAAATGCTAGCATTATATCAAGTGGTCTTGATATTATAATTACTTGCATTTTCTTCATTGAAATGAGATTTTTCGCTCATTGTGGCATTTATGTCAGATGCAAGTCCTTGCTTTGGTTTATGAAAATAAATTGTTAGCCTGCATTGTAGAAAGTTCAAAATTATATGTGTGTGTGTGTTTTCAAAAACCAATCTTGACATTGAATAAACTGCAGAACTGATAGTTTTTGTATTTTCTTTTTCTTTTATTGATATAAAAATACAAAATATCTAAAAATACAAAATCGTTTGCAACATGTTATATTCCACTAAGTGAATTTGAATAGGAAGCTTCCATCCAGTCCAGTCGCTGTTGGCTTAATGTAGGGCCCTTGCTCTAGCAGAGTAGGCGGAATTATCCCATATGCTTCTATTTTTATATGCAGTAAGGTCAGTATTATGCTCAACCCACGATTTGAAGGCTACATTGGTTGCCCAGATCATAAGGTCAATGTAGCAATAAAATCTTGTTGCATTTAAGAATTTTAACACTACTTGGCTCTTATAATATATTTACACCACATAGATAATGTCTTAAAATGCCTTAGAATTAAAAAATAAAACCAGAACATTAAATAACAAAAAATGCATTTTATAGGGAAAAATTTAATAACAAGGTCTTGTGGTCAAAACAACATATTTTAACAGTATTCATGCTCTCTGGCGATTTATAGTTTTTTGGGAGTTTTCACAAAACCTTGCTGGTATTCCCAGCTTTTTTATTCTCAAAGAAAATAGCAATAATGTGATAAATTTTTAATCTGTGTTTGAAGTGTGAAGCAGAATGGAACAATGAGATGTTTAGCCAATATCTGATGCACAAGCAGTCTAATTTGGGGTCACTGAGGCAATCCAGCCATTATTATTAGCACTCCATTTGGGCCGTAGCTCGGTAAAGCATTGACCGTTAGATCCTGCGTCGGGTCAAACCAGACTTTAAAATTAGTAGTAGTGGCCTGGGGGTAGTAGTGGCCTGGGTATTTGTAAGTCTCTTCAAATAGTAGTTTTGTCATATATTTTTAATTTTTAAATATATAACAGTTGAAATTTTTTAAAGGCACATTGTTTTCAATACCGGTAATACGAAGTAACAAAACACATTTTAATAGAATATATATTTTGCCACATGCGCTTGCTATGCTAAGCTCGATCGTTTGCGCTTTAAGTCTACTAAGGCCACATAAAAAGGCTTCAACTCTTCAAAACATAAGATATGAAATCATTGAAGGTCATGGTATAACAAAAACAAAGGCAATTTAATAATAAAAACCTACGTAAAATGTGCATGGGTCCCTTTTTATGAAACATGAGTTATTTAGCTATTAGTGGTATATTAAGTTTAATTGTAATAGAAATGGTTCCAGAGTGAATATTATGATTAAAATTAAAGGAATTGGCCGGATACATGCCAACGAGAGGGGAGCATCCATCAGATGTTTAGGATCAGACAGCAACTTAATGCCAAGCATGTGTCAAACACGTCCTCAAAATGATTATTACAGTCCTCAGAATTCTTGTTTACATAAATTTGTGTAAAATATGCAAACTATAGTCCTCAAAATGCTTTCAACCAGACTTTGTGTAAATTATGCAAATCAATGTCCTCGAATTGATGTCCTCGTAAAGATGCTAATGGTTGATCAGTCCTCGTTTTGATTTTATTATACTTCTACTGAGTGTAAACGTTATCGCAATATCGCAATGTATTTCCTACAGTTACATTAATATTCTGTCCCTTTATGGTTGCCTTCTTCCAAGCTTTGTTAATGGTCCTCAGAATGTATGGTTTATGTCATAGTCCTCACACTGCTTGCTGTCCAAGTATGTGTGTTTGTGTGTGTGTGTATGTGTGTATATGTATATGTATATATGTATGTGTGTATGTGTATATGTGTATGTGTATGTGTGTATGTGTGTATGTGAGTATGTGTGTATGTTTGTGAATGTGTCTATGTGAGTATGTATGTTTGTGTGTCCATGTGTGTATGTGTATATATGTGTGTATGTGCGTATGTGCGTATGTGCGTATGTGTGTGCGTATGTGAGTGTATGTTGGTATGTGTGTGTGTGTATTTATGTCTGTATATGTGTGATATGTATATGTGTGTATGTGTGTCTATGTGAATGTGTGTATAATTGTCATCTTAGCTTGAAATAGTTAATTCTAAACATCTTGTTCCCGAAGTAACTGTTCGGTCGTCATATAAGAAAAAGGCTATATATATAACATGACTTTAAACTATGAACAGTGGCGTGGAGGTCACGTTTAAAAGTTGCCGGAATTGGACTCACTTCTTCTTCAATTGCATTAAATTTACTTCTGGGCTATCAGTCGATACAGTGTTTGCGTCATATTAGAAAAAGGCTATATATAAAATACCGAATTTTCAACATGTCCTAAAACTATTTGAATAATTTGTAAAATTAAGTTTTTAGTTACCTGACGATTTGTAATATATACAGGAGACGATATGTATTGTGTGAATTTCATGAAAATATGTAAAATCGTTCTGACTCGTACAAAAGCCGTGTTTGAAGATCATCTCTTGGAAGGATTTCGCATCCCGCAATATAACCTTCTAATTATCCTAAAAGATTGCCATATAGTTAATTTTGAACATCTTGTTCCCGAAGTACCTGTCCGGCCGTCATATAAGAAAAAGGCTATATATAAAACAACCTGACTTTGAAATATGAATTGTTTCTTGGAGGTCACGTTTAAAATTTGTTCCTATGGGATTTACTTCTTCAACTGCATTAAATTTAGTTCTTGGTTATCAGTCGATCGACCTGCCTGTAAATGTATTGCATTCATCTGTGTATTTTATGTAACTTATGTACAATCGTTCTAAATCCTACAAATCCGGGTTTGAATAGGTAAATAAGAAAAGGTGAATCTCATTTCCGGGATGGATTTCCAATTCCGCAATATGCCATGATAAGTGTCATTGTAGCTTGCCGTAGTTAATTCTAAACATCTTGTTCCTGAATTACCTGTCCGGCCGTCATATAAGAAAAAGACTATATGTAAAAGAACCTGACTTTAAAATATGAATTGTTTCTTGGAGGTTAAGTTTAAAAGTTTTCCGAATTGGATTCAATTCGTCAACTGAAATATAATCCCAAATGAAAATTCTGCTTAGTCCGCTGTATGTGTGTGTCTATGTGAGTATGGATATATGTGTGTAAGTGTGTATGTGTGCATGTGTGTATTTGTGTATGCGGGTATACGTGTATTTGTGTATGTGTGTGCATGTGTGTGCGTATGCGTGTATTTGTGTATGTGAGTATATGTGTAAAGTGTGTATGTGCATGTGTGTCTGTATGTATGCGTGTATGTATGTATGTTTGTTTGTGTGTGTGTGTATGTTTGTATATGTATATGTATATATGTATGTGTGTATGTGTATATGTGTATGTGTCTGAATGTGTGTATGTGGGTATGTGTATGTATGTGTGTATGTTATGTGTATGCATGTGTGAATGTAAGTATGGGTATTTGTGTGTAAGTGTGAATGTGTATGCGGATATACGTGTATGTGTGTATTTGTGTGTATGTGCGTGCGTATGCTTGTATGTGTGTATATGTGTGTGTATGTGTACATGTATGTCCGTATGTATGTGTGTATGTCTGTATGTGTGTGAATGTATATGTGTGTATGTGTGTCTATGTGAATGTGTGTATAATTGTCATCATAGCTTGAAATAGTTAATTCTAAACATCTTGTTCCCGAAGTACCTGTTCGGTCGTCATATAAGAAAAAGGCTATATATATAAATGAACATGACTTTAAACTATGAACAGTGGCGTGGAGGTCACGTTTAAAAGTTGCCGGAATTCACTTCTTCTTCAATTGCATTAAATTTACTTCTGGGCTATCAGTCGATACAGTCTCTGCGTCATATTAGAAAAGCCTATACATAAAATACCGAATTTTCAACATTGCTAAGGCAAGTAACTAAAACTATTTGAATAATTTGTAAAATTAAGTTTCCAGTTACCTGACGATTTCTAAAATACATAGGAAACGATATGTATTGTGTGAATTTCATGAAAATATGTAAAATCGTTCTGACTCATACAAAAGCCGTGTTTGAAGCTCATCTCTGGGAAGGATTTCGCATCCCGCGATATGCCCTTCTAATTATCCTAATAGATTGCCATATAGTTCATTCTGAACATCTTGTTCCCGAAGTACCTGTCCGGCCGTCATATAAGAAAAAGGCTATATATATAAAAGAACCTGACTTTAAACTATGAACAGTTGCGTGGAGGTCACGTTTAAAATTTGTCCCTATGGGATTTACTTCTTCAACTGCATTAAATTTAGTTCTTGGTTATCAGTCGATCGACCTGTAAATGTATTGCATTCATCTGTGTATTTTATGCAACTTATGTACAATCGTTCTAAATCCTACAAATCCAGGTCTGAATCTCATTTCCGGGAAGTATTTCCAATGCCACAATATGCCACTATAATTGTCATCATAGCTTGCCGTAGTTATTTCTAAACATCTTGTTGCTCAATTACCTCTCCGGCCGTCATATAAGATAATTGCTATATGTAAAAGAACCTGACTTTAAAATATGAATTGTTTCTTGGAGGTTAAGTTTAAAAGTTTTCCGAATTGGATTCAATTCTTCAACTGAAATATAATCCCAAATGAAAATTCTGCTTAGTCCGCTGTATGTGTGTGTCTATGTGAGTATGGATATATGTGTGTAAGTGTGTATGTGTGCATGTGTGTATTTGTGTATGCGGGTATACGTGTATTTGTGTATGTGTGTGCATGTGTGTGCGTATGCGTGTATTTGTGTATGTGAGTATATGTGTAAAGTGTGTATGTGCATGTGTGTCTGTATGTATGCGTGTATGTATGTATGTTTGTTTGTGTGTGTGTGTATGTTTGTATATGTATATGTATATATGTATGTGTGTATGTGTATATGTGTATGTGTCTGAATGTGTGTATGTGGGTATGTGTATGTATGTGTGTATGTTATGTGTATGCATGTGTGAATGTAAGTATGGGTATTTGTGTGTAAGTGTGAATGTGTATGCGGATATACGTGTATGTGTGTATTTGTGTGTATGTGCGTGCGTATGCTTGTATGTGTGTGTATGTGTACATGTATGTCCGTATGTATGTGTGTATGTCTGTATGTGTGTGAATGTATATGTGTGTATGTGTGTCTATGTGAATGTGTGTATAATTGTCATCATAGCTTGAAATAGTTAATTCTAAACATCTTGTTCCCGAAGTACCTGTCCGGCCGTCATATAAGAAAAAGGCTAAATATAAAAGAACCATACTTTAAACTATGGACAGTGGCGTTTAGACCACGTTTAAAATTTGTCCCTATGGGATTCACTTCTTCAACTGCATTAAATTTAGTTCTTGGTTATCAGTCGATGTATAAATGTATTGTATTCATCTGTGTATTTCATGAAACTTATGTACAATCGTTCTTAATCCTACAAAACCGGGTTTGAATCTCATTTCCGGGAAGGATTTCCAATGCCACAATATGCCACTATAATTTTCATTGTAGCTTGCCGTAGTTAATTCTAAACATCTTGCTCCTCATTTACCTGTCCGGCCGTCATATAAGATAAAGGCTATATGTAAAAGAACCTGACTTTAAAATATGAATTGTTTCTTGGAGGTTAAGTTTAAAAGTTTTCCGAATTGGATTCAATTCTTCAACTGAAATATAATCCCAAATGAAAATTCTGCTTAGTCCGCTGTATGTGTGTGTCTATGTGAGTATGGATATATGTGTGTAAGTGTGTATGTGTGCATGTGTGTATTTGTGTATGCGGGTATACGTGTATTTGTGTATGTGTGTGCATGTGTGTGCGTATGCGTGTATTTGTGTATGTGAGTATATGTGTAAAGTGTGTATGTGCATGTGTGTCTGTATGTATGCGTGTATGTATGTATGTTTGTTTGTGTGTGTGTGTATGTTTGTATATGTATATGTATATATGTATGTGTGTATGTGTATATGTGTATGTGTCTGAATGTGTGTATGTGGGTATGTGTATGTATGTGTGTATGTTATGTGTATGCATGTGTGAATGTAAGTATGGGTATTTGTGTGTAAGTGTGAATGTGTATGCGGATATACGTGTATGTGTGTATTTGTGTGTATGTGCGTGCGTATGCTTGTATGTGTGTATATGTGTGTGTATGTGTACATGTATGTCCGTATGTATGTGTGTATGTCTGTATGTGTGTGAATGTATATGTGTGTATGTGTGTCTATGTGAATGTGTGTATAATTGTCATCATAGCTTGAAATAGTTAATTCTAAACATCTTGTTCCCGAAGTACCTGTTCGGTCGTCATATAAGAAAAAGGCTATATATATAAATGAACATGACTTTAAACTATGAACAGTGGCGTGGAGGTCACGTTTAAAAGTTGCCGGAATTCACTTCTTCTTCAATTGCATTAAATTTACTTCTGGGCTATCAGTCGATACAGTCTCTGCGTCATATTAGAAAAGGCTATACATAAAATACCGAATTTTCAACATTGCTAAGGCAAGTAACTAAAACTATTTGAATAATTTGTAAAATTAAGTTTCCAGTTACCTGACGATTTCTAAAATACATAGGAAACGATATGTATTGTGTGAATTTCATGAAAATATGTAAAATCGTTCTGACTCATACAAAAGCCGTGTTTGAAGCTCATCTCTGGGAAGGATTTCGCATCCCGCAATATGCCCTTCTAATTATCCTAATAGATTGCCATATAGTTCATTCTGAACATCTTGTTCCCGAAGTACCTGTCCGGCCGTCATATAAGAAAAAGGCTATATATATAAAAGAACCTGACTTTAAACTATGAACAGTTGCGTGGAGGTCACGTTTAAAATTTGTCCCTATGGGATTTACTTCTTCAACTGCATTAAATTTAGTTCTTGGTTATCAGTCGATCGACCTGTAAATGTATTGCATTCATCTGTGTATTTTATGCAACTTATGTACAATCGTTCTAAATCCTACAAATCCAGGTCTGAATCTCATTTCCGGGAAGTATTTCCAATGCCACAATATGCCACTATAATTGTCATCATAGCTTGCCGTAGTTATTTCTAAACATCTTGTTGCTCAATTACCTCTCCGGCCGTCATATAAGATAATTGCTATATGTAAAAGAACCTGACTTTAAAATATGAATTGTTTCTTGGAGGTTAAGTTTAAAAGTTTTCCGAATTGGATTCAATTCTTCAACTGAAATATAATCCCAAATGAAAATTCTGCTTAGTCCGCTGTATGTGTGTGTCTATGTGAGTATGGATATATGTGTGTAAGTGTGTATGTGTGCATGTGTGTATTTGTGTATGCGGGTATACGTGTATTTGTGTATGTGTGTGCATGTGTGTGCGTATGCGTGTATTTGTGTATGTGAGTATATGTGTAAAGTGTGTATGTGCATGTGTGTCTGTATGTATGCGTGTATGTATGTATGTTTGTTTGTGTGTGTGTGTATGTTTGTATATGTATATGTATATATGTATGTGTGTATGTGTATATGTGTATGTGTCTGAATGTGTGTATGTGGGTATGTGTATGTATGTGTGTATGTTATGTGTATGCATGTGTGAATGTAAGTATGGGTATTTGTGTGTAAGTGTGAATGTGTATGCGGATATACGTGTATGTGTGTATTTGTGTGTATGTGCGTGCGTATGCTTGTATGTGTGTATATGTGTGTGTATGTGTACATGTATGTCCGTATGTATGTGTGTATGTCTGTATGTGTGTGAATGTATATGTGTGTATGTGTGTCTATGTGAATGTGTGTATAATTGTCATCATAGCTTGAAATAGTTAATTCTAAACATCTTGTTCCCGAAGTACCTGTTCGGTCGTCATATAAGAAAAAGGCTATATATATAAATGAACATGACTTTAAACTATGAACAGTGGCGTGGAGGTCACGTTTAAAAGTTGCCGGAATTGGACTCACTTCTTCTTCAATTGCATTAAATTTACTTCTGGGCTATCAGTCGATACAGTCTCTGCGTCATATTAGAA
Organism: Sinonovacula constricta; assembly: GCA_007844125.1. Classification (NCBI taxonomy): domain Eukaryota; kingdom Metazoa; phylum Mollusca; class Bivalvia; order Cardiida; family Solecurtidae; genus Sinonovacula; species Sinonovacula constricta. The sequence continues at coordinate 26,556,825 of CM017556.1, read as the reverse complement.
AAAGGCTATATATAAAATACCGAATTTTCAACATTGCTAAGGCAAGTAACTAAAACTATTTGAATAATTTGTAAAATTAAGTTTCTAGTTACCTGACGATTTCTAAAATACATAGGAAACGATATGTATTGTGTGAATTTCATGAAAATATGTAAAATCGTTCTGACTCATACAAAAGCCGTGTTTGAAGCTCATCTCTGGGAAGGATTTCGCATCCCGCAATATGCCCTTCTAATTATCCTAATAGATTGCCATATAGTTAATTCTGAACATCTTGTTCCCGAAGTACCTGTCCGGCCGTCATATAAGAAAAAGGCTATATATATAAAAGAACCTGACTTTAAACTATGAACAGTTGCGTGGAGGTCACGTTTAAAATTTGTCCCTATGGGATTTACTTCTTAAACTGCATTAAATTTAGTTCTTGGTTATCAGTCGATCGACCTGTAAATGTATTGCATTCATCTGTGTATTTTATGCAACTTATGTACAATCGTTCTAAATCCTACAAATCCAGGTCTGAATCTCATTTCCGGGATGGATTTCCAATTCCGCAATATGCCATTATAATTGTCATTGTAGCTCGCCGTAGTTAATTCTAAACATCTTGTTCCTGAATTACCTGTCCGGCCGTCATATAAGAAAAAGGCTATATATAAAAGAACCATACTTTAAACTATGGACAGTGGCGTTCAGACCACGTTTAAAATTTGTCCCTTTGGGATTCACTTCTTCAACTGCATTAAATTTAGTTCTTGGTTATCAGTCGATGTGTAAATGTATTGTATTCATTTGTGTATTTCATGAAACTTATGTACAATCGTTCTAAATCCTACAAAACCGGGTTTGAATCTCATTTCCGGGAAGGATTTCCAATGCCACAATATGCCACTATAATTGTCATCATAGCTTGCCGTAGTTATTTCTAAACATCTTGTTCCTCAATTACCTCTCCGGCCGTCATATAAGATAAAGGCTATATGTAAAAGAACCTGACTTTAAAATATGAATTGTTTCTTGGAGGTTAAGTTTAAAAGTTTTCCGAATTGGATTTAATAATCTTCAACTGAAATATAATCCCAAATGAAAATTCTGCTTAGTCCGCTGTATGTGTGTGTGTCTATGTGAGTATGGATATATGTGTGTAAGTGTGTATGTGTGCATGTGTGTATTTGTGTATGCGGGTATACGTGTATTTGTGTATGTGTGTGCATGTGTGTGCGTATGCGTGTATTTGTGTATGTGAGTATATGTGTAAAGTGTGTATGTGTGCATGTGTGTCTGTTTGTTTGTGTGTGTGTGTATGTGTGTATATGTATATGTATATATGTATGTGTGTATGTGTATATGTGTATGTGTGTGAATGTGTGTATGTGTGTATGTGAGTATGTGTGTATGTTTGTGAATGTGTCTATGTGAGTATGTATGTTTGTGTGTCCATGTGTGTATGTGTATATATGTGTGTATGTGCGTATGTGCGTATGTGCGTATGTGTGTGCGTATGTGAATGTATGTTGGTATGTGTGTGTGTGTATTTATGTCTGTATATGTGTGATATGTATATGTGTGTATGTGTGTCTATGTGAATGTGTGTATAATTGTCATCTTAGCTTGAAATAGTTAATTCTAAACATCTTGTTCCCGAAGTAACTGTTCGGTCGTCATATAAGAAAAAGGCTATATATATAACATGACTTTAAACTATGAACAGTGGCGTGGAGGTCACGTTTAAAAGTTGCCGGAATTGGACTCACTTCTTCTTCAATTGCATTAAATTTACTTCTGGGCTATCAGTCGATACAGTGTTTGCGTCATATTAGAAAAAGGCTATATATAAAATACCGAATTTTCAACATGTCCTAAAACTATTTGAATAATTTGTAAAATTAAGTTTTTAGTTACCTGACGATTTGTAATATATACAGGAGACGATATGTATTGTGTGAATTTCATGAAAATATGTAAAATCGTTCTGACTCGTACAAAAGCCGTGTTTGAAGATCATCTCTTGGAAGGATTTCGCATCCCGCAATATAACCTTCTAATTATCCTAAAAGATTGCCATATAGTTAATTTTGAACATCTTGTTCCCGAAGTACCTGTCCGGCCGTCATATAAGAAAAAGGCTATATATAAAACAACCTGACTTTGAAATATGAATTGTTTCTTGGAGGTCACGTTTAAAATTTGTTCCTATGGGATTTACTTCTTCAACTGCATTAAATTTAGTTCTTGGTTATCAGTCGATCGACCTGCCTGTAAATGTATTGCATTCATCTGTGTATTTTATGTAACTTATGTACAATCGTTCTAAATCCTACAAATCCGGGTTTGAATAGGTAAATAAGAAAAGGTGAATCTCATTTCCGGGATGGATTTCCAATTCCGCAATATGCCATGATAAGTGTCATTGTAGCTTGCCGTAGTTAATTCTAAACATCTTGTTCCTGAATTACCTGTCCGGCCGTCATATAAGAAAAAGGCTATATGTAAAAGAACCTGACTTTAAAATATGAATTGTTTCTTGGAGGTTAAGTTTAAAAGTTTTCCGAATTGGATTCAATTCGTCAACTGAAATATAATCCCAAATGAAAATTCTGCTTAGTCCGCTGTATGTGTGTGTCTATGTGAGTATGGATATATGTGTGTAAGTGTGTATGTGTGCATGTGTGTATTTGTGTATGCGGGTATATGTGTAAAGTGTGTATGCGTGCATGTGTGTCTGTATGTATGCGTGTATGTATGTATGTTTTGTTTGTGTGTGTGTGTATGTGTGTATATGTATATGTATATATGTATGTGTGTATGGGTATATGTGTATGTGTGTGAATGTGTGTTTGTGGGTATGTGTATGTATGTGTGTATGTTATGTGTATGCATGTGTACATGTATGTCCGTATGTATGTGTGTATGTCTGTATGTGTGTGAATGTATATGTGTGTATGTGTGTCTATGTGAATGTGTGTATAATTTTCATCATAGCTTGAAATAGTTTATTCTAAACATCTTGTTCCCGAAGTACCTGTTCGATCGTCATATAAGAAAAAGGCTATATATAAAAATGAACATGACTTTAAACTATGAACAGTGGCGTGGAGGTCACGTTTAAAAGTTGCCGGAATTCACTTCTTCTTCAATTGCATTAAATTTACTTCTGGGCTATCAGTCGATACAGTCTCTGCGTCATATTAGAAAAGGCTATACATAAAATACCGAATTTTCAACATTGCTAAGGCAAGTAACTAAAACTATTTGAATAATTTGTAAAATTAAGTTTCCAGTTACCTGACGATTTCTAAAATACATAGGAAACGATATGTATTGTGTGAATTTCATGAAAATATGTAAAATCGTTCTGACTCATACAAAAGCCGTGTTTGAAGCTCATCTCTGGGAAGGATTTCGCATCCCGCAATATGCCCTTCTAATTATCCTAATAGATTGCCATATAGTTCATTCTGAACATCTTGTTCCCGAAGTACCTGTCCGGCCGTCATATAAGAAAAAGGCTATATATATAAAAGAACCTGACTTTAAACTATGAACAGTTGCGTGGAGGTCACGTTTAAAATGTGTCCCTATGGGATTTACTTCTTCAACTGCATTAAATTTAGTTCTTGGTTATCAGTCGATCGACCTGTAAATGTATTGCATTCATCTGTGTATTTTATGCAACTTATGTACAATCGTTCTAAATCCTACAAATCCAGGTCTGAATCTCATTTCCGGGAAGTATTTCCAATGCCACAATATGCCACTATAATTGTCATCATAGCTTGCCGTAGTTATTTCTAAACATCTTGTTGCTCAATTACCTCTCCGGCCGTCATATAAGATAATTGCTATATGTAAAAGAACCTGACTTTAAAATATGAATTGTTTCTTGGAGGTTAAGTTTAAAAGTTTTCCGAATTGGATTCAATTCTTCAACTGAAATATAATCCCAAATGAAAATTCTGCTTAGTCCGCTGTATGTGTGTGTCTATGTGAGTATGGATATATGTGTGTAAGTGTGTATGTGTGCATGTGTGTATTTGTGTATGCGGGTATACGTGTATTTGTGTATGTGTGTGCATGTGTGTGCGTATGCGTGTATTTGTGTATGTGAGTATATGAGTAAAGTGTGTATGTGCATGTGTGTCTGTATGTATGCGTGTATGTATGTATGTTTGTTTGTGTGTGTGTGTATGTTTGTATATGTATATGTATATATGTATGTGTGTATGTGTATATGTGTATGTGTCTGAATGTGTGTATGTGGGTATGTGTATGTATGTGTGTATGTTATGTGTATGCATGTGTGAATGTAAGTATGGGTATTTGTGTGTAAGTGTGAATGTGTATGCGGATATACGTGTATGTGTGTATTTGTGTGTATGTGCGTGCGTATGCTTGTATGTGTGTGTATGTGTACATGTATGTCCGTATGTATGTGTGTATGTCTGTATGTGTGTGAATGTATATGTGTGTATGTGTGTCTATGTGAATGTGTGTATAATTGTCATCATAGCTTGAAATAGTTAATTCTAAACATCTTGTTCCCGAAGTACCTGTCCGGCCGTCATATAAGAAAAAGGCTAAATATAAAAGAACCATACTTTAAACTATGGACAGTGGCGTTTAGACCACGTTTAAAATTTGTCTCTATGGGATTCACTTCTTCAACTGCATTAAATTTAGTTCTTGGTTATCAGTCGATGTATAAATGTATTGTATTCATCTGTGTATTTCATGAAACTTATGTACAATCGTTCTTAATCCTACAAAACCGGGTTTGAATCTCATTTCCGGGAAGGATTTCCAATGCCACAATATGCCACTATAATTTTCATTGTAGCTTGCCGTAGTTAATTCTAAACATCTTGCTCCTCATTTACCTGTCCGGCCGTCATATAAGATAAAGGCTATATGTAAAAGAACCTGACTTTAAAATATGAATTGTTTCTTGGAGGTTAAGTTTAAAAGTTTTCCGAATTGGATTCAATTCTTCAACTGAAATATAATCCCAAATGAAAATTCTGCTTAGTCCGCTGTATGTGTGTGTCTATGTGAGTATGGATATATGTGTGTAAGTGTGTATGTGTGCATGTGTGTATTTGTGTATGCGGGTATACGTGTATTTGTGTATGTGTGTGCATGTGTGTGCGTATGCGTGTATTTGTGTATGTGAGTATATGTGTAAAGTGTGTATGTGCATGTGTGTCTGTATGTATGCGTGTATGTATGTATGTTTGTTTGTGTGTGTGTGTATGTTTGTATATGTATATGTATATATGTATGTGTGTATGTGTATATGTGTATGTGTCTGAATGTGTGTATGTGGGTATGTGTATGTATGTGTGTATGTTATGTGTATGCATGTGTGAATGTAAGTATGGGTATTTGTGTGTAAGTGTGAATGTGTATGCGGATATACGTGTATGTGTGTATTTGTGTGTATGTGCGTGCGTATGCTTGTATGTGTGTATATGTGTGTGTATGTGTACATGTATGTCCGTATGTATGTGTGTATGTCTGTATGTGTGTGAATGTATATGTGTGTATGTGTGTCTATGTGAATGTGTGTATAATTGTCATCATAGCTTGAAATAGTTAATTCTAAACATCTTGTTCCCGAAGTACCTGTTCGGTCGTCATATAAGAAAAAGGCTATATATATAAATGAACATGACTTTAAACTATGAACAGTGGCGTGGAGGTCACGTTTAAAAGTTGCCGGAATTGGACTCACTTCTTCTTCAATTGCATTAAATTTACTTCTGGGCTATCAGTCGATACAGTCTCTGCGTCATATTAGAAAAAGGCTATATATAAAATACCGAATTTTCAACATTGCTAAGGCAAGTAACTAAAACTATTTGAATAATTTGTAAAATTAAGTTTCTAGTTACCTGACGATTTCTAAAATACATAGGAAACGATATGTATTGTGTGAATTTCATGAAAATATGTAAAATCGTTCTGACTCATACAAAAGCCGTGTTTGAAGCTCATCTCTGGGAAGGATTTCGCATCCCGCAATATGCCCTTCTAATTATCCTAATAGATTGCCATATAGTTAATTCTGAACATCTTGTTCCCGAAGTACCTGTCCGGCCGTCATATAAGAAAAAGGCTATATATATAAAAGAACCTGACTTTAAACTATGAACAGTTGCGTGGAGGTCACGTTTAAAATTTGTCCCTATGGGATTTACTTCTTAAACTGCATTAAATTTAGTTCTTGGTTATCAGTCGATCGACCTGTAAATGTATTGCATTCATCTGTGTATTTTATGCAACTTATGTACAATCGTTCTAAATCCTACAAATCCAGGTCTGAATCTCATTTCCGGGATGGATTTCCAATTCCGCAATATGCCATTATAATTGTCATTGTAGCTCGCCGTAGTTAATTCTAAACATCTTGTTCCTGAATTACCTGTCCGGCCGTCATATAAGAAAAAGGCTATATATAAAAGAACCATACTTTAAACTATGGACAGTGGCGTTCAGACCACGTTTAAAATTTGTCCCTTTGGGATTCACTTCTTCAACTGCATTAAATTTAGTTCTTGGTTATCAGTCGATGTGTAAATGTATTGTATTCATTTGTGTATTTCATGAAACTTATGTACAATCGTTCTAAATCCTACAAAACCGGGTTTGAATCTCATTTCCGGGAAGGATTTCCAATGCCACAATATGCCACTATAATTGTCATCATAGCTTGCCGTAGTTATTTCTAAACATCTTGTTCCTCAATTACCTCTCCGGCCGTCATATAAGATAAAGGCTATATGTAAAAGAACCTGACTTTAAAATATGAATTGTTTCTTGGAGGTTAAGTTTAAAAGTTTTCCGAATTGGATTTAATAATCTTCAACTGAAATATAATCCCAAATGAAAATTCTGCTTAGTCCGCTGTATGTGTGTGTGTCTATGTGAGTATGGATATATGTGTGTAAGTGTGTGTGCATGTGTGTATTTGTGTATGCGGGTATACGTGTATTTGTGTATGTGTGTGCATGTGTGTGCGTATGCGTGTATTTGTGTATGTGAGTATATGTGTAAAGTGTGTATGTGTGCATGTGTGTCTGTTTGTTTGTGTGTGTGTGTATGTGTGTATATGTATATGTATATATGTATGTGTGTGAATGTGTGTATGTGTGTATGTGAGTATGTGTGTATGTTTGTGAATGTGTCTATGTGAGTATGTATGTTTGTGTGTCCATGTGTGTATGTGTATATATGTGTGTATGTGCGTATGTGCGTATGTGCGTATGTGTGTGCGTATGTGAATGTATGTTGGTATGTGTGTGTGTGTATTTATGTCTGTATATGTGTGATATGTATATGTGTGTATGTATGTCTATGTGAATGTGTGTATAATTGTCATCTTAGCTTGAAATAGTTAATTCTAAACATCTTGTTCCCGAAGTAACTGTTCGGTCGTCATATAAGAAAAAGGCTATATATATAACATGACTTTAAACTATGAACAGTGGCGTGGAGGTCACGTTTAAAAGTTGCCGGAATTGGACTCACTTCTTCTTCAATTGCATTAAATTTACTTCTGGGCTATCAGTCGATACAGTGTTTGCGTCATATTAGAAAAAGGCTATATATAAAATACCGAATTTTCAACATGTCCTAAAACTATTTGAATAATTTGTAAAATTAAGTTTTTAGTTACCTGACGATTTGTAATATATACAGGAGACGATATGTATTGTGTGAATTTCATGAAAATATGTAAAATCGTTCTGACTCGTACAAAAGCCGTGTTTGAAGATCATCTCTTGGAAGGATTTCGCATCCCGCAATATAACCTTCTAATTATCCTAAAAGATTGCCATATAGTTAATTTTGAACATCTTGTTCCCGAAGTACCTGTCCGGCCGTCATATAAGAAAAAGGCTATATATAAAACAACCTGACTTTGAAATATGAATTGTTTCTTGGAGGTCACGTTTAAAATTTGTTCCTATGGGATTTACTTCTTCAACTGCATTAAATTTAGTTCTTGGTTATCAGTCGATCGACCTGCCTGTAAATGTATTGCATTCATCTGTGTATTTTATGTAACTTATGTACAATCGTTCTAAATCCTACAAATCCGGGTTTGAATAGGTAAATAAGAAAAGGTGAATCTCATTTCCGGGATGGATTTCCAATTCCGCAATATGCCATGATAAGTGTCATTGTAGCTTGCCGTAGTTAATTCTAAACATCTTGTTCCTGAATTACCTGTCCGGCCGTCATATAAGAAAAAGGCTATATGTAAAAGAACCTGACTTTAAAATATGAATTGTTTCTTGGAGGTTAAGTTTAAAAGTTTTCCGAATTGGATTCAATTCGTCAACTGAAATATAATCCCAAATGAAAATTCTGCTTAGTCCGCTGTATGTGTGTGTCTATGTGAGTATGGATATATGTGTGTAAGTGTGTATGTGTGCATGTGTGTATTTGTGTATGCGGGTATACGTGTATTTGTGTATGTGTGTGCATGTGTGTGCGTATGCGTGTATTTGTGTATGTGAGTATATGTGTAAAGTGTGTATGTGCATGTGTGTCTGTATGTATGCGTGTATGTATGTATGTTTGTTTGTGTGTGTGTGTATGTTTGTATATGTATATGTATATATGTATGTGTGTATGTGTATATGTGTATGTGTCTGAATGTGTGTATGTGGGTATGTGTATGTATGTGTGTATGTTATGTGTATGCATGTGTGAATGTAAGTATGGGTATTTGTGTGTAAGTGTGAATGTGTATGCGGATATACGTGTATGTGTGTATTTGTGTGTATGTGCGTGCGTGTGCTTGTATGTGTGTATATGTGTGTGTATGTGTACATGTATGTCCGTATGTATGTGTGTATGTCTGTATGTGTGTGAATGTATATGTGTGCATGTGTGTCTATGTGAATGTGTGTATAATTTTCATCATAGCTTGAAATAGTTTATTCTAAACATCTTGTTCCTGAATTACCTGTCCGGCCGTCATATAAGAAAAAGGCTATATGTAAAAGAACCTGACTTTAAAATATGAATTGTTTCTTGGAGGTTAAGTTTAAAAGTTTTCCGAATTGGATTCAATTCGTTAACTGAAATATAATCCCAAATGAAAATTCTGCTTAGTCCGCTGTATGTGTGTGTCTATGTGAGTATGGATATATGTGTGTAAGTGTGTATGTGTGCATGTGTGTATTTGTGTATGCGGGTATATGTGTAAAGTGTGTATGCGTGCATGTGTGTCTGTATGTATGCGTGTATGTATGTATGTTTTGTTTGTGTGTGTGTGTATGTGTGTATATGTATATATGTATGTGTGTATGGGTATATGTGTATGTGTGTGAATGTGTGTTTGTGGGTATGTGTATGTATGTGTGTATGTTATGTGTATGCATGTGTACATGTATGTCCGTATGTATGTGTGTATGTCTGTATGTGTGTGAATGTATATGTGTGTATGTGTGTCTATGTGAATGTGTGTATAATTTTCATCATAGCTTGAAATAGTTTATTCTAAACATCTTGTTCCCGAAGTACCTGTTCGATCGTCATATAAGAAAAAGGCTATATATAAAAATGAACATGACTTTAAACTATGAACAGTGGCGTGGAGGTCACGTTTAAAAGTTGCCGGAATTCACTTCTTCTTCAATTGCATTAAATTTACTTCTGGGCTATCAGTCGATACAGTCTCTGCGTCATATTAGAAAAGGCTATACATAAAATACCGAATTTTCAACATTGCTAAGGCAAGTAACTAAAACTATTTGAATAATTTGTAAAATTAAGTTTCCAGTTACCTGACGATTTCTAAAATACATAGGAAACGATATGTATTGTGTGAATTTCATGAAAATATGTAAAATCGTTCTGACTCATACAAAAGCCGTGTTTGAAGCTCATCTCTGGGAAGGATTTCGCATCCCGCAATATGCCCTTCTAATTATCCTAATAGATTGCCATATAGTTCATTCTGAACATCTTGTTCCCGAAGTACCTGTCCGGCCGTCATATAAGAAAAAGGCTATATATATAAAAGAACCTGACTTTAAACTATGAACAGTTGCGTGGAGGTCACGTTTAAAATGTGTCCCTATGGGATTTACTTCTTCAACTGCATTAAATTTAGTTCTTGGTTATCAGTCGATCGACCTGTAAATGTATTGCATTCATCTGTGTATTTTATGCAACTTATGTACAATCGTTCTAAATCCTACAAATCCAGGTCTGAATCTCATTTCCGGGAAGTATTTCCAATGCCACAATATGCCACTATAATTGTCATCATAGCTTGCCGTAGTTATTTCTAAACATCTTGTTGCTCAATTACCTCTCCGGCCGTCATATAAGATAATTGCTATATGTAAAAGAACCTGACTTTAAAATATGAATTGTTTCTTGGAGGTTAAGTTTAAAAGTTTTCCGAATTGGATTCAATTCTTCAACTGAAATATAATCCCAAATGAAAATTCTGCTTAGTCCGCTGTATGTGTGTGTCTATGTGAGTATGGATATATGTGTGTAAGTGTGTATGTGTGCATGTGTGTATTTGTGTATGCGGGTATACGTGTATTTGTGTATGTGTGTGCATGTGTGTGCGTATGCGTGTATTTGTGTATGTGAGTATATGAGTAAAGTGTGTATGTGCATGTGTGTCTGTATGTATGCGTGTATGTATGTATGTTTGTTTGTGTGTGTGTGTATGTTTGTATATGTATATGTATATATGTATGTGTGTATGTGTATATGTGTATGTGTCTGAATGTGTGTATGTGGGTATGTGTATGTATGTGTGTATGTTATGTGTATGCATGTGTGAATGTAAGTATGGGTATTTGTGTGTAAGTGTGAATGTGTATGCGGATATACGTGTATGTGTGTATTTGTGTGTATGTGCGTGCGTATGCTTGTATGTGTGTGTATGTGTACATGTATGTCCGTATGTATGTGTGTATGTCTGTATGTGTGTGAATGTATATGTGTGTATGTGTGTCTATGTGAATGTGTGTATAATTGTCATCATAGCTTGAAATAGTTAATTCTAAACATCTTGTTCCCGAAGTACCTGTCCGGCCGTCATATAAGAAAAAGGCTAAATATAAAAGAACCATACTTTAAACTATGGACAGTGGCGTTTAGACCACGTTTAAAATTTGTCCCTATGGGATTCACTTCTTCAACTGCATTAAATTTAGTTCTTGGTTATCAGTCGATGTATAAATGTATTGTATTCATCTGTGTATTTCATGAAACTTATGTACAATCGTTCTTAATCCTACAAAACCGGGTTTGAATCTCATTTCCGGGAAGGATTTCCAATGCCACAATATGCCACTATAATTTTCATTGTAGCTTGCCGTAGTTAATTCTAAACATCTTGCTCCTCATTTACCTGTCCGGCCGTCATATAAGATAAAGGCTATATGTAAAAGAACCTGACTTTAAAATATGAATTGTTTCTTGGAGGTTAAGTTTAAAAGTTTTCCGAATTGGATTCAATTCTTCAACTGAAATATAATCCCAAATGAAAATTCTGCTTAGTCCGCTGTATGTGTGTGTCTATGTGAGTATGGATATATGTGTGTAAGTGTGTATGTGTGCATGTGTGTATTTGTGTATGCGGGTATACGTGTATTTGTGTATGTGTGTGCATGTGTGTGCGTATGCGTGTATTTGTGTATGTGAGTATATGTGTAAAGTGTGTATGTGCATGTGTGTCTGTATGTATGCGTGTATGTATGTATGTTTGTTTGTGTGTGTGTGTATGTTTGTATATGTATATGTATATATGTATGTGTGTATGTGTATATGTGTATGTGTCTGAATGTGTGTATGTGGGTATGTGTATGTATGTGTGTATGTTATGTGTATGCATGTGTGAATGTAAGTATGGGTATTTGTGTGTAAGTGTGAATGTGTATGCGGATATACGTGTATGTGTGTATTTGTGTGTATGTGCGTGCGTATGCTTGTATGTGTGTATATGTGTGTGTATGTGTACATGTATGTCCGTATGTATGTGTGTATGTCTGTATGTGTGTGAATGTATATGTGTGTATGTGTGTCTATGTGAATGTGTGTATAATTGTCATCATAGCTTGAAATAGTTAATTCTAAACATCTTGTTCCCGAAGTACCTGTTCGGTCGTCATATAAGAAAAAGGCTATATATATAAATGAACATGACTTTAAACTATGAACAGTGGCGTGGAGGTCACGTTTAAAAGTTGCCGGAATTGGACTCACTTCTTCTTCAATTGCATTAAATTTACTTCTGGGCTATCAGTCGATACAGTCTCTGCGTCATATTAGAAAAAGGCTATATATAAAATACCGAATTTTCAACATTGCTAAGGCAAGTAACTAAAACTATTTGAATAATTTGTAAAATTAAGTTTCTAGTTACCTGACGATTTCTAAAATACATAGGAAACGATATGTATTGTGTGAATTTCATGAAAATATGTAAAATCGTTCTGACTCATACAAAAGCCGTGTTTGAAGCTCATCTCTGGGAAGGATTTCGCATCCCGCAATATGCCCTTCTAATTATCCTAATAGATTGCCATATAGTTAATTCTGAACATCTTGTTCCCGAAGTACCTGTCCGGCCGTCATATAAGAAAAAGGCTATATATATAAAAGAACCTGACTTTAAACTATGAACAGTTGCGTGGAGGTCACGTTTAAAATTTGTCCCTATGGGATTTACTTCTTAAACTGCATTAAATTTAGTTCTTGGTTATCAGTCGATCGACCTGTAAATGTATTGCATTCATCTGTGTATTTTATGCAACTTATGTACAATCGTTCTAAATCCTACAAATCCAGGTCTGAATCTCATTTCCGGGATGGATTTCCAATTCCGCAATATGCCATTATAATTGTCATTGTAGCTCGCCGTAGTTAATTCTAAACATCTTGTTCCTGAATTACCTGTCCGGCCGTCATATAAGAAAAAGGCTATATATAAAAGAACCATACTTTAAACTATGGACAGTGGCGTTCAGACCACGTTTAAAATTTGTCCCTTTGGGATTCACTTCTTCAACTGCATTAAATTTAGTTCTTGGTTATCAGTCGATGTGTAAATGTATTGTATTCATTTGTGTATTTCATGAAACTTATGTACAATCGTTCTAAATCCTACAAAACCGGGTTTGAATCTCATTTCCGGGAAGGATTTCCAATGCCACAATATGCCACTATAATTGTCATCATAGCTTGCCGTAGTTATTTCTAAACATCTTGTTCCTCAATTACCTCTCCGGCCGTCATATAAGATAAAGGCTATATGTAAAAGAACCTGACTTTAAAATATGAATTGTTTCTTGGAGGTTAAGTTTAAAAGTTTTCCGAATTGGATTTAATAATCTTCAACTGAAATATAATCCCAAATGAAAATTCTGCTTAGTCCGCTGTATGTGTGTGTGTCTATGTGAGTATGGATATATGTGTGTAAGTGTGTATGTGTGCATGTGTGTATTTGTGTATGCGGGTATACGTGTATTTGTGTATGTGTGTGCATGTGTGTGCGTATGCGTGTATTTGTGTATGTGAGTATATGTGTAAAGTGTGTATGTGTGCATGTGTGTCTGTTTGTTTGTGTGTGTGTGTATGTGTGTATATGTATATGTATATATGTATGTGTGTATGTGTATATGTGTATGTGTGTGAATGTGTGTATGTGTGTATGTGAGTATGTGTGTATGTTTGTGAATGTGTCTATGTGAGTATGTATGTTTGTGTGTCCATGTGTGTATGTGTATATATGTGTGTATGTGCGTATGTGCGTATGTGCGTATGTGTGTGCGTATGTGAATGTATGTTGGTATGTGTGTGTGTGTATTTATGTCTGTATATGTGTGATATGTATATGTGTGTATGTGTGTCTATGTGAATGTGTGTATAATTGTCATCTTAGCTTGAAATAGTTAATTCTAAACATCTTGTTCCCGAAGTAACTGTTCGGTCGTCATATAAGAAAAAGGCTATATATATAACATGACTTTAAACTATGAACAGTGGCGTGGAGGTCACGTTTAAAAGTTGCCGGAATTGGACTCACTTCTTCTTCAATTGCATTAAATTTACTTCTGGGCTATCAGTCGATACAGTGTTTGCGTCATATTAGAAAAAGGCTATATATAAAATACCGAATTTTCAACATGTCCTAAAACTATTTGAATAATTTGTAAAATTAAGTTTTTAGTTACCTGACGATTTGTAATATATACAGGAGACGATATGTATTGTGTGAATTTCATGAAAATATGTAAAATCGTTCTGACTCGTACAAAAGCCGTGTTTGAAGATCATCTCTTGGAAGGATTTCGCATCCCGCAATATAACCTTCTAATTATCCTAAAAGATTGCCATATAGTTAATTTTGAACATCTTGTTCCCGAAGTACCTGTCCGGCCGTCATATAAGAAAAAGGCTATATATAAAACAACCTGACTTTGAAATATGAATTGTTTCTTGGAGGTCACGTTTAAAATTTGTTCCTATGGGATTTACTTCTTCAACTGCATTAAATTTAGTTCTTGGTTATCAGTCGATCGACCTGCCTGTAAATGTATTGCATTCATCTGTGTATTTTATGTAACTTATGTACAATCGTTCTAAATCCTACAAATCCGGGTTTGAATAGGTAAATAAGAAAAGGTGAATCTCATTTCCGGGATGGATTTCCAATTCCGCAATATGCCATGATAAGTGTCATTGTAGCTTGCCGTAGTTAATTCTAAACATCTTGTTCCTGAATTACCTGTCCGGCCGTCATATAAGAAAAAGGCTATATGTAAAAGAACCTGACTTTAAAATATGAATTGTTTCTTGGAGGTTAAGTTTAAAAGTTTTCCGAATTGGATTCAATTCGTCAACTGAAATATAATCCCAAATGAAAATTCTGCTTAGTCCGCTGTATGTGTGTGTCTATGTGAGTATGGATATATGTGTGTAAGTGTGTATGTGTGCATGTGTGTATTTGTGTATGCGGGTATACGTGTATTTGTGTATGTGTGTGCATGTGTGTGCGTATGCGTGTATTTGTGTATGTGAGTATATGTGTAAAGTGTGTATGTGCATGTGTGTCTGTATGTATGCGTGTATGTATGTATGTTTGTTTGTGTGTGTGTGTATGTTTGTATATGTATATGTATATATGTATGTGTGTATGTGTATATGTGTATGTGTCTGAATGTGTGTATGTGGGTATGTGTATGTATGTGTGTATGTTATGTGTATGCATGTGTGAATGTAAGTATGGGTATTTGTGTGTAAGTGTGAATGTGTATGCGGATATACGTGTATGTGTGTATTTGTGTGTATGTGCGTGCGTGTGCTTGTATGTGTGTATATGTGTGTGTATGTGTACATGTATGTCCGTATGTATGTGTGTATGTCTGTATGTGTGTGAATGTATATGTGTGCATGTGTGTCTATGTGAATGTGTGTATAATTTTCATCATAGCTTGAAATAGTTTATTCTAAACATCTTGTTCCTGAATTACCTGTCCGGCCGTCATATAAGAAAAAGGCTATATGTAAAAGAACCTGACTTTAAAATATGAATTGTTTCTTGGAGGTTAAGTTTAAAAGTTTTCCGAATTGGATTCAATTCGTTAACTGAAATATAATCCCAAATGAAAATTCTGCTTAGTCCGCTGTATGTGTGTGTCTATGTGAGTATGGATATATGTGTGTAAGTGTGTATGTGTGCATGTGTGTATTTGTGTATGCGGGTATATGTGTAAAGTGTGTATGCGTGCATGTGTGTCTGTATGTATGCGTGTATGTATGTATGTTTTGTTTGTGTGTGTGTGTATGTGTGTATATGTATATATGTATGTGTGTATGGGTATATGTGTATGTGTGTGAATGTGTGTTTGTGGGTATGTGTATGTATGTGTGTATGTTATGTGTATGCATGTGTACATGTATGTCCGTATGTATGTGTGTATGTCTGTATGTGTGTGAATGTATATGTGTGTATGTGTGTCTATGTGAATGTGTGTATAATTTTCATCATAGCTTGAAATAGTTTATTCTAAACATCTTGTTCCCGAAGTACCTGTTCGATCGTCATATAAGAAAAAGGCTATATATAAAAATGAACATGACTTTAAACTATGAACAGTGGCGTGGAGGTCACGTTTAAAAGTTGCCGGAATTCACTTCTTCTTCAATTGCATTAAATTTACTTCTGGGCTATCAGTCGATACAGTCTCTGCGTCATATTAGAAAAGGCTATACATAAAATACCGAATTTTCAACATTGCTAAGGCAAGTAACTAAAACTATTTGAATAATTTGTAAAATTAAGTTTCCAGTTACCTGACGATTTCTAAAATACATAGGAAACGATATGTATTGTGTGAATTTCATGAAAATATGTAAAATCGTTCTGACTCATACAAAAGCCGTGTTTGAAGCTCATCTCTGGGAAGGATTTCGCATCCCGCAATATGCCCTTCTAATTATCCTAATAGATTGCCATATAGTTCATTCTGAACATCTTGTTCCCGAAGTACCTGTCCGGCCGTCATATAAGAAAAAGGCTATATATATAAAAGAACCTGACTTTAAACTATGAACAGTTGCGTGGAGGTCACGTTTAAAATGTGTCCCTATGGGATTTACTTCTTCAACTGCATTAAATTTAGTTCTTGGTTATCAGTCGATCGACCTGTAAATGTATTGCATTCATCTGTGTATTTTATGCAACTTATGTACAATCGTTCTAAATCCTACAAATCCAGGTCTGAATCTCATTTCCGGGAAGTTTTTCCAATGCCACAATATGCCACTATAATTGTCATCATAGCTTGCCGTAGTTATTTCTAAACATCTTGTTGCTCAATTACCTCTCCGGCCGTCATATAAGATAATTGCTATATGTAAAAGAACCTGACTTTAAAATATGAATTGTTTCTTGGAGGTTAAGTTTAAAAGTTTTCCGAATTGGATTCAATTCTTCAACTGAAATATAATCCCAAATGAAAATTCTGCTTAGTCCGCTGTATGTGTGTGTCTATGTGAGTATGGATATATGTGTGTAAGTGTGTATGTGTGCATGTGTGTATTTGTGTATGCGGGTATACGTGTATTTGTGTATGTGTGTGCATGTGTGTGCGTATGCGTGTATTTGTGTATGTGAGTATATGAGTAAAGTGTGTATGTGCATGTGTGTCTGTATGTATGCGTGTATGTATGTATGTTTGTTTGTGTGTGTGTGTATGTTTGTATATGTATATGTATATATGTATGTGTGTATGTGTATATGTGTATGTGTCTGAATGTGTGTATGTGGGTATGTGTATGTATGTGTGTATGTTATGTGTATGCATGTGTGAATGTAAGTATGGGTATTTGTGTGTAAGTGTGAATGTGTATGCGGATATACGTGTATGTGTGTATTTGTGTGTATGTGCGTGCGTATGCTTGTATGTGTGTGTATGTGTACATGTATGTCCGTATGTATGTGTGTATGTCTGTATGTGTGTGAATGTATATGTGTGTATGTGTGTCTATGTGAATGTGTGTATAATTGTCATCATAGCTTGAAATAGTTAATTCTAAACATCTTGTTCCCGAAGTACCTGTCCGGCCGTCATATAAGAAAAAGGCTAAATATAAAAGAACCATACTTTAAACTATGGACAGTGGCGTTTAGACCACGTTTAAAATTTGTCCCTATGGGATTCACTTCTTCAACTGCATTAAATTTAGTTCTTGGTTATCAGTCGATGTATAAATGTATTGTATTCATCTGTGTATTTCATGAAACTTATGTACAATCGTTCTTAATCCTACAAAACCGGGTTTGAATCTCATTTCCGGGAAGGATTTCCAATGCCACAATATGCCACTATAATTTTCATTGTAGCTTGCCGTAGTTAATTCTAAACATCTTGCTCCTCATTTACCTGTCCGGCCGTCATATAAGATAAAGGCTATATGTAAAAGAACCTGACTTTAAAATATGAATTGTTTCTTGGAGGTTAAGTTTAAAAGTTTTCCGAATTGGATTCAATTCTTCAACTGAAATATAATCCCAAATGAAAATTCTGCTTAGTCCGCTGTATGTGTGTGTCTATGTGAGTATGGATATATGTGTGTAAGTGTGTATGTGTGCATGTGTGTATTTGTGTATGCGGGTATACGTGTATTTGTGTATGTGTGTGCATGTGTGTGCGTATGCGTGTATTTGTGTATGTGAGTATATGTGTAAAGTGTGTATGTGCATGTGTGTCTGTATGTATGCGTGTATGTATGTATGTTTGTTTGTGTGTGTGTGTATGTTTGTATATGTATATGTATATATGTATGTGTGTATGTGTATATGTGTATGTGTCTGAATGTGTGTATGTGGGTATGTGTATGTATGTGTGTATGTTATGTGTATGCATGTGTGAATGTAAGTATGGGTATTTGTGTGTAAGTGTGAATGTGTATGCGGATATACGTGTATGTGTGTATTTGTGTGTATGTGCGTGCGTATGCTTGTATGTGTGTATATGTGTGTGTATGTGTACATGTATGTCCGTATGTATGTGTGTATGTCTGTATGTGTGTGAATGTATATGTGTGTATGTGTGTCTATGTGAATGTGTGTATAATTGTCATCATAGCTTGAAATAGTTAATTCTAAACATCTTGTTCCCGAAGTACCTGTTCGGTCGTCATATAAGAAAAAGGCTATATATATAAATGAACATGACTTTAAACTATGAACAGTGGCGTGGAGGTCACGTTTAAAAGTTGCCGGAATTGGACTCACTTCTTCTTCAATTGCATTAAATTTACTTCTGGGCTATCAGTCGATACAGTCTCTGCGTCATATTAGAAAAAGGCTATATATAAAATACCGAATTTTCAACATTGCTAAGGCAAGTAACTAAAACTATTTGAATAATTTGTAAAATTAAGTTTCTAGTTACCTGACGATTTCTAAAATACATAGGAAACGATATGTATTGTGTGAATTTCATGAAAATATGTAAAATCGTTCTGACTCATACAAAAGCCGTGTTTGAAGCTCATCTCTGGGAAGGATTTCGCATCCCGCAATATGCCCTTCTAATTATCCTAATAGATTGCCATATAGTTAATTCTGAACATCTTGTTCCCGAAGTACCTGTCCGGCCGTCATATAAGAAAAAGGCTATATATATAAAAGAACCTGACTTTAAACTATGAACAGTTGCGTGGAGGTCACGTTTAAAATTTGTCCCTATGGGATTTACTTCTTAAACTGCATTAAATTTAGTTCTTGGTTATCAGTCGATCGACCTGTAAATGTATTGCATTCATCTGTGTATTTTATGCAACTTATGTACAATCGTTCTAAATCCTACAAATCCAGGTCTGAATCTCATTTCCGGGATGGATTTCCAATTCCGCAATATGCCATTATAATTGTCATTGTAGCTCGCCGTAGTTAATTCTAAACATCTTGTTCCTGAATTACCTGTCCGGCCGTCATATAAGAAAAAGGCTATATATAAAAGAACCATACTTTAAACTATGGACAGTGGCGTTCAGACCACGTTTAAAATTTGTCCCTTTGGGATTCACTTCTTCAACTGCATTAAATTTAGTTCTTGGTTATCAGTCGATGTGTAAATGTATTGTATTCATTTGTGTATTTCATGAAACTTATGTACAATCGTTCTAAATCCTACAAAACCGGGTTTGAATCTCATTTCCGGGAAGGATTTCCAATGCCACAATATGCCACTATAATTGTCATCATAGCTTGCCGTAGTTATTTCTAAACATCTTGTTCCTCAATTACCTCTCCGGCCGTCATATAAGATAAAGGCTATATGTAAAAGAACCTGACTTTAAAATATGAATTGTTTCTTGGAGGTTAAGTTTAAAAGTTTTCCGAATTGGATTTAATAATCTTCAACTGAAATATAATCCCAAATGAAAATTCTGCTTAGTCCGCTGTATGTGTGTGTGTCTATGTGAGTATGGATATATGTGTGTAAGTGTGTATGTGTGCATGTGTGTATTTGTGTATGCGGGTATACGTGTATTTGTGTATGTGTGTGCATGTGTGTGCGTATGCGTGTATTTGTGTATGTGAGTATATGTGTAAAGTGTGTATGTGTGCATGTGTGTCTGTTTGTTTGTGTGTGTGTGTATGTGTGTATATGTATATGTATATATGTATGTGTGTATGTGTATATGTGTATGTGTGTGAATGTGTGTATGTGTGTATGTGAGTATGTGTGTATGTTTGTGAATGTGTCTATGTGAGTATGTATGTTTGTGTGTCCATGTGTGTATGTGTATATATGTGTGTATGTGCGTATGTGCGTATGTGCGTATGTGTGTGCGTATGTGAATGTATGTTGGTATGTGTGTGTGTGTATTTATGTCTGTATATGTGTGATATGTATATGTGTGTATGTGTGTCTATGTGAATGTGTGTATAATTGTCATCTTAGCTTGAAATAGTTAATTCTAAACATCTTGTTCCCGAAGTAACTGTTCGGTCGTCATATAAGAAAAAGGCTATATATATAACATGACTTTAAACTATGAACAGTGGCGTGGAGGTCACGTTTAAAAGTTGCCGGAATTGGACTCACTTCTTCTTCAATTGCATTAAATTTACTTCTGGGCTATCAGTCGATACAGTGTTTGCGTCATATTAGAAAAAGGCTATATATAAAATACCGAATTTTCAACATGTCCTAAAACTATTTGAATAATTTGTAAAATTAAGTTTTTAGTTACCTGACGATTTGTAATATATACAGGAGACGATATGTATTGTGTGAATTTCATGAAAATATGTAAAATCGTTCTGACTCGTACAAAAGCCGTGTTTGAAGATCATCTCTTGGAAGGATTTCGCATCCCGCAATATAACCTTCTAATTATCCTAAAAGATTGCCATATAGTTAATTTTGAACATCTTGTTCCCGAAGTACCTGTCCGGCCGTCATATAAGAAAAAGGCTATATATAAAACAACCTGACTTTGAAATATGAATTGTTTCTTGGAGGTCACGTTTAAAATTTGTTCCTATGGGATTTACTTCTTCAACTGCATTAAATTTAGTTCTTGGTTATCAGTCGATCGACCTGCCTGTAAATGTATTGCATTCATCTGTGTATTTTATGTAACTTATGTACAATCGTTCTAAATCCTACAAATCCGGGTTTGAATAGGTAAATAAGAAAAGGTGAATCTCATTTCCGGGATGGATTTCCAATTCCGCAATATGCCATGATAAGTGTCATTGTAGCTTGCCGTAGTTAATTCTAAACATCTTGTTCCTGAATTACCTGTCCGGCCGTCATATAAGAAAAAGGCTATATGTAAAAGAACCTGACTTTAAAATATGAATTGTTTCTTGGAGGTTAAGTTTAAAAGTTTTCCGAATTGGATTCAATTCGTCAACTGAAATATAATCCCAAATGAAAATTCTGCTTAGTCCGCTGTATGTGTGTGTCTATGTGAGTATGGATATATGTGTGTAAGTGTGTATGTGTGCATGTGTGTATTTGTGTATGCGGGTATACGTGTATTTGTGTATGTGTGTGCATGTGTGTGCGTATGCGTGTATTTGTGTATGTGAGTATATGTGTAAAGTGTGTATGTGCATGTGTGTCTGTATGTATGCGTGTATGTATGTATGTTTGTTTGTGTGTGTGTGTATGTTTGTATATGTATATGTATAAGTATGTATGTGTGTATGTTATGTGTATGCATGTGTGAATGTAAGTATGGGTATTTGTGTGTAAGTGTGAATGTGTATGCGGATATACGTGTATGTGTGTATTTGTGTGTATGTGCGTGCGTGTGCTTGTATGTGTGTATATGTGTGTGTATGTGTACATGTATGTCCGTATGTATGTGTGTATGTCTGTATGTGTGTGAATGTATATGTGTGCATGTGTGTCTATGTGAATGTGTGTATAATTTTCATCATAGCTTGAAATAGTTTATTCTAAACATCTTGTTCCTGAATTACCTGTCCGGCCGTCATATAAGAAAAAGGCTATATGTAAAAGAACCTGACTTTAAAATATGAATTGTTTCTTGGAGGTTAAGTTTAAAAGTTTTCCGAATTGGATTCAATTCGTTAACTGAAATATAATCCCAAATGAAAATTCTGCTTAGTCCGCTGTATGTGTGTGTCTATGTGAGTATGGATATATGTGTGTAAGTGTGTATGTGTGCATGTGTGTATTTGTGTATGCGGGTATATGTGTAAAGTGTGTATGCGTGCATGTGTGTCTGTATGTATGCCTGTATGTATGTATGTTTTGTTTGTGTGTGTGTGTATGTGTGTATATGTATATGTATATATGTATGTGTGTATGGGTATATGTGTATGTGTGTGAATGTGTGTTTGTGGGTATGTGTATGTATGTGTGTATGTTATGTGTATGCATGTGTACATGTATGTCCGTATGTATGTGTGTATGTCTGTATGTGTGTGAATGTATATGTGTGTATGTGTGTCTATGTGAATGTGTGTATAATTTTCATCATAGCTTGAAATAGTTTATTCTAAACATCTTGTTCCCGAAGTACCTGTTCGATCGTCATATAAGAAAAAGGCTATATATAAAAATGAACATGACTTTAAACTATGAACAGTGGCGTGGAGGTCACGTTTAAAAGTTGCCGGAATTCACTTCTTCTTCAATTGCATTAAATTTACTTCTGGGCTATCAGTCGATACAGTCTCTGCGTCATATTAGAAAAGGCTATACATAAAATACCGAATTTTCAACATTGCTAAGGCAAGTAACTAAAACTATTTGAATAATTTGTAAAATTAAGTTTCCAGTTACCTGACGATTTCTAAAATACATAGGAAACGATATGTATTGTGTGAATTTCATGAAAATATGTAAAATCGTTCTGACTCCTACAAAAGCCGTGTTTGAAGCTCATCTCTGGGAAGGATTTCGCATCCCGCAATATGCCCTTCTAATTATCCTAATAGATTGCCATATAGTTCATTCTGAACATCTTGTTCCCGAAGTACCTGTCCGGCCGTCATATAAGAAAAAGGCTATATATATAAAAGAACCTGACTTTAAACTATGAACAGTTGCGTGGAGGTCACGTTTAAAATGTGTCCCTATGGGATTTACTTCTTCAACTGCATTAAATTTAGTTCTTGGTTATCAGTCGATCGACCTGTAAATGTATTGCATTCATCTGTGTATTTTATGCAACTTATGTACAATCGTTCTAAATCCTACAAATCCAGGTCTGAATCTCATTTCCGGGAAGTATTTCCAATGCCACAATATGCCACTATAATTGTCATCATAGCTTGCCGTAGTTATTTCTAAACATTCTTGTTGCTCAATTACCTCTCCGGCCGTCATATAAGATAATTGCTATATGTAAAAGAACCTGACTTTAAAATATGAATTGTTTCTTGGAGGTTAAGTTTAAAAGTTTTCCGAATTGGATTCAATTCTTCAACTGAAATATAATCCCAAATGAAAATTCTGCTTAGTCCGCTGTATGTGTGTGTCTATGTGAGTATGGATATATGTGTGTAAGTGTGTATGTGTGCATGTGTGTATTTGTGTATGCGGGTATACGTGTATTTGTGTATGTGTGTGCATGTGTGTGCGTATGCGTGTATTTGTGTATGTGAGTATATGAGTAAAGTGTGTATGTGCATGTGTGTCTGTATGTATGCGTGTATGTATGTATGTTTGTTTGTGTGTGTGTGTATGTTTGTATATGTATATGTATATATGTATGTGTGTATGTGTATATGTGTATGTGTCTGAATGTGTGTATGTGGGTATGTGTATGTATGTGTGTATGTTATGTGTATGCATGTGTGAATGTAAGTATGGGTATTTGTGTGTAAGTGTGAATGTGTATGCGGATATACGTGTATGTGTGTATTTGTGTGTATGTGCGTGCGTATGCTTGTATGTGTGTGTATGTGTACATGTATGTCCGTATGTATGTGTGTATGTCTGTATGTGTGTGAATGTATATGTGTGTATGTGTGTCTATGTGAATGTGTGTATAATTGTCATCATAGCTTGAAATAGTTAATTCTAAACATCTTGTTCCCGAAGTACCTGTCCGGCCGTCATATAAGAAAAAGGCTAAATATAAAAGAACCATACTTTAAACTATGGACAGTGGCGTTTAGACCACGTTTAAAATTTGTCCCTATGGGATTCACTTCTTCAACTGCATTAAATTTAGTTCTTGGTTATCAGTCGATGTATAAATGTATTGTATTCATCTGTGTATTTCATGAAACTTATGTACAATCGTTCTTAATCCTACAAAACCGGGTTTGAATCTCATTTCCGGGAAGGATTTCCAATGCCACAATATGCCACTATAATTTTCATTGTAGCTTGCCGTAGTTAATTCTAAACATCTTGCTCCTCATTTACCTGTCCGGCCGTCATATAAGATAAAGGCTATATGTAAAAGAACCTGACTTTAAAATATGAATTGTTTCTTGGAGGTTAAGTTTAAAAGTTTTCCGAATTGGATTCAATTCTTCAACTGAAATATAATCCCAAATGAAAATTCTGCTTAGTCCGCTGTATGTGTGTGTCTATGTGAGTATGGATATATGTGTGTAAGTGTGTATGTGTGCATGTGTGTATTTGTGTATGCGGGTATACGTGTATTTGTGTATGTGTGTGCATGTGTGTGCGTATGCGTGTATTTGTGTATGTGAGTATATGTGTAAAGTGTGTATGTGCATGTGTGTCTGTATGTATGCGTGTATGTATGTATGTTTGTTTGTGTGTGTGTGTATGTTTGTATATGTATATGTATATATGTATGTGTGTATGTGTATATGTGTATGTGTCTGAATGTGTGTATGTGGGTATGTGTATGTATGTGTGTATGTTATGTGTATGCATGTGTGAATGTAAGTATGGGTATTTGTGTGTAAGTGTGAATGTGTATGCGGATATACGTGTATGTGTGTATTTGTGTGTATGTGCGTGCGTATGCTTGTATGTGTGTATATGTATGTGTATGTGTACATGTATGTCCGTATATATGTGTGTATGTCTGTATGTGTGTGAATGTATATGTGTGTATGTGTGTCTATGTGAATGTGGTATAATTGTCATCATAGCTTGAAATAGTTAATTCTAACATCTGTTCCCGAAGTACCTGTTCGGTCGTCATATAAGAAAAAGGCTATATATATAAATGAACATGACTTTAAACTATGAACAGTGGCGTGGAGGGTCACGTTTAAAAGTTGCCGGAATTGGACTCACTTCTTCTTCAATTGCATTAAATTTACTTCTGGGCTATCAGTCGATACAGTCTCTGCGTCATATTAGAAAAAGGCTATATATAAAATACCGAATTTTCAACATTGCTAAGGCAAGTAACTAAAACTATTTGAATAATTGTAAAATTAAGTTCTAGTTACCTGACGATTTCTAAAATACTAGGAGAACGATATGTATTGTGTGAATTTCATGAAAATATGTAAAATCGTTCTGACTCATACAAAAGCCGTGTTTGAAGCTCATCTCTGGGAAGGATTTCGCATCCCGCAATATGCCCTTCTAATTATCCTAATAGATTGCCATATAGTTAATTCTGAACATCTTGTTCCCGAAGTACCTGTCCGGCCGTCATATAAGAAAAAGGCTATATATATAAAAGAACCTGACTTTAAACTATGAACAGTTGCGTGGAGGTCACGTTTAAAATTTGTCCCTATGGGATTTACTTCTTAAACTGCATTAAATTTAGTTCTTGGTTATCAGTCGATCGACCTGTAAATGTATTGCATTCATCTGTGTATTTTATGCAACTTATGTACAATCGTTCTAAATCCTACAAATCCAGGTCTGAATCTCATTTCCGGGATGGATT